>OX422214.1:561407549-562069335 GCA_949130495.1 Sambucus nigra | reverse complement strand
TGAGTCCTACTTATTGTACACTGATACGGATGCACCGTATGAATATATGGACTTTGTGATGAGTTGGCTGATGGCGCCCAGCATATATGATGCCTTATATTTCCCTCCTGCGAGTTCGAGTAGGTCAGTGGGATCCTCCCACGTCTGTGGCGACGGTGACTTCAGAGGTTCCTTTTGTGCGGTTGCATACTCCTTCATACAACATTCGGTGAGCTGATGGGGGGATGGTGCCTGTGTTGCACCGTCCTCATGCGATGGATCCAGAGGAGCTGGGTTTGACAGAGGAGGTCCTTCATCCTGCGGTATACCTTTATGTGTTTTTCCTCTTTTTGGATTCTTTTCTGTTTTGATCCTTTCTGCTTGATACTGATTTTGCCTTTTCCTTGCAGCAAGTCCGAGTGTCGACCACTTGGCTGAGGGACATCAGAGACTGGATATCTTCGGTGACTGCCCATATTTAGGGTGTGGTTCATGTTCCTTCTTGTTTGGTGTCATCTGCTTCGTCTGAGGAGGCCTCTGGCTCGGGTAGTGGTGGTGCATCATCTCGCCGTAGGGGAAAGAGAGCGCGTCGTAGGGGTGGAAGCTCTTAGAGAGAGGGGTGAAGGGTAGGTGGGAGAGAAAGAGAATGTGGGTTCGGGCTGGGTCCCGTTGTTTTTTGCTTTTCTTTTATTTCCTGCAACATTGATGTAACACGGAAAAATATATATATGCATTGCAATGGAGTTTTTTATTATCTTCTGTTAAAGGTGAATGAATGCATGCACATGCGCTTTTTACTTTGCTGCTAAGACCGTAAAAAGAGATATTTTGGGGATTTTAAAGGAAAGTTTTTTTTTAAATGAGATATTATACCAGGGTGGAAGGGGATTCTTGAAATTCTGTTAAGAATATTAATTTATTTTGAATGAGCTTCTAATTTTGACAAAAGAGGAAAAAAGGGGAAATTTCCAAAAATAGGGGGTTGTCGATCGGAAAGCCCCTTGCCCTGCCTATCGGCAGTCAAGTCCAGTCCCATCAATTCAAAGTTTCGATTCGGTACCCTCTTCAGCCTTTTGTACTTTGTGGGGTAGGATTCCCTTCGATTTCTGCAGGGATTATATCTTTTGTGAGGGGTTTCAAGTATAAAAAGGGGTAAGGGTGGAGTGTTTTCATCACACCTTCGCATTCTTACTTACTTGCCTACTATCTTTTAGTCTTGTAAGTTGGCTCTCTCTGGTAGCATTGAGTTTGCTAACTACCTCGAAGCCCTGGAAGCAATGTGCTCTTATAACGTTGACTACGATGCTTTCAACATGCGTCGAGTCTCTCTATAGCGCAATCGGCCCATAGAATGGAACATGTTGATGGCGGCGGTACAATTTTGGTACCCCACAGACCATGTATTCCGCTTTGGGTTGGATGAGGTTTGTCCTACCTACGAGGAATTTTCTGCCATGCGGGGGATAAATCCCAATGTTGTCGCGGCTCTGCCTGAGTTTTCTCGTTCTCCTAGGGATTTATTGGTCGGGCTTCTTCGTATTTCACCTTCGGTGGCTAGACCACTGGTTGCTGGAGGAATGATCTCTCTTTTGGTGGTATTACAATCCATGCATTTGCAGGAGGTTGGCGATGCTGGATATAACAGAGTTGTTGTTCTGGGCATAGTTTCAAAATTATTGCTGGTGACTTGGGAACTGCTGGCGGACCCACAACTTGTAGCCATTACTTCATGGATGTCATACCGTCATAATCCTACGGTGGTGATACTGGCAGAGACTTTAAATGGCCTGGATGCTTGGTGAGAAGGTTGTTCTGACTTTCTGAGGGGTATCCCCGTGATGCTGTTCATGTGGTTGTCTGAAAGACTCCGCCTGGTGACTTCTCCAGAGTATCCTTTGTCGGTTGTACCCAAATTCTTTTCGTGCCACTTCATCAGCATTGGCTTGGATATTGAGAGCTGGGAGAACTGTTTTGTGGAGCATGGGGCTCTAAATCTGTACTGGTCAATGCATTGGTGGGGACAGTTGCTTCCTATTATGGAGCTGGGAGAATACCCGTATGTTCGGCTAGTTGGCCTCAGACAGAACTCTTTTTATTTCCCTTGGCGACTTCTGCATTAATTTGGCTGGGAGCAGGTCGTGCCACCTCGAACACTAGATTTCTTTCTGGTAGAAGATTTGGCTGAGCATCTGCGCATGCGTCTTGGATCTTTGTGGGAGAGTCGGCATCCGTCGACCCGTCCCTCTCAGTCTATTTGGAGAGTTTGTCATATCCTTGGGGATTATATGAAGTGGTTCTAGAGGAGAGTAGTTAGCAAGATGTTGGTAGTGGAGACCGGATAAATGTGGCTTGCCTTATTTGATACGATGGAAGGAGGTGTTGTGGTTTTTTCGAAGCTAGTTCGAGCCTATCGGTCCATGGAGCGTCTACGTCATTTTGTTCAGGCAGGGGAAGTTTGGGGACCCCAGGATGTAGATGATGATGATGGAGCGGGCTCCTCTGGTAGCTGTGGATAGGACTCTTGGAGAGTTTATTTTGTAATGGGGAATAAATGTGGGGATTTTATTTGGCTTTTTAGGAAAGTAGGGAGAGTGAGTTATCCGTTCCTTTTCTCATGTAATCTATATCGTAATTTCTTATTAGTGAAATAAACAAAAAAATTATCATCCAGTTGTGCCTTTTGATGAGTTTCGTATTTTTGAATTATCTATACCGATCGCTAAGGCATACATAATCATTTTGTTCAAGTATATGTTAAAATGAAATGTCGTTCTCGAAAATAAGAAAAGAATCATTTTTTGTGAAAAAGAAAGGGTCGTGCTCATGTAGAATGTGTATGAGCTGCCTACGTACCTCTGGGGTTTTGAAAGTTTTAATTTGTTTAAAAATGGTTTTTTGCAGAGGATCAGGCCCACGTAGTTCTGGGTAGAGGGAAGTGAAGAGTTTTTTTTTTAATAAAAGGGAGATGAGAAGAGTCGTAGCGTGTCTAGATTTCGGACTAGGGGTAAAATTTCTTGAGACGGTCCAAGTTGACTGGATGAGCCATCTCCTCCCCATCTAAGTCAGTAAGCATGGCGGCACCACCGAACAAGATCTTCTTTACAATGTATGGGTCGCTCCAATTGGGCTTGAATTTCCCTCTGGGGTCCCAGATGGGTTCTATTATCTCTTTTAGGGCTAGATCCCCTTCTCGGACACCGCGGTCCTTGACTCTCTTATTGAATGAACATTTTATTCAGCGATGGAACCCTTGTATGTGGTATAAAACTTTCAATCTCCTTTCATATAGGAGAGTCATCTCGTCAAGACAGCTTTGGCACCAATCTTCTTCACTGACCTTGCTTTCAAGCATGACGCATAACGAGGGTATTTCCAGCTCCACGGGCAAGACTGTTTCCATGCCGTAGACTAGAGAGTAAGGAGTATCCCTAGTAGAGGTTTGAATTGAGGTTCGATATCACCAGAGGGCGTATGGGATCCGATCGGCCCAATTTCGACAGCTTTCGGTCATCTTGCTGATGATGGCTTTGAGGTTCTTGTTAGCAGCTTCGACTGCACCATTTGTCTGAGGTCGGTAGGGAGAAGATTTGTGTCTCTGAATCCCATATTCGTTGACCACTTTTATGACTTTTACCTCAAAATGCATCCCGTTATCTGACACAAACTCGTGCGGGACCCCATACCGGCAGATGATATTTTTCTTGATGAATTTGGCTACTTTCTTGGCATTCCGCACTGCGTATGACTCAGCTTCGACCCACTTGGTGAAGTAATCAATGGCAACTAGGATGAACTCATGCCCATTGTAAGCCTTTGGTGTAACCTTCCCTATGATGTCGATGCCCCAAGTGGAGAACTGCCAGGGAGAAGCCATGTTGTATAATTATCATGAAGGCGGGTGCTGAAGATTAGAGAATTGTTGGCATTTGAGGCATCTCCGAACATAGGCGGTGAAATCCTGTGTCATGGGGGTCCAGTAGTAGCCTTGTCAGATGATCTTTTTGGCCAGTATGTGACCGTTTACGTGGGACCCGGATTCCCCACTGTGGATCTTCTATATTATCTTTTCAATGTCATCGCCTGCGATACAGTGCAGATGAGTTATGATGATACGAGAAATCGTCCACTTGTCGTTCTCGCATCAGCAAATCATGTGTGAAGTGTGTAATAATCAACTAAAGCAAGCAAATAGAGAGAAGACAAGATATAGAGTGGTTCAGCCTTTAAAATAGGCCTACATCCACTGTGTTGCTCCGTTCTCATTATATGCGTTGCATGGAACAGTATAATCGTGCCTAAAGTGGCATACAAATATGAGACTAAAGGGGAGTACATGGCAGTATTGAGGATTCCGGAGTGCTGGATAGGTGGCTGCGATGTGGATGCTTGGCCTCCAAGTTGTGTGTTGAGATTGTGTGGTGAGAATCTGTATTGTAGAGCCTGCCTTGGGCGTATCAGGAAATCCTCTTTTCCAGGTATGGTCCTCTATTTATTAGGAAGTGAGTTGAGTCACGTGCCCACAGCACGTGACATGTACCAAATCTGCAGCCATTGTGGATAAGGGTGCGCAGCCCGTCGAGTAAGCAACGCTGAGTAGTAGTACCGCGCGCCCTAAGGTGGGGTGCCGCGGCCCCTGATGGAGGGGGGCGCACCCTATGAGAGATCTGGCCGTGCCCTGACCGTGATAACTGCCGCAGCCTGTATGGCTTGAACATGCGCGGCTTCGGAAGAGTACTATCGCGGCAGGGTGCTATAATTGGCATTATCAATAAGCCCCCAAGCCGTTGTGCCAAGGGAGATATATTGGGACTGCGGCTTAGTAGCCTAGAAACCGCGGTGCTTCCAAAGCGACGATTCGTCTTCCGCGCTCCCTTATATAAATTGTTTCTGGTCGTGAACTTCATTACGTTTCCAAAACTTTTGAGAGCAAATCGAGAGAGAAATTCTGCACAATCCTTCTTGCATTTTCCGACAGCCTTCCGAGGTGGTTTGAAGCTGCGTGTGGTGTTTCCAAGGTGGTGCGAGGCTGAACATAGCAGATTCTTCTCATTTCCAGGTAATCTTTCGATCAATAGGCTTCGTAGTTTTCATTTCTTTCCAGTTTTTAATAATCGAACATATGAATCGCATACCAAACCCATCTTTAACTTCCACGAACAAACTCTAGCTGTTTGATAGGAATCTAGGGTTATATTTGTTTGTTTTGCTTTTCCCACATATGCTGCATATGAAACACATAACTGTTCTTGATGTTCATAATCGAACACTCCGTATTCTGTGGGTTTGATCCGAAAAATTATGGGATTTAGGAAATCGTGTTTAGGATTGAGGCCGCGGCATGGTTTGATTTCAATGATTACTTACAATTCTGCGTCTCCGTGATAATTGGCCGCGGTCCCTCAAACTAACATCTGCGGCATCAAATCACCACCCCATAGTCCAGGAATAGCCTTAGAACTGTAGTTGATGCTAGTGTACTAAAAATTTAGGAAATGCCGTGTTTAGGAATGCCTTAAGGCAATTTTGTATTATTACCGCGGCATCCTAAGTTCTTCTGATACGGATGCGGCTGCGGCTTATTTGGACAGCGATACCAAAAGTAACATTTTTAACTCAAAAATATCCTGCCGCGGCTCCTTGAAGTCTGACAAATCATATTGGCTGCGGCGCCTAACTGCGAACTCTGCTTTTCAGGTACTGCTGCAGCCATATAAGCTTTGACCCCGACGAGTTCCTGAGAGGCTTTTGGGCAAAGCACTTTGGGACCTCTCCCCCCGAGCTTACTTCTGTGCCCCCTCTAAGATCAGTAGGGCCTTGCAAACTCAAAGATTGCCCAAACTGCGTAATTCTTGACTCAGACTCCGCGGACTCCGCGTCTGGAAAGAATTGTCAATCGTCGATGGAAGAAGCCAACTCTAGTACTCACCCCACGGATGAAGGAGATAGTACCGCGGCCGCTAGAAACAAGCCAGGAGGTACATCAGGGAGGGGTGAGAGACCCTTGGCCGCGCTTGATATCCGCAGCTCAATGACCCAAGATTGGGTTGAGCAGGTGGCTGAGGCATTCGAGTTTCCAGAAAATTTGATGTGTTCAGCCCCTGCCGCGAACCAAAGACCGTGCACGGTTCTATCCGACGACGGAATTTTCTTCCCCCTGCACGCGTTCATTTACGGGCTGCGGCTACCTGTCCCAGTTCCCATCCGTCAACTTTTTCAGGCGATGAACTTGGCCCCCGCACAGTTGGACCCTAACGGCTGGAGAGCCATTCTCGCTGCAGTTGTCCTTTGGCAGCAGCAGTTCAAAAAGGACATCACTCCCGCGGAGTTCTTTCACTTCTACCATCCAAAGGAGAACTCGGTGAAGTTCGCGGGCTACTATTATTTCTCTAGCCGCGGCAGGTATGAGACTCTTTATTCTGGGAGGCCGACAAGTGTGAAAAATTGGAACGGAAAATATTTCTACTTCTCTGGTGAAGGCTGGGAGATGCACCCTGAGGAGAATGAAAGAGAGAGAACATATACAATGCCGCGGCAGTGGGGGATACCCTCAAAATTAGGTATATAAGATCATAACCGCGTCCTTTTTTATTTCACGTGTGATTTCCACTAACTTGAATCGTCTTTTCATTCTACAGCCCTTGACAATCTGCATTTAAACAAGCGGCAGGAGAAAAGAGTTGCCGAGGCTGCGAAAGTTCCTGCTGAACACAAGAAGTTCAGCATACTTGTAACGTCGGCAACTATATTTGCGGCGGGATTTTTCCCAAACAAATCCATTCCTCAACAAATGGGCGTGGAAGGTAAACCACTATTTTCATTCTATGGCTGTTTCTGTCCTTGAACTCATGCTATTCTTTTTCAGGTGAAGAGGTTGACAGGGACCTGCTAGCAGCGCAACTGGCAGAGATGGATGAGGACGCGGTCGTCCTGAATAATACCGCGTGGAGCAGAAAAAGGAAGAGGTCCAAGGCTAAGGGACCTGTCGCGGCTCCATCCGAAGAAAATAATGCTGCCCAAGCCGCGGTCACTGCCAATAAGGCGACTGATCCTGCCGCAGAGCAGGTGGTTAATGACGGCCTTCCGCATGACCAATTTGATGATAACATAGGGGAAAACCTGGTCGCGGTGGGTTTGATGTCAACCGATGTGCCCCTTCATTCATCATCTCCTCCACCGCCAGCTGTTATGGGGGTTAACGCTAACTTGCCGCCCCCACAATTCCGCGGAGAGTCCGGGCCTAATGGAAGACCAAGACCCCAATTGAGGCAGCCTGACCCCAATTCCTCTTGGGACACTACTGCAAAGGCTGCACGGAGAATGAAGCGAGCACTGGATGCCGCGAACTTAGACAGGCTAGTTGGTGAAGATCATGAAGACCTGGAGGACTGCGGCCTCCACAGCCTTCTGAGGGTACGTACCAGTCGTCATTCTTTCAATTTTTGCACCATATGTATTTTTCATATTTTCTCCTTTATTTCAGGCCGCGGATGTGATTGTTGTTCAGAAGAGGAAGTACGAGGCCTTGTACAGGCTGAAGGAGGCCGAGAAGAGTGCACATGCCGCGGACTTGGAGGCTGCACGGACCTCTTCATTTGAGGCTAGGAAGAGTTCTGCTGTCGCGGCTCTTCAGGCGGTAAAAATGAACTTGGAGAAGGCAGACAAGGAAAGGGAGGAAGCGGAGCAAAATTTCATACAAGCCGTGGAATCCCTAAAAGCCTCCCAGGCTCAGACTGCGGAAGCTGCCCAAGCTGCAGAGATTGCCAATAACAAGCTTATATTTCTTCAAAAGAAATATGATGAGCTGGAGTCCAAGTCTGCCCAGGATGCAGCAAACCATACCGCGGAAATAAAACGATTGGAGGCTGATCATGGTGAATCCCTCCAGCTAGCCATAGATCACGCCGTGGAGTCATTTAAAGGCTCCAAGGACTTCTTTATTGTCAACAACAGGGCCTACCTCCGCGGCTATCAGGAGCTGCGGCAGAGATTTGTAAAGAACTTCCCCGAGACCAAGGAGAGGGTCCTGGCCTGGAAGTTAAGTGATGCCGAACATCATGAGTGCATCGCTGAGCTCAAGTCCACGGCGGAAGAGAGGGCAAGGATGAAGGCGGAGGCTGAAGCAGCGGCTGCGGAAGGAGTGACAGAGTTTGTCGCGGATGGAGAAGATGCTGATGAAGATGATGACGCAGCCTCTTAAATTCAGTCAATTTCTAGAGCTCATCATTAATTCAGGGCTGCGTCCCTTCTTTTTGTAATCTGCATTTGTGGCTGCGGCCTCCTTTCTGTAATCTTGAATACTAATATCAAGGTTGCGGCCATATTGACTACTTTGTACATGATTGTTATCTTTCCATTTCTTGCTCTCTTACATTGCCTGCTTATAATGAATGATTCATCGCAGCCGCCGCATATTTGAAAATGCATCCGTGTCCAGATAAACATAATATTTTAAGTCCGCGGACAGAGATCGAATTCGTATATTGATTAATTGCCCATTTCCGCGGACATATAGATAGTGCGACGTCTTTTGAAGCAAAGGATTTAGCGGTCACGAGGTAGCTGTGTGAAAGACGCGGCTCTTCATTATGCCATGCCATGTAAATGTCTTCACCTGGTTGTCGCGGTCCTGATTTCAAGGCTGGGACATGCTGATTGCATGTGTCTCCATCCGCTTTCCCTGCACCCAGTTGTCTGAACTGTTTGCCTTTTGTTGTCCCATGACCAACATGAATCATGAAGCAAACTCTTCCCTTAGACTTTGTACAATTGTATTATTACCGTGGCATTCGACATTGTAGCCCTCTCATGCCTCTAGATGTGATGTTAGTGTCTCAGCAATTTCACGAATGAGTGGCTCTTAGAGCTCTGCAACCGTACCGGTGGGATGCAGCACATTTCTGGTTCATCTGAACGATGTGCCTTTGTAGACGTATGCTGGTGTTTCCCAATCTTCTCGCGCTGGGTCATGTCGCCAAGCACTAACATGTGAGACACTATCAAACCTCTCCAGGCTGGGCTATGTTATTAAGCCGCCCATAGCTAATATATGAGACACTATCAAGCCTCTCCAGGCTGGGTTACGTTATGAAGCCACCCACAGCTAATGTGTGAGACACTATCAAGCCTCTCCAGGCTGGGCTATGTTATTAAGCCGCCCATAGCTAATATATGAGACACTATCAAGCCTCTCCAGGCTGGGTTACGTTATGAAGCCACCCACAGCTAATGTGTGAGACACTATCAAGCCTCTCCAGGCTGGGCTATGTTATTAAGCCGCCCATAGCTAATATATGAGACACTATCAAGCCTCTCCAGGCTGGGTTATGTTATAAAGCCACCCACAGCTACTGATATACACAAAGTCCTCCACGGCCAGAGATTATAAGCCTCCCGGCTTGATGACGCGTCCCAAGAGCTGAGAACGGGCATTGTAAGCCCCCGTGGCTAATAAAAGCTCCTGGAATCCTCGGACGCTTTCATGATTATAATCATCATATGATAAGATACAGTTGCACATCGTGAGGGGAACTTTTGAGCTAATTAAGACCGCAATCCCTCCATAGGTGCATCTCAAAATAATAATAATCTTCCAAGATAATGTGTTATTCTTCCCTTGGAATCTGTTTAAGACAAAAGGTCTTTTTGTGAGATGACAGATTATGAAAACAAGAGAGGAATGAGATACGGCAAAATTTTCTAATTCGTATATTTATATATGTATGTTTCAGCTAATGACTTTGCTAATAAAACATAAAATCTTGAGTATTCGGGCTCTAATGAGCTACATAAAGCATAGACAGAAATAGCTGAAATTGAAAAAGGCTAAGGATGAGGTGTGGCATGCAGCCTCTGTCAGGTCCGGCTGAGCCCTTTATGCATTCTTCAGGAATCGCTGTAGCATCCCCTGGCCAATTAGCCTTTCGACTTCATCTTTCAGAGCATAGCATTGCTCTGTGTCATGGCCATGGTCCTGATGGAATTTGCACCAGGCAGCTTTGTTCCTCTTGTGGGGTGGAGCTCTTAGCTTTTCTGGCCACCTCAAAAGCTTGTCCTCTTTGATACACTCAAAGATCTCTTCTATTGAAAAAATCAACGGCGTATAGACGCCCGACTTTTTCTCTGATTTCTCTGCTTCCCTTTTCTGCCTTTTGCCAGCTTCTTTGACTGCCGCGGTAGGTAAAGCTCTTCCCGGACCTGTGTTTGTATTTTGATTGGCCGCGGCCTCTAGCATCAGCACCCTCTGAGTGAGGTAATTGACCTGGGTCTGAAGTGAAGCATGGCTGTCATAGAGGTGATTAAGGTGATTGTACAGTTGCACAATCTCATCTTTGACTTCTAGGCTCTGGCTGGATTCTCCCTCCATTTCTGCTTTGTTAATCTTTATAAAGTATATATAATCTGAGAAAAAACTAACTGAAGTGAGTAATCTCAGAAATATTGGAGTAACCAAGTAGGAAATGGGAATGCGACGTTTTCACTATCACATGGTATTCCTGCCGAGGCCGCGGCCAATAAGGCACATAGGTGCACTGCCGCGGCCTTGTATGATATACACCAAGGCTGATCTGAAGGCCACCCGAGTGTTCCTTGATGTTTTGAAGCTTCTGTATTACAACTGACCCAGTAGAGGTTGCGGCATACAAGGTAGTTGAATTACCACACCGCGTCCCTACCTAGGCAGTGAAGGCACAATCCCAAAATTGAAGCCCGGGAACTGAGTTTTTCTCCCAAAACCTGTGGAGAGCATACCTACTAGGGTCTATCCATGAGAGAATAACCTCTCGGTGCACACAATGGTATAATTCTAATGATAAACCCTAGATCATGAGCAAAGAACAACAAAGAAGTAGGTACAATCCCTCCCTAATCATTCATCTTTTTTAGGCAAAAGCCTGTCATGCCTTTCAAGATTAACCAGATAGAATGATATCACAGGGGTATGTAAAAATAGATCTAAAGTCGTGAAATGGAGTCCCGAGAGCAGATATGTAGGTAAGAAATACCCATTTAAGGGTGTAAGTATAAAATAGAGCTCAATAACCAAAATTTACTCATGTGATAATGATCCAGAGGATCCCCATGAATAGAATAAGGTGTTCAAGAACTCGAAACATAGAGAAACAAGATTGAAATATCTCGTTTCCCACAGACGGCGCCAAACTGATGATACGAGAAATCGTCCACTTGTCGTTCTCGCATCAGCAAATCATGTGTGAAGTGTGTAATAATCAACTAAAGCAAGCAAATAGAGAGAAGATAAGATATAGAATGGTTCAGCCTTTAAAATAGGCCTACATCCACTGTGTTGCTCCGTTCTCATTATATGCGTTGCATGGAACAGTATAATCGTGCCTAAAGTGGCATACAAATATGAGAATAAAGGGGAGTACATGGCAGTATTGAGGATTCCGGAGTGCTGGATAGGTGGCTGCGATGTGGATGCTTGGCCTCCAAGTTGTGTGTTGAGATTGTGTGGTGAGAATCTGTATTGTAGAGCCTGCCTTGGGCGTATCAGGAAATCCTCTTTTCCAGGTATGGTCCTCTATTTATTAGGAAGTGAGTTGAGTCACGTGCCCACAGCACGTGACATGTACCAAATCTGCAGCCATTGTGGATAAGGGTGCGCAGCCCGTCGAGTAAGCAACGCTGAGTAGTAGTACCGCGCGCCCTAAGGTGGGGTGCCGCGGCCCCTGATGGAGGGGGCCGCACCCTATGAGAGATCTGGTCGTGCCCTGACCGTGATAACTGTCGCGGCCTGTATGGCCTGAACATGCGCGGGTTCGGAAGAGTACTATCGCGGCAGGGTGCTATAATTGGCATTATCAAGTTCCATTGAAGTTCCTTTTGAGCAATGCTTTATGACAGATGATGTACTGGGCGATCAGTCTTCGGAGGGTTTCTCGGTGTTTCTTGTTAGAACCCTCGGGATACCTACCATGCTTAAGGAGGTGCCAAATATCATAGTACCAACAATTGGCTAGTTCGGGACAATTGGCTAGTTCGGGATCTTCTGTGGAGATAAGCTCAATGTGATAGCAACGGGTTGGTTTGTCTTGCTTTTGAATCTGGAAGGGGGTCATTGTTATTCCTTCGGGCATGTTGACCATGGAGACTAAGGTAGAAAGGGCATCGACTAGGTTATTCTTTGCTCGAGGTAGGTAATTGAAGGTGATATATTGGAATTGAGAGGCTATCTCTTCTAAGTGGGTATGGAAGGGTTGGAGCTTCTCGTCCTTGACTCTCCATTTTCTTAGCACTTTACCGATAATGAGGGCAAAATCCCCATAGACATCTAGGCATTGAATACCTTTCTTGAGAGTAACCTTGAGGCCTACTGTTCATGCCTCGTATTCAGTCATATTGTTGGTACAAGGGAAATCCATCTTGATGGCGATGGGAGTGTGGGAGTTATTTGGGGCAATCAGAAGTATCCCAATGCCATATCCCTTTTTGTTGTCAGCACCTTCAAAGATCATTTTCCATCGGAGGTTGTCCTGGGCAGTGCAGAGGATGTTTTCATCTGGAAATTCGGAGAACCAGACATCGGATTTATCTATATGGTAATCACCGAGGTAGTCAGATATGGTTCTTCCTTTTATGGCTTTCTGCGTGACGTACACGATATCGAAATCGACTAGGAGCATCAGCCATCGAGCCATTTGACTGGATACGGTAAGTTTCTCGAGTAGCTATTTGATGGGGTCCATTTGGCATACAAGTTTAATGGGGAAGGCGAGCATGTAGTGTCGCAACTTTTGGGTGACCCAGATAAGTGCGACACATGCCTTTTCCAAAGTAGTGTAGTTGACCTTGTACCCGACCAATTTACGACTGGCGTAATAGATGGCTCTTTCTTTGCAGGAATCTTTAAGGTATTGGGCTAGCAAAGCCCCAGATGCAGTGTCGGTTATGGTTAGGTATAGGAGCAAAGGGAGACCAGGTTGTGGTGGCATGAGTACCAGGGGTTGAGTCAGGTATTTTTTAATTCAGTTGAAGGCTTCTTAGCAGGCCTCGTTCCAAACCTTAGTTGAATCCTTTCGGAGGAGTTTGAAAATAGGTTCGCAGATGAAAGTGAACTGGCTGATGTATTACAATTTTCCAAGGAAACCTCGGACTTCTTTCTCTGTTCGAAGAGTTCGCATCTCAAGTATGGCTTTCAGCTTGGCGGGATCTGCTTCTATCCCTTTCTCACTGACCATGAATCCTAAGAGTTTTCCTTTTTTAACGCCAAAGATGCATTTCTACGGATTGAGTCTCATTTGATACCGTCTCAGTCGTTCGAAGAACTTTCGGAGAGCAAGAACATGACCTTTCCTAATTTTGGATTTAATAATCATATCATCCACATAGACTTCAACTTCTTTGTGAATCAAATCGTTTAGGATGGTTGTAGCATCCCTCTAATAGGTAGCCCCAGCATTCTTGAGATCAAATGGCATGACAGTGTAGCAAAAGGTTCCCTATGGGGTGATGAACGTGATCTTTTCTTGGTGGTCTGGGTGCATTTTGATATGGTTGTATCCAGCAAGCCCGTCGACGAATGACTTAAGAGCATGACTGGTTGTGTTGTCTACGGTCATGTCGATATTGGGTAGTGGATAATCATCCTTTGGAGAGCCTTTGTTCAAGCCCAGTAGTCTACACACATCCGAACCTTTCGATCACGCGAATGAAGCCTACGTTTAACTATTTGACCACCTCTTCTTTTACTTTGAGCGACCATTCGGTACGGAGTTTTCTCAACTTTTATTTGACCGGCTTACAATCTGGAAGAGTGGGGATCTCATACTGAGCTATTTCGGGACAAATGTCGGGAATATCGTCATAGGACCATGCGAAGACATCCACAAATTCCTTTAGCAATTCTTCGAGTTGTGCGCTCTCATGCTCATCAAGGGTAGCCCCTATCCTAATCTCGCGCAGTTGGCTACTAAATCCGAGGTTAATAACAACAGTCTCTTCTTCATTAACTTGAAAGCGGTTATGTTGTTTATTATTAACCTTATTTAGATCAGTTAAGAATTTTTCATTTCCAAAATCATCATCATCAAAAGTTTGATTAGAATCCAAGCAGTTAATGTAAGGCACATTAAGATACTCAAAATCTTCATTTATTTAATTGATAGGAAAAACAGCATTGAGAACCTCATCAAAGGAGGTCTCGATTACATTTGAGCAAGGATAGATAACAGAAGAAGAAATGGGGTAAACATTGGGATTAGGTGGATTTGAACAGGTATAACCGGCACAGCATGCCAATTGAGGAGGGTATCAGCATCTTTGATCAGATGGTATGGATCCAGTGATGTAGTGCCTGAGTGAACCATGTAAAGTGTTAGCCCCAGTGTTTGTAAATTAAATAAGTCCTCGGAGTCACTTCCCCAGAATCTTCGGTATCTTTGATGAGCGGTTGTACATGGCATTGGGAACTTTCGGCCCATGGGTAGATGTCTTGGAAGAAGATCTCCATTCCAGGCTTCATCTTCTTGTCTGTATGGTCATACCATGGTTCCGAAAAGCCGCAAAAGGGGAAGTCTTCGCCCTCTTTGATGAATTGTCCATTCAAGGAGTCACCTGGGATAGCTTGGATGCAGTTTAGTCTTCTCTTTGGTCGAGACTGGCAGATCATTCTGAGATCTTGTTCTGATGGTTGATACCCCAAACCACAAGGAGGGAAAGCTTTCTTCAGTTCAATGGGATCAAGTATCCCCTAATGTCTTTGCCCTAGCCCCAATCCGGGCATGAAGTGCATGTTCTGAACATCTGAATCACATTGACGTTGCCATAAGGGTCATATTCTGGACAAACCCTTTCTTTGAAATTGTCCCTTATTGGGAGTAGAAGTGGCTCAACTCGGAATCCTAATAGGAGCATATCATTTGACCCGTGCTGTATCTCAAGAACCAGACTGTTGGTACTTGCACCCTCGGCATTGTCGTCATCGACCAAAATAGTGATGACTCGTCTGTTGGGGAAGAACTTCAATTTCTGATGGAGTGAGGAAGACACACCCTTGATATTATGGAGCCAAGGTTGTCCTAGCAATAAGTTGAAACAAGCTGGGATGTCAATAACTTGGAATTCGACAACAGACTTTATAGGGCCAACCCTTATTACAAGCTTTATGGATCCCATCACCTCCCGACGGGTATTATCGTAAGCACGTACAACGGAGGAGGTTGGAGCGAGGTCACTTACTTTCATGCCTAAACATATGAAGATTATTAGTGGGCAAACATTTAAGGCGGATCCATTATCAACAAGAGAGAGTGGTACGACCTTCCTCATAACTTCGACGGAGATGTTGAGTGCATGATTGTGGTTTGGCCCAATTCTGGGGATTTCTTCTTCGAAAAAGGATAGCACTCGGGTAGAGGTCAAGTATCCGACCAAATTAACTGCTTGTTCCGGTGCGGTAGAGGGAGGAACTGTGGGTCCAATGAGAAACTTGATCAAAGCATTTTTGTGAAGCTAAGAAGACATGAAAAGCCCCTATAGAGTGATGTTAGCTTGAGTTTTTTTAGTTGATCAAGGATCTTGCTTTCCTCGATGGTCATTTTTGGCATAGGAAGGCTTTTAACGCCCTTCCCCTTGTCATTGGTTGGTAGTGAGCTTGGGATCTGATAATGCCTCCCTGATCTGGTCATGTGATTTACTAAAGAAGGGAAGAACATGAAATCCGTTTCCTCATCAATCTCGGGTTATTCTGCCATCTTATTTATTTCTTCGAGGAGTTCTTCAAATGATATCATCCCACACATGTCGGCTACCGAGCCAGTTTTCTCGAAAGCTTGCTCTTCATTCGAATCTCTGAATTCTTCCCCCATTCGGTGGCAACAATTTTGTCTTTCCATGTAAAGTCGATGCATTCCACAACTTCAACGGCTTCTTCATACAGGTCATCCCATTCTGTGGGGATGTGTAAGGTTGAAGGGACCAGGTGTCATTGTAATTTCAGAGTATTAAGTAACTCGGTCATGCAGTAGATATCGTTGGTTTGCCTGAATAATTCTGCCATGATTTGGATAACATCATCTAGGCTGACTTCATCAGTCGGTACTACCCATATATCTAACTCTCGGGACCATTTTATTGCTTCCAAGAATAGCGTGCTGAACCTCTGGTAATCAATGATCACCTGTGGGGGAAATTTTAGCCCGAACTCTAGGAGTTGGTTTAATACTTCTGATAATTCCATACTTCTATTTTCAGAACGGGTACGAACAACGATGCATGCTCTGGTAAGGAGTGACAGTGCTTGATCAGCGGGGCTAGCAGAGTGTAGGAGGAAATATGGGCAAATTTGGAGAGGTTTAGGAGAGTATATGGGTGTGATTTGGGTTGAGGGATCAAATTTTGGGTTCTCTTCTAAAAAGATGGCATTGGCATGATTTGGGAGTGGGTTGTGAGTATTGTTTGGCTTAGGATTGGTTGGTGGGGCAATGGTACCCGGTCAATTAGACCTTGGATTATGTTTCGAAGGTGAAAGCACTAGTCAGTGGTATGGCCAGAAGTTTGGTGAAAGGTGCAATGGGCATCTGCCTTGAAGTTTCTTGGGAGCGGATTTGGAAAAGGACAGGTATCTAAGGGTTTGATAAGGTTTCGACTTAATAAGGATTGATAAATTTTGGAGAGGGGAGCATGGAGCTCGGTGTATTCCTTTCGAACTGGGACATAAAGGCTTTCTGGTGCCCATGATGTGGTCGGTTGAGAGATGTTGTTGATGGTTTAGACGGTAGCACTGGCAGGCTTATCATATTTTCTGGGGGTGAACTGTCTGGACACCTTCTTTGGTTCAGCATCTGTTTTAGCCATACTCTCCTCGATTTCTACTCCCGCTTCTCTAAGAGCTCGAAAGTGAGGATATTATTGTCCTCCCATGGTTGCTCGGACATGAGGTAAGAAATTCTTCTTCACTATGCTGACTTGTTCTTCCTCGAAAGGCCGATTGGTCATGGTAGCTATTTTTTCCCTCCATCGGGCAATGAAGTTACTGGCTGATTCCCCACAGTTCTATTTTAGTAGCTCTAAATCAGGATGGGTGACCTCAAGCTCTTCGTTATATTTGTATTATGACCTGAATTCTCGAGCCACATCCTCCCAGCTACGGATTCTGGACTCTTCGAGAGACATAAACCATCGAAGGGCTCTATCCTTCAAAGTTTGCTGAAACATTAGGCCATCACTTCTTCGAAAGCCCCTAATAGAGTCATAGAACGGTTATAACTACGAAGATGAACAATCGGGGGTCCACTTCCTCCAAATTTCTCGATATCTGGCATTTTGAACTTCTCGGGTAACCTTGCCTTAGGATAAGGAGACATATGGGTGTAGTCCATGTAAGTTCCAGAGATTCGAACTTGGTCGAACTTCTTAGTTAGCATCTTGAGATCTTCTTTGACCTTGTTCAATTCTTCCTCTTTCGGATCAATGATCATAGGCAAGTTAGCCCCAGACTGGGAAAGGTTTGGGATAGAAAGTTGGGAAGGCGGCGGCCCATTAACAGGAGGGACACGTGGAGCATGCTGATATTCTTCGGGAACCCAGATAGGCTCGTGTGGACCCAATCACAAGGGAATAGGGCCTCTGGCTCTTAAGGAACGGGAACCTGGTTTCGTTGCATTTCTCGGACCTCGATTTGGAGGTTGTCAATCTTGGACACGAGCTGAGCTAGGACTACCATCAGATCCGGTTGTACAACGAGTAATTGATCTGTGTTCTCCATAGATAGCGGATGGATTCTGAATTTGGAAGAAGTATTAGGGGAACAGACGAAACTCCGGGGTAATTTGACTGAAGATCGGAGCCAATAAGGAGCCAGGCCAAGGGCGTGCGATCAACCTGAGAAGGCGCAAAATGGGATTTACTATTGAGAAAAAGAATGAAAATATTTTTGACCTTTTTTTTAGATTAGAAGACAACATATTTTTGGCTTTTTGATAAAGAGAGCAAAAATGTTTTTAGATTTTTGATAAAGAAGGGAGAAATGTTTTTGGATTTTTTATAGAAAAAAAGGAAATGTTTTTTTTTTGGGAAACGATCTCAGCATGATTATTATAATTATTATGTTCTCACTTGTATTAAATTCTCCAATGTAAAATGAAATGCCGGACGGGACCCGAGCCTGGAAAGATTGGGTTTGTAACATATGCAAAGCTATGGCTGGACTTGTGACCAGGCTCACGGGCAGGGGCCCGTTTTAAAAATGCACAAAAATTTGGGCGGCGGGCCGACCCGAAATTTCGACAGAGTTTCGGGTTGAAACCGACAATCTAATATGTGTGTCCTAGGCTTGAAACCTATATGCGGGTATGCAGTTGGTTAGGTGAATCGGAAAGGGTTCCCCCCTTTGGCGTGACTTCCACGATATACGTCTTGCTCTTGCGGGAAATTGGTATGTGTGGAAAAGCCATTTGATATAACTGAGTGTACGTGAATTGCCTCACCATATACCTCGTGGGGATGGTACGTGTGAGGGGGAATTCTATATACTCGGCGTACGTGAACTAGTTCCCTACGATATACGTCCTGTCATAACTTTGATCAATCGGTACGATGCGGGGGAGCCGTTAGATATACGTCGAGGGTACTTGGCCAATGGAAGGTGAGAGTCATATCGGTTAGGCTAACTATGCCATGCCGGACGAGCGCCCATCACAAAGTGACCCTCCAGTTACTGGACAAAATTTGGTCAATCACAATGCTCTTTGGTGATGTCGTGTGAATCATGCATGATTCTCTTATTAGTATCTTATGATGAGAGTATCTTTCTTGATCATGCCAAACAGGGAGCAAAGTACGAGTACCAAGGGTACACCGAGTATGGATGGATGATGCGTGAAACATATGGATATATGTGATCCTAGGTGCACGTGGTGTGAAGTGTACATGGAGAATTTTTCTACAAGTGTATGAATAGAAGCATAAGTATGGGGGACACATGGAAAAGGGGAACATATGAAAATGGGGAAAATATAAACAAACATAACACCCATATAAATAGAGTCTAGCCCTCAAAATAAAATCCCCAGCAGAGTCACCACTGTGGCCATCCCCGATCCTCGCAGCGGGCGGGAGAGTGAGGATCCTAGGTCCCGCGTATCCCTCTCGGGAGCGCTTTGGCCGACGTCGTTAATGATGTGAAAAATGTAGAGAGATAGAATCGCCAGTCTATTTTACTCAAAATAGACAAAATAAAGGGAGTCATCCCGAAGGATAGCATCCAAAGACATACTGATACATACGAAACCAAAATGATTCGAGAAGGGTCCGGAGGCTAAGTTACAAAATGGGAAGGTGTTAGGCACCCATTCTGCCCTTACGATCTCTCATGGTTTTTTGCTATTTTCCTTTATTTTCCCTGTGATATGTGTGCATGTGTATATATAGTGGAGATAGGAATCATCGACTTGTACCATGAAAGAGGTAAAGCGAGTCATCCGTAGGAATGTTCATAAAAATAATATTATAAAATAGGATTTACACGATTATCCTTGCGTTAATCGTTATAATGGAACGATAACGTATATTGAATAATACGCCACTAAGAACAAATATATGCATATATAAATATATGTAATCTAAGAGAGTTGAGTTTAGAGAAGATAGAAAATGAGAGAAAAAAGTGAGAATAGGACTCGAGTCTCGGGTTTTACCCCGAGATGCCTACGTAGCCTATGAAAGCATCCAAGTCCACGTAGTTCGCATACAGAATGAGGTCCAACCGGGGACTTCTCTTATTTGTGTGTGTGTGTGTGTGTGTGTGTGTGTGTGTGTGTGTGTGTGTGTGTCTGTGTAAAAAGTGTTTTAGTTGTGAGAAAAGTGTAAGAAAAGTGTGAGAATTCCCGTTTGGAATTTATGAGCAAACCCTCTTTTTCTTGTTTTTTGCTTTTTTTATTTGTATGAAAATAAGAGATGTGCAATAATACTAAATAAAAAGTATATTAGGATATGTGAGATGAGAGAATAAAAGTGCTAAGTAATAAAATAAATTAATGTGAATTTATGAGAATTTAAGGAGAGAATTGAGAAAATTGGACCTTCTTGAAGATCTTGAGCTTCATCTTGAGTGTTGGAGAGCAGCCCTTGTACTTGGATGATGATGGAAGGTAGTTAATTTACCAAGTTTGATGAAAATTGAAGGTTGGAAAGGGATTTGGATATGGAAATCACGACGACTTCGAGAGAGGTTTTCTGGATTTGTTGGGAGTGATGTCTATCAGATCTGGACTCCCGTGCAATGAGGTCAAGCCCTCCTTTTATAGTCCCAGGGCATTGCCGATCGACATAGGCCTGGTCCTGCCAATCGGCAGGTGTGTTTAGGCATTTGGACCTACCGTTTGGTAGTGTCTTTCAGGCCTTTTCAAAAAATCGATCGCAAAGCGCAAACCGTTAATTCGAATTATACACGAGGTAGACTGTTGGAAAGATAATTTAGAGACCTTCAAAAGTCCTTTGGACTGCTCCCGGGTTCAGGAGTTAACTTTAGGTCAAATGTGGCTCAGAAGCGCTCGTTGGTCCTTTAGACGGGAAAACTTCGGACGCAAATGGATCGTTTGTCCGCATGGTAGGTCAGAATCATGTATGGGGAGGACCGTTGGAAAGGTTAGGAGCTGTACTTCAACATTCCAAAGAGTTTGACCCGGTTTGGGGAGTTGACTTTGGTCAACCGTGCCCTGGAAGCATTCGTTGACCTTTCAGAGTAAAATGGATCGTTCGTCCGTAACGTAAGTCAGAATCGCGCACGGGATGGACCATTGGAAAGGGGTTTCAATGACCTTTGAAGATTCATTCAGTCTCGATCGGGCTGAAGAGTTTACTTTGATCAAATGGAGCCCGGGAGTGCCTGGTGGCCTCCTGATCAAGTTTTGGGGGGAAATGGGTCGTTCATCCTTGTGGTAAGTCGGAATCGCACATGGGATGGACAGTTGGAAAGGGGTTTCAGCTCCCTTCGAAGATTCATTCAGTCTCAGTCGAGCTGAAGAGTTTGACTTTTTGGTCAAATGGAGCCTGAGTGCGTCCGAAGGCTTTTAGGTCGGTACTCGGGGTATGACCTAGGTTTATAGTATTGAAGGGAGGTGCTTGGGACCTACGAAGATTTTAGGGGGTAACAGAATGGGGTGTCTACATAACCCATCCCACGAGGAGAATTTTCCAAAGATCCTAACCGTAATCCAATCTCATTTGGAGAAAAGGTTAGGTACAAAGGAAAAGAGATGATCCAAAAAAGCTTGCTAGAAACAGTCTAAGAAAATAGGATCCTGGAACAACTACAAAAACTCAAGCCAAATTTTTTATATAGGGACTTATCATGTCATCATAACCTCGTAGCAATTTTATCTTAAAGGAGTTTGCTCAGAAAGTGGTACCCATCTTCTCTAATTCAGAAGAACTTATGAAAATTGTAGGAAGTTTGAACTTCACAAAAAACATACTTTTCACGAATGCAGAATTGTCAAATGTCGGACCATCCCATAATATGGCTTTAAATATCACAATGAATGTCAAATGACAAAGGATTCCCATGGTCCTCATCGACAATGGATCATTTCTAAATGTATTCCCTCTGAGTATGCCCAAGTGTTTGGTAATGAAGCACGAGGACCTCGCACTGACGATAAAAGTTATCAAGACTATGAAAATACCAGAAGAGAAGTTATGGGTTCGATTAACCTTGAACTAGATATTAGTCTAACTGATAACTTCACAAAGTTTCAAGTAATTGACAAATATGCATCTTTCACCCTATTAATGGGTAAACCATGGCTCCATGATATCTAGGGGGTTCGTTTCCTCGTTATACCTCATTTTCTCATTATACCAAAAGCTAAAAAGTCAAGAAAACCTGATCACTATAGTATGAGATGTCGAATTAGTGTCTTCTATATAGATCCACTTATATAAGTCTGGAAAACGCGACAAAGTGGTCAGGTTATATGTATAATTCGTACAATAGATCACATACACACCAAGTTAAATTTAGTCAAAATTTTATCTTGTTAAATTAGGTGAACCTAAACATATATTATATTCAAACTAAATAAAAAAAATAAACCATAACCTAACAAAAAGAAGACAAAGGATGAGGGAAAATCCCTTTCGAGTAAAACCCATATTCAGCACTATTTCATACTAGGTATTATAGACAAACATCCACGGACTTAAAAAACTTAGAGCTCTACTAAGAAATGCAGTAATGTCTTCAATCCAAGTTATCCACGATAAACGATGCAGATCCATCACCATCCTACATCAAGCTCCACTTGCCGTGGAATCTCCGATCAGCCTCATGAATTAGTATTCCTATCTTCTTCAGCACTATATAAGGAACTCTACAAGGGTATATACATGTATAGTGTTCTTATAGGGTTTGATAAATCTCAACAAATCTTTCAAGGGATTTAATTTGGAAAATAAAAGAGTTTTAAACAAACTACGGTTTGGAGATCTTTTGAATATTCATAGAAAAATAAAATCTTGCCAAAAGTTCTAAGAAAAGCTAATCGCATCCCTTTTTATAGAAAACATAAATTTTGAGGCGACATAAATTTTGAAAAAAAGGCATTCCAATGGACTCTTCCTTCAAGGTCTTCAAAAGTTACTAGAGCAGCTCATGGTGAAAACTTCATTTTCTGGTAAAAATGGAGTCCAAGCTATAATCTCTCCCTGCAAGAAGATAAATTTTACAAACAATAATAATAACTTTCCTCAATAGAATCTGCTGAGAATGATGGCTATCAAGGTGGGAGTGAAGAAACATGCACTCGGTACTTAGAGAGAGAGTAGGGAGAGAATACTAGGTGGTCTAGTGTGAATTTGATAGAGTAACTTTTCAACTGAGTTTTCTCTATGTTATGACCTTGTCCAGGGGTCCTATTTATACTTGGGCACTAGGGATGAGTTGGCACTTTAGAAGCCAAAAATTATAGGGAAACTTAAAGGGACAAGGTTTGCAATGTACTTTTTATCCTTACTGGGTCTGCAGCCACTTGTCCCCACTGGCGAACAACACCTGGTGCAAATCAAAGTCAAAAAGCAAATATGTCTACCAATGGAAACAAAATATATAATTTGATAAATATATTTTAAAACGGTAACTTGTTGTACAAACTTTGTAAAATTGAGAGGGTCCTCAAGGACCACCTCCTCTAAAATCATTTAATCTTGAGGGGGGAGGTCTTAAGGCCCCCCTCTTCTAAAATCATTTTCACTTGAGAGGGGATTCGAGGAACCTCTCCTCTAAAATCATTAATCTTAAGGGGGGGCTCAAGGACCTCTAAAATCATTTTTTACTTGAGAGGGGCCCCGAGGACCCTCTCCTCTAAAATTGTTAATCTTGAGGGGAACCTCAAGGACCACCTCCTCCCAAATCATTTTTTACTTGAGAGTGGCCTCAAGGACTCTCTCCTCTAAAATCGTTAATCTTGAGGGAGGGACTCAAGGACCACCTCCTCTAAAATCATTTTTTACTTGAGAGGGGCCTCAAGTACCCTCTCCTCTAAAATCGTTAATCCTGAGGGGGGACTCAAGGATCACTTCCTCTAAAATTATGTTTTACTTGAAAGGGTACTCAAGGACTGTCTCCTCTAAAATATTTTATAAGAAGTTTGTTTCTTGTGAGAAACCTCTTGGTTGCTCACTTTAATTATGACTGGTGTGAAATGTGTAAGGGTTTTGAGTAACCCATAGGGTCTTTCTAATAGTATTATATCAATCTTAAAGTGTTAAGTGGTTGAGCTTGCTCAACAAACCTTATTCCTAAGCCGCCAAGCCAAAACTCCCAAGAGATCCCATTTGGCCTTTTTTAGCCCTGCTTGATCAACTAGGCTACCTGTATAAGAAAGTAAAAATATTAGTACTTTCATATTTTTTAGGTAACAAATCTTAGGGAGGAGGCCACTCTATGTGGACCTCCTCTCCCTGTGTCTATTTTGTAGTAGGTCATTTGGGGTAGAGGGGTCACTCTAGGTAGACATCCTCGCTCTTCTTTTATTTTCGTAGTGTGTGAATTGGGGCAGAGGGGGTTGGTCGTGATGAGTCCCCTTGCCTTGGACTTTTTCTGTGGCCTCAACTTATTTGAAGGGGCTGCTCATGGTGAGCTATCTCAAACTTGCCTGTTTTTTTGTGGCTTGAATCTTAAGACGAGGGGCTGCTCATGATGAGTACTCCTCGTCCAAGAAAATTCTCTATAGGATTGCTCGTGGTAAATCCCCTTGCCCAAGTGTCACATTTGGCCATGGGGCTCAATCAAGGCAGACCTCCTCATTCTAAACTTTTGTTAATGATTTGAGCAGAGGCAACCCCTCTATGTGGGCTTGCTCGCCAAGGTACACCCCCTTGCTCTAAACTTTTATTTGCTAACTTGGGAAGTGGGAGACCCTCTAGGTGGGCTCACTCTCCCTAGGCTATTTTAGACTAGCATATGAAAACCCCTTTACACTAGTCCCCTTGTACAAAAATCTTTGTGTTGGGTAGACCAAAGGGTTTTGTACGAAATAATCACTTAATCTTGGAATACAAAAGTTTGATGCCATTACATCGTTACACTGTTTGATTTGGAATGGCTAAAGGATTCCTCATGGTGGACTCCCTTACCACAAAATAACTCTTTGATGTGATCTTGGCAGAGGGGTCCCTCATGGTGGAGTTCTTCATCCCAAGTCATTTTCGTTTCTGGCATTAATTTTGGGCATAGGGGACACTCGAGGTGAGTCCCCTCGCCCTAAATCATTGTACCTTATTTCATAATTTATGTAGTGAGGGGGAGCCACTAGGGTAGACCCCTTCGTTTCTATGTCTGTCTTTGGCAGAGGGGTCACTTATCTTGGACTCCCTCGCCCTGGGTTTTCTTCTTTGTATTTGTCTTTAGTAAAAGGGTCACTCAAAGTGAACTCCCTCTCCATAAATTGTTCTTAATATTAATTGTTAACGAGGGGCCACTCGTGGTGGACCTCCTCACCACCAGCAGTTTTGTAACATCTCTCTTGGTCGAGGGTCCACTCGTGGTGGACTCACTTACCATAAACTATTTCTTATTGTAATCTAAGTCTAGGGGCCACTTGTGGTGGACTCCGTTATCCTTAAATTATTAATTGTGTTGGTGTTGGCAGAGGGGCCACTCGAAGTGGACCCCCTCGCCATGAGTCATTTTCTGTAGCATCAAACATGGGAAGAGATGCCACTCATGGTGGATCCCCTCACCCTAGGCTATTTTCTGTCGGTCTTGCAATCTTGGGTAGGTGGAGCCACTCCAAGTGGATCCCCTTAATCCAAGATATTTTTGTCAATCTTGTAATCTTGGGCAGGTGGAGCCACTCATTGGCACCCACAACGTTAGATATCTTGAGGGGTTACTTGTGAAACTTCCTTGACGTTTTATCAAATTTTACTTCACCCTTAGCTAATTGAGGGATTGCCCATGTATCCCTCTACATTATCCCCCTCGTGCAAAAGTGTCTTGTAGTGTCGAGAGACTTGATATCGACTACTTTATTATCATCGCAATCATAATTTCACTCTTTGTTCACTTGCTTGAGGACTTCTCAACATTAGCCCCCTCATGTAGAATACACGTTAATACTATGAGCGTTGCTAAGCCCTTAGAGCATGAGGTACTAAACTGTCGTACCTTTGATTTATACTTGACACTTGCTCGTTTTCCCAATCCTGATTCTATATTTTCAGGTTAATACTGTGAGCGCTCCTATGCCCTTGGAGTCTGAGCTCTATTTTCTATGAGAACATCAAGATTGAACTGCCCCGTACTCTATAGGGTACTTGCCTATGAGCTGAGAAGGTTATTATTTTAGAGTTGTCCCCTATAACTGTGGGGTACTTGTATATGAGCTGAGCAAGTTATCAGTTCAGAGTTTCCCCTCTAACTGTGGGGTACTTGCATATGAGCTAAGAAAGTTATCATGTCAGAGCTTCCCCCTCTAATTGTGAGGTACTTTCATATGAGCTGAGCAAGTTATCGTTTCAGAGTTTACCACCTCTAACTGTGGGGTACTTGCATTTAGGTTAAGCAAGTTGATATTTTAGAGTTGCCCCCCTCTAATTACATAGTACTTGCATATTTTCTGAGCAAGTTAATATTTTAGATCTACCCCCTCTAACTGCAGGGTACTTGCATATTTTTGGAGCAAGTTAATATCTTAGAGCTTCCACCTCTAACTGTGGGGGACTTGCATATTTTTTGAGCAAGTTAATATTTTATAGCTGCCCCCTCTAACTGTGGGGTACTTGCAAATTTTCTGAGCAAGTTAATATTTAGAGTTGCCCCCTCTAACAGTAGGATACTTGCATATTTTCTGAGCAAGTTAATATTTAGAGCTGCCCCCTCTAACTGTGGGTTATTTGCATATTTTTCGAGCAAGTTAAAATTTTGAAGCTCCCCGTGTGACTGTGTTGTGAAATTTTAGCGTGGCCCCATGTGATTGTGGGCTCCTTTTTGTTATGCACATTCATTTCTTAGGGAGTAACTAGGATATGGGGTTAGCATTTCTCCTTCCCACAAACTTTGAATAAAATTTTACAAATGTCATAAGTAAAAAAAATATTTCCTTATACTAAAAGTTTCCCATGGTCTGTGGGGTCCTTGTTCTAAACTTTTCTTAGGAACCTTTTTATCTTACAAAAAAGGGGGTAAACCCCCTTTTCCATTTTTTTTCTGAAAGCTAGTCAAGTAAATTTTTTCTTGAGAACAGAGGTTAGGACTTGTTCTCTAGGCTATAAATCTGTATGCAATAATTAAAAAATTAATATACATTTTCTTTATTATCACTTACTATGAGGATAACTTCCTGCTGGTCTGGTGTAAAAAATTATCTGTTGTATCTGTAAGGACTTTGCTCGATATACTTTTCCCTTGGGATGGATATTTCCCCAAGTATAATGAGGAAAGACCTTCACGTCGTGGACCCTCTTCTAATCTATTAGAGGTTCTATTATTTTCTTAAGAAAGAGAAAACATTAGTTCGGTATACCTTTTGTTTATCCTTGGCATTTGCTCGTCTATCTAACCTGTTTATTTGTTTTCAGGTTAATACTGTGAGCACTCCTATGCCCTTGGGGCCTGAGGTACTAAACTGTCGTACCTTCTATTTATACTTGACACTTGCTTAATATTGTGAGTGCTTATATGCCCTTGGAGACCGAGGCACTAAACTATCGTACCTTTTATTTATACTTGGCATTTGCTCAATACTGTGAGCGCTCCTATGACCTTGGAGCCATAGTACTAAACTGTCGTACCTTTTATTTATACGTGGCACTTGGTCAATACTGTGAGTGCTCCTATGCCCTTGAAGCCTAAGGTACTAAACTGTTGTACCTTTTATATATATTTTTTATTTATACTTGGCACTTGCTCGACTGTATAGCCTATTTCTCTATTTTTAGGTTAATATTACGAGCACTCTAGTGCCCTTTTAGCCTTAGGTACTACATCGGCGTACCCTTTTATACACTTTTACAAACATTTTTTGTGTTCTCACACCTATTGCCTTATTTTATTAGGTGGAGATATACTAGCAAGTAAAAAATGCACGGGGAGGCACCATGACCCATATAGAATAACTTGACATTTCATAAGCATTAAACTATGCTAAGGAAGTATATTTGATACCTCATACTTTTTGTTGCTAGATTTTGTCTTTTAATCTGAGTAAGAATACTCATGAAGCATGTTGGAGTTAAGCATACTTCAATAAGGTCAATCAGAAACTTGATCTTATCAAAGCTCCATATATCTACTTGCTAGCCCCGCTGCTCAAATCCAAGCATGTGAGAGAAATAAGTTTTCACTAAAGCAACTATGATCTTTTAGATGCATAACATCACTTTCAAAGTCCTTAATACTTTGAACAAATGGTCCCAACATGTTTGGGTGAAGGATTAAGAGATATTCCCTTTCTTCACATAATAAATTACTCTTATTCAAACTATGAAATTTGAAATTACTCACATGGACTATTCTAAATAAATAGATCAGAGGATTTTAGGACTATCGATCAAAACTTGAATATTCCTAAAACAAACTTTGTTAAAACACGCAAATATGTGAGTTGTTAATTTGGGCAACACTATTCTTGTGCACTCAAGTGTACAAATTTGGATTGTAAGTTCGAGCAACTCAAACGATCTCAAAGGTTACTCAAGTGTTACTTGAGTAAATAATTTTTTTTTATGGAGAAAGTAGTTTAAAGCACGATATAGTCCAACTTATATGCAATTAATCATTAATCTTGTCATCAACATTATAATGCCACAATACTCAAGAATAAATTCATTTTTTTAAATGAGCAATACCCCATATCTGACTCGTATCACTATTTAACGTGATAGACTTTTTTATTTTCGAGTGAGTTCTTCTACCTTATGTACTGCTCAACTACATTTTTATGCTTGAATTTTTTATATTGTTTGGACACAGCTATTCCTCTTCTTAAGTTCCTTGGGCTCCTCGCACACTTACTTTTCAAACCCATGTTATTTCTTCTTACTTTTAGAAATGAATTGCGAGAATACACATCCATTGGGTTCCTCGTCTTGGGTTTCTCATCTTCTTAAAATACACATCTGTTGATTCTTTAAACATATGAGAGAAAGACTAAAAGATCGGGTGATATCTGTGAGGGAGGGTCTCGATTATAAACCTATTGGAGCCTTTATTGGGTTCTTGAATCATAAGCTCGGTTATACTGACTTTCATTTCCAATTTCAAATCTCAAGCCCATATATTTGAAACCTCAACACAATTTCAAAAGAGGTTGAAATTGTTTGGCGTTCTGTGAAGAAACCCACTTGCCCGTTCTTTTTGAACGTTTCTTTTTTCTATCTAATAGTTAAACATACTCCTTCTAGTCTGAGAAACGAGAAAGAGGCAAGACGAGATATGCTTGTCTCATCCGTTGGTATATGAAATTTTTGGTTGGAAGTTGATTTAGTTGGATAATTAAATGATGGGGGTCAGAGCACACCAATATGCCACATCGAACATGTAAACTCACGATACATAAAAAAATAAATCGAAAATCTTTTTGTATTTTTCAATAAATATTTTTGACCCCCAAATAAAATCTTTTTGTATTTAAAAAAAATATCAAAATAATATCTTTTTATATTTTTCCAAATGAGACACAAATAAAAGGAAAAAAACAATACAAATAGATAAGCATGTCATATCGCTAGCAAATATATATCATAAAGCAAAACTAGTGTATGACAAGAATGGCTAACAAAATCATCCGTAAGAAATATCATGAGAAGTATCATGTGCAAGCAAATGGGAGTCGTGAAGTTTAATTCCTAAAGCCTCTAAGTTCGATTTCCTAGCCCATGTAGGTGTGTAATGACGCATGTGTGTTTTGGGAACCAAAACGAATTTATTCCTAAACTTACTAGGAGCATTTTTAAGGTCATAACAATAAAGCCTAAGGTCACCCTTCCTACCACAATGAGTGCAAGTGTAAACACGACGAGGAATGTTACCTAAATGTGGGCCTTTCCTAACGTTCCTAGTTGGAGCTCTCACAAGATTGGTATTGGCTTTGGGAATGGGAGCAATACGATCATCAAAACCTATACGACAAGAAACATACTATTCAACTTTTTTTACCTAAGCTCCAAATCAAACTTTACCTTACTCAAGTCTCTCAATCTCTCCACAGGATCGTTAATCTTAGACTCAAGCAAACGCCTAGACTCCTCAAAGTCTAGAATCTCCTTCTTCATAGCCTCCATCAAATTGCGAAGACTATCTATCTCTCACTCGACGTAATCTAGTTTCTCCCGAAGAGTCTTCTCCCGTGCCCTAAGATCCTCAATCAATGCATAATTATTTTTTTTGAAATGTTTTTCAACTTACCTTGCAACTTCAAGTTAGCCTTCTTCACCCTCATTGTTTCCTCATACAAATCATTGAAGGAAACTTGCAACTCGCTCACATCTATCTATTCATCCTCACCAGCTTCACCCTCACCCACTTGGGACTCACAAACTATGGCCTCGAAAGTGTCATTCACATGAGTATTTTCATGAGAAGATTTATCTTCATTGATCACATGACAAACCATAAATGTGGTGTAGTTGCACTCAATGGAGGAATCTCCTCCCTCTTTCGTTTCACTATCACTTAAGGCGGTTTTATACGCAATCGTTTCTCGCTCTCCTTCTTAAGTTTAGTGGGGCACTCCGCTACCCTATGTCCATAACCCTCATAACCAAAACACCTATTTGACTCATCCCTCTTATCATTATCACTTCGATTCTTAGGGACGTGATCGGCCTTGTTGTTCTTGAATTTCTCATGTCTTGTGGCATCTTTCGATTGCTTTTTAAACTTAAGAAACTTTTTGAACTTCTTTGTCAACAAGGCTACATCCTCGAATTTGGTGTTGGAATCATCAATCAAAAATTTAATCTCCTCCTTCGGGCTTTCAAAGAAATGCCTTTTTCTTTCTTTGTCACTTGCTTGGAGGTAAACATGTCAAGCTCATAAGGTTATAAGTCACATATAAGATCTTATAGTTTCATTGATTCAAATAAACCCAAGGTGTTCAAAACGGTCACTTTTTGATCAAATCTACTAGGCAATGACCTTAAGATTTTCTTTATGACTCGGTTGTCAGGTATTTTCTCCCCCAAGTTAAATGACGAGTTGATAATATGGTACAATATAGCGTAAAACTCATCAAACGTCTCACTCTCTAGCATCTTAATCATCTCAAATTGGGTAGTGAGGTTTTGAATTTTAGACACCCTAACCATGTTAGTTCCCTCGTGAGTAAGTGCAAGAACATCTCAAGCCTCTTGCGACGTTTCACACATCATAATACGATTATACTTTTTCGGGGTGATAGATGAGGAAATAACATTTAAACCTTTAGAATTATAAAGTGAAAGTTTATATTCGTCTTTAGTCCATGACTCAACAAGTTTCAAATTAGTGGCCTCACCATCTCTCGTGATCGGTGGTGACCACCCTTTTTCTACCGCTAACCAAACAAGCTCATCTATGGCCTCAAGTGCACTTTTCATTCGCATTTCCAGTAAGCATAATTTGTGCCATAAAAAATAAGAGTCCCAAAAGCATCAAATTTTATAGAACCCATACCTACAGGTACACGGGATCATTCACACAGTAAAATAGTGTTTTTAGCTCTGATACCAAATTGTAGGTATCCTTTTTCTGTGTGCTTTAGGTGAAAACACTTTTTCTAAATAACTTTTTCCAATTTTAATATGCACCAATTTTATGATCCAATTTTACTCAACCCAACTTTATCTTGTTAATCCTAAACATGCATATAGAGTGATTAAGCAAGAAAATTAAAGCAAAGTCCACAAAACGCACTGATGTACGAAGAAACCACTAAGGAAAAAACCTCGGACGGCCCAAGTCAGACAATCACTATGATATGGTATTACAATGTATAGACAATAGACTTACTCAACGACTCAATCCCCACTAACCTTGACGCTCTTCTATGCTTCAATCGCTCCTCCACAATACAACGTAAGAGTTCACCTATGCAAGGTCCACAACACACGAGTCGACGTGTGCAAATATCCACCGATGCAGCTTTGGCAACCACCTACGATTCAGATGCCGGAGTCCACCACTTTTTCACTGCAAAACTCGACGAATCAATTGTTCAACAGAGATGAACAAACTCCAAATGGTGCAAACATAAGATCTCTAAACACAATGGTTATAAAAGCTCGAATCTTGTAAACACAAAGGATATTTTTAACTTTGAAAACCTTTGTAAATAAGTTCAGAAAAAACGTATCGGTTATGCTATTTATTTTATGTTTTGCACCCTATTTTTCTGAGCAAAAAATGCCTTAAATAATAACGTTGAGGTGGTAGGTCGTTTGAAAGATTTCTTTATGTCGTTATAACGAATTGGCTATGTCGTTTGAATGACTTGCCCATGTCATTTGAACGATACTGAGATGTCATTTGAATGAATGCTGATGTCGTTTGAAGCATCTAAACTCAAGGATATGCTACATATGATTCTGAAAATGGATTAACTCATAAAAATAGTTTAAAAACATTTTAATACAAATTTAAATAAAATAACATCCTTATAAAATATTATTGAGTTTCATAAACATTGTCCGTCATACCTAAGAGATACTCGGAATGTAATATGATATGAATACATGAAACGTGCACCAATAAACTCAACATGATCTATCTTTGAAGCTTGACCGTTACGTCTTCAAAACAACGTCATAGACTTAATGAGAATCGTGACAAGTAAAAATCTATCTATGACTCAAATTAGTTTTTGTCCGGAATAATGCCAATACATACAAATTGACACTATTCGAAAATGTGTCCTTACAAATGCAAATGTAGACTATATTGCCCTTGTTTATGTGGGCTATTTTTTTTTATATGTTCTTGGTATATGAATAGTGTTGTGAGTAAAATTGATTTTTTTTTACATTCAGGATATGTCAAAAAAGGATATTGGATCTTAAAAAATAAATATATTTTTTTATATATGTATTAATATCACTAAGGAAACTTTACCGTTACACAAGCATATAAAAGAATTACAAAGTCTATGTACTAAGGTAAAAATAGTAATATAAAATTTCGTTACTAAATCAGAATTATTAGCGATAAAATACCGTCGGTAAATCCATTATTAATAATGGTAAAATACCATTGGTAAATCCAATATTAGTAATGGAGGTTTTGCTACATCACAGGTCGATTCAGACTCATGGTGCCCCCATCCTTGTAGGAAGGATCAATTTCCTTCCTAGAGTTTGTATCGGGGTTTATCAGTAGCATCTCCTTCCCCTTCATTTTTTATAGATCCTTATACTTCGGCTCACTGATTTCTCCCCTCAATATCTCATCCACATGGTCTCTTATAAGATTGGAAATCAACATGTTCCACCCTTCAATAGATATATCGTTAGGTTTGTTTACACAAAGTATGAATTAAAGTTAGACATTTAATTTGAAAATGATACAGACAAGATACGATGGAGAAATCTTACGAAGTTCTTTTAAAGGACAAGGGTTATAGACGACGTCGAGCTCCTCAAGTTTTTCTGAGGGAGATAGCTCCTCAAAGGTCTTGATCCCAACATCAACAACGTCGTCTACTAACTGCCGACGAGTAATGATAAGACCCGTAGATACTCTGTAGGTAAAAAAAATATGAATGTTAGTATTAATAATAAAGAATTGAATTACTACGATGAAAATTTCAAGGCAAAGAGATAATATTGCTCGGATGAGGCTTTCCCCAATCACGAGGGATCCTTACAGCTCCTTCTTTTACTTCTCCGTCTCAAAATTCCCAATCTCCACCGACATAAAAGAAACTAGTCTTATAATTATGATTTGATGTTTGGGAGATAATATCAAGTCTTACGAGGACCCAAAAAGTAATAACGGGGGAATTTCTCTGTGGATACGAGGGTATAAACACTACTAAAAATTTCCTCCGTAATATTATTGGCATGAACACATTGTCAGGCTATGAGGGAACTAAGTATGATACTCTAAGGGCAGGTTATGTGGGAGAGACCCCAAGGTGAGACAAGATGTCTCGTATGCAAGTGTGGCAAGGGAGACAAAACCCTAGACAGAACATAAACTCATAAAGCACAACCCTATTGGCATTCTTCACATCATAGACTCTCTCATCTTTCTTAGGGTCCCTAACAGTGATAGATGGTTTTATGCCAAAGAAGTGTATAAGCCTACAAGCCTTCATTATATCATTGACACTCATATAAAAGCAACCTCATGAGAAGTCTATGGTATAAACCTCATCATCATCAGCAGTCGCCTCCTGAATATCATGATTTAGAGGAGGGAAGCGAGTGGAAAGATCAATAATAGAAGTATACTCTAATTCCCCATCATACTCCTCCAAATTAATAACCTTTTGAGCATCAGGCTCCCTTCCTAAACCAGTAGCCTCCGAGGTAGAGGAAGACGAGCCTTAGAGTCTAAAGGGGACAATGCCTCAAAAGGAGAGGGTGTTTAGCCAAAAGAAGATGAAATAATGTTTTTTATGCTTGTAATAGTTCTGGAAGAAGAGGTTAAGGTTACAATATTTGTCGAGTGGCAGATTGGAACCCCAAAAGGAATGTTATCCATGGAAGCCTCAAAGGAGTCCTCATCCTGACTCAAGGTATTTCTTCCGATAGAGAAATCACCAAGATGACGAGGCATAATCGACCTAGCCCTAACTAAGGGATCTAAATCCTCTTGATCGTGAGAGGCTGAAATTTCATATTGAGGGTAAACGAAACAAAGGGATTGACTAAAAATACCCTAAAGCTACTCTCTCGTCATGCAGGGTTTCACTAGCTAAATTCTCTCTAAACTCTTTGAAAAACTTTTCAAATGGACTGGGCATTCATAAACTCAAAACACAATCTACTCTATGAGTTAAAAGATTAAACAATCCTAAAGTTAAAAGACACAAACAACAGTGATGAATAAAGCCCTAAATGTGACTAATGATTTTTACGGTATGTTGTAAACAGTTTTAATTTGCACCTTTATATAAAGAGTGAAAGTCACCAGTTGCAAAATAATTTTTAAAAGCGATGTCCCAAATATTTTTATCTATCTAAAATTATATAACATCAAAGATTTTAACCATAAATTATTTACCAAGGAAGAAAAAAACGGTAGTTAAAAATTATGGAAATACAAATTTGATTTTTAAAAACCATTTAGTAACTTTCACCATCTTTACCCATTCCAAATTCACACGTTAGGAGTTTTAGATGCTATTAAACCTCGATCTAGTGTTTATTCATCATCTTGGTAAATTTTCTTCCTAAATTTTGTGGATTTATTTTTTTAGATCTCGGAGGTTGGTGGATTTTGTTAGATTGTGGCTGAATTTTTGTCTATGATAAATGGGTTTCCTTATCTTGATATGAGATTCATTGGCTTATCATAGTTTTTCTCGAGCTTGGCTTTGTATTGATTACGTTGCTATACCGATTTTAGGATTTTGCTATTCTTTTTTCAACTATTGGTTATAGTTAAATATTGTTAGACCTCTTATCTTACATGAAACCTTTTAATATATTTTTAGTTTAGTATCCATTAGTTATATATTATTCATACACATTTTTTCGTAGGATATATGTACTTTTATCTTGGTTCGTGATTTGTAGGTTACTCACATGACTCTTAAATCACGTTCTCGACGTTTAACAATACCCAATTAAAATTAAATGAACTTTTACCTTAGCGATATGTGCATTGAGAAAGTTATGTTGACTTGGATCCTTTCTTTAAGACTCGTGTACCTTAGATTTTGAAATGGATCGGTTGGCTTGGTCCTTGTTTTCAATCCCAGGAATATTTACCTTATTTAGTGAGTGTAGCAACCCGCCTAAATAAATATCGGGTGATCAGTCCTTCATTTAATTATATCAGAATATCCAGTTGGTTCATTCTCAGCATCACTGTCGAAACAATTTCTTTATTAACCACCTAATAATAGTTAATTAAGCTAAGTGTCAAAAACTTTATCCATTTTTAATTAAATTAAAACCATTCCATGACACGGAATAATAATATGCAACGACACATCACAACAGAATTAACTATAACAAGAATAAATGTGACTGGAATAACTCTCCAGTTAAATATAACTTTTACACTAAATAAAACTTATGTCCACAATGCTTACATAAATAATTACAACCTTTAAAATCCTGGGCGACATGCCTTAAATGAAGTAGACGCTAAAGATGAATGAATCAACTGAAAGGAAGCGTCTAAACAAAATCCGCATATCTGCTAGTAGCTAAAATCACTCGAAACATCCATAATCTATGCTAGGCGTCCCTGCTGCTGGATACCTCATGTACAAGATATAGTAGAGAAGAGAATATGCAAGAAAACGTGTCAAAGCCCAATTGTAAAAGATTTTAAAAAAAATAAAAAGTGCTTAACAATTACAATTAAGCATTTATTATGTACATGTTAGTTTCTCGGGCTCTCTCTCTTGAGAATTCTCACCTCTCATCCAGAGTGCACACCAATTGTATCTATTATCTTCCAAGTTAAGATTCCCTCCAAACTAGTAACATAATTCTAACCCACATCATAAATCCGTATGTCTCATACAATACATATTATAATTATTCATATTCGTTTCTCTTTAATATGAACTAGTCTTGTTACAACCTTGGAATTGGGTGTTCACTTACTTAATTCAATTCAAATTTCATTATTTACTTCTATCTTCAACAGTACACAGTAGATTAAATCACAGTTTATATTTTTAATCTACAATTTCACACAGAAGATTACATTTTTGTATCTACAATGTCACACAGTAGATTACATCATAATTTATATATATATATATATATAATATCACATTAATTATATATATACTAACACGGCACGTCCCCAGTCACAGCTGCGGTGCATGCATACTCTGCTCTCATGTCCTGATACATAATGTCACTGTATAGAAGATTATTGATTCGGTGTCTCTCACGAATCATATCATAACACAAATATATTGGAGGCGAGCATACTCCCCAGCCAAATGGGTCACACACATACCTACGCTCCCATTCAACCGTCGAAACTATCATATACATCGATAGCACGTGTCCAAGGTTCTATGCTCACGGTACAAATCTAAAATCCCTCCCAATTGGCCGCACAAGGATAAGACCGTCCACAACGCAAAACCTCAACCCCGATAGCAAGCAGCGTAGGTATGTCATACATACAAATAATATTATAAGTATTCATCACACCTATATAAATATAACATCCATAAGTCATTCACACAACCATATGATAATTCACATACGTAGTATTTTTATCTATCGAATCCTACGTATTAAAGATTATGACTTTACTTCTTTATTTTATATTCTCGAGCCTGAGTCATTACTCGAAGATTAAATAAATATTCCTCAGCCTAATTCAGTAGGTAAATGTATACACCCTACTTGTCCATTGATATGCCCTGAATGTACCCCCTCAGCTCAGAGACATCAACCTCGGCCATGGAGATGGCCGATGTTAAAGGGACCTTGGATCATCAACTAGCAGTCTCGTCCTAGGCAAGGTCGGCCACGAACGACGTTGCTAGCTACCTCGGCAGGTGAGGTCACCATGATCCAGGGAAGGTTATCACCTGGTCTTCCAAGTATTGTAACCTCGGCTCAAAAGATAAAGAGGTTGCCATCCCATCATTAACATCAATCTCAACTAGGGATCGACCGATGTTCCTACTTTGCCACCACTACCTCGGCCCAGGCCGATGTCATAGCTCAATATGTCTTACTTCGGATCTCCCAATGAACCAAGGTCACCACCTCGTCCTCTTCCAGGCCGAGATTGGGACCATTCACGGATGGCCGAGTTCTTATCAGCATATGCTCTGTTAGGAACACGTGTGCCCTCATACAGTGATATTAACCACATACCTTCACAGTGGACGTAGGCCTGATTGGCTGAACCACTTATATTCCGGTGTTAATCCTCTTCTCCTCACCTCCTTCTACTATATACCTTTATACTGTCATTGTTAACACTGAATTGAGCTTACAAACACCTTGAAGGGTTGTGTTATTTTCAGCATCATCATATTGGCACCGTCTATGGAAATGAGAAGCTATCTCTTCCTCTTTATTCGCTTAACCTCATCGGAGACTCTGGTGGTGAACCAGGCCTCCCCCCTTGCGCGGAGATGTTTCACCATTAAAAGAGGTCCTGTAAGGTATTAAGCTCATTTACTACACCAGCTCTTTTGTGTTAACACATGGCACCGGAATTACCACCACCTCTTCCGTCGCCTGGTGCGGGAGGACCTAGATCCAGCCAGGCACCTCCCCAATCCGAAATGGTGGAGGTGGCTGCAGCCTTGAGGTCTTTAGCTGCAACGCAACAAGCAATGCAGGAGAAATTTGCACAGTTCAGCCAAAATATGATGAGGCCACCTGGAGTCTCACCAGAAATGATCACCCCGACGGCTGTTCAACCCCATCCTGATGTCAGGGGACCACCCCAGGCATCACGAAAAGATCAACCTACACCCCAGCAGAGGAGGGACGTTGCTGACCCTAGGCGCTTGCGCCTGGGGAGGCAAGGAAACCCTTGCCCTGTGGATCGGTATGATGATCTAGAGGCGAAAGACGTCCCAGAAGACTGTTGGGAGACATACAAGGTTTCGAACAACATAGTTCGTCTTGCCAACACGAGCCAAGGTTGCGGAGGTCGAAGGGGTGACGAAGCCCAATAATGAGGATCAACTTTTGATCAACTGAGCAGAGGGTCAGCCTTTGAAAGGCTTGGCCCAGTAAATGACCTAAGATAAAGGTTGTCAAGGTCGAGAAGTGCAGAAAGATCACAAAGGGAAGAGAGACAACGTAGTCCACAAACGGAATAAGGAAGAGACCAAGAAGAGGTCAATAGCAGGCGTTGTGCCGTGGCTGGGGAACCCTCAGTCCACCCCTTAGAGGTGGCTGGAGATAACCTCGGCCAGACCGATATTGCAAGACCATGGAATGAATCCATCCAACGTCTTGAGGACAAGATATGAGACCTAATAAAAAGTTGAGATCCACTGCAAAGAGGTTTCTCAGAGGGCTCTCTGTTCGTGGATAAGATAGTCAGCTTCCCTACCCCAGCTAAGTTCAAAACACCCACAGTAACTCCCAAGTATAACGGTAGCACCAATCCTGTACATCATATTGAGATGTACCAGTCAGCGGCGGACATCTACTCGATACCAGATGAGATGAAGTGCAGAGCCTTCTCCGGGACCTTTACGGGAGCTGCTCACATATGGTTTACATCTCTTCCGAAGAATTCAATTGAAAACTTTAAGGGCTTGGCTGAACGATTCATTCATAATTTCTGCTTTAGGGTAAGACCTCAAAAGAAGACCATCCATATGTTTTACGTCAAGCAAGGCAAGCATGAGAGCCTAAGAGACTACATCGCCAGGTTCAATAAATAAAAACTTGAGGTTGAAGATTATGAAGAGAATATTGCCATAATCGCCCTCATAAGAGGTCTTCAGAAGGGGAAGTTGTTGTGGAAACTTGCAAAAGACCCTCCAAAGTCCATGGCGAAGCTATTGGAAACTGCGGGGAAGGTCATGAACGCTGAAGAGGCTATGGCCGCTAAGTATGAAGACGATAACGGCGGTAGCAGTGGAAAGTTCCAAAGTAAGAAGGATGGAAAGAAGAGATTAGCTAATGATAAGTTTGCACGTTATACCCCTCTTACGGTAAGCTGCGAACACATCCTCAATGAGATCAAGAATGACCGATCCCTAAGATGTCCAGAGAAGCTGAAGGCTCCTCCACATAAGAGGAACCAGAACTTATGGTGTGAATTCCACCAAAACCATGGCCATATAACAGACAAGTGCTTCGCCTTGAAGGATGAGATCGAGAAGATGTTGAAGTTAGGAAAGTTGAGGAAATATATTGATGGTAAAGCTCCCAAAAGAGGAAGATATAACCCCCAAAAGAAGAGGAACGACAGATGTTGTGATGATACCGCAACAAGAAGAGATGTTGACTTAGACGGAGATGACGAAGACGATCCATACCTCCCGCCAAAAGATGATAACACCCCAGTGAAGAGGGTTAGTATGATCTCCTTTGGCATTAGCACCATATGTGAAGGACTTGCGGGGGTGGTTCTGAGGTTGCTGACAGAAAAGCTCATGTGGCAGAGGCCAAATCAGTGGCCAAACTTGAAGTGGTAAACCTGACGTCTTTCGAGACTACGCAGAAGAGAAAAAAGGTAGACATGGACACTCTCGTAGTTGGGTTCTCCCGGCTCGACTTCAAAGGCATCCTAGCTCCATATGATGACGCTTTGGTGATCACGACAAGAGTTCATGGATGTGAGGTGCACAGAATTCTTGTAGAAGGAGGAAGTTTGGCAGATGTGATTTTTGGCCCTGCTTCAAAAGCCTAGGCCTTAGCATAGCTAGGCTGGTACCCTATCATCATCCGTTAATGGGGTTCAGCGATGAAAAGGTCCATCCGCTGGGGCATGTATGAGATGGACGTGCGAATGGGCGATGAGTGGCCTAAGAGGTTAACCCGAAAGATCAATTTTTTCGTTATGGACGAAAATGTCTTCTCGGTCTATAACCTCATCATAGGAAGAGTGGCCCTTAAGGAGTTTGAAGCCGTGCCCTCGATGGTCCACCAGATGGTAAAATTCCTGCTCCCTATGGGGTAGGGGAAGTGAGGGTGACCATACCATAGCACGAGAATGCTACTTCAACTCAGCTGAAGAGAGAGAGGCTCATAAGAGAGCAACTACCACTTATAACATCGATACACTTGACCCTATAGATGAAACAAAGTTGAAGAAAGTAAAGGCCGCGAAAGAGGTAGAATCCATCGTCCTCAATGAGAACGAGCCAGAAAAAATCGTCCAGGTCGGCAAAGCCTTAAAAGCGGAGATCAAGGAAGAGCTGATAAACTTCCTGAGGAAGAGGCAGAGTATCTTCGCTTGGAGTCACGTAGACATGCCTGGCATCAACCCCGAGGTCATGTGCCATAAACTCAACGTATCTAAGGATGCAAAACCAATAAAGCAAAGATGAAGAGTTTACTCTAGGGAGAAGTACGACGTCATTCGGGAAGAGGTTAGAAAGTTAGAAGACGCTGAATTCATCAGGGAAGTGATATATCTGGAGTGGCTATCAAATGCAGTCATTGTGCCCAAAGCCAATGGAAAGTGGAGAATGTGCGTAGATTTTACCGACCTGAACAAGTCTTGCCCAAAAGACAGTTATCCCCTACCCCGGATCTATCAGATGGTAGATGCAATTGCAGGGTATGAGCTCATGAGCTTCATGGACGCGTATTCAGTCTACAACCAGATCTTCATGGATGTCGAAGACTCAAAGAAGATAGCCTTCATCACTGACAAAGGGACGTATTGCTACAAGGTTATGCCCTTTGGATTAAAAAATGAGGGGGCAACGTACCAACGTCTTGTGAATAAGATGTTTGAAGACCAAATAGGCAAAACTATGGAAGTGTACATCGATAATATGTTAACGAAGAGCTTAAAAGCTTACACCTACGTGGCAGACCTGGAAAAAACTTTCGACACCATGGACTTGTACAAAATGAAACTCAACCCTATGAAGTGTGTCTTCGGGGTAGGAGCCGAAAAATTTCTTGGATTCATTGTCAATCAGAGGGGAATAGAGGCGAACCCTGAGAAAATTAAGGCTTTGCTCGACATGAAGACACCATAGAGTAGCAAGGACATTCAGAGGCTTACTGGAAGAGTGGCTGCGCTCAACATATTTGTTTCCAGGGCGACCGACGAGTGTCTTTCGTTCTTCAAGGTGCTTAGAAAGGCCTTCGAGTGGGATAAAGAGTGTGATGAGGCTTTTGGTCAACTGAAGTCCTACCTTGGATCTCCCTTGCTCTTATCTCGGCCAATAGCGGGAGAGAGGCTGTTTGTTTATCTAGCGATCTCTAAATTGGCTATAAGCGCGACCATTGTACGGGAGGACGCTAGGGTTCAAAGGCCCGTATACTTCAATAGTAAGGCACTTCAGGGATCTGAACAAAATTACCCTCGCATGAAAAATTTAGCCTACGCCTTTATACATGCCTCTAGGAAGATGAAGCCCTACTTTCAAGCCCATTATATGGTCGTCCTCACTGACTCCCCACTAAGACAGGTCCTTCATAAACCTGAGAAGTCGAGAAGATTGATGGCATGAGCCATTGAACTAGGGGAGTATAACCTTACCTATGAGCCTAGGACGACCATCAAAGGGCAGGCACTTGCAGATTTTGTCGTCAAGTTCACACGGAAAGAGGCCGAGGTTGAGAATAATTTAGAGACTGTAAAAGGGTCAAACAACAACATCTTCCGACACCCGAAAGAGGTTATGCGCAAGAGAGTCAGGGATGGAATAGCCAAAAATAAGGAATATTAGTACCTCTTCAGGAAGGGAATAATGTTAGAAGGTGGCTTCTCATCAGATAGAGACATTTAGAACCTCTTTATCGACGGGTCTTCTTGCGAAAGTGGAAGCGGTGCGGGCCTGATACTCTAAGATTTTGATGGTACCAATATCGAATATACCTTTAGATTTAACTTTAAGGCGTCAAACAACGAGTCAGAATATAAGGCCATAATAGCAAGACTCTCCTTGGCAAGGATCGTTGGTATAAGACGACTCGTCCTTCACAGTGACTCAAGGTTAGTTATTAATCAGTATTAGGGGTTTATGAGGCCAAAGACGAAAGGATGGCCAAATACTTGAAGAGGGTGAGAATGATACTCGAAGGATTCGAAGAGGTAAAGATGAAGAGAATACCTCAACAAAATAACAGTCATGTAGACACATTAGCAAGGCTAACTTCCATAACGAGGACAGATATCAGAAGGACAGTCCCAGTTGAGATCTTACCCAGAGCAATCATTGAAGAAGAAGAAGAGGTCAGTAACCCCTGCCTCAATTTCAATCTAGGGGACTCATGGATGGATCCCCTTATCAGATATATCAGAGAGAAGGTGCTACCAGAGTCAAAATTAGAGAGGAGGAAATTGAGGCACAAAGCTGCAAAGTTCTCAATAGTAGGAGATGTCCTGTATAGGAAGGGATTCCTATTACCTCTCCTCAGATGCGTTCATCCCGCAGAAGTTCCCCACGTCCTATAGGAGGTACACGAGGGTTCTTGCTCCAGTCACATAAGAGGGAGACCTTTGGCGAAGAGGATTATCACGTAAGGATATTGGTGGCTAACCTTGGCCAAATATGCTGTAGCCTATGTAAAGATGTGCGACAAATGTCAGAGATTCTCCATAATCCCCCATCAACCTCATCAGCCTATGACGTCTATCAGTTCCCCTTTGGCCGTTCGCAGTATGGGGAATTAACTTAGTGGGTCCCCTTCCAAGGGCTGTAAATAATTATTGATTTCTGATAATTGCCATTAATTACTTCTCCAAGTGGGTAGAGGTAGAGCCGATGATCACAATTACATAGCAGAAGACCTTCCAATTTATTTGGAAGAATATCATATGCAGACATGGCCTCCCAAATACCCTCACTTCGGACAATGGAACCCAGTTCAAGAATTCTTCCCTGGAAAAATACTGCGAAAGAGTTGGGATAAAGCAATTTTTCTCTTCTCCTGGCCGACCTCAAGTAAATGGTCAAATCGAAGTCACAAATAGAACGATCCTTGACGGGATCAAGAAGAGGTTAGAATAAGCTAAAGGTAGATGGATCAAAGAGGTTTATGCTGTGTTATGGGCCTACAGAACAACGACAAGGACACCTGTTATCACATGGCTCAGAGGCCATCATACCAACAAAGGTAGGACTCCCTACTCATAGGGTTCAGACCTCTGACCCTGAGAAGAATGGGGAGGAGAGAAGACTCAACCTGGACTTGATTGAAGAGAGAAGGGAAGACACAAAAATTAGGCAAGCAGCTTACCAATAGAGAACAACAAAGTTCTACAATCAAAGGGTAAAATTAAGACCCATAGCTGTAGGGGACCTGGTGCTGAAGAAGACGTTACAGAAGCCAAACAAGCTTCACCCAAATTGGCATGGTCCTTACAAAGTAATTGAGGAGGTTGTACCGGGAACCTACATGCTAGAGAACCTCGAAAGGGAACCTTTTTCCAACCCTTGGAATGCTGATCATCTAAAAAAGTACTACATATAATGTTGCAAGAGCTTTCATATAAATGTATCATCTTACGAAGAGATTATTAATGAGAAGATCAGTTCCTGTGTCAATACTTGTTTCATTGTGCTAAAATGAAGAAAATTTTATGGGGATAACATTTTATGTGATAGCCTCAGATCTTATAACATCATGATTTGGTGACAAGGTCTGAGGTCAGACATCATACTTGGATGACCTCAGATCCTAGACATCATTAATTTGGTGAAAATTATTTATGAGGGTAACATCTTAGTTGATGACCTCAGGCCTTATAACATCATGATTTGATGATAAGGTCTGAGGTCAGACATCATACTTGGATGACCTCAGACCCTAGACATCATTAATTTGGTGAAAATTATTTATGAGGGTAACATCTTAGTTGATGACCTCAGACCTTAAAACATCATGATTTGGTGACAAGGTCTGAGGTCAGACATCATACTTGGATGACCTCATACCCTAGACACCATTAATTTGGTGAAACTTATTTATAAGGGTAACATCTTAGTTGATGACCTCAGACCTTAACACATCATGATTTGGTGACAAGGTCTGAGGTCAGACATCATACTTGGATGACCTCAGAGCCTAGACATCATTAATTTGGTGAAAATTATTTATGAAGGTAACATCTTAGTTGATGACCTCAGACCTTAAAACATTATGATTTGGTGATAAGGTCTGAGGTCAGACATCATACTTGGATGACCTCATACCCTAGACATCATTAATTTGGTAAAAATTATTTATGAGGGTAACATCTTAGTTGATGACCGAAGACCTTAACACATCATGATTTGGTGATAAGGTCTGAGGTCAGGCACATACTTGGATCACCTCAGGGCCTATACATCATTAATTTGGTAAAAAATTTATGGGGATAACATCTTATGTGATGGCTTCAGACCTTATAACATCATGATTTGGTGACAAGGTCTGAGGTCAGACATCATACTTGGATGACCTCAGACCTAAATAGACATTGCATGACAAGAAAAATCATTCAAAGAACACTTAACAATTGCAGAAGTAAAGCCCTCCTCAGAGGTTGACATAGATCAAAGTTAGGAGTTATAAAATACAAAATAATAGAGTTTGTCGGAGGTTATAAATCTTCAGAGAAATTAAAATTGATAAAAGCTTCACAAAGAAGTCAAGTGTTTGCAGCCTCAGGGTTAGGTACCACGTCTGCATCTCCCTGGCTGAGGGTGGCTACTTCCACCTCGTCGTCTTGAGCACCAACATCTTCAGTCATGGTGTCACCTTGATGGGCAGTCTCGGTAGGTGTGGTACCTCCCTCCTCCTCAACTTCCTGTAGAGCCTGAGTAAATTTAGGGTCGGCATAACCCAAGCCGATGAAGTCGGATGCTATAAGGCTCCCTGATTCTTTCTCCTTTATGGCAGCCCATTTGCTAGTAGCCTTGACCCCTCTCTCCAGATATTCAAAGCCAAAACTGACAAACTCATCAGAAACCTTGTACTCCTCCAAGATCTTCTCGGAGGCATCATCTAAGGCAGCCTTGACAGCCACATTGACTTTACGTTGGAGAGAGTCAGCCTGAGCCTTCAGGGCAGCATTATGATCTTCCCTCTGCTTGTCCATATTCTTCTATATCCCCTTCACGCTGGTCTCAGCCTTCTTTAGATCAGCCTTCAAACGTTCCACTTTAGCGTTTAAAGTGGCCCCGGTCTTCTCGGCCTCTTGGCCCTTCTCAATCAGAGGAAGTTTTCTCAAGGTCCAGTTAACAAAGTGATGCATGGTGAGGAGACCCTATAGAACGTGTGCAGATATGTTAGTCTAAGATATACCGATGTTACACTTGTATAATTCAAAAGTAGAAGTTCAAGGTCTTACTTGGATAGAACGATGGAGAGAGAACTCAGCCAAGAGAGGCCTATCCAGAGAGCGACAGAAGCGCTTATTAGAGTCGGTCATGGCATCGCCTATGGCATCCAAGGTTTTCAGACTATGGCCGATGAGACTATCACCAATCTTCAATTGCTCAAGACGAGCAATCAATGCATCCTCAGAAGAAATGGGGATAGCACGATCCCCCTTCTTATTTTTCTTCTGCCTCTGATCTTCAGGGGCTGGGTCGGCAAGTTTTCTCTTCTTGGTAGCCTCAGCCCTTGATGTAGATGGAGGGGGAGGGGTGCATTCAAGCCTGTTTTCTTCACCAGCTTCGTAAGGCTCGGTGCAGACATCTCTCAGACTTTATCCGAAATGTCTTCGGGGCGCTCTACAAAAGGAAAAGGTATGAGTTAGAAAATTAAAGACATAAAAAACTCAGAGGTTTAACTTGCTGAAATAATAAAATAAGAACTTACGTAGCTCAGTCAGAGGATTACCCCTAAGCCCAGTCTCAGAGAGATAATAAGGGGTCATCAGATGTTCGAACTTGACCAACAGACCATGAACCCCCTGATCTTGAAGGTCCTTCACCTTTTGAAGATTATTTTGGCTTAGCCCAGGGTCGGCCCTGGCAGCCATTGTCACCTTGCCCCATCTCAAGGGTATCCTCGGCTCTAAGTTTAAAGAGGGGACGCAAGGGCCAAATTCCCATGCCCCTGAGGCAAAGAAATACCTCAGCTTCCAATTATGGTTACTAGTTTGGGTAACATGTAACATCTTCTTAGTTGAATTCCGAGCTAGGAAATGATAATATCTCGGATTATTCCTGGTAGAGGAAGGGATGTAACACCCGGTGAAGACCTGGACAGGAAGGTCTGAGTGGTGGACTGCATTCCATAGAACTATGGCTCCAATTATCACCCTCCAAGCATTGGGGGATAACTGAGAAGGAGCTAAGTTGATATAAGAAAGTATAGCCCTAATGATGGGATGAATGGGCAGACGAAACCCCAACTTGAACATCTGCTCGTACAGACATATCTCACCATCTCGGCCGCCAAAAGCCCTCTCTTCCCTCAGAGGTCTCCTAAGTTTTATGGAGGGGTTAATGGAATATAGATGTCTGAAGGCAAGAAGATCTAACTCGGTGACTGTGCTCTCTATCTCGGCCGTCCCAGAGGTGTTAACATCGCTCTCAGCATCATCATCATCCAGTTCAACGTCGGCCTGAGCAGACGATGGGGCACCACTTGGGAACCTCTGAGCGAACTCAGCCCCTCTGACAACCGATAGAGGAATAGCTTCAAGAATTAGTGGAACCGCGATGCTAGGACCTATAACCTCAACGTCGTAGGAAGAGTGCGATGTGCTTGAACTATTGTGGGACGATGCCCGACTAAAAACCTTGGCTTGATCAGGGACCTGATCCTGCCGAGTAGAAAAATCCATGGCCTCTTCAAAAGAGTCCACAGACATAGGGTCTGAGGTAGACGACTCAGACTTAGACATGGGGGAGGGTTCAACTGTGGCCTCTGCTGATTTAACTGGTTCGGCTGGCTCAGGGTATATGACCTTCAGAGGGGGTGGAAAGATAGGTCTGAGGGGTAACTCATCTGACCTATGAGCTTCCTCTTGGACCCTTTCTATTTGCCTAATGTTATCTAAGGTCTTCTCCTTAAGAGATGGGAATTCCTCTAAGAGTTGGTAAAGAGGTCTGAGCATATGAGGCAGACCCTACACTTATGACTCTCGTAAATAAATAGGATTGGAAAATTGAATTAAAGATCAAACTATTAAACTTTGAACAAAAACAACCAAGAACAACAAGAACAAGTATCACCAAAAAATGCAAGCAGTCGCAGAAAAACTCAAAACTCTGGTCAAAAATTGAGGAGACAAGAATAAAAGGGGCAAAAAGTGGCAGAGTAAGGTGGAGATGATACCTGAAGACTTGTGGAGTGAAGAGAGGTTTGAAGAAACACAGAAATCCCAAACAACGAAGCAGCCAAGCTTTGTAGAGAGAGAGAGAGAGTTGCAGAAATAGCCAAATCAGGAGAAGGAGAGAAATGAGGAAGAAAGAGAAGAAAAATGGGGTTAAACCCTTAAGTATGATTGCACATGTCCCAAGGCCCATCATTGCCTTGGGAACCCAAACGACAACCAATATCATCACACTTGTCAGACATGCAAGCCACTTCAGCAATTGACAAGTGTCAAAAAAGGAACATTGGTACAAAGCAAAAGGACCTCGGAGTTGTAGACCCCATAGTCACCTGATCCCACATGTAACTAAGGGCTAGGGGGTGATGGATATTCCCTGAATGTACACCCTCAGATCAGAGACATCAACCTCGGCCATGGAGATGGACGATGTTAGAGGGACCTTGGATCATCAACTAGCAGTATCGTCCTAGGCAAGGTCGGCCACGGTCGACGTTGCTAGCTACCTCGGCAGGTGAGGTCACCATGATCCAGGGGAAGTTATCCACCTGGTCTTCCAAGGATTGTAACCTCGGCTCGGAAGATGAAGAGGTTGCCATCCCATCATCAACATCAATCTCGGCTAGGGATCGACCGACGTTCCTGCTTTGCCACCACTACCTCGGCCCAGGCCGACGTCATAGCTCAACATGTCTTACTTCGTCTCTCCCACTGAACTAAGGTCACCACCTCGTCCTCTTCCAGGCCGAGATTGGGACCATTCACGGATGACCGAGTTCTTATCAACATATGCTCTGTTGGGAACACGTGTACACAATCAGTTATAACCGAATCATTCCCCTCACGTGAGGGAATATTGAGGTCATCATTATCTGCATGATATCATCCAGGTGTCATTCTCATACTGGATGGATACTCATGCACATGCTCATTGCATGCATGGGGGGTACATTACACCCCCCAGACACTATATATAGAGGTCATCCTCCACCTTGTACAAGGGGCGAAACTAGCAACCCTAGCTGAAACCCTGTCTAAATACACAGTAGAGAGAGAAAGCTTGAGAGGTTCGTATTCATGGCTATTAGTGCCCTCATACAGTGATATTAACCACATACCTTCACAGTGGACGTAGGCCTGATTGGCTGAACCACTTATATTCCGGTGTTAATCCTCTTCTCCTCACCTCCTTCTACTATATACCTTTATAATGCCATTGTTAACACTGAATTGAGCTTACAAACACCTTGAAGGGTGGTGCTATTTTCAGCATCATCATCCATGTCATCACAACTTCCGAAATTATATGAATTAAACTCATCCTTAATTAGGTTTAATTCTCGATAACCCTTAATTCCTTCTTAACCCTTTATTTTATCTCTTAGGGTTAATCCCACCTATTCCTAAGGTTATACCGCTAATTAATAACTCTCTTACTACTCATCCCAACCTTTAATTATCATTTATCCAATTTAAATACCAAGTAATATAGGTCTCAATAATAACTCGTTTAATTAATACTCATTAATTTCCCCTCATTCAAAAATCCCCAAAAAGATATTGTTCGGGTATTACGTATGGCCTACTGCCCTTCCCTAAGTCTCATTATGTTCAAATAGTAATCACAAAAGATTCCTAAAAGTTTTGGGATTAAATCAATAATTAAAAAGAAATAACTTCAGCTTTTTGGGGGAGGTCGATCGATCGATGGTCTTGGGTCGATCGATCGATCACCCAAATATCAACCCAGATTCTGCAATCTTTATTCTACGGGTTTCACATCTTTTAATCAATCAAGACTCTATCAAATAATCCCAAAATCCCCAATATTCATTCCAAATGATAAACCAAGATATATAAATGATTTCTAATAATCAAACCACCTAAAATCATAAAAAAGGTTGGATTTAAAACATACTATTTTCAGAAAACTCATATTTTTATATTTATCCATGAACATCATATAAACTCCAAATTTTCTTCACCAAATGATTCTCAATCTAAATATCATGATATCCAAATCATATACCATTATATATGGATAATTTCTAATGTATCGAAAATCATTTAACCATCATTAATGATGATACGAGAAATCGGCCACAAGGCGTTCTCATACCAGCAAGTCAAGAGTAGAGTGTGTGATAAACAAGTAAAGCAAGTAAATAGAGAGAAGACAAGATATAGAGTGGTTCAGCCTTTAAAATAGGCCTACGTCCACTGTGTTGCTCCGTTCTCATTATATGCGTTGCATGGTACAGTATAATCGTGCCTAAAGTGGCATACAAATATAAGAATAATGGAGAGTACATGGCAGTACTGAGGATTCCGGGGTGCTGGATAGGCGGCTGCGATGTGGACGCGTGGCCTCCAAGTTGTGTGTTGAGGTTGTGTAGTGAGGATCTGTATTGTAGAGCCTACCTTGGGCGTATGTGGAATCGATCCCCCTTTTCCGGGTATGGTCCTCTATTTATAAGTAAGTGAGTTGAGTCATGTGCCCATAGCACGTGGCATGTACCAAGTCTGCCGTCACTTGTGGATAAGGGTGTGCAGCCCGTAGAGTAAGCAACGCCGAGTAGTGAAGGGACCTAAGGTGGGGTGCCGCGGCCTCTGATGTAGGGGGCCGCACCCTACGAGAGATCTGGCCGCGCCCTGACTGTGGTAACTGCCGCGGCCTGTATGGTCTGAACATCCGCGGCTTCGAATGAGTACTATCGCGGCATGGTGCTACATATGGCATTATCAATAAGCCCCCAAGCCGTTGTGCCAAGGGAAGTATATTGGGACTGCGGCTTATAAGCCTAGTAACCGCGGTGCTTCCAAAGCGACGATTCGTCTTCCGCGCTCCCTTATATAAATTGTTTCTGGCCGTGGACTTCATTACGTTTCCAAAACTTGAGAGAGCAAATCGAGAGCGAAATTCTGCACAATCCTTCTTGCATTTTCCGACAGCCTTCCGAGGTGGTTTGAAGCTGCGTGTGGTGTTTTCAAGGTGGTGTGAGGCTGTTCTTCGCGGTTTTCTTCATTTCCAGGTGACTTTTCAACCACTACTCTCACTTTTCTTCGTTGTTTACGCCTTTCTTCGTCCGTTTGCCTGAAATCTTGGGTTTTACATGTTTGTTTTGCTTTTTTCCCACATCTGCTGCATATGACATTCATACCACTGTCCTTGACATTCATAGCTGAAAACTCCACCTTTTGTGAATTTGATCTTAGGATATGTAAAATTTTGTTAATCAACTGTTTAGGATAAATTCGGCGGCACAATATGATTAGCAATTTTGCGCTAATGTGTCAAATGGCCGCCGTCCCTTAAGTCCGCATCCGCGGCATCTACATACACATTCCTCTTGGGGCCAAGACATCCATGTAGAATAACTGTAGTTGCTACTAGAGCATTTAGGACTGTCTGAAAAATTAGGAATAGCCGCGGTCGGTGATGCCTTAAGGCAATTCTAATTCATTTCCGCGGCGGCTCAGGTTCCATAAAATGGAACTGTCCACGGACAGTTGGGGCCGTTTGGTCCCATAAGCAATAGAGTTCGCTTATTAATAACTGTATTAGGGACGTAATTCCAGCCTTCAAGACTTAAAACAAACAACCTTCTGCGGCTTCTTGAAGTCTTACAAGTCATACTGGCTGCGGTGCCTAACTGCGAATTCTGCTTTTCAGGTACTGCTGCAGCCATATGAGCTTTGACCCAGACGAGTTCCTTAGAGGCTTTTGGGCAAAGCATTTTGGGACCTCTCCCCCAGAACTTACTTCCGCGCCGCCTCTAAGGTCAGTTGGGCCCTGCAAACTGAAGGATTGTCCGAACTGCGTGGTAATTGACTCAACCTCCGCGGATTCTGCATCTGGGAAGGGTTCCCTATCTCGTTCGATGGAGGAGGAAGCCAATTCAAGCACTCATCCCATGGGAGAAGGAGAGATTGCCGCGGCTTCTAGAAATAAGCCTGGAAGTACATCTGGGAGGGCTGAAAAACCATTGGCCGCTCTCGACATCCGCGGCTCGATGACCCAAGAATGGGTTGAGCAGGTTGCTGAGGCTTTCGAGTTTCCAGAAAACTTGACATGTTCAGCCCCTGCCGCGAACCAGAGACCGTGCACGGCACTTTCTGACGATGGAATTTGCTTCCCTTTGCACGCGTTCATCTATGGGCTGCGGTTGCCTGTTCCCGTTCCCATCCGTCGCATTTTCCAGACGATGAAGCTGGCTCCAGCTCAGTTAGACCCCAATGGTTGGAGAGCTGTTCTTGCTGCAGTTGTCCTTTGGCAGAAGTTGTTCAAAAAGGACATTACTCCCGCGGAGTTCTTCCACTTCTACCGCCCAAAGGAGAACTCAGTAAAGTTCGCGGGCTACTATTACTTTTCTAGCCGCGGCAGGGACGAGACCCTATACACTGGGAGACCGACCAGCGTAAAAAACTGGAAGGGGAAATATTTTTACATCTTCGGTGAAGGCTGGGAGGTGCACTCAGAGGAGAACGAGAGAGAGGGATCATACAAAATGCCGCGGCAATGGGGTTCACCCTCCAAACTAGGTATAAGATTCTAGGCGTCTTTTATTTTCTCTTGGCCACTACTAACTTGGAACTGTATCTTCTTTCTGCAGCTCTTGACAATCTGCACTTGAACTCGCGGCAGGAAAAAAGAGTTGCCGAGGCCGCGGAGTTTCCTGCTGAACACAAGAAGTTCAGCATACTTGTAACATCGGCCACTATATTTGGGGCGGGATTCTTCCCCAACAAATCAATTCCTCAACAGATGGGCGCAGAAGGTAATTAACTGTACCATTTCTCTCATTCCGCGGTGGTTTTATTCTCTTGGAATTTGTTGAACTCATGCCATTATTTTCCAGGTGAAGAGGTTGATAGGGAACTACTGGCCGCGCAGTTGGCAGAGATGGATGAGGACGCGGTCGTCCTAAATAACACCGCGAGGAGCAGGAAAAGGAAGCGGTCTAGGGCCAAGGTACAGGCCGCGACTTCTTTTGTTGATAAACCCACAGATCCTGCCGTGGATCAAGTGGTTCACGATGAAGCCCCTGTGCATCATGAACACTTTGATGATGACATAGGGGAAAATTTGGCCGCGGCAGGACTTCTGCCAGCGGAAGTTCCCCGGTAATCATCGTCTTCTCCACCCCCACCCAATGTTGTGGCCGTCAACGCAAATTTGCCGCCTCCCCAATTCCGCGGAGAGACTGGGCCAGATGGTAGGCCAAGGCCTCAGCTAAGGCAGCCTGACCCAAATTCCTCCTGGGACACTACTACCAAGGCTGCCCGGAGAATGAAACGTGCACTGGATGCCGCGGACCTCGACAGACTTGTTGGGGAAGATCACGAAGACCTGGAGGATTGTGGCCTCCACAGCCTTCTCAGGGTACGTACCAATCATCATAATCTTTGTATCTCGTATTTTTTGCTTTTGCTAACGTCTCTTATTCCATATACAGGCCGCGGACGTGATTGTAGTCCAAAAAAGAAAGTACGAGGCTTTATACCGGCTGAAAGAGGCCGAGAAGAGTGCTCATGCCGCGGACCTGCAGTCGGCTCGGACATCTTCTTTTAAGGTCGGGAAAGCATCATCTGCCGCGGCCCTCCAGGCAGCCCACATGGACCTGGAGAAGGCCAATAAAGCCAGAGAGGAAGCGGAAGAGAATTTCAATCAGGCCGCGGAATCTCTGAAGTCGTCGCAAGCTCAAACAGCTGAAGCCGCCCGTGTTGCGGAGATTGCAACTTCCAAGCTTGCCCTCCTCCAGCAAAAATACCAAGAGCTTGAAGCCAAGTATGCCTAGAAGGACGAAGCCCATGCCGCGGCTATCAAAAAGATGGAAGTTGATCATGGCGACGCCCTCCAGCTGGCTATAGATCATGCCGTGGAGTCCTTCAAAGGCTCCAAGGATTTCTTCCTTACAAATAACAGGGCCTACCTCCACGGCTATCAGGAGCTGCGGCAGAGAATCATTAGAAATTTCCCTGATGCCAAGGATACGGTCCTCGCTTGGAAATTAAGTGATGCAGAACATCAGGAGTGCATTGCTGAGCTGAGGGCCGCGGCTGAAGAGAGGGCAAGGCTGATAGCCCAAGCAGAGGCAGAGGCCGAGGAGACAGAGACCGCCGCGGGCGGTGACGAAGCTGATGACGACGACGACGCGGCTTCTTGAATTTTAAGTTGCACTTTGTAATTTCGAACTTTGCTGTGGCTGCGGCCCCTATTTTTGTAATCCACATTTATTAATACAAAGGCTGCGGCCATATTCTTATCTCTGCTTCAAATTTTCTTCTTTTTTGCATTGCGTGTTATACTCTGCCATCCATAATGAATGGTTGTATGTTACTGCCTCTCATATTTGTAACCAGCTTTTTGTATTGAAAGAACTTGTAACCAAGTCCGCGGCAGCATAGCATAATTCCATGCACTTTCTTGTATATCATCCGCGGTTCCTTTGTCACCTTGGCCCTTTATTGCCTTGCACTACCTTAGGCGGTCACCCCAGGCCGCGGTGCGATTTCTTCCTTTTTCTGTACATGCCGCGGCGATTTGAACGAGCAATGGCCGCTTTTTCCATTTAACTGGCGGGTTACCATCCATCACTAAGGTTGTGGTGGATGAAGATGCCGCGGCATCTATTTGACCATTGACAAGATAATGGGGCTGTAGAACCTTGCCCCTGGGAAACTAAGGCCATCCTCCTGCGGGTTTGACACGCCTCATGATCATGATGACCGAGCTTCCAATAGTTGATTCGATTGTCCTCCATGGCTTACCTTTAGTCGACCTTGGGACACTATGAAGCCTCTTCAGGCTGGGTTATATTATTAAGCCACCCATGGCTAATACGTGAGACACTATCAAGCCTCTCCAGGCTGGGTTACGTTGTTAAGCCACCCACAGCTAATATGTGAGACACTATCAAGCCTCTCCAGGCTGGGTTACGTTATTAAGCCACCCAAAACTAATATGTGAGACACTATGAAGCCTCTCCAGGCTGGGTTACGTTGTTAAGCCACCCAAAGCTAATACGTGAGACACTATCAAGCCTCTCCAGGCTGGGTTACGTTGTTAAGCCACCCACAGCTAATATGTGAGACACTATCAAGCCTCTCCAGGCTGGGTTACGTTGTTAAGCCACCCAAAACTAATATGTGAGACACTATCAAGCCTCTCCAGGCTGGGTTACGTTGTTAAGCCACCCAAAGCTAATATGTGAGACACTATCAAGCCTCTCCAGGATGGGTTACGTTGTTAAGCCACCCACAGCTAATATGTGAGACACTATCAAGCCTTTCCAGGCTGGGTTACGTTGTTAAGCCACCCACAGCTACTGATATACATAAAGCCCTTCACGGCCAGAGATTATAAGCCTCCCGGCTTGATGACGCGTCCCGAGAGCTGAGAACGGGCATTGTAAGCCCCCGTGGCTGATAAAAGCTCCCTGAATCCTCGGATGCTTTCCTGATTATAATCATCATATGATAAGATACAGTCGCACGTCGTGAGGAGAACTTTTGAGCTAATTAAGACCGCAATCCCTCCATAGGTGCATCCCAAAATAATAATAATCTTCCAAGATAATGTTTTATTCTTCCCTTGGATTCTGTTTAAGACAAAAGGTCTTTTCGTGAGATGACCAATTATGAAAACAAGAGAGGAATAAGATATGGCAAAATTTGCTAATTCATTATATTTATATATGTATGTTTCAGCTAATGGCTTTGCTAATAAAACATAAAATCTTGAGTATTCGGGCTCTAATGAGCTACATAAATGCATAGACAGAAATAGCGGAATTGAAAAAATGGCTAAGGATGCGATGTGGCATGCAGCCTCTGTCAGGTCCGGCTGAGCCCTTTATGCATTCTTCAGGAATCGTTGCAGCATCCCCTGGCCAATTAGCCTTTTGACTTCATCTTTCAGAGCATAGCATTGCTCTGTCTCATGGCCATGGTCCTGATGGAATTTGCACCAGGAGGCTTTGTTCCTCTTGTGGGGTGGAGCTCTCAGCTTTTCCGGCCACCTCAAGAGCTTGTCCTCTTTGTTACACTCAAAGATCTCTTCAATTGGGAAAATCAACGGCGTACAGACGCCCGACTTTTTCTCTGATTTCTCTACTTCCCTTTTCTGTCTTTTGCCAGTTGGTTCTGCGGCTATTTTGACTGCCGCGGCAGGTAAAGCTCTTCCCGGACTTGCGTTTGTATTTTGATTGGCTGCGGCCTCTAGCATCAGCACCCTCTGAGTGAGGTAATTGACCTGGGTCTGAAGTGAAGCATGGCTGTCATAGAGGTGATTAAGGTGATTGCACAGTTGCACAATCTCATCCTTGACTTCCATGCTCTGGCTGGATTCCCCCTCCATTTCTGCTTTTGTTAGTCTTTATAGAGTATATAGAATCTGAGACAAAACTAACAGAAGTGAGTAATAACAGGAGTATTGGGGGGGGGGGAGGGAATGAACTGCCCCACGATATGTTGAGGAGGCCGCGGCAAGTATGGCACACAAGTGCACTGCCGCAGCCTTTGAATGATATCACCAAGGTTGAGCTGAAGGCCACCCGAATGTTCCTTGATGTTTTGAAGCTTCTGCAACATACCTACCCCAGTAGAGGCCACGACATGTTAGGTAGTTGAACTACCACGCCGCATCCCTACCTAGACAGGGAAAATCCTAAGATTGAAACCCAAAACTGAGTTTTTCTCCCGAAACCCGTGGATAGCATGCCTACTAGGGTCTATCCATGAGAGAATAACCTCTCGGTACACACAATGGCACAATTTTAATGATAAACCCTAGATCATAGGACAAGAACAAAAAGGGGGTAAATATAACTCTTCCCTAATCACCCACATTTATGGGGCTGAAGTCCATCAAGCCTTCCAGCTTTATCTAGGTGGGGTGATGTCACAGGGGTATGTAAAATAGATCTAAAGTCATAAAATGGAGACCCGAGAACAGATCTGAAGGTATGAAATACCCATTCAAGGGTGTAAGTATCAAATAGAGCTCAGTAACCAAAATTTACTCATGGGATGATGATCCAGAGGATCCCCGTGAATAGAATAAGGTGTTCAAGAACTCGAAACATAGAGAAACAAGATTGAGGTATCTCGCTTCCCACAGACGGCGCCAAACTGATGATACGAGAAATCGGCCACAAGGCGTTCTCATACCAGCAAGTCAAGAGTAGAGTGTGTGATAAACAAGTAAAGCAAGTAAATAGAGAGAAGACAAGATATAGAGTGGTTCAGCCTTTAAAATAGGCCTACGTCCACTGTGTTGCTCCGTTCTCATTATATGCGTTGCATGGTATAGTATAATCGTGCCTAAAGTGGCATACAAATATAAGAATAATGGAGAGTACATGGCAGTACTGAGGATTCCGGGGTGCTGGATAGGCGGCTGCGATGTGGACGCGTGGCCTCCAAGTTGTGTGTTGAGGTTGTGTAGTGAGGATCTGTATTGTAGAGCCTACCTTGGGCGTATGTGGAATCGATCCCCCTTTTCCGGGTATGGTCCTCTATTTATAAGTAAGTGAGTTGAGTCATGTGCCCACAGCACGTGGCATGTACCAAGTCTGCCGTCACTTGTGGATAAAGGTGTGCAGCCCGTAGAGTAAGCAACGCCGAGTAGTGAAGGGACCTAAGGTGGGGTGCCGCGGCCTCTGATGTAGGGGGCCGCACCCTACGAGAGATCTGGCCGCGCCCTGACTGTGGTAACTGCCGCGGCCTGTATGGTCTGAACATCCGCGGCTTCGGATGAGTACTATCGCGGCATGGTGCTACATATGGCATTATCAATTAACATTAATCAATTTACTCAAATTCCATTTTATTCTTAAGAACTCTAATTTTTTTACTTTATCATCAATAATAGTGTAAATCCCAGATTTCTTCACAAGATGAAATAAAATTTCATGGATTTAATTCTATAATCAAAAGATATCACTCCTAGATAATATCCATTTCAAAGATCCATTTTACCACCAGTAGAGTATCATTCCCAACGGATCAAACCTACGAAATACCCCTCTGGGGTGTCCTTTCGATTCCAAAGTGTCCCGATCAAACACCCAAGTAGACTTTTTCAACCATTTGAACCCTTTCGGACAGTTTGGCACAGTCAAAACGACCATTCGGATAACCCAAAAATAATTCACTTTTGTTTCATTAAATTATAATCCCGACACAACTCAAATGCGCATCCCGACTTAATTACCATAATTGTCATACACGTAATTTGTGATAATATATAGAGTCATAATCAATTGTAAAGTCATAATCATATATATTACTTTAATCACTAAGTAATATTAAACATAAATCATATATTACTTTATTCTCGAGTAATATTTAAATTCAAATTAATTTCCAATTATATCACAATGAATTCTAATTAATCCCATTTTAAAAGTCATTAAAAATACGGGGTATTACATACTTCTCCCCTTACAATGGAATTTCGTCCCGAAATTCTAAAAACGAAGGTATAGCAGGTAAGAAAATTTCTGGATAAGTATTGCGCATCACATACTTGTGCTCCCAAGTAGACTACTCTGTACCGCCCATACAGTACGCTATCGAATACCCCCAATAATGAACACCTCACTTATGATCATTTTAACCCCTGGTTAACCTGTCATGTAGGTTCTTGTCCAAGACTTAAAGTTTAAGTTTCACTACTTATACTTTATTCTAGATATTCATTATCTAACTTTCTACTATATGCACTTAAATAGATTAACCGTTCTTTAGATATATACCATCTCGTCTTGCGATTATCATACATAAGTAGGTTAATTGTGTAGTATATATTTTACGCACAATATATGCTATACGGTTCTAATCATCTCTACTCTTCACAATAGTTCCTGGTTCCTCACTTTTATCCCACAAGTAGGAGACACAATAAGACTTATCGTACCATACTTCAACTGGCACCATACCTAACAATAACTTATAAGAGTTATAGTACACCAACTTTACTAGTGGAACGTTCGTCTCTCGCCCTCCCTTAAGATTCAAGGGTACAAACATAATTTATCTTCCAACATCAGATTTGTCCACTTAGTCTGCCCATTATTCCGTGGATAATAGATCATACCCAATCACAACTCGGTACCCATGCCTCGTGAAAGTTCTTCTAAAATCGGGAGACAAAATCTCGTCCTAATTGGACACAATATTAAACGGTATCCTATGTAACCTCACTATCTCGATTATTAAGATCAAAGCATATTATCTCGTAGTATGATCAACCCTAACTGGCATAGTGTGATCTACTTCAGTCAACTGATCCACTATCACCCATATAGGATCGTAACCATCTTTGCGATAAAATCCTTACGAATACTCTCCTAATACTACTTAGAAATCCCTAACGGTTCGAGAAACCTTTGCTGGTTTCGAATGGTCCACCCTAATTCCAATAGACAGGTGGCCCGCTACAAGAGGAATCTAGTTAGACATCTCTTCATTTAAATCCCATTACCATAGTTATTATAGCCTGATGCATTTGTTATTCTACCGACTATATCTCTAATCGTCATAAATAGCTGGGCATTCAAGTCCCAATATCTAAACCTCTATATTTATTTTCCTTATCCCATATCTCCAAAATGGGGAACAATGTCAGATTCAATTACCTAGGGTGCCCATACACCCTATATTTCTCACATTGTTGCACAAATAACATATACTCTTCTTAAATCAATTTTTACTCTCTTGGTATACTGATATGGTAGGGGTGCACTCAATCATCCCACTAGTAATAACTTAATCACTCTATCAGGGGCATCATTTTTATATTCATAATGTTACTAGGACTAGGCGACTCTTAAGTTACAATAGAATTACCAACTCTAAATTTATGTTTGTATATATAAAATGACTAAGGTACGAACTTATGCACTATCGACCAAACTTCTCTCCCACTCCCGACGTTCGCTAGTTTTATACGTGGGATGTCTCGCAAAGCGAAATCCAAATAAGAACCCCCCCAATACACTACTACTTAACATAGTCGGTCATCGAGATCCGTAAAGGCCCTCAATCCATAATCTGTACCTTCCCATAATTTTGGTATGTTGACATAAAAGTCTACTAGCCCATGCTTATATAACCCTAAAAATAACATAAACGATATTGCTCTCATTATCCCAAATTCTCGGCGCTATATATAATGAGCTATTTCTCGTTGTTCGGTAAAAACATAATATATCCTAAGTCACATCAATAAAATAAATTTCTACCAACATATATAACTAGACAACACTTTCGCTAAGGTCTATGATATCATGAAATATAGGCCTAACCCTATTTCAGTTGGTGCCGCACAAAAATAATTTTACTCTCCCCGAAGTATCCAACACGATAGTCTTACCACTCAATCCACTATCGTTTAAACATTTAGTAATTTATCACTACACATTACCATAAAAAGTTCTATTTTGCTAATTCAAAGTAATAACAAATTATAATAACAAAATATACTCTTAGTACCCACTCGGTTCACTCACGGGAGACACAAAAAATTCCCACTATCAACGAGAAATACTTTTGTAACCAGACTGTTAAAATTATCATTTCCACTAACCTCGACTCGCATGCGAATTTAGGGTTTTCAATTTATATATATCTGTTGTGACACACCATGCACTAGAATTAATCCTTTATTCACAAGGATGTAATAAAACTTCAGCAGTCTCTTCTGATCACGTAGGGTCCTTACATACACTTCTCACGGTCAAAATAACTCACGATCACTTGCACCCGTTATACATCTAGGATTTCATCTTATAGTTGTACCCACCCATTGTGGACAAATTATTCACTCATGTGGTTTACACTCCCATTATTGAAACGTTGGCCCAGCCTATCTAGGCCTTAATTATCGTCTTACCAACCTCCCTTTTTTTTCCTTCTTGGACCCCGTCGACCTTGAAATACGATATGCTAAAATTATCGAGGGCTCCACTGGTCCTATTTAAACCTACCACTCTTGGGTCGTAAATTTCCTGGGCCTAATTCTCTTGACCCAATTACTCCCCTAGAAGTCTCACTCCTCCCGTTGTTATGCCTAATTGGTATGGTTTACTATTCCTAAAATTTATCGACCTCACTACTCAATGTGGACACACTTAACACTTAGTAGCCTCTCTCTCTACACATAGGGTAATTTCCCTTACTATTTCCTCGTTACTGACCATTTGAACGTCCTTCTCTTGGACCTATCAATTTTAACTCCCAATTGTTACTCCCATTATTCTTTTGTCTCTACGGTTCCTATGGGATACATTGACGACTACACTAGTCTTGGCAGATTTCATCGCCACTAAGTAGGGGTTTAATCATGTCACTTTAAGTGGTTCCCTTACTGGGTACACCTTCTGGTGATGTTTTATTAACAATATTGAATTCAATATTTCCCTCCGGCTAGGTTTCCTAACCCTTCTAACTCCCCTTCATTTAGAAGCATCATCAAATTTCTTGGTGACGTTAATCCTAGTCGTTTTCGTCAGATTTGCACTCACATTAGAGTATTTCACTCACGAGTCCTTTCACATAATGAACTCTATTTATCTTCTATATACCCCATTCTTCCTAGGGTCAGGAGTTCTTTAAACAAGTTACTTCTTTATTTCTTGATCATAAGAGATAAGTTTCGATATTCCATTCATATCCTGATTAAAACATCAAATGAAAGATTTCACTATCGACCCAGACCTAAAATTCTTATTCCAGCTTCACACATGTTCTTTATATGTGATGTTTAACTCTCATCACTTAAGTTTGTTTTTCCTAGAATTTTCTTTTTTTTACTAGAAAATTTTCAAAACCTGGGTGCTACTACACTTCACCCTTCATAATTTGTCTTTAAATTTCTTCCTACACAAGAGTCCTTCCGACTCCCTCACCTTTCACATACAGTGCTGGGTGAGTTAAGAACAGCACAACTATTGACTATGATGGTTTCTATCTCCAACACCATTTTTAAAATACTCCATATCTTTGGCTGAGTCCTCCTCTTGCTATCCTTCTAACGGATCTTGCTAGTCGTCCCAATGTGTTTGGCGCACGATGACCGACCGAACTCGTATAAGCATTACATCTCACATACTTCATGTCGGGAGAACGTAAGTCAAAATACACAGAAGAATTCAACATCCTAATAATAGGGCTCTACATCAAAGAACGCTACGCTGAAACATAGTAAGCCGCACAGATCCTAAAGACATTAGAACCTGATGCTCTGATACCACCTATAACAACCCGCCTAATTAAATACCGGGTGATCAGTCCTTCATTTAATTAAATTAGAATATTTAGTTGGTTCATTCTCAGCATCACTGTCGAAAATTCTTTATTAATCACCTAATAATAGTTAATTAAGCTAAGTGTAAAAACCTTTTCCCATTTTTAATTAAATTAAAACCATTCCACGACACGGAATAATAATATGCAACAACACATCACAGCTAAATTAACTATAACGAGACTAAATATGACTGGAATAACTCTCTAGTTAAATTATAACTTTTACACTAAATAAAACTGATGTCCACAATGCTTACATAAATAATTACAACCTTTAAAATCCTATGCGACATGCCCTAAATGAAGTAGACGCTACATATGAGTGAATCAACAAAAAGAAAGCCTCTAAACAAAATCCGCATCTCTGCTAGTAGCTAAAATCTCTTGGAACATCCTTAATCTATGCTAAGCATCCCTGCTGCTGGATACCTGATGTACAAGATATAGTAGAGAAGAGAATATGCAAGAAAACGGGTCAGAGCCCAATTGTAAAAGATTTTAAAAAAATAGCAAGTGCTTAATAATTACAATTAAGCATTTATTATGTACATGTTAGTTTCTGGGGCTTTCTCTCTTGAGAATTCTCACCTCTCATCCAGAGTGCGCACCTATCGTATCTTATTATATTCCTAGTTAAGGTTCCCTACTAACTAGTGACATAATTCTAACCCACATCATAAACCCGTATGTCCCATACCATACGTATTATAATTATTCATATTCATTTTTCTTTAATATGAACTAGTCTTGTTACAACCTTGGAATTAAGTGTTCACTTACTTAATTCAATTCAGATTTCATTATTTACTTCTATCTTCAACATTACACAGTAGATTAAATCACAGTTTATATTTTTAATCTACAATTTCACAGAGAAGATTACATCTCTGTATCTACAATGTCACACAGTAGATTACATCACAGTTTATATATATAATATCACATTAATTATATATATACTTATACGGCACGTCCCCAGTCACAGCTACGGTGCATGCATACTCTGCTATCATGTCCTGATACATAATGTCACTATATATAGGACTATTGATTCGACATCTCTCACGAATCATATCATAACACAAATATATTGGAGGCGAGCATACTCCCCAGCCAAATGGGTCACGCTCATACCTACACTCCCATTCAACAGTCGAAACTATCTTATACATCGATAGCACGTGTCTAAGGTCCTATGCTCAGGGTACGAATCTAAAATCCTTCCCAAATGGGCGCACAAGGATAAGACCGTCCACAACGCTAAACATCCACCCCGATAGCAAGCAGCGTAGGTATGTCATACATACAAATAATATTATAGGTATTCATCACACCTATATAAATATAACATCCATAAGGCATTCACACAACCATATGATAATTCCAGTACATAGTATTTTTATCTATCAAATCCTACGTATTAAAGATTATGACTTTACTTCTTTATTTTATATTCCCGAGCCTCACTCATTACTCGAAGATTAAATAAGTATTCCTCAACCTGATTAAATAGGTAAATGTCTACACCTTACTTGTCCATCTCAACTTACGAAATTCTATGAATTAAACTCATCCTTAATAAGGTTTAATTCTCAATAACCCTTAATTCATTCTTAACCCTTTATTTTATCTCTTAGGGTTAATCCCACCTATTCCTAAGGTTATACCGATAATTAGTAACTCTCTTACTACTGGTTCCAACCTTTAATAATCATTTATCCAATCTAAATCCCAAGTAATATAGGTCTCGATAATAACTCATTTAATTAACACTCGTTAATTTCCCCTCATTCAAAAATCCCCAAATTGATATTTTTTGGGTCTTACCTATGGCCTACTGCCCTTCCCTCAGTCTCATTATGCTCAAATAATAATCACAAAAGATTCCTAAAAGTTTTGGGATTAAATCAAGAATTAAAAAGAAACAACTTCATCTTTTCTGAGGAGGTCGATCGATCGATGGTCCCGGGTCGATCAATCGATCACCCAAATATCAACCCAGATTCTGCAATCTTTATTCTACGGGTTTCACATCTTTTAATCAATCAAACCTCTATCAAATAATCCCAAACTCCCCAATATTCATTACATATGATAAACCAAGATATATGAATGATTTCTAATAATTAAACCGCCTAAAATCATCAAGAAGGTTGGATTTAAAACATATTATTTTCAGAAAACTCATATTTTTATATTTATCCATGAACATCATATAAACTCCAATTTTTCTTCACCAAATGATTCTCAATCTAAATTTCATGATATCCAGATCATATACCATTATATATGGATAAGTTCTAATGTATCCAAAATCATTTAAACATCATTAACATTAATCAATTTACTCAAATTCTATTTTATTCTCAAGAACTCTAATTTTTTTGACTTTATCATCAATAATAGTGTAAATCCCAGATTTCTTCACAAGATGATATAAAATTTCATGGATTTAATTCTACAATCAAAATAGATCACTCCTAGATAATATCCATTTCAAAGATCCATTTAAAAATTATCACAAATTTATCTTTGTTCATGCAACTTTTCAGAATTTTTCTAGCTATCCTAACATAGACAATATAAAAGCTAAGATTGCAATAATTAATCACTTGCCTCTAATTCGTAGGTTTGATCTGTTGGGGATGATACTCTACTGGTGGTCCTCTCTTTTTTCGGCCAACTTCCGACAGTGGTGGTGGTGGCTCTTAGTGGTGCAAGGTGGTTGTCTTTTGATTTCCTATAAAAGTCTTTTCTTCTCCCATAGAAAGTCTCTTAATCTCCCCTAAACCTTTTCCTCTTATTTTTGGTGAATGAACCAAAGATCTCTATTCTCCTCACTAATATAATAAAACCCAATTTCCGTGTTTACTATTCACCTCCCTTGTAAAATGACTGAAATACCCCTTCGGGGTGTCCTTTCGGTTCCAAAGTGCCCCGAGATCCAAATCAAACACCCAAGTAGACTTTTTCGACTATTTGAACCCTTCCGAACACTTTGGCGCAATCAAAACGACCATTTGGATGACCCAAAAATAATTCACTTTTATTTCATTAAATTATAATTCCGACACGACTCAATTGCGCGTCCCGACTTAATTACCATAATTGTCGTACACATAATTTGTGACAATATATAAAGTAATAATCATATGTATTACTTTAATCACTAAGTAATATTAAACATAAATCACATATTACTTTATTCTCGAGTAATATTTAAATCCGGATTAATTTTCAATTATATCACAATTAATTCTATTAATCCCATTTTAAAAGTCATTAAAAATACGGGGTATTACAGTGAGAGAATTTATGCAATCATCTCAAAGGAAAATGATGATATATGATTTCCAATTCTTATTATCATTGTCTGTGGTGGGAATGTGCTTATTCCTATGTAGATGATTAATCGTCACTACAATTCAAAGTAATAATTTACTCCCTAGCCCCTTTACGATGTTTTCTCTGGGTCCCTCTAAACATAAGGTGATGTCTTTACTAAGTGATGTCCACTGCTAGAATTTCGCCCAAAAAGAATTTTTTCAAGTCTTCTTGGCTAAGTATTTTTAAAATTTTAATATAGTGGTATTATTAAAGTATTTTACCTACTATGCACCACATGAGATTTCCTTTTAGCACGCTTACATATTGTATGCAATTCGAGAATGTTATATTATGAATTTTGCGAGCTAAGATTTTGATATAATTTTGTCTTATTCTAGTAAAGTCATGAAGTCGCATGCTTTCTCTTCGATAGTTTGATAGGGCATTTTCTTTGGGAGTTAGAGGTTTCGATTATTCAAGATGAAGTTACAGAAAAACTCGAGGATAACATTACAATGATGCCATATTATCAGTTTATTTCGTAGTTCGATGACTTTAGTGATCATCTTGTACCTTTGCATATAGTTCCTTCTCGTGCCCTATGTTCTTCACGCACATTGTTGTCAAATTAAAAATTACACACAAGTGCATGTGCTATTATAGTATAGTTTAAGCAAGTACGGGACGAACCCATAGAGATTTGATCAATGTTCTAAATTTAAGACTTTCCAACTAGACTATACGGTGTAAATATGAGAATTATAATCTAAAACTAAAACAAAAGTAATTAATGGGAGCAAATAAGAATATGTAACTAATTATGGTAGAATTTAGGATTTTCAGATCCATTTATCAATTTTAACTAATATTATGCATTCATTTAATTTTGTCATTCACGATTTTATAACTCAAATTAAATCGACTCTCGCCATATTCAATTCAAAAAATAAAATATTTAAGTTCACACAAAATTTAATGTTTCTAATTTAGAAGGTTAAAATACCTATTCCCTTAAAAATATCACTTTTAAATTTTAAATGTAGCTTTAAGCATGGACTATCAAAACAATCGAGTGTAAGCATAACCCATAAAAAGTACTTACATCAAAAATTAAAATATGAATTATTAATTTTAAGTTTTAACATTATATTTAAGCATGAGATATCAAACAATTTAATGTAACCATTGCCCATAAAAATCACGCAATTTAATTCTTAAAATACGAATTAATAATCACTTTAGAAGTTTAAAACACACTCTCGTATTATTTTAAGTGAATACCAGATTTTTAAAATATTTAAAACTTGTTGGGAATTAACACAAAATTAAACTAATTGCATCAACTATGATAAATTTCACCTAATCCCAGTAGATAATTTACACTGACATGATCATAGACATAGTAAGTTTGTAAGAGTGGATAAAAAATTTCATTAATGATTCAAACTTACAAATAATTGTGTCTTGTATAAAATGAATCTTGATAAAATCTTCCCACAAAATTATAATTCTTAATCCTCAAATATTAATAAACTCTTTCAAAATTTACTCTAAAATATTGTGTCTCAAATAGTGAGCCCAGTGGTCCTTTCCATCTCATTGAGTTTTTGTATCGGAATAAGGTAATCAATTTTTTCCCAACTTGGGGATTCTTATTTTTCTTGGCGAACTCGCTTGCGAAATTTCGTCCAATTCTTAGAATAACAATTACAAATATATGATTTTTTTTAAAATTTTTGAAGGATCATAAAAATCAAAATTTTCACACTTTGTCTAGTTGATTGTCAATTTGCATTAAATTCCATCATTATATGCAAAAATTTTACTAGACAATTTTTTTTTACAAATTAGATCAAGAAAATTATAAAATTATTGAAATGACCCCTTTTGCCTTTAAAATTATCATTTTGAATCTGAATTCAATCATTCTTGCATTTTTTTCTTTATTTAACAAAATGGTCCAAATAACTTATTAAACAAAATAAAATGGGTCTAACAAAGTATAAATTTGGGTATAAAATATATAAAATAATGCACTCATCACACATCTAATGAACCCAATAAACATTCCATTTCAAAAGAATAGTTGAATGGGATGACTTCTTAGACGACGACCTCTATGAATTCTGGCTTTTCTTTTGCTTTAGGTGAGCATCAAAATATGTTTACTTTCGTATAAGGCTTATCTTCACATTCCTTTATGAAGTACCGACGGGATACCGACACTCAGTTGGATCGTGTTAGAAATTCCTTATAAGATGTTCATCTAAGTGTTTTGGGTCTTCATTATCTGTCACAGAAGAATAAATGCGTAGGGATGTTGCTTGTATTGTTTTGGGGCTTTGTAGTATAAAAGTTAGGATTCTAGTGTTAATTGCTTACATAAGTTGTTTTGATGCTTATCACTTTTTATCATAAAGTTTATTGTATATCTTTTGCTTTGATATTGCACATCTCCACGAGTAATGGTTGATATGTTTATCTTTAGGGTTGTTTATTGCATATACAAATTAACTTAGATTTTATATTAATTGCTCGCTCGCTATATGGTTTACCCTCATCATGTTCATTTGATTAACATTTTTTCTGTTGTTAGTTTGCTTAGTTATAATTTATATCAATTTAGTTTTTTTCCTTTTTCTCATTTGGGGGAGATGTTTGTGTAACACCCCGTATTTTTGACGATTTAAATAATTATGTGATTAATTATTATTGTGGGAATAAATATGCGATTAATTATTGTTGTTGGATTGATTGAATTAAAATGTAAGAAATTAATTTGTTATTAATCCGGATTTAAATAATTATTAACTAGCGTGCCAAGGGTTAATACTTATTGTTGTGAACTATTGAATATTACCGTGTGATATGTAATATGGAATTATGATATTTGATAAATTGTCGGAAGTGAGAAATACGGCAGTTTGGTAATTTAAGTCTGACACGCGTGTGAGTCGTGTCGGGACTAATTGAATGGAATAAAAAGAAAAATTATTTATATTAACTTGTATGGTCATTTAGAGTGCGCCATTGAGTTCGGGAGGGTGGAGATAGTCAAAATAGTATACCCGGGTGTTTAGTTTGCGTCCCGGGATGATTTTAGGCCTAACCGCCCCCCCGAGAGGGCATTATGGTAAATTGTATTTTTGGGCTAAATTAATGGAAGAAAGTTGGGATTTATTATATCAGCCTAGGAAGTCCATTAGGGTTAAGAGTTTACACAAATCAAGAACGGCCATGGAGGATGTGAGGGAGAACCAAATTCCAAGAGAGAAGACTCATTTGGCATCACCTTGCATAACCGTGACCACCAATGCGTAGATCACGAATAGAGGAACGCGTATATACCAACATCACCAATGGATCAGACCGTCATATTCGAGGCAAGTGTTTATTACTTGCTTTCTTTTAGCAATAATCATGCTCATGTTAGTATAGGTGGATTTAATCATGATTTATATGTTAATTGGGTGAAAATTGGAGATTTAAATTATGATTAAGGATTGGTTTAATTAGTGGTTGGAATTCCTTCATGTTTGGAGAGGATTAATCACGAAATTTGATTATATATTGATGAAAAAATCTGGGTTGATTAGGTTCTTTAATTGAAAATTTGGAAACTAGGGTTCATATGAATTAATTTGGGGATTTTATATATTTATGATGATTTATGACGAATTAATGATCCTAGGAGGTTAGGAATGATTTATAACCTATTAGGTGTTGATGGGTATTGATGATGAGTTGCTGGGAATCGAATCTTAGAGGTTTTTAGGTTTAAAAATGGTGAAAAACGCTGAACTTTGGTGAAGAAGATGAACAGTGCAATCTCGCGTGAAGTTGTTCAAACGAGATGGGGATCTCGCGCGAAGTGGTTCAAACGAGATGGGATCTCGCGCGAAGTGGTTCGAACGACATTAGAAGTCATTCAAACGACATGTCTTCTGGTTCAAACGACATGTCTTCTGGTTAGAACCACAGGGTGAATTTCTGGGAATTTGCTTAGAGCCCAATTTGGAGGTTATTGTTTTATTGGAGTGAAAGAAACTACTAAATAGTAAATTCAAATAAGAAGAAATTTTGGGAAAAGTATTTGGGAATTAATACTTTAATTATTTCGATATAGAGGGAATGTACCTTGGAGATTACGAGAGAGATAGTAATCTAATTATTTATACTATACGTAGTAATGAGGCTAAAGTACTTATGAAGAGTATGTATGTAGGTTGGAGAAATACCTATAAATTATAATAGGATGTGTGTATGCCTATTATGTGATATTATAGTTAAGAGCACTAATGAGTGATAACTCGGGGGTGCAGAAACTCTATTATTAAGTGTACTAATGGGTCATAACCGGGGGGTACAAAGATGATTATTGTTTGATGCACTAATGGGTGATAACCCGGGGGTGATGGATTAATATTGATAGGTGCATTAATGGATGTTAACCCGGGGATGCAATATTCTATTGTTAGGCGCACTAATGGGTGATAACCCGGGTGTGCTGAATTATTATTGATAGGTGCATTAATGGATGCTAACCCGGGGATGCATGATTTCCAGAATATGTGCACTAATGGGGCTTAGCCGGGGGTGCAGGATTTGTACATATATATATATATATGGACTTGTGAATATTGCTACTGTGTGAAATTAGTAGACTTGATAATAATAATAATTATTACATTGCACCAAGCGGTCTTAACCTAAGGGTGCAAGAGTAGTGTATATATATAGGGATGATGAGACTATATATACGTATGAGTGTACTTGAGTAGGTGAATAATAAAATTTAGTATGTGATATAAACTATCTGAATATCGTATTGTATGGGCGATACGGGAATACTACTAGTGAGCATAGTTAGTATTAGTATGGTTTCTGACTAGTTAGACTGGGAGGTATAACTAGGGGGAGATTAGATGTACGTTAGGTGTGCACAATAGACGATAGGTGAGAAACCCATGTGAGAGTTCGATAACTAACATGCGTATAAGACTTGTTTTAAGATCTAGTTTTAAATACTTGCTAAAATATTTTTTACACATCGGGCTCTGACCCGTTTCTTGTATCTCTTCTCTCTTTTGCTGTATATATGTATTATATCAGGTGCTCAGCCACAGGAGTCTCAGATTTAGAGATTTGGATTGCTTGACGTGCTGCAGCTGTTGTGGAAGCTGTAGGTCCTTGCAGTAGACGCATCTATCCTTTCCATTCAGTTTCATCTAGACTTCTTATTTAGGGCATATGTCGCCCACTTCTAGTTCTTTCATCAGAGACACTGTATTCAGTTTATTGTATGGTTTGGAGTTTTGATCTGGGAGATTTTATCCAGTCTTATTTATTTCAGTACTTGATTCATGTTCAGTATTTATTTACATTCCTATGTGTGGTGAATGGTTTATATTTTAAAATGGAAAGTAATGGATTTACTTGGTTTTATTAAAATTGGAAATGTTTTGACACCTAGCTTAATTTTATATTAGGTGATTAGTATGTTAAAAAGTTTTTCGACAATGATGCTGAGAATGAACCAACTGAATATCTTGTTTTAAATTGGTAGAGGACTGATCACCCTATATTTAATTGGGCGGGGTGTTACAGTTTGTAGATAAGAGGAGTACATACTATTGAGCATATTGAGTTAGAGAGAGTATTTGAACACTATATAATGTTTATTGATAAGAATTTCTTAGTTGTTACTTTAGTAGTTTGATGATTACACAACTGGGGATAACTAGAGTTGATAACCATGTCATCTTCGATAGTCTTAATGCCTAACTATGTCATCTTCCATTTCCAACTAGTTTTAGAGGAGTATGCTTCTATATCTAATGATCTGATCCTTAACACATAAAAAACATTCTTATATGAGAGTTATAATCACTCCAAGCCATACAACTATTTGTCCAACCAAAATTTAGGCTGAAAGGAAAAATAGTTAAAATCTATTCTACAACCCATAATATGAGCCATTTTGATTATAAATATGTCCAATACAAAAATGATAAACTAACCGTTTAGCGACTTAAGGCTTGCCACCCAAATTAATTAGCTAGGTAAAGCCTGTAGTCCAATCGGATCAAGGTCAATCTATATCCATTTATTACGAAATTTATATGGAAACTCATTAGATATTTTTTTGACTATACGAAAAAAACTAAATTTGTAATGTTTAGGTCAATAATCCTAATCAAATTAAAATTAGAAATTATTAAACATGTGATATTTATTTACAAGTGGATTAATAATCACGAGATAATAAAAATAAAAAATAGAAATTTGAATATATTTAATATGCAACATATTTTTTTTTATGTATATAATGTACTATATAGAATTTGATTCTTAGTGGGAAAGATTATTATCAATCCAAATATGTTCCATTTACTAATTAAAAATAAATAATTAAATTATCGGATTGTTTTAATTGCATAACACTGATCCATATCCAAATAAATATATTAGATTCATATCAAATTCAGACAAAAAATTGATACATTGACATACCTACATTTGGACAACTTATTTATCCACGTGCTTAAGTTAGAGCATGTAAAAAAAGTAAATAACCAAAATAAATATATATGCAAAAGAAAAAGTCAAATGTCTCGAACGGTCTTATCCCTTATAACACATTTGTCGAGTTGTACAACTTCATGCCAGTGGTTAGAATAAAATTGGAGTTATTTTGCTAAGAATAATATGTTTTCAAAGCTATTTGTTTTATTGCACAAATATATATATTTTTATTGTGATTTTTCAAGTACGAGTGAGATTGGCTTTTAACGTCCCAATTTTTTCTTTATTTTTCAATTTGTTATAGTAAGACAACAAGCAAATGGCGCAAACCAGAGATATATTAATCTTTTAATGTCACATATAAAATAAGTTCCAGTCATTTTAGTGAGGGAAGATATGACCACGCTTCGAGTTAATGTTTTGCCCTTTTTTTCCCTAGGTAATATTTTAAGATTTTAATGAAATTTACGTTTTAATAACATTGATCGATTTTATATTATTTTAACATTTTGTTTTTATTTGGGGCATTAAACAAAAAGTTTGTGACTTAATCTAACATATTTTAAAACATCTTGGTCAGTTCCTAATAATAGCATTAGTAGACCGATCCTGAAATTGATAAAAATTGACAAGGCCTCATACAAAAATTTTAAGATAGCTCCCTTTTGTAAGTATTGATATAAAATATTGCGCCTTAAATATATAAGTTAGAGTAAATCATACATTTAGTCCCTATACCATGGTATAAGGTTTTAAATGGTTCCTAAACCATGGTATAATGTTTAAATTCACATTTAATTATAAATTTAAGTTTATCAAGTTGGTTTGATAAATTTACCCTTTTATTCTATTAATTTTAATGGGTTATATTAATGAAAGGATTAGATTGAAACAAATTGATAAATTGAAGAAATAAATTGAGTTAAAATAAAATTTAAGGACCATTTAAAAACTTGAACCATAGTTTAGAGACTAAATATATAATTTATTATATAAATTATTAAGAAATAGAGACACATTATTATGGAAACTATTCTAGTAATTGATTCCATGTTACCCTACCTATCCTGTATTTTTGAAATTTAGGTGTTTAATGCAATTTAGGTTTTAATAAATAACTTCATTTACGTTTCAAAAAACTTTGACCGACTCTCTACTACGCTCCACGTGCCTTTCACACAGTACACAAATTGCTCACTTTCTTTTTCTCTCCCTCCCCAAAGCCTTTTTCAAACTTTTTCACCCTTCTTTTTCACAACCCTTCACCTAAAAAAAATCATTTTTTGGTTTAGTGTTCCATCTTGGAATCCAATAAAGCCCCTTTCTTTTCTTTCTCAACTTTTATTTACATGCATTGAGTTCAACCATGTAAACACAGCAAAAATATATGGTACAAAGAAAAAAAAATCCCATCTTTAGTGTTAAAGAATAATGTACAAAGCTAGAGATGTGGATTTTTTCCAGTTTTAGTTAATGGGTATCAGTTAGATTTCAGTATAAATGCTTCTAAGGGTTGTTTTTTGATGTGACACTAAGGGTAGTTAATTATGGGGGATATTGGGTTGTTAAAAAAAGGGTGGGAATGGTTAGAATCAAAGAAGCATTGTTACTACATTGCAAGAATTAGGTTGAGTTGTTTGAGGGACAAAATTTGGGGTTTTGTGGAGAGAAATTGGCCTGTTGTTTGTTGTGGGTGTGCAAGATTGGGGAGAATTTTGTTGTGTTTGATGGTACATTGGAAAGATTGTGTTTTGCGCGGTTTTGGATCGTTTGTTGGGTTGGGTTCGGCGGCTCTGCTTGTTATTATGTGGAGTTGTTTTCTTAGTTTGACGTCGATGGCGTGCCTGGTTTATCTGCTTCTTGGTATGGTATGTTTGCCAATCTAGTCATTGCAACTTTGTTGAAATTCTATTTATGTTGAATGCTAGTGGTTCTTTTAATGATGGGATTAGCTTACAAATTGTGTTCTTGGTATATATAGTTAGGTGAAGTTATAAGAATCCTCAAAAAGTTAAATTACGGGGCTTGCTCATTAGTAATCTTAGCGAAGAAGAATAAATAATCGGGGTGAATCATGTAAAAAATAGTGGCTATCGCCTATCATGTTGTGACTTGAGGAGGTTACATAATTTTTCGTTTTTGATTATTAACTATGAAGAATGGACACGGATTTGGTACAAGGACATGTTAACACGGGAAGTCCTAAAAAATCGGATGCATAAACAATGATTACGGCCTAAATCACATAGCAGGACCAATGTTTTACATTGGGTGGAATTTAGTGTTATCACATTTTTCCATCTTAAAACATGCTGCTATTCAACAACCGTTTGTCACTAATAGCGTGTGCTAATTTGCACTCTTTGTCCAGGTCACCATGCCATATGCAGTCTGCTAGTAAAATAAGGTAACGCTATTACATATATGAGAGCCGAAATACACATATAAGCTTTTTCAGTGTCACTTCCATATAATATTCCATGTTTTTGCATGAATGTTTGCTTTCAAATACTCATTCGCCATAACTACCACATTCGAAATCTGGCTGAACCCAAGTAAACCAATAAAAGACACCGAGGCAATAGATTTATCACCTTCCTAAGACTGAGCTAAATGACTCCAGCCAACGACTCGTAGAACTTGCAACCAAATTGCTATAAAGTCCTTGATGTCGACTATCCATTCTTCCCCTTTTAGGCACCAAATGATGAAGCGTGCATTAAATCTTTTCTCAAACGATTCCACCTTTGAAACTTCCCGACCCCAACCCACAAGACTTAAAGCACGTCGTTGTGATGACCTGGATTTTTCCGTAACATACTTTGACAAAATAAAGTTCCTTTTGTAAGAAAAAATATCTATATGTGGTTTCAGTCGTCAAACATATTTATACAATTTTATTGCCAAATCCAAATTAGCTTTAAAGTACATTTTCATCACATTTACAAAAATTGGTGAGAGCAACTAGACTTTCGAATCTCCCCAATAAACTATTCGCTCCACATTTTTCTTTTTTACGTAGTACGTTTGTGCAAAAAGTAAACTCGATACAGCCAAAGATCATCACTTCTGTTGAAATCCATCTTACATCTATGCATTTGCAAATGGAAAAACTAGAGGGTAAGAATACAATACTACGAGACTGCACGCTAAAAATGAATGGCATTTAACAGATAAACAAACAATGATAAATTAAACAATCTTGTAAGGTGCATCAGTGATCAGTTCAGATTAACTGATGCACAAGGGTCCTTGGAATTTCAATTGTATTTAATGTTCTAGTAGTGGTAAAATAAGGAGTTTAGAAGCTTCTAATGATGTCACATTCTCATGGCATCGCCCCATAAACGTTAAAACATTCTACAAGTAATTAGGATATTTTAATAATATTCCTTATCCCCACCGTGTAAATAGTGTACCCCTCTTCTGGGAAAGTCAATCAATACCAGTAATATTTTGAAAATGAAATGAAATGAGCAATCCTTTATTTTCGGGTAGTTGTTATGTAGTTATTTAAGTGCTTCCACAAATGAACTTTTTTTTTTCTTGGAGGGACACATCATTGATCAATGACGAATAACGATTGGGACTCAGGGTGGTGCCACTTGAACGACTTCCAGCCTATCAACCACCGTCCACAACCCGCGGCCGATGTACTTCCACCATTGGAGTCATCATGTCTGGCTCTCGCTGCTGCCACACCACTCACGCATGGCCCACGTTCGTGTGCTGAACCCTTGTCGGCTTTGCTTTTTGGTGACCCCCATTAGACGTGCTAAGCCTTGCCGGTCTTTGGCGAAGGTCATCAGTTACTCACCTTCTATTCCTGCACGAAGCAGGCCCCACAACCTCCCTAAACACTAGATCCGCTGACCCCCCATCCCTAGCGTCGGTGTCTGACCAGATCCAAGCCTAAACCCCTCCCCCCTACAGCCTCATAACTCCTCCAACACACCGAAAACCCTACCCTTGCCTCCTAATATGTGCGCTCTAGAGACCCCACTCCTTCACCGGCCTCCTATGAGCATCAACAAAGCTCTACGACTATTGCCATACCATTGGAACATCGGAGCCCTTCAAATCTCGTGTCACAACACAAAATGTGCGACCCAAACCCTAGATTTACCCCCAAATACCCTCATTCGGAGCCCCTTTGTCTATCGCTGAACTCTGGCGATGCTCACTTGCATCAGGCGACGTCACCCGGAAGTCCGACAAACCCTCCAATGCGCCACACAACTCTTTTGACCTCTACCGAGGCCTTTTCCTTGACGAGTCTCGTTCATGGTTCAACGTAAAGGTCAAAACTGAACCGATATGGCTGAGCTGACTAGGTTTCAATACCAACTGATCTGAAATTGTTATCCGTGACATTGAGTTTTTTTACGGAAATGACAATAAATTTGGTGGCTCGCCAAGATAATTTGCCGATTCACAGTGTCGATCCACAAGTTCTACTATTTTTCTCAAAGAAGTTTTCATCCTCTGAATAATGTATTTTATTACCGAAATCAATACTGATAAATTCGCCACCAAAGGGTGGCAAACGCGGCTTCAAATCGCGGAGTTAAGAGTTCGGCTCGATTCAAGCCTAATTCGTGCGTTGACTTGGTCAAAACTGTTCACTACAAAAGTCAATTCCCGAACTGAGCTCATTATGACTCACACGAGGGCAGACTCAAAACAAAAAGGAAATTCTGAACTTGAATTAAATGGTGGCCAAGGTAATCCTCCTAAGCAGTTCACGTTAAGAATGAGGGTGAACCCATAGCTTTATACAATGCTGGTACTGGGAGGATTTTAATTTCCAACCGATGTGAGATGCTAGTGGTATTAAAAATGTGAGTGGGAGCTCAAGATTGTTTTACCAAGTGAGAGGAATAAATTTACTGTTTCCACACGATGTGGGAAACTTTTGATAAGGAAATAATGTGCTATCAATATATCAAGAAAAAGGATCTCACATGATTACTTTACATATTTCTATAAAGAGAAAAGAGAAAAGAGAAAATGCAATAATGCAATTTTACACAAGCACGATATACAACATATTATTAAGCATATGTTTAAATTGAATTTGTTAAATGCACCCATTAAATATTTCACCTCATCCCAAATTTAAAAAACAATTAATATGAAAGTCTTAAATTGAGTGTAATGAAAGAATGATGGGTGTATCCAAAAGTTCCCTATAAAATTGGCGTATTAAACTCGCCGCATTGGATCTTCACTCACTTGTTTAAAGTATCGATGCTTTTATGCACTCGCACCTCTACATATTGGGCACCTAGGCCGAGTCTTCGCCTAAAACCGTGTCTTTGAACCATTGTCTCATTCACAACACATCAGGCAATAATGATACTGCTCCTCCGTCCCTTAAGTTTTGGAAATCACACTTTAGCACCCTAACTTTTTTATTCAAATTCTAAAATTGCCGAAACTGCACCTAATTCCTTTTTTCCTCCCGTTTTGAGGAGCGGGCGCACAGGATTGGACGTGGTTGATATTGTTGGGTCTGTGTTGGAGGAATTCCTTGAGTGCTACGGAAGTATTAAGAATCTCTCGTGAAAGAAATTGAAGGGTAGGAAAATGAGTTATTTCGTTTGCTCAATGAGGCCCACGTTACAAGCTCTGGGTTTATATTATTAGCGAGCCGATATGACGAGTGTTGCATGCTAGTAAACCAATGCATCCATTCAATCTTGAATTGAAATTGGAGTACGCCACTATATCGTTAGTGCGTGAAGAGCACTTGGCACGTTTCCGTCCCAAGCCCACAATAGTGGGTTGTCTGTCCTTGGGTGAACCATCTCTTGTGTCCCCCGAAAATATTGTTTCTACCAACCTTTGCCCGTACTCTTCGATTCTGCCATCAATTATTTCGGACTTGTTGATAGCTGTTGAGGAGTCATCCGGGTTCAACATCACATATATTTTTACTGAGAAGGTATGGCTTTGATGTACGGAGTGGAAACAATTTTTGGGCAAGAGGAAAATCCTTTTGACATTTGTGTTGTTGGTCCGTTGGGGAAAGCTGCATTGGATTACGTCACTTTATATGTTCACGCATATGTGGACCCAATTTGGGATGTTTTTGACTTCCGTTTGATTTGATGCTTTGGCGTTCGGGGATGAAAAAATTGATTATGCGGTCTCTGATTAAGGAGTGGCCTAGTTCTCCTTCAATAGTGCCCTAATTTTTTCTTCTTTGGGTTGGAAAATTTAGGGGTCTAGTTGGGATTCTTCAACCTTGGATTAGATTTAATGTTTATGTTCTTAAGATTTTGCTAGCCAATATTCCGTGATGTTTTGTGGACAACTTCCCTCTCAAGTGGGTGATTTTCCCTTTTTGGCTAGAATCAAGCGGGAGAATGATGTGCTTGGAATTTCAGTTGCATTTCTCATATTTATTTTACTGCTGTAGTCGTGTTAGAGTTAGGCAAAAAAGAGAGGCCGTCACAAGAGAAAAACACTAACTTGGCGGTGAAACTTAAAACACTCATTTCCTATATGTCGATGTAGATTTTTTGATGTTCGATTGCGTCTTTATTTGTGGTTTAGGTGCATCTTTTATTCTCACAGATTGCATAAATGGTTTAAGAGTCTGTCTTGTGGGGTTAAGGTCTCGGTCCTTTCGTTTGCATAATTTATTCGGTTCAATGCGTACTAGATTTTTTTTTTTTTTTTTCGTGTGTTCTCAATTTCCTTTACGATAGCTATAAGGATAGTGCATGGGGGGATGATTTCTTTTGATTTGTCATTATTGTCAATTTTAATTTGTTGATCTTTATGTTAGCGATGGTTATATGGATATAGTTAGGTTCTCTGTGGCTTTATTTGGAATGGTGTTGAAGGAGTGTGCACCCTAGACTTAGGGTTTTCATTACATTTGTTATTCTTACTTGTTGATAGTCTCTTTTAGTTAAGGGTACATATGTCTTTTTTTATTTCATGATCTTAAGTCCTTAGTCTATAAAATGGTATTTTTATTCTTTTTAGTATTTCTTCATCTAGTAGGATTAATGAAAGGTAGTTTAGACATTTTAGAGGCTTCACTTGATTAACAAGCTAACTTCATGTATAAATAAATTGTACTTTCTCTATTAAGAAGATGCGTTTTAGTTATGAGAGAAAGAGAGACCTTGCCTTTTGAATTTCTTTGAGCCATTTTATATTGTTACGTTAAATTTGTATCAGAGCCAAGTCGTTGTAATTTGTAATTAAATGTAAACATGGTACCTAAGAAATCTAACCAAGCATATGGATCATCGAATTGCAACCCTTGAGAAAAATTATTTCAAGAGTTTCAATCCAACATTCGCAATCTTTTCAACCCTCTCTTCTTACTATACGTCATTCCACCACAAAATTTGGGCGGATTTACCCAAATTGACACCACCGAAATCTTAGCCGGCCAGGGGAGTGTCCCTGCTTCGATTGTACCTCTGACCAGCCTAATCCAAGGGCCCCGATCATCAAAAAAATAACCTTGAGGCCGAACATTACGGCCAGTCGGCTGGACCAATTACACCTCCTACTGCCATTATCCTCCTTCGATTAGCGGAGGGACAAAGGCAAAGCTCCGATTGGAGCCCCAAGCCCTCAAACTTAGCAAAAAAAACCTAGCAATCCAAACATTCGGGCTACTTCGATCACCGCTCATTCGATCTGCCATGCGTGCCAGATTCAATATTGCATTGATCGTTAGAAAGGTTCCACTCATGATACCTAGGGTTCCGATTGATGTCCAATTCACGATTTTTGTCCTGCTGGATTTGAGGTTTTATGAGAGGGATCAAAGTCCACACCACACTAAAGAATGGGTCCAACATGTGCCACCGAAGAAAATTGTGTTTCGTGACTTTTGTAGTACAGAGTATGGAGATCCGATTTGTCCTGCATTCGTTCTTTGACCAGACAATTGGTTCATGAAGGGATCAGACGACTGGATTATGAAGAATGGAGGTTGGATCGAGTTAGGGCACCGTTTGTGGATTTGAGCCCCAAGGTTAGCCCTATGTTCCCATGATCAACGTATTTACTTTCTATGCCAGGAGAGAGGACACGAGATGGATGAATGTCCCACTCGTCAGATTGAGCAAGGTGAGGTGGCGGAGAAAATTCCATGACCATATTTGGGGGAAGAAGGCAATGTGGTTTGGGCCATCCATATGATCATGAGGGTGAGGATGATGTTGATTTTCCCCCCGATCATTTAGGTCAAGCTTTGAAGATATTGGCCAAGAGCCTCCATGGAGATCTTAGGGTGGAAGTGCAAATGTTTGATGGGCAGATGCATCCGGATGCTTTCGTAAATTGGTTGTGCGATTGGTGGCGACCAAATTTCAGGGTACACCTAAGTGTCGTGGAATGAGATAGTGAAGACGATACTTGGATGGATCAGAGCCACTGCGATCTTAACTGGTGATGTGGTATCTTTACCTATCCGCTTGGTTTATTCACACTTTTGCAGAGTTTGAAGCGGGGTACACTTTCAGTGGTGGATTACACTGAGCAGTTCCAGTTGTTATGCTCGAGGGCTTCGCTAGAGGAGGATGAGGAGCAGTTGATTGTTCGTTACATTCAAGGACTCCAGTTCAGATTTCGATAGTCCAGAGTCCAGATTCTGACAGGACTTGTCTTTAAGAGATATTCACAATTCATCTTTGAGAGAGATTCCATCGATGGCAAAAGCCATTGAGTACGCTCATCGTCTGAAGGAGTATCTGATGGATGTGTTAGAGTCTATTATATTTTCTCTGTCGATTACAAGGGTGGGGGCGCCTTCGAAGGCGTCGCAGAGTCAAACAGGGCCATTCAAATATTACGAGTGCCGACAGGATGGGCACAAGGCAGTGGATTGTCCCAAAAATTGGAGTCACCCTATGTAGCTGCCGAGCATGTGGATGAGAACACATTGGATGGGGGATTCTGATGACATCACTAAAGAGGCATTGGTTATGCAGACCATACTGATTACACCAGATGAGGATGGCCTGCCCCTCTGAGTTCATGGTCGAGCACTCTCATTAGGGCATTAGGGGAGAGTGATAGAGTTAGCACCCTAGACTTGGGGTTTTCTTTACTTTTGTTATTTTTACTTGTTGATAGTCTCTTTTTAGTTAAGGATACGTATGTTTTTTTTTAAAATATTTTTTAATGATGTAAAGCCCTTAATCTATAAAAGGTTTTTTTTGTCCTTTCTTGTAATTTTTCTTCTAGTAGGATTAATGAAGGGTAGTTTAGACATTTTAGAGGCGTAACTTGATTAGCAAGCTAACTTCATAAATAGATTGTACTTGCTTCTTAAGAAGATACGTTTTAGTTGAAAGAGAGAGAGACTTTGTCTTATGAATTTCTTTGAGCCATTTGGTCTTGTTACGTTAGATATTGTACTATATGATTATATGGTTTTATTTGGAATGATGTAGTACTTTTATTTGGACTAATATAGTACTATATTGGGACCATTGTATGGATTTCCTTGTATAGCACAAATAGCTTTCACAACGTGACCACATAACCAAAATGCAAAATGTTCCACAAACGCGATTCCAAACATTGTTTAAGACAACATATTACAATATTAAGTGGGGTAATTTTGGATCTGACAAAAAAGTATAATGGGAATAATGGTCAGCTGAAGCCACTTAAAGCATTCTGCCCGAGCATATACAAGCGTAATCAAAATAAAAAACTTCAAAGTTACCTAGATTTGTTGTTGTGTGAGCCTTAATTTGGCTGAGAGGAAAATTTGTTGAGGAGCGAGTTATTACTAGGATTCCATAAATAATTAATTAATTGATTCATAAATCTAAATTGACGGAAAACTAATAGTGGAAATAACTTTTCCATTTTATTTATAGTTAATATTGTACTCGGTTTATATTATAAAGAATCTTTATGACCCACCACAAACAAAATTATTTTGCTCTCTTTTAATCCCCATATGAGACCCACGCATTGAGCGTGCCTGCATCTACTTACATATAAAGAGTGTTGAATTGTCAAATTTTGCTAATCAATACTCTTTTCTTTCACCTTCTCTTAAGAAACCATATGTTTTAGTCATTAAAAAAACTGACACGCCCGCCTCTTGCTAAAAACTAGGGGAGGCAATTCATGTGTTTGGGTTGTGTTTCGGGCCGAGATGACACGGCAGTTTTTTTTCAGACACGAATGCTACATGACATGAATTCGTGCTTTTTTTAGTTGACACGAATCCGACCCAAATAGAACAAGATGCAACACGACACGACACGACACGACACGACACAAATTATATGATTTCTTAAATTTCACACCAAGTTAAATATAAATAGACACGATAACCCGAATAAAAACATGATTAACACGATAAGGTACGATAACACGATTAACACGCCTCATAATTTTGACACGAAAAATACCCGACACGAACACGACATATCGTGTCAATTTCGTGTCGTTCTGTGTCGCGTTTTCATGTCGTTTCTATAATTGCCACCCCTACTAAAACAGCTCCCACTTCGTATCATATACGCGCTAGCATTTCAGATTCTTGCACAATGTTCAGGATCTCATACTGTTCTAGAGCTCTTAGATATTTCAATTCTTCTCTTATTTACAAAAAGAATATCTGATGTTTAAGTACTATATTCTTCCTTTTGCTTTTAAATCTGTTTGTTTTCTATGAAATGTTTGAGTGAGCAATTTCACAATATAAATACATAGCTAAAACAATTTGAAAACAATGCCACTAACAACCACGCCTACTATTGCAGGGAGCAGCTGGTGCTGCTGTTCAGTACTTGGGTTACACGCCTGGACTTTTTATCGTAGGGATTTTTGCTATTTTGAGTCTATGGATGTATGGTAACTTTTTGATAGCGGGTACATTGCTAATAGTTGGAGGTATGCCATGTTATTCTTCTGGACTGATTAAGATTTGAGTATTGCAGACATGATATATCTCCTATTTATCCTTCATTTTACTATCTGTTTTACTTTCTTTGCTTTGTATGAATGTATCGTATTGTTTGTTTCTATTATGTATATTGTTTTCTTCATTTTTAAGCTATTGCTTCACTTTCATCTTTGCTGATGTACGCACGTGCGGCCCAATATAGAATGATTCTCAATTTTTCTAAAATCATCATATTCATATTCATTATATCTGAGTATAAGTGGCAAAGAGCCTTGCTTGTAGCTATTACTAGTCTTGCTCTAAAAGTCTCCTTATAAGGTAAATACTAGAAAGATAAATATGAAAATAACTCCTAATCTTAAATCTCTCTAAATAAAAACACACCCCTTCTTGATGATTACTAAATCCCCAAGGAGTCCACACCACCGTAGACATGCATTTATGTCTGGAACAAGCAGTGGGTGATTTCATCCTAATACTCTTTTACTTGTTTGAAGTGAAATCCCAAAAAATCTTCACCAAGGCCCCGTTTGGTATTTAGGAGCAAAAATATCTTTCACCTAGCTAAACAGTACTATGCTAATATGGAGTACTATGCTAATATGCTGAATAGCATTTGCACGAACTTCACGATATAATTACGTGATTTAAGACACAATAGTGAACAAAAATTTAACTCCGCATATGTGAGTTTGAAAACACTTTTTACGATTACTTTTTAGCTAGGGCAAAAGTATATCACCCCGAATTAATCTGTGCTGTCTTCAAAGTTATAATTTATGAATTTAGGATACATCAAGGTCATAGCTACCATGTTTTCAGCATATCTTGCTTCGCTTTTAATTAAATAGATCTTTCTAATGTAGAGCTTATCTTTGGGTTCATCATGCATTACTTAAAGGTAAATATATTTATGAAATGCAGGTTATTTGTTCTCCCTAAACCATGCACGGTTGGTGGTCTTAATTGCAACTATATATTCTGTCTATTGTGTTAAAGTTCGAGTTGGATGGCTTGGAGTTTTTGTCTCAGTAAACCTTTCATTCCTCTCTCACGACATATTGACATACGTGCTCCAACGCTGTGATAGTTTGAGTGCAAGCACAACATTTGAAGAGAAAAAGGAGTCAGAATCATTCACAGAAGATGAATTCTCGGGAGATAGTGAATATTCTGTTCCTACGGATGAAGCTGAGAAAGTGCAACCATGTAAACCGTCCAGCAAAACAGATGCTACTTCGGGTTCTGTCAAAATGAAAAATGAATCCCCAAAGAATAACATAGTCGTAGAAGATGTAAATTCAATTAATGAGATAAAAAGGATTTTAAGTAGTTTGAATCATTATGAAGCGCTAGGATTTTCTCGCCGAACAAAGATTGATGCTATCTTGCTGAAAAAGGAATATAGGAAAAAGGTAATCCTAGTTTTAGTTGTGTGCGTTCTAATGATTTCTCCTAGTCATTCACATTCACTGAAAGCTTGGTGCATACTATTATTGTAACTCCCTCTCTCTCTCTCTCTCTCTCTCTCTCTATATATATATATATATATATATATATATATATATATATACACAGTATTGCTCTTGTGCGGACCAGTCCGCATTTTAAAAGTGCAGACCGGACATGTGTCACCTGGCGGTTATAATTTAGCCTATGATTTCTAGGCTCACCACCAGGTGACACATGTCCGGTCCGCACTTTTAAAATAAATATATATATATATATATATATATATATATATATATATATATATATATATATATATATATATGTTGTGAGAGATATATAATATCATGATGTCCATTAGAATGTTTCGTAGGCTTATTGTTGGCCTCTTTCCTCAGGCCATACTTGTGCACCCCGATAAAAATAAGGGAAGTCCACTGGCAAGTGAATCATTTAAGAAACTTCAATGTGCATATGAGGTAAGAATCTATTCCTTATAGTTGGCATTACGTATTTAGAAAATAAATTCTTTAAAAAAAGTTGTATTTCTGTTTTGTGGATGTCTGAAATGAAACTTGTGGATTTGGTTCTCTGTGCAACTTATTATGGCATACATTGTCCAGGTTCTTTCTGATTTTACGAGGAGGAGAGACTATGATGAGCAACTGCGAAAGGAAGAATCTAAGAGTGTCCTTCATAAGTCTCCTGGTACTTCTCATCAGGTATAAAGATGTGGGATTTTTTACATGCTTAAATTTTGAACTTGCAATATTATAACCATGAAAATTTCAAAATAGGAACATTGGAAGCTTAGCTAATATTCATAGCATTAGTTAATAAAATTGACCTTTTTTTATCAATCATTTGTAATCTTTTCTCTAAACTTGCAACATATTGTGATCTAGAAGTAGGCTTGTCTGTACAATACCTTTTGCAGTCGATGAAGCTGCTCTTAGAAATACTTCAGGAACTGGAATGATAAAATACCTTAAATGACTTACTTTATGAGTTTTTCTTTTGCAAGTAACTTAAAATACCTTATATGATTTATAGTTAAAAAATTGTTTAACAATGCGTCCAATATAAGCAGGATAGTCCCGAGTACTGCTCTGAAGAATCGAGGCGTATTCAGTGCACGAAATGTCGCAATTCACACATATGGGTATGCACCAATAGGGCTAAGGCCAAGGCAAGATGGTGTAAGGTTGGATTTTTTAATTTTTTAAAATTTTATTTTATAATTTGGTTGTTAAACAATATGCTTTTTCTCCCCCTATCTCATTATGTCTGCAATTTATTTTGAAATTTATGTTTCGTGTTTGGATTTAGGATTGCTGCGTATATCATCAAGCCAGTGATGGAGATGGATGGGTCGAATATCGGGGCTCGTTGGCCTTTGATCAGCCTCAAAAGGTATATTATTTCTGGGAGAACTTGATTCTTTAATCTTTGCTCACTTGTTTAAATGGTTTTGAACATTAGTAAAGTAATATACCGTGCTTCATTTGGTTCTTGATCTCGTACTTTTTTGAATGAGAACGTGTTTTCACATTTCTTCTTCAGCTTCAATACAATTTACTACTGCCTACTTCCCAAATTATTAGTCCCTATCTAAAAATGACGATTTTTAAGGAAACATTCAACCAATGGACAAGATCAAGACTTGTTCACTATCGTGGAATTTGGTTTCTTGATTACTTCTGGAAATGGAAAGGGAACTCTTTAATTTGTAATGAAGGGCGTATGTCTTATTTTTCGTTAGCTCAGCTTACTAGGGTCTTGACTCTTGGCACAATACGTGTATCCATAGTATTATAAATTCCATGCCTGTTTTTAGCCTAGCTCTTGTTGAGAGTTATATATTTGCTTTAATACATCGTTTCCTATTCCCCGAGTACTGCTGACTACTGTTTATTCATTTTCGTTTTGCTACCCCGCTATCATTACTTGCGCTGTATTTCGTATTTTGCTAAATGCTTTTCTTACCATTCAGGTGGGTATTCCACGCGCTTTTGTTTGCGCTGAGAACAAGATATTTGACGTGTCAGAATGGTCTATTTGTCAGGTCAGTGGTTTATGATGGTTAGCTTCAAGAACAGAACCTTATACTAAAATGATCCGGGGCCATATGTAAAAACAAGTTTTGATTTATGGTGAGCAGTTAGTGAGGGACAAATCGAGTGCGAGTGCATTGTATATTTTTTCCCCCTCTATCCAATAAAATTGGTTACTGTAAAATTTCGCGGTTGATCATTACGTGTTGAATTAAACCCACTGTCGTTAATTAGGCAGCCTTTTCTTGTAATCGTTTTTATATGCATTTGCAATAACTTGACAAAATAGATGACCAGTCTATCCAACATTTCCTCGTGCCAAACTTGTCACAATAGATGACCATTCTGGGGGTTCATTTTCACTTTTTGTGACATGTTCAACAGAAAGGTGTTGATTTTTATTTATACTTTTCTTAACAAAGTATCGCATAGCCTTGTATTGTTTCGGTGGATATGTACGTGGCCTTGTTTTTTTTCAGTTCTATATATGTTAATTTAGACATTTTTTTTTGTGTACAGGGAATGGCTTGTAGGCCAAACACCCATAGGCCAAGCTTTCACGTAAACATGGTCGGATTGGAGAAATCAACACCAAGATCAAACTCAAATAGATATCCGTGGGATTTGGAAGCAGAAATGATGGATGAAGAGGATGAATTTGAGCTGTGGCTTCAGCAAGCTCTAGCCTCGGGCCTCTTTCGCGACCCCAAACGGAGAAAGAGCTGGAGTCCCTTCAAGTTGCCTCGGAATAAAGGACTTAAACAATGGCGAAGATCATCATGAATGCAACCTAGTTGGGGTCAGTGTTAAGAAATCCTCCCCCCACCCGCCCCACCCCACCCCCCACCCACCCCAAAAATAGGAAAGATCAATAGAAGGAAAAACAACTAGAAAGTAAAGGAAATGAGAAAAGAAAAGTATATATTTATATGGTTTCGTCGTGACCTTGGAAAAAGCATCCTGATAATTTGCATGAGAGATTAGATGAGGTAAATTCTCCTGTAAGGAAGAGTGATTTAGTTAGTATTGATGGTAACCCAAGGGGTAGAGGTAGGCCTAAATTAACTTGGTGGGATATTATAAAAAAGGACATGATATCATGTGGTGTAACCGAAGTTATTGCACTGGACAGAATGGAATGGAAAAATAGGATTCATGTAGCCGATCCCAAATAATTGGGAAAAGGCTTTGTTGAGTTGAGTTGAGTAGATTAGATGAGGTAAATTGGTTTTTGGAATGATAGAAGTTTAAACAACTAGTTTTATTTACTCTCCCGATTATAAATAAATTTAAAATTTTCTAGTAGCATTCTTTCGGTTGCATAATCCCCATAGTCATCGACAATCAATGGGAGGTCACGTGTTCGTATTCGACAAGTGTCGATAACAGACACTCTAGGACACCTTTTGGACACCTAAATTGTTTTTTTGGGAGATGGTTAGACACATTGGGACATGCTAAGACACATTTTGAATTCTAATATAACTACTAAAAATGAGTTCATAATGTAGAAAAATAATATTTGTATACTATTGGTACAATATTAATTTCTTTTTCATTTAAGTATTTTATACAAAGTATATATTGTGTTCAGCCTTGTATAAACATATTGTGTTGGTGTGTTGAGCCATGTCGTCGGAGGTCCGCGACAGTGCTTCATTAGACCACATTGTCCTTTTTCTATGCGAAATTGGCTAGAGTCAGCAAATGTATTTTATCGAGACTAACAATTTTTTTTTAGGGAAAGTATTCTGAGGTTCCTCACGAACAAATTTTAAACACTAAAGGAATTTTGACAAATTTTTAATACTTAAGTCCACTAATTCGCTTCTTATAGAAGTCCACGTTAGTGGCATAACAAGTGCACCTAATAATAAATTGTTCTTAACTGTTTAAAAATTGTTACCAAGGGATCTAATTGTAAATTGTCATTTTTTTTGGCTTTTTGTATAATTCCTTTTTATAATAAAAAGTGATAGGTAGGAAACTCTACTTAATTTTAAACATTTGAGATTTTTATTTTTCAGGGGTATCTCAATTAGTATCCCCCCTTTTAGGGATGAGTTTTCTATAAGAACCGAATGCTATGACCCAGAAAGTGTAACCTGGCTCAATAAAGATAAAATTGAGTGCAAACCATCAAAATGTTTTTTTTTTGGGTTTCATGTCACTAAATAGAAGAAGATTATAAATTAGAAGAAATTTGTGTTTCTTCATCATACACAAAATGATCTCTTCACTCAGCACAAAACAACTCTTGCATAATAATGGAAGACTCACATAAAGTATTAATTTCACTACAAAAAAGTTCCAAAATTCTATGCAACTTTTCAGTAGAAAGTACGCAAATTTGATTACCAAAATAATCAGTTTTACTCTTAATTTTCACACCAACAAAATTATCTATTAGTTACAAAAAAAGTTTTTAACTCCTACGCCCCTAAACTATGTTAGTTGTACCAATTCAGCCCTTAAACAAAAAAATAAAATAAAAAAATGACCAATTCAACCCTCAAACTATGACGTTACAGCTTTATAAAACCTTATGTTAGTATTCTGTTATCATTTAACAGATTGCAAGAGCTGGAACAAAACAGGTGATTTCCCTCCTTTTGCAAGCCAAAAACCACAAATAACAAATAAAATATATTTTTTTACATCCCCATTAAATATCACATCATAACTCAACAAAAATCCTCCCAAAAGCAACTGAGACTAAGAGAAAATAATGGGTAATACAAAGTAGAAAAACAATTCAAAAATGTATGCCAACACTTTCATATTATTAATAAATGGAATCAAACACAATAATAAAAAACTGTCATAAGTTTCATTTCATTGATATCCCAACTACACAACATAACTATATTAATTCGTCTTTTCAAAATGTGCACCATCAACATAAAGTCTTACAAAAAAATGTTTACATCAACTCCAATAGTAAACTTCACAAAAATTATTAATCTCCACAACTAAGCTTCACACAAAAGCTAACCCCCATACACTAAACTTCACAAAAAAAGAATTTTTAGTGTTGGGTATATAACCTCAAGACTGCTGAAGGGTGGCCCCCCCTCCTAACCTGTGTATAAACATAAAAATAATAATTAGACACTTTTCCTTGTTGTTAATCATTTCATCAAAATTAAAATGTAAAAAAAATAATCTTATGGTAATTTACTCAGTCCACAACTAGTATGTGAACTCGCAAATGGTGTGGATGTAGATGCTCCATCATTCTTCTTCTTGGCATAAGTTCACAAGACCACTATTTTCACAATATCTACAAGTCATCACAACTCTTTGTTTTCCTAGCTTCAACCTTTTCTTTTCTTCCCTTTCCCCCTATTCCTTTCTTCTATTTTTCTTTGGCCTCCCAGTTGAATCTCAATTAATGGCTCCATTACTTGCCTCTTTCTGAACTTTGGCCATAATTCATCACCATTTATTGCGCAATTATATTCTTATATGCTTTTAGATAACTTTCCTTTGTGTATCAAACATCCACGTAATTCTTAGGCCTCTTTCTTCTAAATATGATTGCAGCAATTCCGCGGTTGCAAGGAATACCACTTAGTTGCCATCTCCTGTAACTACAACTTTTTTTCAACAAATCTATCACAAACTGCACATTTGGTCCTATAACTTGGAATTGTGACCCACCAGACCACTCACAAATAAACCACTTGATTCTTCCATCAATCTTTCGAACTTTTGCTGGATTTTAGGACAAATTAAACCTGGATACCTCCTCATTTTGTCTCGATTGTTCCTTATTCTAATCATTAATAATTTTTAATGGTCTCCACCAATGTTATAATTGGTTTGTTCCCAGCTTCTGAAATTAATGCATTCCACACCTCACAGTGGTTGTTAAGAAGAATATCACACTTTGGATTTGAGAGGAAGTAAGCCCTCGACCAATGCTCAGGGGAGGCACCCTTATCAATCCAGTTATATGCTTCTTCATTTACTTCTCTCAATTCAACCATGTATTTGTTGAAGTATTCCGAAGTGGTTGCCCATGCACACCTCCAAAACATCTCCTTCAATAATTTTTTAGGGAAAGTCTTTTTGAAGTTGTTGTGATGGTGCCTTATACAAAATCTATGACTGCAATGAGGTACAATTCTCTACAATGCTTCAATTAACCTAAGCATGAAACAATTTAAGTGCATATTCTAGCATTAAGTCCTTCAATAAGTCCATATTTCAACTGTAATATGCATATTACAGTTAACTGCTGTAATATGCATGTTACAGTGCATATTACAACTGTAATATGCATATTAAAGTGAGTATTACAACTGTAATATGCATATTACAGTTAACTTCTGCAACATGTTACAACTGTAATATGCATATTACAGTTAATATTACTGCTGTAATATGCATATTACAACTGTATAAACTTTAAGATTGGAAATAGTTACCTTATGTCGGTCGGACATGAAAGTGTAGTTGAATTGGTTGTTAATCCCTATATCATTACAAAGTAGCTCAACAAACCAACCCCATGTTTTGTTATTTTCCTTTTCCACCACTGCATATGTAATAGGCCAAATTCCATTATTTGCATCAATACCAACTACTGAAAGAAGTTGTCCGGGGTAAGGTTATTTATAGAAGCAACCATCCAAACATATCAAGGGTCTACAAGCAGATAAAAAACCTTCCTTAAGTGGTGAAAGAATACAATACATCCTCCTAAATCTTGGATCCATACCAGGTGAACCCCCTACGTAATCAACTCTCAAAGTTGAACGTGGCATTGCCCTTTTAATCTCAACATAATAATACCGAATTCTCTAGTACTGCTCCTTATGACATCCTTCGACCTTTATTTTTGCCTTTATCTTTGCTTTGTAAGCTTGGACTTTGGAAACACCAACCTTAAAATCCCTCTTCACAGTCTCTCTAAAGGCCTTTATAGGTAACTTAGGGTTGAACCTAGTGGTTTCCAAGTATTTGTTTGATAACCACGTTGAAGTCACATTCCTATTTTGATATGAAGGCTTACATATAGTGTGCTTATTGTTCAATGATTTGACTTGAAGTGAATCTTTCCCTTGCATCTTTGAAGCATGAATTTTATACTCACATGGTAGCACACAACCTATTCTAACCCTCCACTTTTCATTTTTTTTGAAATTTAATCTCTTTGTTATTCATAATTGAATACTTTCCAACAGCTTCCCTCAATTGCTCTGCATTTTCAAATACTTGGCCAATATAAAATTGAGTGATTTTTAAGTCCCTCTCTGGATTCCACTCGGGATAACTAATAGTCTTTGGTTTGAAATTTTCTAGCTCATCTTCAGAAGAAGATAAACTCAAAAGTTCATTTGAATTATCATAATCATACCACTCATTATCATTAACTCTATTAACAACATATTATTATCATTCAAACTAAGACCATGAACATCAACTTCATTAAAACCATCAACACTCAACTGATTGTCAGTAATATTTGCATCAACAAGAAAATCATCACTCAATTCAAAATCCGAATCTTCTATCTCATTCCCTACACCACCCTCATTATTAATTCGTTCTTCATCATTAAACTCTTCAACATGCTCGAAATAGACATCAATGACCCTATATGTAGGAACATATTGAATCATGTGTAATATATCCCTATCTCGTTCAAGTGGTTTCAACCCAATATTTACTTCTAGATTAGGAATCCTATACCAAGAGCCTAACCCAATTCTTCACCCATGATTTTAATTTCATAAATATAAACCTTTTCTTGATCAACATAATCAATAAAATGAACCCGACCACCAATATATTTCCTAGGGTTTTCAAGCAGTTTCTCCCCTGATGCAACCTAATACTGAAGTACGGACAATGTTTGGCTGAAATGCAAAAAAATATATGAAGAAACCAATACAAAAAATCAATACTTGAAGAAAATTATAGAACCCATAATATAAATGATATGAAAACTAAAAATACATACCATAATCCTTGTTAGGGTTCACCAATACATCAAGAACTTGCCTCAAACGCCATTCCATAGCTGCAAACAACTACCAATTGAGGATTGTAGCCAGATTGATTTGGGAACTAAGGTTTTTGGAGAGTAAGCATCATTTTTTCTTTTCTTTTTTTGGTGTTTAGAGCTGTGATGTTGAGAAAAATAAGGCAAAGCCGTTTATTTCAAACGGAACATTGACAGAATGGTGCGGAGAGTGGTAATGTCATAGTTTGGGGGTTGAACTGGTCATTTTTTTGTTTTGGGACTGAATTGAAAAAAACTAACATAGTTTAAGGGCCATAGGGGTTAAAAACTCTGCAAAACAAAGTAAAACCCACCGGTGGTAGTTTCCTTATATAAGGAGCCACAATCGAATGACATTGACATTACCCCTTTTGTACACCAATGATCCCTGCATGTACTCCCTACATCACATGTCATAATTGAGTTATATATTTGTAGACACCACATTTTAGTACCCTCTTAACTCTCTTCTTAGGTCCCTAGCACCTCCCCAATTCATTACAAACCCTAGGTCATACTCCGAGTACCGATCTAGAGGCCATCGGGCGCTCTTAGGCTTCGTTTGACTTCGATCAACTCTATCATCATAACGAAAGCTCACGGAGTCTTCTAAGGGATCTAAATACCATTTTCAATGGTCCATCTCGTGCGTGAATCGGTGTAACGATTAAGATAAACGAACCATTTTACTACCAAAAACCGACTTGGAGGCCACCGGGCGCTCTTGGGACCCGATTTAACCCTAATCAACTTCATCTTCAGAGAAAAAGCTCAATGAATCCTCTAATTTCACCAAATCCCATTTCTAACGGTCCTCCTCATGTGCAAAACGGCATAACCGTTCAGACAAACGATCCGTTTTCCCTCGAAAATTGATATAGAGGCCAACGGGCTCTCCCGGGCTTCGTTTGACCAAAGTCAACTCTTCAGCTCAAACGAAACTGAATGAATCTTTGAAGGGCAGTGAATACCCTTTCCAACGGCCCACCCCATGCACGAATCATCCTTGCGGTACGGAAGAACGACCCATTTTACTCTAAAGGTCACCGGCCCGAGCCTCGTTTGACCAAAGTCAATTCTCCTAACCGAGCGAATATCTTTGGAACGTTGAATTACCTCATATAAAATTTTCAACGGTCCGCCCCGTGTGTGATTCTAACTTACGGTTTGGACGAACGATCCATTACCGTCCTACGATCTTTTGTCCAAAGTATCGATGGGTACTTCTGAGCCCAATTTGACCTAAAGTCAACTCCCGTACCCATGAGCGGACCAAAGGACTCTTAAAGGTCTCTGAGTTAAATTTTTAATGGTATGCCTCTTGTACTATTTGGATTTACGGATTGCGTTCGACGACCATTTTTTCAAAAAAATCTACACGAGACTGCTGATTGACAAGTCCATTTTCCTGCCAATCAGCAAGTGTCTAGGGTCACCTGCCGATTGGCAGGGCTAGGGGTATGCTGATCAACAGTACCCCTACCCTATAAAAGGAGGGAATGATCTCACCCTCAGGTCACACCTTAGATCCACCAATATTAGTGATCTCAGCAATATTCTCCTGCAATCAGCGAAGTTCCCTTGTGTGAAATTCCTTTTCATCTTTCATTCCCATCATTTCACGACCAATTTAGGAAAAATGTCTTTCTCTCTCATCCAACATCCATCTTAACTTGCAAGGAATCTCATCAATGATCAAGATCAAGATCAAGCCTCAAGTTTCCAAAGAAGGTCCAAATACCCTTTTGTCTCTCTAAATTTCTTTATTTTTGCATTAATTTTATAAATTCTCAATTTAGCTTTTATTATACACATTAACATCTCATACTTTATTATTTATATTACACATACTTTATTTTCTATGAAATACCCAAAACAAAGAAAAAGAGGGTTATGCTTTTAAATTCCAACGGGATTATTCACCACATTTTTCGTAAAACTAAAATATCTTTTCTACACACATACATATAATAAACCCCCGTTTGAATTTATGGGACAAAACCACCCTTGTGCTGCATGCAAACTGCGTGGACTTTGATCCCTTTATAGGTTACGTAGGCGTTTCGGCCTAAAGTCCGAGACTCGAGTCCAACTTTCTAATTTTCCTATTTTCACACTTTCATCCTTTTTATTTTATCTATATATTACTCTACATATCATACTTATGATTCGTATTTGTGTTTTATCTAACAAATATTATCATTTCATTATAACGATAAATATCTCGATAAGCGCGCACATCATATTTTCTAATTATTATTTGGGAAAATTTCTTTGGATGACCTCACTCTATCTTTTCATGACATGAGTCGAGCGATTTCGATCTCCATTTATATATACACGCGCACACACTTCACGAAGAAATTAAGAAAAATAGTAACATAAGCCCAGGAGAGACCGAAAGGGTGGAATGGGTTCCTAACACCTTCCCATTCCGTAACTTAGCCCCCGAACCTCTGAACTATTGATTTCGTAAGCATCAATTTGTCTTTGATGCCGTTCTCGAGGCGACAATATGTTCTTTTGCCTGTTTTGTGCAAAATAAGTTGGTGACTCCATCTCTTTACATCACCCCACATTGATGATGGCCAAAGCGCTCTTAGAAAATGGGCGCGAGACATTCTCTCCCTCTCCGATTGCGCGTGTGCGAATGTCGAGAATCCCCGAGACGAGAGAGAGGGAAAGAGCCAAGGAGGGATGGCCATAGTGGCGACTCCGTTGGGGACTTACTTATCATAAGAGGGATAGACTCTGTTTGCATGGGTGTTATCATTTTCTACTTGTGTGCGTATGCGCCTACCTGTATGTTCCCTTTTTTCTCCTCTATTATTTCTTGCATATATCTACCTCATTCTTATATCACTCCTCACTCACACACTTGTAGATACTCTTCATGTACACTTCACACTACTTACACGTAGGATCACTTATATACATATATTGCACACACCACTTAGAATATCCATGCTTAGGTGTCACTAGCACATATCTCCACTTATCACACTTGTAGATATATCGATGCTTACTCGCACTTATCACACACCACTTGTAGTTGATCCATGTTTAGGTTCACTACCACACACTCACTCATAGAAAGTCACACATAACTCACTCTCACATATCCATGCTTAGTGTAATCTCCATGCTAGATTTACTTTTTATGATACTTTTACATTCTTCCCTCTTAGTATAATGCTCATCATGCGGAATAAAATACTCTCTCCATAATATACTAATAAAGAATCATGTATTTTGCACAGTACATCACCAAATAGCATGGCTATTGACCAAAAATATTTCCCCTCTTTTCAAAATACCAAAAACATATTTTTCCTCCTTTTATAAAAAAAATACCAAAAATATTATGTCCTCCCCCTCCCAAAAAAAAAAAAATATTTTCCTCCTTTTTCAAAAATAAAAGTTTTTCCCTCCTCTCTTTCAAAAATAAATTCGAATCATTTTCCTTCTCAGGTCGATCGCATACCCAACCCTTGGCCTGGCTCCCTATTGGCTTCGATATTCCGTCGAACAACCCCGAAGATCCATCAATTTTCCTACGTTTTCCTTCGATTCTGAAATCCACCTTCAATCGCTTTTTATGGAGAACGCAAATCCAGTACTGAATGTGCAGCCTGATTTGATGACAGTCGTAGTCCAACTTGCTGCCAAGATTAATAACCTTCAAATTGAGGTTCATAAGATGCAGTGAAATCGGGTCCCTATTCCCGAAGATCTCGAGGTCCTCTTCCCTCTCGCTATGGGTCTGTCCACACTTGAGCCTGTTTGGGTCCCGAAAGAATATCAGCACGCTCCACGTGCCCCTCCTACCAATGGGCCACAACTAGCTCAGCTTCCTATGCCGAATCTTGCCTAACCAGGGGCTAGCCTACCCGTAACTATTGATCCGAAGGAAGAAGAGGTGAACAAGGTCAAGGAGGATCTTAAGTTGTTGACTAAGAAGTTTGACATCCCATTTTCGAGCCCTCCGGGAAGTAGGATTAGAGATTGAAGAAAGTCTTGCCAAGACAAAAGTTTAGCCAAAGAAAGTATCCAGACAGTTCACTCCTAGAAAGTATGAGAAGCCTGCCAATGCCACAATTTCGACCATCAATAACATCTCTCATCCTGCCACTTTACGGGCATCAGAAAGAAGCCCTAACCCAATCAGAAAGGAATACACTGAGCTTCATGCTCTCTTCTCCAAAGTCTACCAAGCACTTTTGATCCGAAATCTTATCAAGCCTTTGGACCCTCGTTTATTACAAAACTCACTTCCTAAAAATTTCAAGTTCGACGCCCATTGTGATTTTCACCAAACTGTTGGCCATACCACTGATCAACGCTTCCATCTCCGAAATATAATCTAAGGTCTGATTGACTAGGGTACCATCGCCCCACCAGCCAATACTAAACCAAACACTACTCACAATCCACTCCTAAATCATGCAAATGCTATCTTCCTAGAAGACGACCCAGAATTTGACCAATCTACCCATATTGTACCCAGTAAATCACCCATATATTCACCTAAACCCCTTAAATTCTGCCCATATTTTCTCCTACACCCTACCTATTTTCCTGATCAGGACCTATCACTTCTTACAATAGCATGTATTGTCGTTCGTACCTGGTTCGAAAGGAAAGATATTAATTTTCCAGCAGTATTAAACCAGCTCCCAGAGTTTGGGCTGAAATTGCCCTCAGAAATGATCATTGACTACTAGAAGTTTAGCACACTGTTCATAGAAGCCCGAAAGTGGGCTCGAGAGTACGATAAATAGGTGGTACCCACCCATGAAGTCAGTTTAGATGATGCTGTCCAGATTATGGCAGACTTATTTTAAAAAATCGATAAAATTTACAGTATGTTCGAGCTACTTGATGTTTTGAAGCTATAAGGGTGCTTGGTACCTTTGCTTCTATATTTCCCCGTTGAGTGGGAGGATCTATATGAGAGGCCATTGAAGTTATAAAATGTGTTGACTTATTGTGGAAGGATGACATCGTTGCCATCGGATGAAGGGACGAATTTAATAGTTCAGATGGAGAACCAAGCCCAGAAAAGACTAGCCCAGTGGTCAGTATATTTGTAATGATATCATTTGAGTATCTTCTAGGAGAGATCAACAAAATGGCCGAACAACCCGAGATAGATGAAGAAACAGGGTTTATGTTTTTCCCCTCTTCTGTGAACCATATGACTAGATCTGAGAGGCATTACTACATTTTGAACCCTCAATCAGCAACGACGGATATGGAAACGTGTTGAGAAACTCCTTATGTCGAAAATGACCCTCGAGGAGAGCAGGATCCTCGATTAGTTAAAGAAAACTCAAGCTAACATCACTATATGGGGACTCTTTACGTCTTCCCAACTACATCGAAATCCCTTCATTAAACTGCTTACCGAGCCCATAGTTCCTCCTTCCACCATGCCAGAATAAGCAGTGAATCTAGTCGGATATTTAACCTGGTCGGATCTCTAACCTCTACTATAATGCTCTCCTTCTCCGAGGAAGAAATCCCTAAGTTTGGTCCAAATCACAACCATGCTCTCAATATCTCTGTCGAGGTAATGGGAAAGACAATCCCTCTTTCGCTTGCTGATAACGGGTCAGCACTTAATGTTTGTCCATTAAGAACCCTCAACTTCTTGGGATTGAAAGTAAGCGACCTTGATCCAACTTCCGCCACAGTGCATGCTTATGACAAAACTCGTCGAGAAGTGACAGGATCTATAAATCTTACAACAGGGGTTGGCCATATAAATCCCATTACTGAATTTCAAGTCATCAAAAAATCGACTTGTTTCAACCTATTGATTGGATGACTATGGCTTCACAGCATCAAGGGAGTATCTTCCTCTCTCCATCAGAAACTGAAGTTATTCTCCAAAGGGTAGGTCATCACCATCTTGGGCGATGATGATAATATCGATAATGCGAGCACCAGTAACCCGGTACTAGAGATACAATATGGGGAGAATGATATTCTTCTGTCTGGTTTCTGAGTTGAACCACTTTCGCTACCAGCAGGGGATGATTTCAAAGATAGAGTCTGTCCAGAGCACAACCCTCACAATAATGTGATACATATGTTAAAAAATATGCACTTTATGCTCGGACTGGGGCTGGGAGGAAGACAATAGGGAATACTGGAAACCGTAGTGTTAAATAAGGCCTTTCCTACATGTGGCTTAAGTTATCAACCATCATCAGAGGAACTCAGAATGCTCTACCAACCTCAGTTAAAGAGAAGGCTAGAAAGTACCATGATTATCTCAGAGGATTCTTTGAATGGTAGATTCATTAAAGAGGGTGAAGAATTTCCCTTTTGTGGCTTTTTTGAACCGTAGTATGATCACGTGGATAAAAATATGAATCCAGGAATGGAGATCTTTTTCCAAGACAATTACTCATGAATCAAAATCTCCCAGCATCATATTCAACCTCTTATTGAAACGACCACAACTGTTATCGATGATTTCGAGAAAAGTGACTCCTATTATTTATTCAATTTACAGATACTGGGGCTAACACTCTGCGTTATCCACTCAGGCCCTACATTATCGGATCCATCAATCATGATCAAAGCTGCTGATATACCCCTCCTCAAATGGAATATTGTACCAGTTCCACCCGCTGAAATGCAACCCAACCCAGATGTTTATCCATTTTCTTCTTCTTTTGTCGTTCCTCACTCTGATCATAATGTAATCTAGATCTCCTTCGATGAGGTTCTCAACGCTATTTTTCCCAAGAATGAAATATATAAAGATTTTGAGTATCTTGCTGCGCCTTACATTAATTGTCTTGATTTTAATCAAACTCTTGATGATGATGATTTTGCAAATGATGATTTATTAACTGATCTTAATAAGGTTAATAAAAAACAATATAACCTCGTTCAAATTAATGAAGATGAAACTTTTATTATTAATCTCGATTCTAGTAGCCAACTGCGTGAGATTATGGGAGGGTCCACCCTTGACAAGCATGAGCGGGCGCAACTCGAAGAACTACTGAAGGAATTTGTGAACATCTTCGCATGGTCCTATGAAGATATGATCAACATTGATCTCGAGATCGCTCAACATGAGATCCCAACGCTCCCGAAATGCAAACTGGCCAAACAGAAACTGCGAAAGCTTCACATCGAATGTTACTCAAGGTTAAGGAAGAGGTGGTCAAACAGTTGAATGCAGGCTTCATTCGGGTGATCGAATATCCCACATGGTTAGCCAACATCATACCCGTGCCTAAATCAGGAGAAAAGGTTTGTATGTGCATTGACTAACGAGATTTGAGTAAGGCTTCTCCGAAATATGATTACCCACTACCAAATATCGACATGATTATGGATCTTATGGCTAGTTATGCTCTTAAGTCATTTGTTGATGGTTTTACTAGATACAATCAGATCAAGATGAACCATGATCATCAAGAAAAAGTCACATTCATCACCCCCTGGGGAGCTTTCTATTACACAGTTATGCCAGTCGGTCTATAAAACGCAGGGGCTACCTATAAAAGGGATGCCATAACCATCTTGGATGATCTGATACATAAAGAGGTCGGGGTCTACGTAGATGATATGATTATCAAGTTTAAGACCCGGGAAGGTCATGTTCCCGCTCTACGAAAGTTCTTCAAGCGGCTAAGGCGATACCAAATGCGACTTAATCCACATAAATGCGTATTTGGCATTACCAACGGAAAGCTGTTAGGATTCATGGTTAGAGATAAGGGGATTGAAGTAGATCCTGCCAAACTGAAAACCATACTTGAAATGACACCACCTTGAACAGAGAAGGAAATTCGGGAATTCTTGGGAAAATTATAGTATATTAGCCGGTTCATCAGCCAATTGACTTCTATTTATGAACCCATCTTCAAAATCCTCCGAAAGGATTCAACCAAAGTTTGGAACGAAGCTTGTCAGGAAGCCTTTGACCGAATCAAGCTGTACCGAACCCGACCTCTGGTACTCATGCCATCGCAACCTGTTCTCTCCTTACTTCTATACTAGATCGTAACAAACACCGCAACTGGGGCTCTGCTAGCCTAATATATTGAATAATCCCACAAAAAGAGGGCCATCTACTACGCTAGTCGCAAAATGGTGGGATATGAGGTCAACTATACTGCCTTGGAGAAAGAATGTGTCGCCTTATTTGATTCGCAAAAAATTTACGGCATTACACGCTCGCTTTTCCTATCAGACTTGAGTCCTGAATGGCTCCTATCAAATACCTTCTCGAGAAACATGCCTTGTCTAGCCGAATGGATCGATGGTCAATACTGCTAGCCGAGTTCGATATTGTGTATGCCACACAGAAAGCCATGAAAGGGCGCGTCATCTCTGACTACCTTGGCGATTACCTTATGGAAGAAATCGATGTTTGGATTTTTGAGTTCTCAGATGAAGATATCCTTTGCACCTCCCAAGAAGACCTCCGGTGGAAAATGTTCTTTAACGGTGCTACCAACAAGAAAGGATATGGCATTGGGATACTCCTAATCACCCCTGATGATTCTCACACTCCCATTACCATCAAGCTAGATTTTTTCGGCACCAATAACATGACCAAATACGAAGCATGCATAGTAGGCCTCAAAGTCGATCTCAAGAAAAGAATCAAATGGTTAGATGTCTGTCGAGATTCAACCCTCATCATCGGCCAGGTCCTTAGAAGATAGAAAGTCAGGGATGAGAAGCTCCTACCCTTCCACGCCCACCTAGAAGAGTTGACCTCAAAGTTTTGAGATATAACCTTCCATTACCCGCCTCGATCAAGGAACAACTTAGCTGATGAACTTGCTGCCTTAACATCCATGGTCGATGTGCTCGAGAGAATAATGATGGTCTCTTTCCTAATCCAAAAGCAAGCTAAATCAATCCACTGCTACCACATCGAACTAGTCACAAAAGAAGATCCTGATATGTCCGAATGCTGGTACTACGACATTTGGCACATCATCAAAAATAGTAGGTACCCCTAGGATTCCAATAAGAAATACGGAGAAACCCTCCATAAACTGGATGGATAATGTAATGTTCAAAAGAAACTTCGATATAACCCACTTAGATTGCATCGCAGGGGCTGATATTGAAGAAATGATGCATTATATCCACAACAGGGAGTGAGGACCCCATATGAATGGTCATATGCTCGCCAAGAAGATTATTTGATAGGGTTACTATTAGACTACCATGGCTCAGGATTGCACCGCCTATGTTTGGATATGCCTTAAATGCCAATAGTTTTCCAATCTCTAGCACTTGCCTCTGCACGAATTGTACAACATGACCTCTCCCTGACCGTTTTCCACATAGGGCATCGATATCATAAGGAAATTTACATCTAAAGCCTCAAACGGGTAGGAATTCATCTTGGTTTCCATTGATTACACTTCACCAAATGGGTCGAAGCCAAGTCATACGTAGTGCTGAATGCCAAAAAGGTGGCCAAGTTCATTAAAAAAACATCGTATGCCGATATGGGGTCCTGCATGAGCTAGTATCAGACAACGGGTTACATTTTAAGGCAGAAGTCACATAATTTGTTGACAAGTATGGGATCCAAAGACACAAATATTCTCCCTATCGACTTCAAACCAATGGTGCAGTCGAAGCCGCTAATAAGAACCTGAAAGTAATCATCAGCAAGATGATCGAGAGTTACTGAGATTGGTCCAAACGGATCCCTTATACACTTTGGGGCTATCGCACTTAGTTCGAGCATCTACTGGGACTACCCCTTACTCTCTGGTATATGGCACAGAAGCGGTCGTACCCATTGAGCTAGAAATATCTTCATTACACATCATGCTTGAGAGCAAGGGCAACGTGAAAGAACTTTTATCAGAGCCGATTTTATGAGTTGTCACTCTTAGACGAAATATAGCTAAAGGCTCTATATCATATACAAGGGTACCATCACCGGATAGCACGATCATTCAATAGGAGAGTTAAGTATCATGGAGTTTGAGAAGGCAATTTAGCTCTCAAAGAAATTATAGAACCCATCATGGACCCCAGAGGGAAATTCTAGCCAAATTAGAGTGGCCCCTACATCGTGAAGAAGATCTTGTCCAGTGGTGCTGCTATGCTCACCGACCTCGACGAAAAAGAGATTGTGCGTCTAGTCAACCTTGATAGTCTTAAGAAATTCTACCCCTAGTTCGAAATCTCGGCGCGCTACGACTCCTCTAATCCTCTTTCTATTCTAAAAAAATAATTCTTCATTTCCCTCTACTCAGAATTACATGGGGCCTGATCCTCTACAAATCCTTTTTTCTTTCAAAAATGAAACTCGAAACTTTTTCAAAACCCCCAGAGGTACGTAGGAAGCTCATATGCTTTACATGAGCATGGTACCTTCTTTGTTAGAAAATGTTATTCTTTTCTTATCTCCTAGAACGACAATTCATTTCATCATTTATATGAACAAAAGGATTATGTATGCCTTAGGGATTGATATAGATAATTCAAATGTAAAAGTCATCAAGTGGCACAACAATATAATTAAATTCCTTTTTTATTCCATTAGTGGAAAAATTCGGCATGATTACAGGAAATATCAGCGTAGGGAGACAAACAACTACCCCCGCTAACCTAACTTTCCAAAAACTAAAAAACAAACTAACCAAACCTTCCCAAATTTATTCCCCAAAACAACAAAAAAATAAACAAACTCATAACCATTATAAAAGCTTCACAAATAGTCACCAGCTTCACAAAAGACCCTACCCGCAGCTACAAGAAGATCCATCCACATCATCATCTATATCTTGAGGTCCCCAAACTTATCTTCCCTGGATAGTATGTCGAAGGCGCTCCATGAAACGGTAAGCCCGGACTAGCCTAGGAAAAACCACTACGACACCCTCCACGGTGTCAAACATGGCAAGCCATCTCTCGCCGATCTCCTCGGCCAATATCTTAGCCACTACTCTCCTCCATAGCCATTTCATATAATATACAGGAACATGCCAAACTCTGCCAACAGATTGGGAAGGACAGGTTGACCACCGACTAATCTCCCACAAAGAGCCTAATATCATGCGCATGCCTTCCATAAAATCTTCCACATGGAAGAAGTCCAGAATATGGGAGGCACGATCTACTCTTATCCAAATTGATGTAGGAGCCGCCAAGAAAAATATAAGGAGGTCTACCAGAGGCCAACTAGCCAAACATACTGGTATTCCCCATTTTTTGAATAGGCTGTAAGTCCCCCCACTATGGTACCGACTAACACATACATCGAGCCCAGTACTCCACAAACTGGTTTACGCAGTTCTCGATGTTTGGGTCAAAACTCATGAAATAACGGGTAAAGAAAATTGTCACAACTGCCAAGGGATATTCAGGGGAATCGCCAAACCGAATTTCTCTGACATCCATATGAACAACATGATAGGGCTTCCTCTCAGAAAATCAGAATAACCTTCCCGCCAAGCATCTAAACTGTTCAAGGTCTTTGCGAGTATCACCACCACATGATTGCGATGATATGACATCCATGCAGTAATAATAGAAATTTAAGGGTCCACCAGCAGGTCCTTTGTCACCAATAGTAGTTTTGAAGTTAAGCCAAGGACGATGGCTTCGGTATAGCCCTTATCATTTACATCCCATAGATTCATGGAATACAGCATAGCCGGAAGGGAGATCATTCCTCCAGTAACCAATGACCGAGCCACCGAGGGTGAGATATGGAGACATTCTGCCATACAGTGCTCAAGGAGACCGAGAGAATTCAGGCATGACTGCTGCTACACTGGAATTTATCCCAACATCGCAAAAAACTCCTCGTTAGTTAGGCAGACTTCATCTAAGCCAAAATAGAAAACTGTGACACCCCGACTAATTAAATACCGGGTAGCTACTCCTTTATTAAATCAATACAAAATGCCAAGTTGGTCCAGTTAAAAGCATCACTGTCGAAAACATTTTTTTATGATTACTAACCACTTAATATTTAAAAAGTGAGTTGCCAAATTTTAAATTAAATCTGATTAACATGCAATAAATGAAATATAGAAATGTAACACAACCATTCACGATAAAGTCCAACTATAGTAAATCATCAAGTAAAAATGAGTCTAGAGGAAATACTCCTCACAACAATCCCAATATGAAAAGAAAAATGAAACAAGTCTGCATCCTGAATTAATTACAAACCAAAGGTCTGAATAACTGAAAGAAATGAAATGTCTCTAAAAGAAATGGGCGACATGCCCTACAACTGATGAAATCTGAATATAGAGTCAAGGCAAACGAAGCGTCTACTAGCAAGGCCCTGTAACTTCCACAACAGCTACAGCTCGTCACCTGACTGGAAATACTATGCATGGTGTCCTTGTGGCTGGGCACCTAAAAAGGTTTTTACAAAAAGTAGATTTGAAAGCAAATGGGTCAGAGCCCGAAAGTGGAGAGTATTTTAAAAGCAGCAAGTGTTTTAATAACATTAAAACAATGAATGCAAAGTACATGTTATGACGTGCTCTCACATGAAATACTCACCTCTCGACTAATTTGTGCACTCCTAACGTACCGTACCCATTCAAGTGACTCATAACTAACCAAACCGACATAAGTTCTAACCTTTCCACTCGATTCACCATATTAATTCCCAACATTATCACTTAAACATATAGCTTTAATTACTCTCGTATTCTCAATTGTTAGCATTACAATTCACGGCATGTTATCCCTTTTTAACTTCTCAAGGAGTTACTATAAATTATTCTCGCAATTAAACATAATAATTCCTTTTCATTTAACCGTATATTATTCACATCATAAATATACAATACAAGCACCCCGAGGCTAAGCTGCGGTGCACACATACTCTGCTATCCATCCCGGTACATCACGTACATAAGGATTACAAATTCTGAATCTCTCAGGAATTGTTAGAATAAGCACAACACACTAAAATGGAGGCGAACATAATTCAACATATCCATGGGTCACGTACATACCTACGCTCCATAGTCAGCTGACTTATTAACTCACAAATAAGCCATTCTAGCATTATGTTCTCTAGGCACCAATCTAAATCCGGGCACACAAGGAGTAGATGGCCCTAAGCGAACGTAAACCTCCCGTGATAGCAAGTATGGTAGGTATGTCATACACATAAAATCATATACGTATACTAAGCATGCACACATCTTAGCACTTAACATATTTTATTAGTGGTATACTTCTCATTCTTATACCAATACACGTGTCCCCGGTTTATATATACACATCATCCATTATCCTCACGTCGTAATTTGTTACTCACGTTCTAACACATAAATATCATTTGGTTCAAACCACACTTCTATGTTTTACTCCTCAATATATCCCAAATGTCCCAACTATATCGATTACTCATCAAGGAATTGTCATCTCTTCAATTAAACAAGGTTACGGAACACTAGAAGTCAAATCAGGCCAAAAAGGCCAAACTGTCAACTCGTTAGAAGTCTCGTTCGAACGAGGCTGTTCGAACGAAGTGGCATTCTAACTAGATCTCGTTCGAACGAAAGGCATCGAACGAATATCCCACTCGTTAGAAGTCAAACTGTCAACTCGTTAGAAGCTCGTTCGAACGACCTGGGCAGGTCTTCTAATGAGGTGACAGTTTCGAGCCCAGAAATCCTAAATTCGTTTTTCCTCCAACTTTCTCTTCTAAAAACTCATCCCAACATTAACCCAACAGTGTTTTAAGATTCCTAATCATTCCTAAACATACTTAGGTCGTATATTAACATAAATATGGGATCAAATCATTCTAAATCACATTTAATCATCAAATCTCCCCAATTTTCCCCAAATCCCATGAGCATGAACCCTAGAAAATTAAAGTCATCCATAGACATAAATAAATCCGTTTTTGGTGATATAAAAGATGTATTTCTATCAGAATAATCACCCTAACACAATTTTACATGCAATCTCCTCATCAAAATGTAATTTTCGAATTCCAATTCAATGGGTCTTTATCATTCTCCAAGAACAAAACAATTATATAAATTTCCTACGCATGGAAGAAACATTCTTTGCAAATAATGTAATTAAACCACTTGCCTCTAATTTTTCTCTGAATTTGATGTTGAATCTTTAAGGTTGAATTGTTCTCTCTCTCTCTGCAGAATTCTCTCTCTCTACAAGTTCTTCTCTCAAGATGATGATAATGGAGGTGTAGGTTTATTTTTGGACCCTTAACTTCTATTCTAAACTTCTCCCGTAGCCCACTACTTAGTTTAGTGCTGATAATGGGTTGGTGGGTTTATTTAATAATCACAATTAAACTCTAATTTTCGTGGGTTTTAAATTCCCAACCTTCCAAAATTACCAAAATAACCTTTTAAGTTGCCGGTATGGCCTAAAAATACCCCGGGACCCAAACTAAACCCCCGGCTAGTGTTTTCTGACTATTTCGACCCTTCCGGACGCGTTGGCGCACTCAAAATGACGATACGGTTTATAGAAATAAAATTCACTTTTTAATTAAATAATTACTTTCCTGACGCGACTGTCACACGCGTCTCAACAAAATTTCCCAAATTGCCGTATTTCTATCTCACGACAAATTCAATATTTTTAATATTCATATATCGCCATATATACACATTATAATCAAATACCAACTCACATCTCGCTAGTATTTTATCCGGATTAATTCTCAATTAATTCACGTATAATTAAATTAATCCCATAAATAAATATCAATAAAAGTACGGGGTATTACATACTTCCCCCCTAATAACAGAATTTCGTCCTGAAATTCGGAACTAGAAAGTACCTGGTAAAAACAACTCTGGATAACGTTCGCACATCTCATCCTCGCGCTCCCATGTGGACTCCTCGACATTATGATGTCGCCACTGAACACGTACTAACGGAACTATCTTTGACCGCAGTTTCCGCTCACTTCGGTCCAAAATAGCAATCGGCCCCTCCTCGTAGGTGCTATCGGGCTGGAGATCGATGCCCTCCAAAGCAATGTGAGAATGAGCCAAATTGTCTCTAAGATATTTCCTTAGCGAGGAAATATGAAACACATCATGAATCCTGTGCAAATGCTCCGGTAACCCAAGTCTATATGCAACAGACCCAATCCGCTCGATGATAGGAAATGGCCCCACATATCTCGGTGCCAACTTTCCCTTCTTCCCAAACCGCATAATCCCCTTCATAGGAGATACTCTGAGTAAAACTTGGTCCCCCACTTGGAACTCCCTGAAGAACCTTTTCGCATCAGCGTAGCTCTTCTGCCGATCCTGAGCTACCCGAATGCGACTTCGTATCAATTCTATCCTCGCCGAAGTATCCTGAATCACTTCCGGCCCATGTAGTTTGTTGTCCCCCACCTCCAACCAACATGCTGGGGAACGACAAGGTCTACCGTACAACGCCTCAAATGGAGCCATGCCAATGGTGAACTGGTAGGAGTTGTTGTAAGCAAACTCCACCAGTGGAAGATACTGCTCCCATCCACCCCCGAAGTCAATGATGCTCATCCGCAACATGTCCTCCAACATCTGATTTGTATGCTCGGTTTGCGGATGATAAGCCGTACTCAACCGCAATTCCGTGCCCATGGCCTCCTGAAAACTCTCCCAAAACCACGAAACAAATATCTTGTCTCTGTCAGACACGATATTTAGGGGCACACCGTGAAGTCTCACTATTTCCTCCATAAAGAGTTGGGCATACTGTCCCGTAGTGTAGTCTGTCCTTACGGGTAGAAAATGAGCGACTTTGGTCAACCTGTCCATAATCACCCAAATGGAGTCGTGACCTCTCGGTGACGTAGGCAACCCCGTGATAAAATCCATGGAGATGCTCTCCCACATCCACATCGGGACCTCTAATGGCTGTAGAAGTCCTTCCGGTCTCTGATGATCCACTTTTACCAGCTGACAAGTGGCGCATTTAGAAACAAACACGGCGATATCTCTCTTCATCCCGCTCCACCAATACTGACGTCTCATATCTTGGTACATTTTGTCCCCACCGGGATGTAACGCGAACCGTGAGCCGTGCGACTCTTCCATCACCTCGTGTCGCAGTTCCTCCCCTTCCGGAACTACCAGTCTCCCATTGAAGCGTAATCCCCCGTCTGAACTAACGGTATAGGACTCGGATCCCTCTGCTAGTAATCGAACTATCTGCTCCTGACAGAACGAGTCATCTGGTTGTGCCTTTACCACTCTCGTGACAATCTGCGGTGTAACAGTCATCACCGACATGAATGATCGGGCCACTGCATCCTGGTGTACCAACTCCTTCCACTTTGCCTTCCATACCGCTGCCACCTCATCTACTGGCCTACGGCTCAACACGTCTGCTAGCACGTTAGCCTTCCCCGGGTGATATTGGATATCGAACTGATAGTCCTTCACAAACTCAATCCACCTCTGTTGTCGCATATTCAACTCCTTCTGCGTGAATAGGTACTGTAGGGACTTGTGGTCTGTGAACAATTGAAACTTCTCCCCCAAAAGGTAATGTCTCCAAATCCGAAGGGCAAATACAACTGCCGCTAACTCCAAATCATGAGTGGGGTAATTCTTCTCGTGAGGCTTAAGCTTACGGGAAGCATAAGCTATGGCCTGACTCTCCTGCTGCAATACACCTCCAAGTCCTTGTAAGGACGCATCGGTGTAAACTAGATACTCAACTCCCGGTCTCGGCAATGCTAACACAGGTGCTGAGGTCAACTTGTCCTTCAACTCATCGAATGCCAACTGACAGACATCACTCCAAATGAATGGCACACCCTTACGAGTCAGATGTGTCAAAGGACCCGCTATCTTGGAGAAACCCCGAATAAACCTCCTGTAGTATCCTGCTAGGCCCAAGAAACTACGGATCTCAGTCGGTGTCGTGGGCTATCCCCACTCCCTCACCGCGGATACCTTTCTCGGATCAACAGATATCCCCCGGTCGGAAATAATATGCCCCAAAAACTGAACCTCCTTCAGCTAAAACCCGCACTTCTCATACTTTGCATACATCTCGTTTTGACGTAGTGTCTGCAAAACCTGCCTCAAATGCTCGGCGTGCTCCTCCTCTGTCTGGGATTAAACCAGAATGTCATCAATGAAAACAATGACAAACTGATCTAGGAACTCTCTGAACACCCTATTCATCAAGTCCATAAACACGGCTGGAGCATTGGTCAAACCAAAAAGCATAACCCGAAACTCGTAGGAACCATATCTCGTTAAGAAAGCAGTCTTCGAGACGTCCTCCTCCCTTATACGCAACTGATGGTATCCCGATCTCAAATCAATTTTTGAAAAAAAAGAAGCTCCTCTCAGCTGGTCGAATAAGTCATCGATTCGGGGCAACGGATACTTATTCCGTATCGTGACCTTATTCAACTCCCGGTAATCTACACACAACCTCAACGATCCATCCCTCTTCTTTACGAATAACACAGGGGCACCCCACGACGAAGTACTCCTTCGAATAAACCCCTGACCCAACAACTGCTCAATCTGATCCCGTAACTCTCTCATCTCAGCTGGAGCCATACGGTAAGGTGCGCGGGCAATAGGCCGAGTGCTCGGCGTCAAATCAATCACAAAATCTATCTCCCTACTCGGAGGTAGTCCAGGTATATCCTGAAATACATCAGCGAACTCACTAACAACGGGTATCGAATCAAGTGGTATCACCACTTCTTTAGAGGCCTCCTCCTCTATGTAGTACAAATGAGTGGACGATCCTCCCTCAGGGCGAGGCATCGCCACTAAAAACATCTCCTGCTCGGGAACGACAAAGATAATACTCCTACTAAAATAATCAATCATGGCTCGGTACGCAACTAGCCAATCCATACCAATAATGGCATCATACTCTGACGTCTCTAACACTAACATATCCGCGGGTAAAGTAAACCTCCCAATCTCTATACCCACGCCTCTACATACAAGGGAAATCACGGAACCCCTACTCAACGGCGAATCTACACAAGTAACCGTACTCTCGGCGGTGTCTAACAACCCAATGTTGCGTGCAAATCTCATAGCAATAAAATAGTGTGTAGCCCCCGTGTCAAATAAAATGCGCCCAAAAGTCCCCTGAATAGAGAACATACCCTCAATGGGCGGTGGATCGTGTGGGGCGGTGACCTGCTGGAGCTAATACACTCTCCCATACTGAAGCTTCCCCTGCTGAACTGGGACCGCTGGAGTGGGTGGTAATGCTGCCATCTGAGGTGGTGCCGGGAGGGCGGTGGGAAACATAAGCCTATGTGGCTCGTGTTGAGCACCCTGCTGCTGCTGTTGTGGGGCCCTGCCCCTATCAGGACAATCCTGACATTTGTGGCCAATCTTACCACAAATGAAACACTTCCCCTGGAAATTTCCCCCTCGCTGTCCCTGCTGACCACGGCCCTGGTGACCGTTACCATTTCTGCCCTGGCCTTGCTGGCCCTGGTGAAACTGCTGCTGTTGACCATTTTGACCCTGTTGGCCCTGATGGCCGTTCGGACCCTGATGGCCCTGCCTAAAACCTCCTTGTCCGTGCCTGAAACCCCCTGATCGGAATCTCTTAGAATTCCCCTGCTGGGAACCCTGATCATCCTGCCTATACTGACCCTGAGCTGATTGTGCCCCGTTGGCACCATTTCCCCCGGTCCTGCCCTGATGGCTGGACTCTCCTGATCGCTTCCCCTTTGTCAAGTGAAAGCGGTGGTCCTGGAAATGGAGCAATGCAGCGTTAACCACATCAGAATAAGTGGCCAACGATAGATTACCCAACAAGTGCTGACGGATCCTCCAAGTCAACCCATCTGTAAACTTCTGAATCTTCTTTTCTTCTGTCGGTATCTCATCCGGGACAATATTCAGCAAATTTGTGAATTCGGCCTCATACTCGGCCACAGTCTTACCCTCATGTCTAAGGCTCATCAACTTCCTCCTCATTTCCGTATGAACAGCTGACGGAAAATATTTGCGGTCGAACCGCTCCCAAAACTCCTGTATAGAAAGAGTCACTCTCTCCTCTGCGGTGGTAATAGACTCCCACCACTGCAATGCAGAACCTACTAGCTTGAAAGTAGCTAGTATCTGTTTTTGAACCTCGGTGCACTCATACATCCTCAAGTGCCTCTGAATATCCTTCCTCCACTGACTAGATACCACAACATCGGAGCTACCTGCGAACTCTGGAGGGTGTGCTTTCTGAAAATCATCTCGAACACGTTCCCAAGCAGACGGGAATGCATGTGCCTGAACTGGCACGGCTACCGGCGCCTGAGGTGGTGCCTGCTGTACAACGGCAAGAGCGGCGTTTACCGATTGGGCTACAATGGCTGCAACCTCAGCAGCATTCATAGTGCCCTGTACTGGAGCTGGCTGTGGCTCGGGCTATGCATCCCTAGGAACTCGCTGCGCACATCGTGGAGGCATCTGAAATAAGAGTAAAGTCTATAAGTTCGCAGTTATAAACTTAAAATAGCTGAAGAGCGAAGCATACATAAAAGAATACAACAGTCCTAAAATATAGGGCTCTACATAGAAGAAAGCTCAGCGGAAACATAATAAGCCTTACAGATCCTAAAGGACACTAGAACCTGATGCTCTGATACCACCTGTGACACCCCGACTAATTAAATACCGGGTAGCTACTCCTTTATTAAATCAATACAAAATGCCAAGTTGGTCCAGTTAAAAGCATCACTGTCGAAAATATTTTTTTATGATTACTAACCACCTAGTATTTAAAAAGTGAGTTGCCAAATTTTAAATTAAATCTGATTAACATGCAATAAATGAAATATAGAAATGTAACACAACCATTCACGATAAAGTCCAACTATAGTAAATCATCAAGTAAAAATGAGTCTAGAGGAAATACTCCTCACAACAATCCCAATATGAAAAGAAAAATGAAACAAGTCTGCATCCTGAATTAATTACAAACCAAAAGTCTGAATAACTGAAAGAAATGAAATGTCTATAAAAGAAATGGGCGACATGACCTACAACTGATGAAATCTGAATATAGAGTCAAGGCAAACGAAGCGTCTACTAGAAAGGCCCTGTAACTTCCACAACAGCTACAGCTCGTCACCCGACTGGAAATACTATGCATGGTGTCCTTGTGGCTGGGCACCTAAAAAGGTTTTTACAAAAAGTAGATTTGAAAGCAAATGGGTCAGAGCCCGAAAGTGGAGAGTATTTTAAAAGCAGCAAGTGTTTTAATAACATTAAAACAATGAATGCAAAGTACATGTTAGGATGTGCTCTCACATGAAATACTCACCTCTCGACTAATTTGTGCACTCCTAACGTACCGTACCCATTCAAGTGACTCATAACTAACCAAACCGACATAAGTTCTAACCTTTCCACTCGATTCACCATATGAATTCCCAATATTATCACTTAAACATATAGCTTTAATTACTCTCGTATTCTCAATTGTTAGCATTACAATTCACGGCATGTTATCCCTTTTTAACTTCTCAAGGAGTTACTATAAATTATTCTCGCAATTAAACATAACAATTCCTTTTCATTTAACCGTATATTATTCACATCATAAATATACAATACAAGCACCCCGAGGCTAAGCTGCGGTGCACACATAATCTGCTATCCATCCCGGTACATCACGTACATAAGGATTACAAATTCTGAATCTCTCAGGAATTGTTAGAATAAGCACAACACACTAAAATGGAGGCGAACATAATTCAACATATCCATGGGTCACGTACATACCTACGCTCCATAGTCAGCTGACTTATTAATTCACAAATAAGCCATTCTAGCATTATGTTCTCTAGGCACCAATCTAAATCCGGGTACACAAGGAGTAGATGGCCCTAAGCGAACGTAAACCTCCCGTGATAGCAAGTATGGTAGGTATGTCATACACATAAAATCATATACGTATACTAAGCATGCACACATCTTAGCACTTAACATATTTTATTAGTGGTATACTTCTCATTCTTATACCAATACACGTGTCCCCGGTTTATATATACACATCATCCATTATCCTACGTCGTAATTTGTTACTCACGTTCTAACACATAAATATCATTTGGTTCAAACCACACTTCTATGTTTTACTCCTCAATATATCCCAAATGTCCCAACTATATCGATTACTCATCAAGGAATTGTCATCTCTTCAATTAAACAAGCTTACGGAACACTAGAAGTCAAATCAGGCCAAAAAGGCCAAACTGTCAACTCGTTAGAAGTCTCGTTCGAACGAGAGTTCGTTCGAACGAAGTGGCATTCTAACTAGATCTCGTTCGAACGAAAGGCATCGAACGAACATCCCCCTCGTTAGAAGTCAAACTGTCAACTCGTTAGAAGCTCGTTCGAACGACCTGGGCAGGTCTTCTAATGAGGTGACAGTTTCGAGCCCAGAAATCCTAAATTCGTTTTTCCTCCAACTTTCTCTTCTAAAAACTCATCCCAACATTAACCCAACAGTGTTTTAAGATTCCTAATCATTCCTAAACATACTTAGGTCGTATATTAACATAAATATGGGATCAAATCATTCTAAATCACATTTAATCATCAAATCTCCCCAATTTTCCCCAAATCCCATGAGCATGAACCCTAGAAAATTAAAGTCATCCATAGACATAAATAAATCCGTTTTTGGTGATATAAAAGATGTATTTCTATCAGAATAATCACCCTAACACAATTTTACATGCAATCTCCTCATCAAAATGTAATTTTCGAATTCCAATTCAATGGGTCTTTATCATTCTCCAAGAACAAAACAATTATATAAATTTCCTACGCATGGAAGAAACATTCTTTGCAAATAACGTAATTAAACCACTTGCCTCTAATTTTTCTCTGAATTTGATGTTGAATCTTGAAGGTTGAATTGTTCTCTCTCTCTCTACAGAATTCTCTCTCTCTACAAGTTCTTCTCTCAAGATGATGATAATGGAGGTGTGGGTTTATTTTTGGACCCTTAACTTCTATTATAAACTTCTCCCGTAGCCCACTACTTAGTTTAGTGCTGATAATGGGTTGGTGGGTTTATTTAATAATCACGATTAAACTCTAATTTTCGTGGGTTTTAAATTCCCAAAATTACCAAAATACCCTTTTAAGTTGCCGGTATGGCCTAAAAATGCCCCGGGACCCAAACTAAACCCCCGGCTAGTGTTTTCTGACTATTTCGACCCTTCCGGACGCGTTGGCGCACTCAAAATGACCATACGTCTAATAGAAATAAAATTCACTTTTTAATTAAATAATTACTTTCCTGACGCGACTATCACACGCGTCTCAACAAAATTTCCCAAATTGCCGTATTTCTATCTCACGATAAATTCAATATTTTCAATATTCATATATCGCCATATATACACATTATAATCAAATACCAACTCACATATCGCTAGTATTTTATCCGGATTAATTCTCAATTAATTCACATATAATTAAATTAATCCCATAAATAAATATCAATAAAAGTACGGGGTATTACAAAAACACAATCCTCGAGGTACCAGAATGTACTGCCGCCATGAGCATGTTCCAGTCAACGGGAGGGTTGTGCCATAATAAAACTCGACGTAGGTGAAAGGCATCATAGTCTACATGGTATGAACACATAGCCTCTAAATTCTCCAGGTAAGAGCAAATTCTTGGCTTATGAGAAGAGCCATTTTGGAAGAAACAAAAAATAAGCAAGAGAAAGAAAATGTGGATGGGTGAAGAAAAACTCTCCACCATTACCCCTTTTTATACTTGAAAAATTTGTGTAAAGACAAGGATCATGCAGAATCCAGATGAAACCCTACCCCATCAAGGACAAAGTAGTTGAAGAAAGTGTGGAATCAAAGCCTTGGGTGATTTGACTAGACTGTCCTGTCGATAGGCAGGATAAGGCGTATGATGATCGACATCCCCCCATTTTTAGAAAATTCTATTTTTTCCTTTTTGTCAAAATCAAAAAACTTAATTTCTATTCCAAAATAATTTAGAATTTTTCCCTCCTTATATTTCTAACTCATCCTATTTTAAAATAAATTCTCTTTTAAGTAATTTTAATCCTTTTTACGGTCTCAACAAAAAAAGTTAGGAGTGCATGTTGGTTAAGTCATTTAAAGCAATATAAATTAATAAAATCCCATTCATTTCATATATATATATATGTGTGTGTTGTCATCATTATATTTCTTTGCAGAAAAATAAGAAACAAATAAAACTAAGGGACTCAGCCCGACCCCCCACACTTTCTCTCTCTCTCTCTCTCTCTCTCTCTCTCTCTCTCTCTCTCCCTATGATCCCTCACCCTGGCGACATGCGCTTCCCCCAATGATGAGCTGAAGAGACTTCGCTGCCCGATACAGATCCCTCCTCAGATGAAGCAGATTGCACAAACCATGAAGGAATTGAGATCGAATCCTAAATATGAGCGGTCGCAGAAGCCACCCAAGAAAAATGAAAATGCTGCAAGAAAAATGAAAAAGATCAAATCAGTTAGTCTGAAGAGAAAGAAGAAATCAGAAAAAATAAAAGGCAAAAGGACAAAGATATACCTCTAGTTGGAGGACATCCTCCGTCAGCCCCAACACCTCTAGTTCCATCACATTGGGGCAATGAAACATTCTCACCGATCGTCCCACAGGAAGTCTGATGTTGTAATGAGTAGGATCAATCCGAAGAAATGAAACCTCTGATATCACCGCTGCTGCTGACGTTGAAGCAACATCTGTGCTGTGGCCAGACCCCACTGGCCGACTCGTACCCCTTCCTGAAGACGTAAGAGGCGTAGGCATATTCACCACATCGTAGATACATGATGACATTAGCCAGCTCGTCAGGAAATTAAGGTAGTAATAGGTTGCCACTGTGTCAGTGTATAAAGAATAGGGCTCGCCGATCATCGTTGCCACCCGAGCATCCTCCAATATCTACCATACCTGCCTTATATATCTCGGGGGAATCATTGGTGGGACCGCCACCTCATCCTCAATAATTTGTCGAACTACTCTCTCCACCAGATACTAGGAGTAGCCAAACTCGTTCTCCAGCAGCCTGCGCATCTACGCATTCCCTCTGATTACCCCTGTATGCTGGATGGCCATCCCCCTGGGGTAAAAACTCACCTATATTTTGCGAAGATGAAGTCAATACTTTCACAAAGGAAAATCCCAAAAATAAAAACTCAAAATAGAAAAGAAGAGATGACCCGGTCGCTCTTCAGGCCATTCAGAACCTGACGCACCGTCGCCAAGGAAAGAGACTGCCTCGACTTTTGGTTGGACTTCTTCCACTGGTACATCCATTTGAAGCCCCCCACTAACTCATCATTCAAATCAATCAAATGGGCATTAAGCCCGATCACCTCATAGAATCACGTATGCAAAAGGACAAGGGTCAACAATCAAAAGAAATGAAGGAAAATGCATAAATGAAAAATGAAAAATGGGAAAATACCTCTAAAAGATACGTGGCTCCAGTAAAAATCTTCCAGCAGCACTGGTTGAAAGCATTTAAAAGTGAATAAAGGGTCACCAAAGTCAGGCTCTCCTAATCAAAGAGAGAGCGACATTAGAAAATACCCTCAAGTATGGTAAAAACCATAATTGGACGACGCCGTCACTCGACGCCACCAAAAAACCTCCCAACAGTAAAATAATAAATAAACGAGCCATCTGATAAACCTATGGCCCATTGGTCTCGTCAATCTGCCGACTTAGCAAAACCTCTCGAATAAGAGATATACAGATCAAATTTCTCGAGACTATCCATCTAACATCGCCCAACGTTTCCTTCACTTCCATCGGTGTCACCCTCAGCGTGTAATCCACATCTATCTGGGTCCCCTCACAGTCTATCCCTAGTAGTTGCTGTATGTCAATAGGGGTCACTGTCATCTTTCCAAAACCCAAATGAATGGTGTGGGTAGTATCCCACCACCTCTCCTGCAGAGCACATATAACTTTCGTAGAGCGTGGCGTCTCATCCAATCCAGATGCTAGACTGCCAAAACCCACTGAAGAAGCCATCCAATGCACCATTGCAGGAAGGTGCTCTCAACCATATCTAAACCCCATCGTCCCCCAAGAGCGAAGATTCATCGCAGCAGTATCAGTCTGCCAAAATAAAAAATGGAAACCTTTTGTCAAAGAAAAATAAAATGCAAAAAATGCGAAAAGGAATGCCAAAAGTCATGCAGTACTTACATAACCATCATGGTTCCTCACCCTAGATGATCGATGGTGAGCAGGCTCACGCAAAAAATTCTGATCATTGGCAAAATGATCAAACAGATCAAAGGCATTCTAGTTGCCCAACACTAAAGGCACCCTGGCTCGCCACTCCAAGTGAGCCCAATTATCAACACCTAACCACGCCATGTGGATCTCACTGCTAGAAAAGTCCACAATTTTCTAAACTAAAGTGAGGAATGGATGCATGACTGAATCGCAGAAATGAAAAGCAGAAAATAAGAAAGCTGGAAGCTATGAAAAATGAAGAGAATTTTCCCCTTTTTATAGGAGGCTAAGGGATATGCCTATCGATAGTCCCCTGACACCCGCCGATCGGCACTATCCCTTCCCTTTCCCTAGGCAGTCCAAAATATTATTCCACTACCGTTTGTCCACCTCCACAACCACCGGTTGGCAACCTCCTATAATTTTATAAAAAACAATCCCCCAAAAATGCCCAAAAATTCCTCGAATTTTTTAAAAAAATTACCCAATGAATATTGGAACAATTCTTCACCAAGAAAATTATTTTTCAAGTTACCCAAGTCCTTTATGATATTAATACCAATTTTTTTATCCCCAACTTAAAACCCTAAAAAAATTACACACCCATTCCCACTCCCCAGTGGAATCTTGAGAACCTCAAACTCAGAAGAAATCAAAAGCTCCTTAGCAGAGCTACCTGTTTTCCAGCAGGAATTTTTGAATTAAACTTTTCCCCCCAAAATTCCAAATTTCCCTAAGTAGATTTAGAAGCCTTACCAGGCATCTCTCCCCATCAACACATTCCCCAGCAGAATCCCAAGACCTCAAGTCATTAAACTGTTCCCCAGACAAATGTCTCCCACCCAATAGAGTCTGAAACATAAATTCCCCAGGAGAGCTACTCCCCACATCTTAAGGTACTCAGAATTGACCTCGACCCTCAAAACTAGTCACTCTCTACTTAAGGTCCTCAGAATCGACCTCGACCATCATAATTGGTCGCCTCTGCTTAAGGTCCTTAGAATTGACCTCAACCCTCAGAATTAGTGTCGTTCCCACTTAAGGTCCTCATAATTGATCTCTACCCTTAGAATTGGTCGCCTCTACTTAAGGTCCTCAGAATTGACCTCGACCCTCAGAATTGGTCGCTCCCACTTAAGGTCCTCAGAATTGATCTCGACCCTCAAAATTGGTCGCTTCCACTTAAGGTCCTCAGAATTGACCTCGACCCTCATAAATGGTCACTTCTGCTTAAGGTCCTCAAAATTGACATCTACCCTCAGAATTGGTCGCTCTTTACTTAAGGTCCTCATAATTAACCTCAAACCTTGGTTGCTCCCACTTAAGGTCCTCAAAATTGACCTCGACCCTTGGTTGCTCCCACCTAAGGTCCTCATAATTGACCTCGACCCTCAGAATTTATCGCCTCTACTTAAGATCCTCAGAATTGACCTCGACCCTCAGAATTGGTTTCTCTATACTTAAGTTTCTTAGAATTAACCTCGACCCTCAGAATTGATCACCTCTGCTTAAGGTCCTCATAATTGACCTCAACCTTTAGAATTGGTCGCTTCCATTTAAGGCCCTCAAAATTGACCTCGACCCTCAAAATTGGTTACCTCTGCTTAAGGTCCTCATAATTGACCTCAATCCTCAGAATTGGTCGCTCCCATTTTTAGGTCCTAAGAATTGAGCTCGATCCGTAGAATTGACCATCCCCAACATGACCTTAAGTCCTAAGCATCGACCTTGACCCTTTGAATTGGTAATCCTCATCCTTCTTGGTCCTTAGAATCGACCTCCTTCCCAAAGCATCATGTGGTGTCTATTCGACATCTTTCATTTATTCCAAGCTCACCCATAGAGGGGCTCTATAGACACCACATTCTAGGTCCCCCTAATTCTCTCCTTAGGTCACTAGCACCTTCCAAATTTATTACAAACCCTAGGTCATACTCTGAGTACCGATCTAGAGGCCATCAGGCACTCTCGGGCCTTGTTTGACTTATGTCAACTCTATTGTCAGAATGAAAGCTTAATGAATCTTCAAAGTATCTGAATCGTCTTTCCAATGGTCTACCTCATGCATAAATTGGCATAATGGTTCAGACAAACGAACCATTTTACTATCAAAAACTGATCTAGAGGCCATAGCAGCTCTCGAGCTCTGATTTTACACCAATAAACTTCATCATTAGTGTTAAAGCTCAATGAATCCTTGAAGGACAATGAATTCTCTTTCCAACGGTCCACTCCGTGTGCAAAATGGCATATCCGTTTAGCCGAATGATCCATTTTCCCTCGAAAATTGATCCAGAGGCCACCAGGTACTCCTAGGCTTCGTTTGAACAAAGTCAACTCTATATATCAAACGAGACTGAATAAATATTTTAAGGGCACTGAATACCCTTTCCAATGGTCTACCCGTACACGAATTAGCCTTACGGTACGGACGAATGACTCGTTTTACTTTAAAAGGTCATTGGACGCTTTTAGGCCCCGTTTGACCAAAGTCAACTCTCTAAACGAAGCGAATCTCTTCGGAACGTTGAATTACCTCATATAACCTTTCCAATGGTCCATCTCGTGCATGATTCTAACTTACGGTTTGGACGAATGATCCATTACCGTTCGATTATCTTTCGTCCAAAGTAGTGACGGGCACTTCTGAGCCCCGTTTGACCCAAAGTCTACTCCCAGACCTAGGAGCAGACCAAAGGACTCGTAAAGGTCTCTAAATTAACTTTATAATGGTATGTCCCATGCACGATTTTTATTTACGGATTGGGTTCCGCGACCATTGTTTTGAAAAAATCTGGACGAGACTGTCGATTGGCAAATCCATTTTCCTGCCAATCGGCAGTGTGTCTAAGGTCACCTGCCGATTAGCAGGGCTAGATGTATGCCGATTGGCAGTCCCCCTACCATATAAAAGGAGGTCATGAGCTCATTCTCAGGGCACACCTCAGATCCATCAATATCACTGATCTCAGCAACATTCTTTTGCAATCAACGAAGTTCCATTCCGTGAAATTCCTTTCCATCTTTCATTCCCATCATTTTCATACCCAATTAAGAAAAATATCTTTCTATCATCCAACATCCATCTCAACATGCAAGGAATCTCATCAAGGATCAAGATCAAGCCTCAAGTCTCCAAAGAAGGTCCAAATACCCTTTTCTCTCTCTAAATTTCTTTATTTTTGCATTAGTTTTTTATCAATTCTCAATTTAGCTTTTATCATAAACATTAACATCTCATCTGTTATTTATTATATTGCATATACTTTATTTTTTGTGAAAAACCCAAAAGAAAGAAAAAGAGGGTTACGCCTATAAATTCCAAAGAGATTATTCACCACAATTTTAGCAAAACTAAAATATCTTTATTTTCTATTGAATTTATGGGATAAAACCATCCTTGTGCCGTATGTGAACTACGTGGACTTTGATGCCTTTATAGGTTGAATAGTCATCTCAGGCTAAAGCCGGAGACTCGAGTCCAACTTTTCAATTTTCTTATTTTCACACTTTCATTCGTTTTATTTTATCTTTATATTACTCTATATGTCATACTTGTGATTCATATTTGTGTTTTATCTAACAAATATTATCATTTAATTATAATGCTTAATATCTCGATAAGCGCGCACATCATATTTTCTAATTATTATTTTGGGAACATTCCTTTGGATGACCTCGCTCTATCTTTTCCATGTTATTAGTCGAGCTATTCCAATCTCCATAATATATATATACACGCACACACACTTCATGAAGAAATTAGGGAAAAAAGTGACATAAGCCCATGAGAGACCGAAAAGGGCGGAATGAGTGCCTAACACCTTCCCATTTAGTAACTTAGCCCCCGAAACTCTAAACTATTGGTTTCATAAGCATCAGTTTGTCTTTGATGCCGCTCTCAAAGCGACGATATGTTCTTTTGCCTATTTTGTACAAAATAGGCTGACGACTCCATCTCTTTACATCACCCCAATTCGACGACGGCCAAAGCGCTCCTAGAAAACGGGCGAAATACCTTCTCTCCCTCTCCAATTCCTCATGCGTGAATGTCGGTAACTCCCCGAGATGAGAGAGAGAGAAATAACCAAGGAGGGATGGCCACAATATTCATTAAAGAAAAGGAAGTAGACTATTTTTTAGGTTCTATATGATCAACTCGGACTGAATGTGCTGTCATGCAATATCAAACGACGGGGTGAATGGGACTATTGGAAATCCAAAGTGATGTTTTTGACAACGATCCGCTAAATACTAGAAATGGATATCGTCACCGAATGAAAAAATAGCCGACATGGGACTGCACCATTTCATCCCTCTTTAGATGCTCACTCCCTACCCATTGTCGCCATACTAGTGTTGTGGCTCAAATAATCTCCAATTGTATACGGGCCATAAGAAAGTTGTGATGTACCTTGCTCGAAGCAACAAGCCTATTCTCGTGGCCCCATCGTATAATGCGCGGGAATGTATCGACCTGGCCTTGATTTGTATCCAACAAAGGGTGCATGTTTCGCATGTACTCAAGAAAATTAATTTCAAGGAAATTACCTAAAGGATTCAGGTCAATCCGTTCAGTTGTAACGACCAATGGGGCTTGTCCTCTAGGTGATCCTATTGGCAAGCCATGTGCAATCCTGTGAAAAGATGTAACATGATGGCGCCACCCAATCATGGTCACTCAAACAGTCTAGGTGAATCAACGACGCCAACCATTCAACTCAACGCCATTATTACTAGATGTGAAGAACAATCGTCCCAAAGTATAAAGCATGTACGCCTGAATGTACCCCATATGATCAACATGTAGCACATCATCCTTGACCATATTCCTTAGCCTAGGAAGATAAGTCTATCGGGCTATACCAAATTTGATGTCATCCCGCTTGAGATGTTGACTCATAGGCTAATATGCTTCACTCCTGTTGTCAAAGGGAACAAACTCTCCTAGCCTCACATCTAAACCCGTCATCATAGTGAAGTCGAGAGATGTGAACCTTATTTCCCCATGGGATCTGAAATGTGTGGTTCATGTCCCACTACCTTTCAAGAAGTGCTAGAATAATGCTCCGATCCGGGACCTGGTAATAATAAGGCAAAAAATGCTAACCCGAATCAATTGAACCATATATGTTCGACGCTAAACTAAGCCTAACATATCATGCCACCATGTATAAATCGATCGCTTTTCACAACAAAACTTAATCTCATCGATTACTTAATATTTAATCAACAACGCAATCGTTTATTAACTAAATAATTCAACAGATTAACTTTATTTAATTAATTCACTAACTAACCAATTCATTTATTAAATGAATAAAAAATTCAATAAATTAAGTTCATTTAATTAATTCACTAACTAACTAATTTATTTATTAAATGATTAAACAATTAAATAAATTTAGGTTGTTTAATTAATTCACTAACTAACCAATTTATTTATCAAATGACTAAATAGTTGAATATATCAACTTTATTTAATTAATTCACCAACTAACCAACTGATTTGTTAAATGACTAAATAGTTCAATAAATTACATTATTTATTTAACTAATTCATTAATTAAATAATTTTTTAATTACATGACTAAGTACTTACAGTAATTCATTATTTATCAGATGACAGAAAAATTCGATAGAGGAGCATAAAAAAATATAACGATTTACATACCTCTTGATTTAACACTTGTGCGACCAATGTGTCTCCGAGGATGATGCGATAGGGGGAGCATGCATAACATTTATGCCATTCGAAAATCCAAAGTCGACGATGACATGCTGGGCCTCACACAATGAAGTTTCACTATGCAAGTCAGTGCATTGTCAATTGACAAACCTGTTTGACATTTTGAAAAATAGGGACACAAGTGAGAGTTATAGAGAAAATGGTTAAAGAGAAGTTTGGACGACTGATGAAATGCCACCCAAAATCGTTGGTGGCCTCTTTGTACGGACATCTCTCGCGGCGTTTCATATGTTATGCGAAGGCTGCATCTGCTGATTGCCTTGGAGTAAATTCATATTTTTGGATGGCAAAATGACATTTGAACGTTTGCAAGGAGAAAAATATCTCAAATGACTTAAAGATGGTCTTAAATCATCTCAAATGTATGGTTTAAACTTGGATTTTTTGATAGTTTAAAAGTTTACTATTGGAGTACTGTAGAGGCAATGGTAGGAGGTGGATAAATTCTTATGGGAGAAACATAATTATGGTTTAGATCTGGGAGGCAAAAAATGGAATATAACAAACATAAACCATGTTTATGCCTAAAAGTGAAAAAAATATAACTGGCATAAGAAAAAGAGAAAAAAATATAAACAACATAAATAAGAAAATGGGATAAATCTCGATGTATATATGTTTTAGGCTGGGATCAATTTAAAAAATATTAGACGTAAACCAGTTTGATGTTTAGTATTGGGTTGTAAAACTGTTTTACATTTGGTGTGTTCGAAATGTAGATGCACCGCATGCATTTTGTCACTCACTGTCCACCCCAAAACTTGATAAAACTTATGCATCATTATAATATCGTTATTCTATCCAACCTCTTTATCCTATAGACTCTGAACACAAATTTTGGTATATTTCTAAGTAATCAACACATAGCAACTTAGACCATCTCTAAAATATTAAGAAAATAGTATTATGTTATTTTATCCATAATTTTGTTGTTTTGGTTCTTTAGAGATAAAGTTTCCCAAAACATGCAAATTCGAAAAATGGTTTTTCAGGAGCAACTATTGTGCCAAAGCATGCCAACAAATGATATTTACTTCGACCCCAAATAATAATATGACACAACACACACACACACAATGTATATGGGTAAAAAATTCACTATTGCAAATGAGGTACGAAAAAGGGCTCTTACAACTATACTCTAAATATAAAATACAGTGTGTATTTTTCTATAAAAATGTGTATACTCAAAACACTCCAAATGAACTCTCTTTCTCACCCACTAACTCGTTTCTTTTCTTGCACTCCATCGTGTTTTCTTCTGTTGACTTCATAACATATATATAAGAATTCTTGACCCAAGATATAGGACATGTGGAGGGAGACATGGAGTAAAACATGGAAGCAAGTATAAATGGTATTGTGGGTTGTTTCCCAAATGGATAGACCTATACATATGGAGCCAAGATATTAACAATCTCCACCTTAACAAGATATGTTCGATTTCATCCCCCAAACAAGCGAACAATATGAGTTTCCTCTAAATGATCTCAAAATTTCCATACACCCTAAGGGTTTCAAATTCGAAGTATATTGATCAAGTTCAAATAGTGTTCAAACTTGACCCCAATCACGATTTCGTCAGCATATCCACATGATTGTCTCTAGTTCTAATCTTCTTAAGGAGAATAGTTTCCTATTCTAAAATTTCTCAAAAAAATGGAAACAAATGTCGATGTGCTTCGGACGTGAATGATGAACTTGATTCTTAGCTAAGCGGATGGCACTTTGACTATCACAAAAGACATCCACGCGATCCTGAACAATCCCTAAATCTGCAATCAACCCATGAAGCCAAATAGCTTCCTTAATGGCTTTTGTCGCTGCCATGTACTCTGCCTCTGTAGTAGACAAAGAAATTGTTAACTATAGCGGAGGCCTCCAATATACCGATCCTGTAGAAAATGTAAAACATAACCTGTGGTGGGCTAATGTTTATCTAAATCACAGCGTAATCTGAATCCACATATCTAAACACATGTTTACGAGCATTTGAATCCTTCTTAAACTTCAAACCAACATCTATGGTACCAAGGATGTAACAAATGATCCAATTCTTGCTAGTGTCCTTTGCTCGAATTATGCATATATCTGTTGACCATACTAATAACTTATAAAATGTCGGGCCTCGTATGCACCATTTCATACATCAAACTTTTCACTGCATTAGCATAGGGAACATGATCCATTTATGACTATTTCCCATCAGTTTGTGGAGATTCCATAGCACTTAGCTTGAAATGTGAGGCCAACGAAGTAGTTACATGTTTGGTGTTAGAATCCGTACCAAATCTTTGTAATACCTTCTCTAAATATTTCTTCTGTGACAAATAAATGATGCCCCTAGAATGATCTATGCTAATTTCCATGCCAAGTATTTTTCTTACCTCGCCTAAATCCTTCGTCTCAAATTCTCGACTTAGTTGAATTTTTAGTTTTTTGATCACCACCTTGCTCTAAGAAGTAATCAACATATCATTAACATATAAAGTCAAACAAATAAGGTATCCATCACAAAGTTTACGAAAATACATATACTTTTCATAGTGAATCCTTATGTATTATTTTCAAACATAAATCGATCAAATTACTTGTACCACTGCCTTAGACTTTGCTTCAAACCATAAAGTGAATTTTTTAGTTTGCTAGCCCAATTCTCTTTATCAGTAACCTTGTACCCTTTTGGCTGGGTAATTTAAATTTTCTCCTCCAAATCTCCAAGTAAAAATGTAGTTTTGACGTCACGTTGTGCTAACCAAACTGTGCGACTAATGAGAGAAAAATAAGAATGGAAGAATGCTTCACAATCGTAGAAATTACCTCATTATAATCAATCCTTTCCTTCATCACATATCCCTTTGCCACCAACTTAGCTTTGAATCTTATACTTTCTTTCTTAGAGGGACCTTCTTTCTTGGCAAATACCCACTTGCACCCAATGGCTTTCTTCTCTTTTGAATGTTGGACTAACTTCAAAGTCTGATTGGTATGAATAGATTGCATCTCCTATTCCATCACCTTCTTCCAATCTAAAATTTCTGTGGCTTCTCTGTAGGTAGATGGAATGTCTTAGTCGTCTATGGAACTGATTATGCCACCATATCATTAAACTATGCAAGTTTTTGAATCTGTCTCCTTTGTCTATCGACAACAATATAACTTATAAGGACATATTTTTCATAGTCCCTAATTTACCATAAGTATGTCGTATCCGGTTACAACCAACAAAGGAATTCAAGTTCACACGTTCAAGAAGACGAATCGAAATATCACGCATCTTCAACATCTACGCGACATAAGGTATATTTTGGTATATATTTTATTTTGTGTTGCTTAGATTTTTTTACTAAGTATTGGGATACTTTATAAAATGTTTTATTTCAAAATGAGGTGTTTTTCGAACTTAAAAAGTTTTCTGAAATACATGTAGGCGAACTTTAAAAAATAAAAAATTTTCGTTCTTGTTGTTCAAACTACATGGCTATGTCATTCAAATGACATGTTAATGTCATTCGATAGGTCGTTTGATGCCCCTTTTCGATTTTGGATCAAATAATCCCGTACTTTTTTATTTTTTATTGGTCATTTCTTGGGTCATTCAAACAACATGATGAAATTGTTCGAACGAGGTTCCGCCGCCTTAAAATTTTTGTTAGCATATAAAAACCTGTTTCGTGAAGCTTTTCAATTAAGAATTTTCCTTTATGCAAACTGTAGAATAGCTGTAACTTTGTCTTCACTTTTTAGGGCTAAAAACTTTTTTGATTCACACAAACACATTCCAATTACTTTTGTGAATCGTCTTTGGAACCAAAACACTTATATCACGAAGGTTATTCTTGTGGTGTGATGTATCAACTGTTGGACCCGGGGATGTTTAAGGGTATTCATTACTGAAGGAGGAACTGCAATTCTTATGATTCTCGAGGGAGTCATTGCTGTTTCTAAGCTGCGGTCTTTGTGGGAATTCATTGCAGATTTCTTTATTGTGTTGTAAGTTGTGATTTACAAACATTAGTGAAATAATGTTTTTACCCTATGAGGATTTTTTCTGAAATTGTTTGGTTGCGTGATTATATGATTTAATGCTTTCAATCACATAGTTGCATGTTTATGGCTTAATAAAATTGGAATCTTGGTTTGTTTGAGATTGAAATCAAATTAAATAAGTTAACTTTGTTGAAATATTGCGAACTTTGAAATTGATATCACACTGCTTTCTCAAATTGGTATCAGAGCAGGTTTCACCAAATTACCATGAGATCCTTTTTTTTCGCAATTTTTTTATGATATCAATCGTTTTGGGAAAATTGATTTTTAAAAAATTGCAATTTGTTTGATGGATAGCTTACATAATTGGATGCCCATATTTGATGGGACAAATTATGCCTATTGGAAAGCCCACATGATATCTTGTTTAAAAGCTATTGATGAAAGAGTATGGCTCATATGTGAAAGAGGGTGGACTCCTCCCACTATCACCGTTAATAAAGTTATTAATCCCAAACCCATGTATGATTGGTCTGATGACAGATTTAAGTGGAGTACCTATAACCCCCAAGGCCTTAGTTCTATTTACGGAGTCATTGCCCTTGACGAGTTCTGACGTATTATTACATGCACCACGTCAAAAGAGGCATGATATATCCTCCAATTGACACATAGGGGTACCAATGCGGTTAAAGCGTGGAAATTGCAAAATTTGACCACCCACTTTAAGACTATCACTATGTTAGAGTCTGAGTGTTTTGTTGAGTTTTATGCTAGGTTATTGAACACTGTTAACATGAGTTTTAATTTGGGAGAGAAAATTAATGATTCTAGAGTTGTGAAAAATATTTTGAGGTCACTCCCATCCCAATTTATTCCTAAGGTCAATTTTTTGAATTCTTTGGGTGTATTATATCCACTTAGGTTAGAAGAAATCTTAGGAGACCTTCAAACTTATGAAATCGACATGTTTCCCCAAACCATTAAGTCTAAGGATAGTGGGAGAGCTTTAGAGACTAAAGTAAAGAAAAATAAAAAGGAGAGAGTTTGTGAGTATGACTCTGAGGGTGAGCTCGATTTTGATGACTTGGCCTTGTTTGTTAAATTTTTTTAAAAAAATCTCAAATTTTCTAAAGAAAATTCTTCCAATAAAAAGATTTTTGAGAAAAATAAAAAGAAAGACGAGGTCAAGGATAACGGTGGGAAAGAGGAAGATATAAGGTGATATGAGTGTGAGGGTAAATGGCACAAAGCTTTTGAGTGTCCCACTATGCTAAAGATAAAGGGAAAGAAGATTGCTAACACGACCACTCTTAGCGATTGTGATATCTAGTTAGATGATTTGGGGAATGAATCACCACATGAAAAGTGCATTGCTTTCATAGCTAGTCACGTGAGCACATCTAGTTTGTCCCACGACGACAAGGACACTTGTAAACTTGAGAGTCTCGATAATGTTTCAAGCCATTCAGTGGATAGTGAGTGTGTGGATGATACTACAAGTGAGGGTGAAAGTGAAATCCAGAAAACGTTTAGAGATTTGTACATAGAGACGTTAAAAACAAAGACGTTCATAAAGAGTTAGGTATTAAGGTTTTAGATTTGGAGAGAGAGATAAACGTTTTGAGGGAGTGTGAGGCATCGACGAATCAACTCAAGAAGGTGAGAGTTTCTTTATGTGAGAAGTTGATCCTCTTAGGCCGAGAAAAGAGTGAATTGACCAACATTGTGGCTAGTCTTATGGGAGATCTTCAATCTTCAATCTTCAATAGAGACTCGTGAAAAATTTGAAGCCCGTGTATCCCAACTTAAGGGAGATCTATAACGTGCTCGATACATCAAGGTCACTATAGAGGACACATCTAGGAAGGTTGGAAAGATGCTCCTTGGTCATGGTTTGGGTAATGTTGCGAGACTAGGAATAGGTTATGATGATATGTCTACTTCTCATGTTGCACCCGAGCCATTTTCTGAGTCTGTTATAGATCCTTATGGCTCTTAACCTAACCCACTTAGGCATCCATTTTCCCGTAAAAGAGCGCATCGTAGAAATTTTGAGAGAGGTGTTCCTTGGCAGATTTATATTTGATCTCATTGCAAGAAGATAGGACAGCTTATGGAATTTTTCTTTAAGTTGGGTAATGTGTCTCATAAGTATTTACCGCGTTATGCTACTATACGTGTTCCCATATACACTCCCACACATGATACTTTGCATGCTCCTGCACATCACATGAGAGAATTTAAGCACTTTCAAGAGCAAGTTGAATATTTAGTCAAGACTTCATATGATTTGATGGATGTTTTTCATCGGATATCACCACCTTTGAAAAACTCCCCCGGACCTAATGATTGAGGTTTAGACTTATTTGCTTGCATAGGATGATTTTCATGATGATATTTTATGCCTATTGCTAGTGTGTACTACTATTGTATTTATTTTTCCATCATATATTTTTCGAAAAAATTCAAAAAGATTTTTGTCTTTGATTTTTTTTAAATATACAAAAAGATTTTCTATTTTTTTGAGAAAAAAAATGAAAAGCCAAAAAGATTTTATTTTGATATATTTTGTTGAAAAGCACAAATTTTTTTTTGTAGTTTGTTTACAACTTTTATGGATGGACATTTAGGATAACCAAGTCACAATATCATTCCATTATCCATGTGACTTTTTGATAGAGTTTTGAGACACAACATCATTTCATCCATGTGCGTTACAATGTTTGGAGTCATTGAGTTGTGATTAGTTGTTATTTCCTACATATTTGACTCATGATATCCTTTAATGCACACGTGCACGGATTTATTTGATTATTGCACTTGTCTATCACATATTGGTCAAATTGTTTTCATTTAAATCCCGTCTTTAAAACGAACCAAATGCGATAAAACTAGACAATGAAAGTAGTGCATGTAAGAACCGTTACCCGTAAGGATTTGTTTAATATTGAAAAAATGACGAGTGAACACGGGAAAGGGCTGCGAGAGTATAACAAAATAGTCGTTAAAGCCACCGTTTGAAAAGAGCCCAAGACAAAATTAAGGCAACAAAAAGAAAATATGCCAAAAGAGGCCAAATAGATTAGTTTGACTGAACCTTAATAGAAAAGTAAAAACAATTATTATTTATGAGGGAGTTTGGTTGAAAATTAACGGGTTTTCACGTCCTGATAAAGTCTTGAAAAAGCATTACATAGTTTTAGACATTGGTATGAAAATTATTTTAGACTTCGATTTGTTGATTAGATTGAGTCAATATTACTTGAATTCAATATTTTTTACACATAAGGATGATTTTGAGTTCATTCATTAGGAGTATCCATATTCATCGTGCACATATGTTATTGTTGTTTGAGTTGATTTTCCATCGAATTTGTTGACATCCATTCATTTCGTTTTCACGATTTGGTTATCTTAGTGTTATTTATGGTGTGTTGTTTTTGTAAAATTATTTTTTCTTGAAAAATTAAAAATAGTTTGTGGAACCTTTTGAGTTTATCCTTGCATAAGCTTATTTGATATATGTTTGAGATGATTTGCTATGGTTGTTGTGCACTCCGGTTTATTATGTTTTATTATTTTCTTTGTTTATTTTGGACAAATAAAAATGGGGAGAACAAATTATTAATTATGGGGGAGTGAGGGTTTTATAAGGACACAAATTTCCAATTGAGTCCTTTTTAGTTTTGGCTCAATTACGGACAAAAACATTTGAGTCATAGGATAACATTATTGAATATCTTTCAAGCCTATGACAAGTGTAAAGTTGAAGACGCAGCGGCTGCTTTCGAAGTGAATATCATTTCCGAGTTTCAAGTGCCGCGTTTCACGTCATCAACATAATAATTCACGTCTCCCAAATGTATGAATGCTTTTATATATTTGTAGGAGACTTGGAATAATTTTAAATGGGTGTAATTTTATTTTAAAATGATTTTTATTTTCAGAAGGTTACTTTTGAACTTTGAATAAAAAGTTTTTGGGCTTAAATAAAAAATTGACCATTCTGACATTTCGTTTGAAATTTTCGTTCGAATGAGAATTTTGTTCGAATGAGTTTGCCAAGGACCTTTACCTTTTGTCCACTGGAACTTCGTTAGAATGTCGTTCGAACGATATTTTTGTGCGGGAATTTTTTTGGCAGTTTTATCCCATTTACCACTACTTTGTCCCACTATCTTATGATAGTTTTAAAAGCAGCTCCGGGACAGATTTTTGCAACATCCTTGAGAGCTTTTTGAGAGCCAATATTTCATAACAAAAGTTCCAGTTTTCATTTGTCAAATTTAACTAGAAAATTCTCTCATACACATGTGTTTACACCCATAAAATGGTTTAGTTTAGAATTCCAAGTATTTTCTCTTATATATATATATATATATATATATATATATATATATATATATATATATATATATATTAGCTTGGAGTCTTTGGCACCGGGTTCACTTTTCTACCCACGAAGAAAAGAGTTTGGGTTTACTTCTACATCCCATAAAGAAGAAGTTCATTGTTTTGCTGCGGTGTACTCACACGGTGAAAGGCATTGTGCGAGGGTTGACGGTTGTTCAAAAATATCATTGATGGATTCCAAGGTTCCGGTGGATTTCGGGATTATCGACTAAGCAGAGGTTGGTACAAGAAGACGAGTCAGGGGCTTTAAGGGAGTCGAGTCGAGTCGAGTTGTGTAAGTCATTTGTCTTGTACTTGTAAAATTTCGTACTTAGTGGACTTAAGCCTAGATCCGTCTGACGTTTTTTCCCGTTTTGGGTTTTTCCTCGTACATCGACGTGTTGTGGGATTGTGAATTTATTTTATCTTGCAAAATCACCTAGAACGCATGCTTAGGATTAAAAAGATAAAATATGGTTTAATTCACTTCCCTAGTTTAATTTGGTGCTAAAATAAGTTTGGGTGAAACTTAAGTTGATTTAATTCAAGTCGGTAATTTATATTTGCTAAAATTTGGTTTGTCCTAATTTGGTAATATTGAAAATATTGTGTAGGCAAATTTTAGGACTTGTGTTAAATGAATTTTGGGCTAAAAGTAAAATTCTCATAGTTAACTTCATGTGTTAGTTTTGTTTGTGAGAAAATCCTATTACTGATTTGTGTGATTTTTTTTTTGTGTGTGTTCATCATAATTCACTCACTTAGGTTTTATTTTAATTTTGTTTTAGAAATTAAAATTTTTTTTTAATTTAATTTTCCATCTTTTAAAGAAAAGAAAAATTAAATAAATTTTGGAAAATTAAATTGTGTTAGGAATCATTCTTATTCCGCATTTAAAAGGAAATTATATTTGAATTTTTTTAAATTGGGGGTCCTTCGTTCCCAACAGTCCAGTTCTAAAAAACGCGGGGTGTGATCGAGGCGTGGAGGCCAAGCCTTAAGCCTTAGAAGCCTAGACGGGCCTTAGGCGTAAAAAAGTGTGAAAAGGCGTTTAGGCCTGCTTAATATATTTTAATATTTTTTAACCATAACAAGACTATTAAAATACTAAATTTATACATATCATAAAAATATGTCGAATATATACAAATTAAAATACTATTTGATTATTTTGGATGAGATAATGGTCCGGTTAGTAAAAAAATTCTTTAAAAGGAAATATCGTTTCACGAAAATATTGTTGTTTTTAGAAAAAAGTGCGTCTTAAGGGTTTTACCAAGAATAAGGCATAAAAAACTTAAGGCGGGGCGTTTCTCCCAAGCCTTAAGACTATGTGGGTCTTTTAGAACAGTGCCAATAGGTTTGAATTATGGGGGAAAATTGATTTGTTTGATTTATGATTATATCATTTCAAACTCGATACAGCATGAAGTTATTTGAAGATTTAAAAGTTGAAGATTTTGAAGACTTGCATATTTAGTATCTTTCCACTTTTGGGTTCATGGGAGGGTATTATATTTGTATAGGATATTTGTTGATAATTCGAATGTTTTTATTTTGTAACGAAATAGATATAGGGGGACATTTATAAGGACATATTTTTTTATAGTCCCTAGTTTACATTAAGTATGTCGTATCCCGTTACGACTCTAAAAGAAATTCACGTTCACTCGCTTAAGAAGATGGATCCGAATATCATGCATCTTCAACATCTACGTAACATGAGGTATACTTTGGTATAAATTTTGTTTTGAGTTGCTTAGATTTTTTACTAAGTATTGGGATACTTTTATAACATGTTTTATTTCAAAATGAGAAATTTTTCGAACTTAAAAAGTTTTCTGAAATACATTTAGGCGAATTTTAAAAAATAATTTTTTTTCGTTCCTGTTGTTCAAATGACATGCTGATGTCGTTAGATAGGTCGTTTGGTGCCTCAGTTCGATTTTGGATGAAACGAACCCGTACTTTCCTATTTTTTATGGGTCATTTCTGTGACACCCCTCCTACTAAAATACCGGGTGGCCAACCCATGATCAAAATAAAATGTTGATCTCATATGGATCATTCTTAGCATCACTATCAAAAACTTTTTAAAGTTACTAACCACTTAGTAATTTAATTAGACTGGTGCCAAATTTTATCTTTCAATAATTAACAACAGGCGGAAAATAAATAATAATAAAACCATCAACACAACTAATAATTGAATCCCACACAGATAAATAACATAAATTAAGATAATCGAATCAACTATCAGTTCCACAATAACATACAACAATAACTAAAATAATCACCTAGATAAACAAAGTCCGATAAGTAAACTAAATACAAAATCTGAGGGCGACATGCCCAAATGATTACTGAAAAGTTCCTACACTAGGAGTAAATGAACGAAGCGTCTGTAATAAAATCCTGCAACTTCCACATGAGCTGCAGCTGCACATTCCTGGATAGAATCCTCAAACTGGGCGTCCCTGTGGCTGGACACCTAAAATTTTTTGGAAAAGATTTTGACACGGGTCAGATCCCAAGTAAAACATTTTGAAAATATTTAGAAAATAGTTAAATTGCAACAATTAAATATGCATGTACACTTTTTATATTTAAGCTAGTGTCGCACTCTCTTGAGACATAGCTCACCCCTCATATAATGTGCACACCTAACGCTTGCCTTCTAACCCACTAGCTACTACCCTTAAGAATTTGTTACACAAAAATCTACTGTTAATGTTAACGCCTCTCGTTAAATTCACTATTCGATAATTTATTATATATCTCTATAATAAATTAAACTGGTTAACTTGTGCCTAACTCCCGTAGCACTAGCCTGAGAAATATCAAAGTCAAAACCCCGACCCTTAATTTAATTACTATCACCTCAATTAATTTTATCCAAGTCGTGTCACTCAACCAAAATGCCCGGACTCCCTTTATTGGTCCGTATTTTAACCTTTTAGAATTCATTTCACAAAATTCGATTAATAAGTTTGACACCCTTATTAAATTTAATAGTCCTTAATACTCATACCATAAGACTCTAAGTATTAGATTCCATTTAATTTCTATCAATTAAATTCCACCTTAAGATTCCAACCCGTATGCTAAATTCATCCAAAATTCCCATTCGAATACGTTCGTATATTTTCGACATATATTATTGAGTGTCGTTCATTATAAATACTCCTAAATCCATACCTTGGATTCTTTCCTATCTAATCCAAGGATAAAATAATGTTCCTTACTATTATCCAAAAGTCCTTCACTCATCTATGGACATCTCCAAATAACCCGAATTTATTTCTTCCTAAAAATGTGATACCCAACACAAACGAATTTTGCTATAATAACTCATCCCAAAATGAATATGGTTTACACCCACCATGATTTGAATCGTAATAACGCAATTTAAATGAAAGAAAGTTTAACTACTTGCCTGGATAATTTCATAGGGTTTGATTTCCTTTGTTGTAGACGAATGTTTGACAAAGAACACACTCCTCTTCCTTTTGTTTGGCTCCCAAAAGATCCCCAATTTGCTCTCCCAAACTTACTCTACAGATTTGGTTTTCTCCCGTTGAGTTATGGCTGCCTCGACTCCCTTAATTAGCTTTTATTGGTCTAATGCCCTTTTTAGACTAATGTGCTTAATTAAAATGGCCCAAACACTCCCGTGTGGGCTCAGTTATGCCTAAAATTGCCTCAAGACCCAATTACTACCCCCGGGTACTCTATTTTGACTATCTCGACCCTTCCGGACTCAACCGTACACTCAGAATCATCATCCGAATTTCTTAACTAAAATCTCAAATTTCAACCTCAAATTACGACATATATATTCTTAAAAGAAATAACTCGAATTAATTTAAATCTAAATTCTCCAAATAAATTGAATCTTCCAATTTAAATAGATTCTCCAATTTAAATAGTTTCTCCAAATCATTAATTTAGTTTAAATTCAAATTCTCCAAATTCTCGAAATTATTTATCCTAAAAAATATGTGGTGTTACATACTTCCCCCTTTACAAAGGAATTTCGTCCTCGAAATTAAGATGAGTCTAGTACTCCAAGCCTCAAATACTTCCTTACTCACATGTCTTTAAGACCACTACACATATTTATACCCCATCTAATCGCGAATTTTATTAAAATTACATTAATTGTCCAGGGCACCCATACACCCTATATTCGTGCATAACTGCACAAAGGTTACCCGACTCCATTAGTCTTAAATTGTAATACAACTTTCAACTTACAGTTAGAACTACCTGAATGCATAATAGCCAAGGTACCAAAACTATGTGCTAGTGACCAAACATATCCCCACTTCCAACGTTGTGCTAAGTTTCATGCGTGGGATGTCTCGCAAAGCAAAATCCAAACAAGTAACCCCCCCGATATACTACTACCTAGCATTGCTGGTCAATGAGATCCGTTTGGCCCTTAGTCCATAGCACACACCCACAAATCCCGTCTCCTGACATAAAAGTATAGTCGATCATTTTCATGTTACCAAAGAAATCATACAATATAACGCCCCTTACTATCACTAGTATCTTAGCGCGAGTCAATCACAAGCTATATATCCTTGATCAATAATAAATATATCCACACTGAATCTCATCAGTCAACATCCCCACTCACCGGGATCAATTATAGCAATATAAACACTTTCTTATAAGTATATTATGCAACACACAATAACATATATACATGAATATACAGGCTAGACCCTCTTTCAGGTGATTACTAGCACAAGCCCAAACATTTCAGTATAATTATGAGTAAGATCTCATACATAATATATTTCTCTTAAGCTCATCTCTCCACTCTCGACGTGGCTATATCATACGGGAATTCTTGATTACCCAATTTGAAAACTAAGTCCTTCTCGACCCTGTCCCACCCATTAACTTGTGGTGTAAAAATATTCTCAGTACATCCTTCGTAGCACTACCTGGCTCCACTGGCCATATATTGTATTAACTCTCTGCTTAAAGTGTTTCCTTTACTCGTTTAATAATTTAACATTTAAAACCGATGCACTAGCATCCAATAACGTTTGGTTATTCCCAAATTTTATTACGATACATGTGTGTAACCTCCCGTAATGAAGTTTAAAAGAACTTTCCCCAAGGCACTATCCCCTAGCATTGTTGGTCATCGAAATCCGTGCATCCCAAGCACATAACCAAGATATCATAGATTTTGTCTCCTAACACATAAATCAAATCATCTATGCCCATATCTCTCAAGGCGTCGCACGATACTATGCTCTCACTATCACTAAGTTCTCAACACTTACACAACAATGAGTTAAATCTCTCCACTCAACGGTAAACTCGATATACCCCGAATCACATTAATAAAAGTCTCTATGCACCGGGATCCAATATAACTAGACCTATGTACTCTCTGAAGTCTATTTTCTAAATATATCCCCGCGAGCTCGGCCCTCTTTTAAGTGAGGCATCATAAAAATATCCATCCTACCCTGAAACAACGAACATAATAGGCTTGCTATAACCGCTCACCATCGCTTAACAGTCCGTACTTAGGATAAAACCATACCTCGAATATTACCTCTCAAAATGGGATAGCCTCATAGGATATATATATATATATATAGATATATATATATATATATATATATATATATATATATATATATATCCTCTCAGTGTTCAGACCCGCTCCCCTGTGGATGGATCTAAAGAGAGCCCCTCTACTCAACAGTGAATAACCACACACTATAGTTGTATTTACGATACCTCTACTAAACCCGTTTCACATGAGAATCTACAATAACACCCATCGTTATATCCGAATTTTCCCAATCCTCGCTTATATATTTTCACCACGAGTCCATTTTCAACTTGTGGACCTTATTTTTTATCCTTTGTATCCACCTCATTGGGCACGAAGTTCGCTAAACAAGTCAACTCTCCTTCATGTCCGACCACTGTCTGGGCCTACTGAAGTAGGAATGAATTTCCTTTACCCCTTTATTTAAACAACTGATGAGGGTATTTGCAATTAAACCTCACCCCAATTTCCTCGTTATCCATGGTATCTCTACATAGTTATGGTGATCGTCTCCCACCACTACTACGCCGCTCCTATGAGCCAAGATTTTGTCTGAAATTTAATTATGGGTGTCATTGCACTCCACCCTACTCAGTTACCTTGGGTTATCTCTTTCCATTAACCCGTTACACTCCCCCTCTTTCTCTAATCCTCACGGATAGCTCTTCAAAGGAGTTTCCATGACTCCATCCCTTTACCAACTACACTGGGTGAGTCTGAATATGGACCATCGCTTTCTACGAGCTTAGGGAAACTAATGCACCCTGGTGTTTATCCTAACGCCGTATATCGTAAATAATAATTATGGTGACTTTTATCGCGATAACCATTTCTAGAATATTCCATGCCTTTTGCTGAGCCTCCCCTCCTGCAATCCTTCTAACGGCCCTCGCTATTATCCCAAAGTTCTTTGGTGTACGAAGCCCAACCGAACTCATATATGAATCGCATCCTCTGTACTTAATATCAGGAAAATGTAAGTCTCATGGGTAAAGGAATACAACAATCCTAATGGGTAAAGGAATACAACAATCCTCATGGGTGAAGGAATACAAAAATCCTATAATAAGGCTCTATAGCAAAGAACGCTACACTGAAACATAATAAGCCGCACAGATCCTAAGGACTCTAGAACCTGATGCTCTGATACCATCTGTGACACCTCGCCTACTAAAATACCAGGTGGCCAGCCCGTGATCAAAATAAAACGTTGATCTCATATGGCTCATTCTTAGCATCACTGTCGAAAACCTTTTAAAGTTACTAAGCACCTAGTAATTTAATTAGACTGGTTCCAAATTTTATCTTTCAGTAATTAACAACAGGCAGAAAATAAATAATAATAAAACCATCAACACAATGAATAACTGAATCCCACACATATGAATAACATAAATTAAGATAACCGAGTCAACTATCGGTTCCACAATAAAATACAACAGTAACTAAAATAATAACCTGGATAGACAAAGTTCGATAACTAAACTAAATACAAAATCTGAGGGCGACATGCCCAAATGAGTACTGAAAAGTTCCTACACTAGGAGTAAATGAACGAAGCGTCTATAACAAAGTCCTGAAACTCCCACATGAGCTGCACTTGCGCATTCCTAGATAGAATCCTCAAAATGGGTGTCCCTGTGGATGGACACCTAAAATGTTTTGGAAAATATTTTGACACGGGTCAGAGCCCAAGTAAAACATTTTGAAAATATTTAGCAAGCAGTTAAATTGCAACAATTAAATATGCATGCAAACTTTTCATATTTAAGCTAGTGTTGCACTCTCTTGAGACATAGCTCACCCCTCATCTAATGTGCATACCTAACGCTTGCCTTCTAACCCACTAGATACTACCCCACCTCACTAGTTTAAACCAAGTCTCTTTTTCCAAAAAAATTCCTTTTTCCCGCTCATATTGCCCATACAATACGTTATCGAATTTTTCTGTGTCTTTTAGCGAGTTATAGATTTCCCATTTAAAGATTAAGTTCCACATAGATGTTACTATCTTTCTCATCTAATAGAACTCACAATAGACTAAGTTACAAGTAGATATATATTTATCCCACTAGTTATATATATACAAATATAGCAACCCTCAGCTGAGACTTGCGGTGTAAGCATACTCTGCTAATAAGTCTCGGTACATCATCTACTAAGCACACACAACAGAATAAATCACAAGTATATATATTTATCATTCTATTATATATATACACTAATACGTCACCCACATGTTAATCTGTGGCGAGAGCATACTCTGCTATCAAGGCCCGGTACATCAAGTACTAAATAAGGACCGTTGGTTCTTTATCTCTCTCGAACCATAAATAACAATCACACATACTAGAGGCGAATCATAGTTCCAATGTAACACCCCATAATTTTGAGGATTTAATATTCAATTATTTTTGGGAGTGATGAAAATATTTAAATTGGAGAAACTTAAATTCATGAGTTGGAGAATTTATTTGAGTGAGCCGAATTATTTATAATTGGCGGCTTTTAAGTTTAATGGTTCAAAATCTCGTGTGTCGCATTTTGAGGTCGAAATTTGGAAATATCAAAAAGTATTTCGGATGGCAATTTCGAGTGCGCGATTTCTTCCGGATGGGTCGAGATAGTCAGAAAAGAGTACCCGAGGGTAGTAATTGGGCCTCGGGGTATTTTTGGGTATAGCCGGGCCCACACGGGGTGAGTTGGGCCATTTTAATTAGGCCCAGATAGCCAAAAACGGGATTAAGGGTTTTTAACAAAATTGAGAGATTAGGGAACGACAGTCAACACAACTCTAAACCTAGGGTTTGAAAGGAAAATTGGGGGAAAACAAATCAAGAGCCAATTTGGGGATTTTGGAGCCAAATTAAGGAACTACACCAACGGATCAGACACTACGAACAATTCCAGGCAAGTGGTTAACTGTTGTGATTTCTAAATTGATGATAATCAATTCATATCATAGTGATGTGTAAATCAAAATTCGTTTTGGGTGTGTAACCAAAATTCAAATTGGGTTTTGGAAGTTGATATACCTTAATGGGACTAAAGGGGAGATTGATCGTGTTTATGATTCTAGAATGTAGAGGAATGAATCGTATGTTAAAACCAGTAAGAGTAAATGGTTAATTGCTGTTAATATGAATGAGATTCGTATTGGAGATTTGAAACCCGGATAATACCCAAATCGGGAAAACGTTGGAATAAATGGATAATGTTGATGAATTAAGGTCTGTGGGATGTTTGGACCATTTTCTTATATGGAGGATATGTTATTTGTATTTAGGTAAGGTCTTTGATTGAGAATCAAAGCTTTAGGTTTCTTCCATGGCTGACAGTGGTTGGAGAGGACGAATACTGGAACGATCGATCGATCGATCCAGGGGGCTCGATCGATCGATGATGTAGAAATCTAGGCAGTTCGACCAGTTTATTATATAAAGGGAAATTTATTAGAAAGTTAAGTTTTATACATTAATAAGTGATAAATAATTATGAAACAAATATTCCTAGCAATTATGGGAGAAATTAATTGGAAATAGGAAGAATTTATATGGGGCACTTTATGGATGGATTTGAGAAACTTTATTCCAAAATAGTGAGATACGGATCAAGTGAGCGAGTCCGGATATATTGGCCAAGCGACCCCAAGGTAGTGAATTAAGTTTGGAGATAAACTAATTAATTTAGAGTCGGGATATAGACTCGGAAAATATTTAATTTCGGGCCAAGTGATCGAGTCCGGGTGTGTTGGTAATTATAGGTAAATATAATTAGGGAATTTATGGAGATAAATGTGTGACACATTGTGGGCGAATATGTAGGGATGAAATTATGAGATGTAAAATGGACCAAGTGAGCTAGTCCGGATATGTTGGTTAAGTGGCACCAAAGTATTAAATTAATTATTGAGAGAGAGTAATTAATTTGGAGTCGGAACATAGACTCGAGAAATATTAAGGTATGAGCCAAGTGAGCGAGTTCGGGGAAAATAGTATATTAATTAATGTGTAAATTAACTATATTAGAATCAGAGCACAGACTCGGATTTGTGTTGATTAATTAATGTGTTAATTAATTATATTAGAGTCGAACCACAGACTCGGATTTGTGTGGATTAATTAATGTGTAAATTAATTATATTAAAGTCGGACCACAGACTGGGATTGGTGTTGATTAATTAATGTGTAAATTAATTTAATTAGAGTCGGACGATAGACTCTGGGAGGCATTAAATTAATGGGTGTGTTAATTAATTTAATTAGAGTCGGATTGTAGACTCGGGGAGTTGTTAAATTAATGGGTGTAATGATTAATTTAATTAGAGTCGGATTGTAGACTCGGGGAGCTATTAAATTAATGGGTGTAATAATTAATTTAATTAGAGTCGGATTATAGACTGGGGGAGGTATTAAATTAATAGGTATTAAATTAATAGGTATTAAATTCCAATAACTACATACTTTAACGAGCTCCACACGGTCGGCTATGCGCGCCATATGCTTTGGCTAATAAATTTTGGATCTTTCACCCCAGAGCTCCAAGCTTTCCTTAATTTTTCCAATGCCATTCGAGTCCTTATAAATGTGTTTTTAACATTTTACAAAGGTCCACGTTATTTATCTTTCCTTTTTCCCGATCGAAGCCAAACCCTTGGGTTTCACCCCAACTTGTGTTCCACTTTAAATTCGTAATTTCTTGTCCTTTACACTTTAATATTGATTTTATTCCAAAATCATGTTCATTTAGAACCATCTTGTGTAACACCCTTTTCCAACATTTTTATTTCATAAAATGTTCCTCTTTACATAAAATTAACATTTTATCCATTTGTTTTCAAAGTTATCTTTTCCTTAATTTTCACAATTGTTAATTTTGTAAACACCATTAAGTTATCCACACTAACTTATTAAGTGCTTTTAACACATTAACACTTTTTAACATTTTAGAGTATCATTATTCTCAATTAAAAACTTTTATATTTCATTATTTTTATTTTCAAGAAAACCTTACCATCTAAAACTACTTTGTAAGAAATACCATTTTCTTTATTAATACATATAGTCTTGAAATCTCACATTATTATCACATTTCTACACCCATTAAACACACCTTAAGTGCATAATTTTCTTATTTCTTAATTTCATGTTTAAACCTAAATAAACCCTCTTGAAACTTGTTTATATGTTCATTCTCAAAATACTACAAGTTTATACGTATGAGAAGATAAATTTTAAGTCTAAAAATCCTATCAAATGGGTCTAACATGTGATTTATATTTTAGAAACTTCATAATACTTGCAAAAATACATTTTCAAGACTAATGGGAATTTTATTCTTCATAACTTCAATAATTTCTAATTGTTATAAAGTGTTTACTTTTACAAGAAACTTTGAAATATCATTTAATTAAAACATTTGAACAAGATAAATATCATTTACAAAACATTTTATTCCATAAAATGTTTAGAATCAAACTTCTAGAAAGACACCATTTCATAGAAATCCCAATCTTAAATTTCAAGACAACTTTGAAATATTTATTCATAATTTGCTTTCTAATAAAATAACATTTTGCAACATTTTTATTCCATAAAAGTGTTAAATACTAAAGTTACTAGAAACCCATCATTTTATTCGTATGCATCATACTCTTATAATCTACCAACATGACTATTAATATGTTAATAGAGTTTTAATACTAAGAGTAGGGGTTTAAAACCTCAAATGGAGTTCCAATAATGGTGGGTTGAGATGTCTAAGAAGATTGCAACCTCCCATCTCCCGAGGTGGTCTCAAAGAGGGTGCCTAGCTCCACCAACATGATCCATGAAAGCTCCAAGAAAATCCCCCTTTAACTCCATTAATTTCTCCTCTTTATCTTATCCAAAAAACGACCATCAACAACTCCACAAACTTGTAGCTTTGCTCAATAATGGTGGAAATGGGTTTATTAGGTTTGAATATGGTGGTTACATAGTGGTTTGTGGTGGTGGTGAGAGGGAAAAATGCTGAAAATTGTGGAAGACCCACCACCCACTCTCTCTCTCTCTTCTTCTAACTCTCAATCCCCAAAGTGAACCCCAAACAAGCCTATAAAACTACCCCAAACACCACAATCCTATTTTTTCCCAATTTGAGCTCACCAAAGCTCGACACCTCATCCATCCAATGGCCTAAAATGCGACAACACACAAGGGCAACTCGATTTAAAGTTATCTGCTATGCTCGTTAAAATCAGGATGTCCTCTCATTCGAATGAGAATGGAATCTCGTTCGAACTCGCCTTCGAATGGCCTTCTAACGAGCCTGTTCAGGTATGCAGTGGATTCTCATTCGATCCCCACTTCGAATGACCTAGGATTCTCGTTCGAATGACCTATAACTAGTTCGAATGACTGCTCCTATATTTTTCTCCAAATTCCAAATTTGACCCACAAACTTCCAATAATCCTCATCAAGATTCTGAAATAGTAAAATACAGATACAAACCTAATCATAAAGATTCAAATCCAAAGGTTTTCATATGCTTACAATTTATGCCATGAAAAATAATAAAATATTGGGCATGTGTATTAGATTCTTCCTTCCTTGGTAAATTTCATCCCCAAAATTATCGATTCGTTAATTCTTCAAATTCATGGGATTTTCCTTCTCTCATTCTAAGTCATAGATACTGTTTCAAGACAATATTATCGAAGTACTCAATAGGTAAGACCCTTGCACATGTATTGTCACCAAAATCTCAGCATGCGATATGCTTCAATGTCCACCATCACTCTAACCATCAACGTCGCATAATCGGCCTTGAGTCTCCACTCACTTGATGGTCATGCTCAATCAAGTCCTAGGACTACCTTTGCAAATACCAAAGCATACTGGCGCCTCTACTGGGCAACCCCCTCTAGTTTTGACACCCACCCAAGAGTGAACCATAATATAACCAATCATCAAATTCATCATCAAAAACCATTTCCAATCTTAGGATTGCATATGTTGTGTCCCCACGAATTTTTGGGTCATCCTAACTACACAGTTTTTCCCGAGCTTAATATTAACCTTACATCGCTAATTAGTCACTCTGAGGAGTAATACACCATCCAAATAATCATCATGCACTCGGTTAACATCTTCTGATGCGTCACTTTGATGACCCTAGTATTACTTTAGGCATCTCACTTTTGAGCACTCACTTGAGCATCGCACCAACCGTGGAAAAGTAATATTGTGTGCTAAGTTTCCTTGAGTTCTAGCACTATATAATATCCTTAAGTCACCATCCCTCTCTTTATAACCAGAGCCACTAACTTCCATACCATCCAGTAGAAAGGTTGCTAATCCTAAGGAAAGCAACTACTACGAGCAAATCGTACGACCAAAAGCGCAGCCACCCGTACACTGAACTTTGTGCAATAGAAAAAATACCTCAAATAGGGCACACCCAGTTATCGAGTGGCATTGACTATGCTAGGTCCTCCCGCTCTCTACTAGTCCCAATCGTACCATACCATGACATCGCACCAATCCAAGCTATTACATACATCAGAATACTGATCCTTGACTACTCAAATTGAAAGGGACACACAAGATCAGAAGAAATAAGAAACCGTTCTAATAAAACCCTCGTACATGTCAGACTATGATTATGAAAAGTGAACTTACGCTACATGCTTGAATTCTTATCACTCATCCCAAACGTTCTCACTGGGTACTAACCTAGCCATATACCCTGGCTTGGCCACTAACCATGACAAATCTAATCTTAACCATTCATCATCTTAAGACGAAAGTAATATACGAGCCTGTCGTTATCTGGGAAGTCAAATGCTAGACTTCCCTCCCTAGGAGTAAGGTTCTCCCCCTCACATTTTTGGCACACACGAGCTAATCCGATTGGAAAATGACTAACACCCTTGTCAACATTGACCTTGTCCATTTATCGGTGACGACGTCACCAACCTATTACACCGAGGTTACTGTCTGCCTTATCATATCATGATTGTAACCCCAAAGTCCCCATAGGTACTATTTCGTTCAAGAGAGACATTTACCTTCTCGTATCCTCTGACTATGCAATATTATCACTAAACTTACTCTCAGATACTACCCAAATTGAACTCATGTGATAGACACACCAGTCGCCATTATCATTCTAAGGGTGGTAAATATCACATATGGCTACATCTTCTAATCCGTACCTGCTTGGCAGGCCGTGCCAAGAAGTATTCCTTACCTCGCTAAGGCTATCCTGAACATTCTAATCATGCTTCGATATTACTCCCTTTAGTTACCATTTCCAAGTCTCCACATGGTGTCATCAATATAAGTCTCGAATACACTTCCCAGTATACCTCAAAATCAAGTGTCACACCGCCTATACTAATCAGTCCATGATACCCGAGCATCACACCCATAAACGACACAAGCTTTCAATTTATCTTAGGAGTTTACACCACCAAATTGTGACAAATCGGATAACAACACCTGGCACGTACACTATTCTGCTGTTTAAACCTTAACCAATAACCTAAGATCATTACCTGACCCTCAAGACAATCGGTACTAGAATGCTAACACTTATTCATTCCAGACTTAACTAGTTCCCTTAAGGACACTAAACATATTCCACATAGAAGTCCTCAAGACTCGACAAGATTCCATCATTCCATTATCCACGACTTTCTCATGTAGGTGCGCTCTACAAACCTTTTAATACCCACATCGTGATCACTAGGTACTCGCAAAGACACTAGCCTATGAGCTTCTATATATGGCACACATTAACCATTAAACACCTTAAGACGTCGCAACAAGTCAATTTCTATTTTTCAATGATGCCACACACAATTATTCCTACAAGCACTCCAGGATGCCCTTAAACCACACTCGGGTATAGCCATTACTTCGGTCTCTAAAATGCAATTTGGCACTTAGATAATAATCTTATCTTTCTCCCAAACTGCTAGGACCATATGCGTACCAAACCAAAACTAACGCTACTAAGGATTTTGGCAGGATACAGGTTACCGCCTACAACCTAAAAACCCTCTAGGTTTGTGTCACCGACATCACAAAAAATCTTATTCCTCAAAGTTACATCATATTTTCTACAACCCTTACTTGGAAGACTATTTGGAGTTCACTCCTAAGTCTTTTCAACCATCATCATTGCATACATAATATACTTACAACAATTTTCTCGTAACTCCTATCATACCGTATGACATACAACTTTCAATCAAGAATGACCAAGACACTAAGAATAATTTATTTTACTAACTCAGACCGAGTACACATCCCCAAGTGTAGACTAACACGGTCCCGCTTGTTTACTGAATCATCAATTTCATTACGATGCGATACTACCCCATAGATCTAATTTTCCTAATCACATTATCGTTACTAACTACCCGAAAGTACATAATCAGAGGACCAAATGAATTCCTGTCACAAATCAATACTGCTTTGGTATGATGCACTAGTCACCTAATATCCATAGTTGGCTTTACATGATTCGTGTTTCTAATTAAACAGACGTCATTAACCACTTTCTACAATTTTATTTGCTTCTTATCCTCACGGATTGACTCACAATCACCTCATACTAAAAATTGCAATGTCGACACTATTGACTTGCACGAACACTCGTAACTAGCTAACCTGTCTAATCAGAAGCACGAAAGCGATTAAGGATAAATAATTTGGTCGCCTTCCACTTGGAAATGAATTACAGTAGTGCTAATCTCTTTGACTTCATCGTCGAGATCATGAACTGATACTGTTACCAATCTAGTGTGACTGGCCCAAAAATGATACCAACGTTGAAAGATCCAATATCGACCTCACCACATCACTCCCAAAAGGAATCTTGAACCTTGAGCTTTGATATCATTTGTAAATCCCTGGCCTCGATTTATGGGTCATCCGTGGTCAACTTGATCCGAATCGAGCGTTACGTGTGAAGTGCAATGAAACAACCTAAATAATGTTACTAGTTCAGTTTTATTTAATAACCATTTTACTTGTTTAGCATGTGATTCACATTTAAAATCAAGCTACGTGAGTGACTCGTGGTAAGAGCCCTAGTAATCCAAGCATATAGAGCTACTAACTTAAAATAAAAGAGGGTACTTACGTGCACAACGCTCTCAAAATATGAGACCTCACTGAACCTGCCATAAGAAAATGAGAGAGTGAGCTGAATGCTCAGTGGGAAAGATACAAAATGCAGTATAGAACCGAACGACAGAAAGAAACTCCAGTATGTATATCTTCACATGCAACTACCCTATATATATATATATATATATATATATATATATATATATATATATATATATATATATATATAGAGAGAGAGAGAGAGAGAGAGAGACCCTTTCCTATAAGAACTCTTTATGGTACAGAGCCCGATACATACAATTTTTTTAAAATAGTGATAAATTTATTTTTTTGATAAAACTTCATGGATATGATCTCCACGGTGAGAAAATCATCTCCAATTTTTTTCATCAAAAAATTCAATAAAAGAAATTGTTGAGTTGAGGTGATATGTAAAAAAATGGTATAAATATACATTTTCGACAGTTGAAATTTTGGCAATCATCTCACCCACTTTTTGATTGAATTTTTTGATGAAACTTGATGGATATGATCTCAACAGTGAGAAGATAATATCCATGATGTTTTATAAAAAAATTCAATCAATCAAGTGGGTGGCGCCGACCCAAATTTTCAACGGTTCAAAATACATATTTATATCATTTTTTTACTATCACCTCATCTCAACGTTTTTTTTATTGAATTTTTTGATGAAAAAAATTGTAAATGGTCTTCTCACCGTGGAGATCATATCCATTAAGTTTCATAAAAAAAATTCATTTTTTTACTATTTTGAAAAAAGGGTATCTACCGAGGCTTCACCATAAGGAGTCCTTACACGAGACTTTATGTGTATATGTATATATATATATATATATATACATATATATATATATATATATATATATATATATATATATATATATATATATAATACCTTACTTATTCCGATTACTTCATCTTAATCTTACGAAAGAACTTCCTTTTTCTTATCTTGACATTTATTCCTTGATTTAATACTCATGGTTAAACACTTTAATCAAACACTTTGTTTAAGAAAAATCATTTCTTTCACCGAAATTACCTCCTTTATTTGTGCCATTTCCCGTTAGTATTTTTTTTGAAAATTACCCTTTCAACACACACAAATGTCGTGTTAAAAAATACTTATGTTTCCTTTGAAAACCTTTCATGAACACAACCATGGGCTAAACCTCTTTAGATTGCTTAACCACCCATTAAATCATTTAACTTTACTTTTTCTTTACCTTATGGGCATTAATCAATTTTCACATTACGTGTCCATTTTATCCTTTATCGGAAAGTTTAGTAATTCGTTCAAGTTAGGTTGTATTTCACATATCATCACACAACCCATTTCTTGACATGTTCCATTTTCATTATCTTTTTCTCTAAATCTTCCAATAATCGCACACTTTAAGGGGCTCCAAACCATTGGCTATGTGCGCCATATGCGCTGGCTAATGACTTTGGGTCTTTCACCCTAGGGCTCTGAGTCCTCCTTAATTTTTTCAGTACCATCCGAGTCCTTATTAATTTGTTTTTAACATGATACAAATGTCCACATTATTCCACCTTTTCTCTTTCCCCGTCGAAAACAAAACTTGGGGTTTCACCCCAACTTGTGTTACACTTTAAATTCGTCATTTCTTGTCCTTTACACTTTAAAATTGATTTTATTCGGAAATCATGTTCATTTAGGACCGTCTTGTGTAACACCCTTTTTCAATACTTTTATTTCATGAAAATGTTCCACTTTACGTAAAATTACCATTTTACTCATTTGTTTCCAAACTTATCTTTTCCTCCATTTTCACAATTGTTATTTTCCAAATATCATTAAGTTATCCACACTAACTTATTAAGTGATTTTAACCCATTAACACTTTTTTAACATTTTGGAGTATCATTATTATCAATTGGAAACATCTTTATTTCATTACTTTCATTTCCAAGAAAATCTAACCATTTAAGAATACTTTGTAAGAAATACCATTTTCTTTATTAATATACGTAGTCTTGAAATCTCACATTATTTTCATATTTCTACACCCATTACACACACTTTAAGGGAAGAATTTTCTTATTTCTTCATTTTATGTTTAAATCCAAATAAACCCTGCTAAAACTTACTTATATATTCGTTCTCAAAATACTACAAGTTTATATGCACGAGAAGATGAATTTTACGTCTAAAAATCCTATCATATGGGTCTAACACGTGATTTACTTTTAAAAACTTCATAATACTTACAAAAATACATTTTCAAGACCAAATGACATTTTTATTCTTCAAAACTTCAACAATGTCCCATTTTTATAAAATCCTCATTTTTGCTAGAAACTTTAGAACATCATTTCATTAAAATATTTGAACAAGATAAATATCATTTCTAAAACATTTTATTCCACAAAATATTTAGCATCAAACTTCTAGAAATACACCATTTCATAGAAATCCCAATCTTAAATTTCAAGACAACTTTGATATATTTATTCATTATTTTATTTCTAACAAATTAACATTTCGCAAAATATTTATTCTAAAAAATGTTAAATACCAAAGTTACTAGAAACCCATCATTTTATTCATATGCATCCTACTCTTATAATGTACCAATAAGACTACTAATATGCAAATAGAGTCTTAATACTAAGAGTAGGGCATTCCCACCTCAAATGGAGTTCCAATAATCATGGGTTGAGATGTATAAGAATATGTCAACCTCCCACCTCCCAAGGTGGCCTCAAGGAGGTATATCCACTAGCATGCTCCATAAAAGCTCCAACCAAAATCCCCTTAAACTCCATTAATGTTCCCTCTTCATATTCTCTAAAAAAACCCATCAATAACTCCACAAACTCATGGCTTTCCTCAATAATGATGGAAATGGGTATTTTAGTTTTGAATATGGTGGGATGTTTCCAAAATATGGTTTTTAATTGGTGGTTTGTGGTGGTGGCGGGAGGGAGAAATGCTAAAAATAGTTGAAGACCCCTGCCCCCCTCTCTCTCTCTTATAACTTTAAGTCCCCAAAATGAACCCGAAACAAGACTTATAAAACTACCCCAAACACTACAATCCCATTTTTGTCCAATCTGGGCTCACCTGTGCTCGACACCTCATCCATCCAACGACCCAAAATGCGACATCACACAAGGGTAACTCGATTTAAGGTTTTCTGCTGCGCTCGTTCAAATGAGAATGGCCTCTTGTTCGAACGATAATGGAATCTCGTTCGAACCCGCCTTCGAACGACCTTCTAAGGAGTTTATTCAGGTATGCAGTGGAGTCTCATTCGATCCCCACCTTGAACGACCTGGGATTCTCATTCGAACGACCTGGGATTCGTTCAAAAGACTGCTCCTATATTTTACTCCAAATTCCAAATTTAACCCATAAACTTCCAATAATCCTCATAAAGACTCCAAAATAGTCAAATATAGATACAAACCCAATCATAAAGATTCAAATCACAAGGTTTTCATATGCTTACAATTTATGCCGAGAAAAATAATATAATATTGTGCAAGGGTATTACACCACAACTGGGACTCTTTTGGTTCTTTGATCACCTTAAAGGCATTCAACCACCAGTGCTTATATGCTACATCCGGGGATTCTTGCAATCGGACAGGGGCATCCTTCTAGCCTTCATTATAGCCTACCAATCAGGCAACCCGAGGGTCCATTCTAAAAAAGTATCAAAGATTATTCACGTCATGCTACAACCTATAAATAATAACATCCTTTGGAAATTTTACTTTGACTCAGAGAGTTTCTTCCTCAAAGAATCATTCTCAAACTGAACTAGAGCACCAACTATACCTACATACATGCTCAATGTAAGCTGGGACTTCAGGTCGTTTCCTTCTGCATCAAGGAGCTCACCTCCCCTAAGTCTTGAAGGTTGTCCTTTAACTTCACAACCAGGATGGACTGGTCCTCATATGCTTTGGTTCTCGCCTTCAGTGCTCTATAGGACTTTAGGAGCACTAGGCGAGCTTGCTTGATCGTATCTCGCCTGAGCAACTTATAAATATTTTTAGAAGAGGAAGTCTCCTCGGTAATAAAATATAAATAAATAGAGAAAATAAAAAATAATGGAAGATAACTCAATAAAGGAGGACATCATTTTTCATTAACAATAAAAGAGGTTAGGCAAAGCTATTACAGTTCAAAGAAAAAAGAAAAAAAATAGAATGCATGAGTAAAAGAAGAAGATAAAACCCTAAGAGCGAAAGTCTTCACTTCTTTACATGCTTTTTGTATCAAATTCTTTCCCTTTAGATGCCCCATCCTTCTCCTGAGGCACCATGACCTCCGTTTTCTCAATGAGATGGCCAATAGAAGGTTTCTCATTAATAGTAGGATGAGGACCTGACTGGTGCCTCCCAAATTTCTCGAACTCAAAAGCGACTCCAGTTTCTAAGGCAGTGGTATCCTTTTCCATCTTATGGGCCTCTCTAGCCTTAAATAGGGCCTCCTCTGACTTCCTCAGAGACTCAGAGTTCTCTTCATTCTTCCTGGACTGGTCGACATGACCATATAGAGTAGTGGTAAACTCCGCCACAAATTGTAGAATAGAAAATACATAAGTATTAGGGTAAACCAAATCTTGAAATAACAAGGATAGGAGAGAAGAGAACACTTACCAAGGTAAGAGTTTGAGAAGACCGAAAAGATAGATGGTCAAGACCTAGCATCATCGAATGCTCATGATCTCCAGCGAGAACCTCCCCCCTCAATGGGCTGGGGGAAAGAGATGGGTTGAAGGCCACACTATTGGCCTCAGGAGTATTAGAGAAGGAAGAAATAATGCTACCCTTCTTAAGGGCCTCAATGGACATATTTCTCTCCCCCTCCTCCTCCTCCTCCTCCTCCTCCTCCTCCTTCTTCTTCTTCTTCTTCTTCTTCTTCTTCTTCTTCTTCTTCTTCTTCTTCTTCTTCTTCTTCTTCTTCTTCTTCTTCTTCTTCTTCTTCTTCTTCTTCTTCTTCTTCTTCTTCTTCTTCTTCTTCTTCTGTTTCTTCTTTCCTCTGTTTCTCATTGGCCGCCAAACTTGGGCCAAAAGTTCTTCTTCTTCTTCTTCTTCTTCTTCTTCTTCTTCTTCTTCTTCTTCTTCTTCTTCTTCTTCTTCTTCTTCTTCTTCTTCTTCTTCTTCTTCTTCTTCTTCTTCTTCTTCTTCTTCTTCTTCTTCTTCTTCTTCTTCTTCTTCTTTCCTCTGTTTCTCATTGGCCGCCAAACTTGGGCCAAAAGTTTTGAAGGACTCAACCTCCATCCTATTTGGGGCCTTAATCCTAGAAGAAAAAATGACTTAATGGTCATCCTCACCATCTAACAGCAGGATCCTCCTCCTGAGAAGATTCATCTGCTCTTCTTCCTCTTAAGAGATTGGTTCAATGTCCACTGACTCTAAGGAGGAGGAAGTTTCCTCATACGGGGGAGGAAAATATGGGATATCATCCACCGTACGAGTAGTGAAACTTGTGGTTGTATTAGTGTACTCAAGGAGATAGGTTACCGATTAAGGATGTTCACCATCGAGTAGTCTATACTTGATTACCCAAACCTTCAAAAGGTCAGCAACCTTGATGTGGTGGAGAGATGGATCCTTATTTTTATTATGAGATGCACAAAGACAAAACAGGCGCAAATTAGTAAGAAGAGTAAGAAAATGGAACAAAAAGTTAGCAATTGAAAAAAATTCAAGTTTCAACCTATATGATCTTTCCCCTAGTTAGGGCATAAAGGCCCTGTGTATTTTTACCCTTTTAGGGAGGGGAAAATGCTGCTAGTTTCTAGAAATAAACCCTGATCCTAGTATCCTTTATTTGATACGGGGAGGTTCACCACCAAAATCCTATTGGCTTTTCTTGCCTTCAGATAGAGAAGACTGTCAGAGGTGTGTGACCAGATGTCATAATATTTAACTCCTGGGATCACCAAGTTGGTCCCATAAAGATCATTGATCCTGTGCACCCCATTGACTATTCTTCAGGTATTAGGGGTAAATTGGGCACGAACGACTTTAAAATAGCCAAAAAATTCTAAAAATGAGAATTTTTGGGGAAATGTTAAACCCCCTTGAACTATAGCAAGGGTATGAATCTAGTTCCCCTTATCCATATCTTGACATCTTTGGGCATGGGGGCCTAGTTGATTTCCACCCAAGCAGGAATGGATTATGTTTTTCTAAACTCCTCGACACTTTTACCATGGAGAGTAGCAATTGATAAAGGAAATACAAACAACAAAGAGAGAAGAAGAAATATTGTCAACGAAAGGAGCATGAAAGAAGGACTTACAAAAAAATAAGAATACGAAGAAGCTTTGAAGAAATTGAAAGTAGAAGGAAAGCTGTCAGTGAATTTGTAAAGAAGAAAACTCAGAAATACAAAGTGGCAGTTTGAATTGACAAAGATTTGTTTGAAACCTTATGTGTAATCATGGGGTATAGTTCTCGAGAAGTATTTTTGACTCTTAAGATCACAAGTCAGACCAGCGTAACCCTACAATTTCTGGGTTATTAAAAATTTTCCATGTCGATCACCACCTACTTTGCTCGGATGAGCGCACGCTCAATATTTTAGGGATATTATAAAACTGCCATGCCAGTTCTAACAATCTTAGGTCTTGGGACTATAACAAGGATAAATCTACTGGCCTAATAAATTTCAGCCCATATATTTTAAGGATAATTGTGGGGACAAAAACAATGCACTGGGCCTATTCACGATTTTAGCCAACTAGCCCAGTAAGAGATAGGATGCGTCCGACCCAACTTAAATTATTAATTTCACACGTATATTTAACTTATTCTTAAATACATCTTGATAAGCTCAAATCGGTTACCAATAATCTCGGAGAGATATTCAGGGACACCTTACGAGCTACATTCAAGCCAGAAGAGTTTCTTGCACAACTCAACCTCTTGAACGTTGCTATAAATGTAAAACTTCACCTTAGGTTTAAAGGAACGTAATATTATAATCTTGAGAGACAGACTAATAAAACACAGTGACCTCTCCTTGGTAGGCAAGTTGCTGAACCACGTATATTTTGTGTTGTGTGTGAGATTGATCTACTTGTTTCACATACTTGCTTTCTTGGAATTATTCACTGTGATGATTAATTGTGATTATTCTTGCACACACACACACACACACACACACACACACACACACACACACACACACATATATATATATATATATATATACAACAGAAAAAAAATTTAAGACAAACGCTCTTTCACCCAAAGTCCTTTATGTTTTTTGACTTTTGTACCTCTTTTTCATTTTTCTATTGTGTTTTTGATATGGGTAGAAGTAAAAGTCACTCGCTTTTCTTTATTATTGGTACAACATGTGACACCCCGCCTAATAAAATACCGGGTGATCAGTCCTATACCAAATTAAAACAGGAATCCCAGTTGGTTCATCCTTAGCATCACTGTCGAGAACTTTTTAAAACTTACTGTTGATACCAAATTTAATCTGCTGACATGGACCAATCATATGAAGACACGTGGCTATCTACATGGCAACAACAAGCACTTTCGAGATGATCACACGCTCCGAGGAACAAGACTATAACGAGAAAGACTAGTTCCCCGAGGAACACTGCTTCCCAGAGGAACTCACACCTCTCCGAGGAACTCTTGAGTACCGAGAAGCTTAGGCGATCCGAGCTGCACCTCGAACACATCATTAATAGCTGGATAACCAACATTTTAAATGGTTCATTAAATTCTTATCATTCAGACGCACACGCACAAGGGGCATTGAATGCATCACCCTTTCATATGTATATCATTTAATGTATCACCCTTTCACATAACAGCCTCAGGGCTATAAATACATTATACAATCCTCATTGTAAGGGGGACCCCCGGATCGGAATTTCTTGAGATAATTTGTAATAAAAAATTACCATACAAACAACAATACCAAAATAGTGGACGTAGGCCATTCTTATAAGGCTGAACCACTTTAAAATCTTTTGTCTCATTTATTTATCTGTGATTGAATTATTAGAGTGATCTAATTTTTTACATCAACAGATTGGCGCCGTCTGTGGGAAACGACTGGTAATATCATTTTCTCACCAAAAATAATCCATCACAAATGGTTGATATTCCTGAATCCAACAATCGCAACGTTGGAACCCCTCCAAACCCATCTGCTCTGCCAAATACTCCAGATCTGGCTGGAATAATGACAAATCTGGCTCAGGGCCAAACTGTCATGCAAGAAACAATGCGACAACTCATCCAAACTCTCCATGGCGGTGCGTCAGCCTATTCAGGACCACGAAGTATTCAAAGAAACACCCGTGCACCATCCTCATGTACTAGGCATACCAATTCGTATTGCAATGAAGAATCTGAAGATTTCTCTTATCAACCTGGATGAACTTCGTCAGTGCGAGCCACGAATACTGAACAACGTGTCACTCTCTCCCCAGAAAGGACCAGCGCATTGGAAAGGTTAAGTAGGGTTTCTCCTTTTGACCGACCCCTAGGAGGAACAAAATTCCTCTTAATGCAGTGTCGAGGAGCTTTCGACGATCAACAGCCTTAAGGGAAGGATCTGCCCAGTCGCGACCAGCTGCTCGTCAAGATAGATCCCAGGAAGCCACTTCAACGTGATCAGCTGCTCGAACCAATAGGACCGAGGAAGGGAATGATGCATGGAAAGGCTCTATTCAGAGGCTGGAGGATAGATTAGGGGAAATGGATAATGTCAAAAATCCTATACAACGAACCTTTGTTCGAGGAACACCTTTTGTCCAGGCTATTGTAGATTTTCCAACACCATCAAAGTTCAAAGCACCTGTTGTGACTCCCAAGTATGATGGAAAGACTAATCCTGTCCTTCATATAGAATAGTATCAGGCTGCAGCCGACATCTACGCTGTTCCAGATGAGATGAGATGCAGAGCATTCTCGAGAACTCTTACCGGATCTGCTCAAATATGGTATAATAATCTTCCTCGGGGTAAGATCTCAACTTTTATTCAACTGGCCGAGTTATTCATTGGAAATTTTTTCTTTGGGGCAAAGCCAGTTAAACGAGTAGCACATTTGTTAAGTGTTAGACAAAAAGCTGGTGAAAGTACTAGAGATTATATAACTCATTTTAATAACGAGAAACTTAAAGTCATTGATTATGAGGAGAAGACAGCGATCACTGCCTTGATGAGTGGGTTGTTGCCTAATAAGTTGTATTACACTTTGGCCAAAGATCCACCCACAACTATGTCAGAATTGATGGTAAAAGCGGTCAAAATCATGAATGCTGAGGAGGCTATGGCTGCGAAGAAGAATATGGATAAAGAAACTAAGGTGGACGTCGACAAAGACAAGAAGAAAGAACATAAGAACAATGGTGGTGACAAACAATCCAAAAATAGGTCGTCATGGGAGGTATTGAAGAAATTTGATAATTACACTCCTTTGAAGGTAGATATCAACCACGTCCTAGAAGAAATTAAGAACAACGAGGAGTTAAACTGGCCAAAGAAAATGAAGGCAGACCCTGACACGAGGAATAGGGAAAAATATTGCGAGTTTCACAAAGATCATGGCCATATGACCAAGAATTGCATAGCTCTTCAAAATGAAATTGAAACACTCATCCGACAAGGAAAACTGGCAAAGTATGTTGATCGTGGAAACTAAAGAAGAAACAACGACCGAGCAAGAGAGAGGTCTAGATCTCCTCGTCGAGCAGAGGAAAATAAGAAAAAAAACCATAAAGATGATCCCGAAGATGACCCCGATCTTCCCAAGAAACTAAGGCAGCCAGAACGAGAGGTATTTTCAATACGCTTTGGGTCATTTGATTGTAATGTTATTACAGGAGGAGATGCAGGAGGAGACCTTACTACAGAGAGAAAAGCTTACCTCGGTGAGGCTCAAGCTTGCTCGTACATTCAGCGAATCAATCTAGCTGAGGAAGATCGCCCGAGAAAGGTGAACAAGGAGAAATTGGTCATCGATTTTTCAAAGAATGACCTTGCAGGTGTTTTATATCCTCACGATGATCCACTGGTGATTAAAATGAGGATGAAAGAGGTTATGATTTCAAGGGTACTGGTCGACAATGGTAGCTCGGCAGACATCATGTTCTACTCGTGCTTCGATAGTTTAAATCTAAAGTTATCTCAACTGGAGCCTTATCACAGACCCCTCATCGGTTTTGCTGGCGAGAAAGTATTTCCGCTTGGGACGATCAAGTTGGATATATTCATTGGTACGTGGCCTTCTTGTCGAACAGAAAGAATACGCTTTTTCGTGATGGATAAGAATGTTCAATCATCGTACAATATCATCATGGGAAGAGTAGGATTGAAGAAGTTTGAGGTTGTACCATCTACAGTGCATCAGTGCCTAAAATTTCCAACAAACTTTGAAGTAGGAGTTGTGAAAGGTGATCAGAAAGTAGCTCGGGAATGCTATTATTCATCCTCCGAGCAAGAAGAATTGGAGGAATCAAAGAAAAAGACTACTATCTACCAAGTCGATGAAGGTACAGAGATTGAAACATTGGATCCCCGAGATGAGTTGTAACTAGTGAAGGGTCAAGTCGTAGAAGCTACTGAAAACATCATTCTGGACGATGAGCACCCTGAACGAACTACTCAAATAGGTTCATCGTTGGAAGCCTCATTAAAACAGGAATTGATAACGTTCCTAAGAAGCAGAAGACAAACTTTTGCATGGAGTCATGAAGATATGCCTGGGATAGACCCAAACTTCTTGTGTCACGAGCTCAATGTGAATAAGGAGGTCAAGCTTGTGAAGCAGAGAAGAAGAGTATTCAGTCCCGAGAAGAATCAAGCTATACAGGAGGAAGTCGAGAAGCTCCAGAAAGCTTGTTTCATTGAAGATGTTAAATATCCAGACTGGGTAGCAAATGTGGTGATGGTAAAAAAGAAAAACAGCAAGTGGAGGATGTGTGTAGACTTCACCGACCTCAACAAAGTCTGCCCAAAGGATCACTTTCCATTGCCTCGAATTGATCAACTGGTGGATGCTACCTCGGGACACGAGTTGCTAAGCTTTATGGATGCTTATTCTGGTTACAATCAGATTAAAATGAAACCTGAAGACAGGGAGAGTACTTCTTTCATTACCCCTAGGGGAGCTTATCGTTATAATGTTATGCCTTTTGGTTTGAAAAATGCAGGTGCGACATATCAGCGGCTGATGAACAAAGTCTTTGCTGAAAAAATCAGTTGCAATATTGAAGTCTATGTTGACGATATGCTGACGAAAAGCAAGAAAGTTGCCAATCATCTAGTTGACTTAAGTCAGACTTTTGATCAACTAGATAAATATCAAATGAAGCTGAACCCGAAGAAGTGCATATTTGGAGTACGAGAAGGCATGTTCCTCGGGTACATTGTCAATCAACGAGGCATTGAAGCAAATCCTGAAAAGATCAAAGCTCTATTAGGGCTGCGATCTCCAACGACGAATAAAGAGGTGCAAAGTCTTACAAGACGAGTAGCAGCACTCAACAGATTTGTGTCACGAGCAACTGACAGATGTCTCCCATTCTTCAAGACACTCAGAAAGACTTTTGAGTGTAATGATGAATGTGAGAAGGCTTTTCAAGACTTGGAGAAATACTTGGGAGCACCTCCACTGTTATCCAGGCCAGTTATGGGAGAAAAATTATACTTGTATCTAGCAGTATCGGAGAATGCTGTTAGCTCGGCATTGATCAGAGTGGAGAATGGAGTGCAAAAACCAATTTACTACACAAGTAAGGCCTTCCGAGGAGCAAAGATAAGATATCCACGGCTGGAAAAGTTAGCACCGACGTTGATTGAAGCGAGTAGGAGAATGAGGCCATACTTTCAAGCTCATACCATAGTAGTATATACCGATATGCCATTGAGGCAAGCCCTTCATAAACCAGAAAAATCAGGGAGATTGATGTACTGGGCAATAGAGCTCGGTGAATATGATATAGTCTATGAACCCATATCATCACTAAAACGACAGGCTGTAGCATATTTTATAGTAGAGTTCACCTACCCTGATTCCCCCGAGGAGAAAAAGTTGCTCGCTGATCAACCTGTGGATGTTACAGGATCAACAGACATTAGCTCAGACCAACTCCGGTTGGTAAAAAAGCAAGTGGATGTTACAGGATCATCAAATTCGAGCTCAGACCAACTTCGGTTGGTAAAAGGACGAGAAAGGATGACCGACGATGAGCAAGAAATACCAGGGAAGGATGAAAGGAAGCAACAAATATTTCACCGAGGAACTCTGACAGATGATACCCCCGAGGAATCAAAGTTGCTCGCTGATCAACCTGTGGATGTTACAGGATCAACAGACATTAGCTCAGACCAACTCCGGTTAGTAAAAGAGCAAGTGGATGTTACAGGATCATCAAATTCGAGCTCAGACCAACTCCGGTTGGTAAAAGGGCGAGAAAAGATGATCGACGAGGAGCAAGAAATACCAGGGGAGGATGAAAAGAAGCAACAAATATTTCACCGAGGAACTCTGACAGATCAGAAATTTGAAGACGAGTTACCTATATGGAGGTTATAAGTAGATGGCTCATCTTGCACTGCAGGATGTGGCGCGGGGATAGTTTTGAGCACTCCGGACGAGGTCGACATGGAATACGCCCTACGTTTCCAATTCAAAACTTCCAACAATGAGGCGGAGTATGAGGCCATGATTGCAGGACTTAGTTTGGCAAAAATTATGGAGGCGCAATAGGTTATTGTCTTCAGTGATTCTCAATTGATCGTAAATCAAATGTTGGGAGTATATGCAGTTAGAGGAGAATTAATGATCATATATCATCCAAAGGCAAAGGAGCTGGTGTCAAAATTTGCCGCTATTCAGCTGGTCAGAATACCAAGAATGGAGAATGCGAGAGCAGACGCCCTAGCTCGATTAGCGTCAGCTACTCGTACCGAGCTACGACGAATAATCCCAATTGAAGTATTGGCTGGTCGGAGTATAGATGAGGATTTGACGATGAACTTTATCACCCTTGATTTAGGACCATCTTGGATGGATCCCATCAGGGCATATATAGAGGAGGGAGAATTGCCAATTGACAAGCTCGCAGCCAAAAAATTGAAGTTTAAAGCTGCTCGGTACGTATTAACTAATGGTATTTTGTATAGGCGAGGAATTATGGCAGGTTTGCAGAGGTGTGTACATCCCTCCGAGGTGAAAGAATTGATTGAAGAGATCCATGAAGGGTCTTGTGGAGCACATGTAGCAGGTCGGACACTTTTATAAAGGGTGATGACGCAAGGATACTACTGGCCGACGATGAGGGCTGATTTATAGCCTACGCCAAGAAGTGTGACAAGTGCCAGCGTTTTTCCTCCATCCGAAGAACTCCACAAGCATTGTTGACGCCCATAACTTCCCCTTGGCCATTTTCCATGTGGGGAATTGATTTGGTTGGGCCATTACCAACAACCCGAGGAAGGTTCAAATACCTCATCGTCGCAGTGGATTATTTTACTAAGTGGGTGGAAGCTGAGCCACTCATTAATATGACGTACGAGAAGGTGTACCAATTTGTTTGGAAGAACATCATTTGTCGATATGGTCTCCCTCATGCCTTCATCACAGATCATGGAACACAATTTGATAACGAGGAGTTTGCTTCCTATTGCCATCAGTCAAACATTTTGAAGGTCCACTCAGCACCAGGCCATCCTCAAAGCAATGGACAAACTGAAGTGACAAATAGAACGCTGCTAAATGGCTTGAAAAAAAGATTGGATGATACAAAATCGAATTGGATCAACGAGCTACAATCAGTACTCTAGGCTTACCGAACTACTCCCTGAGTAGCAACTGGAGAATCACCATATATGCTGGCGTTTGGAAGTGAAGCCGTTATACCTGCCGAGTTGGGGCTCCCAACACACAGGGTACTAAATTTCAATTCCCTTGTCAGTGACTTAATGAGAAGATTGGATTTAGACATGCTCGAGGAAGTTAGAGAAGAAGCAGCCATCAGAAATGATGCATATCAACAACGAACAACTCTAAATGCGACCTGAAAGAAGGAGACTACGTGCTGAAGAAAGTAATTCAAAAACACAATAAACTGGAGGCAAACTGGCATGGACCATACCGAGTTACAGAAGTTGTTCGACCAGGAACTTATCGAATAGCAACTCTAGAGGGGGAGGAGTTTAAGAACGCATGGAACGCAGAGCACCTGCGCAAGTATTATCAGTGATGTATATTCCCATGTAATGCAGTTCCATCAGTATGAATAAAATAAAGGTTTTCTGCCAAAGTCTCTCTTTTTATTGAAAATTTTTCGGGGAATACTAGTGCTACACACTACTCGACAAAACTCGACAAAAGCTCAGACTGCTCAGCAAAATATTCCTAAAAATGCCAACCTCGGATGGTTAGGAAACAAAATATTCCTAAAAATGCCAACTTCGGTTAGTTAGGAAACAAAATATTCCTAAAAATGCCAACTTCGGTTGGTTAGGAAACAAAATATTCCTAAAAATGCCAACTTCGGTTGGTTAGGAAACAAAATATTCCTAAAAATGCCAACCTGTTTGGCTAGGAAACAAAATATTCCTAAAAATGCCAACCTGTTTGGCTAGGAAACAAAATATTCTCGCAAATGCCAACTTATGTTGGTCGGGAGGTACATATATTCTCGAAAATGCCAACTTATGTTGGTCGGGAGGTAAGATTATTCCAGAAAGTGCAAAAGTTCTAACTATGGCTGGTCGCGGATAAAAACCCACCAACTGTAGTTGGTCGACAAAGAAAATTTACCGACCTTGGTTGGTCGGAAACATTTAAGAGAAAAATTTACTAACTATGGATGGTCGGGGATAAAAACCCACTAACTGTAGTTAGTCGACATGGAGAATTTAACGACCTTGGTTGGTTGGAGACATTTTAAACATTTTTTTTATACTCGTGACTTTATTATTAAGTGATCGAGCAACATTTTTTATACTCGTTACTTTATTGCTAAGTGGTCGAGAAACAAAACTTTATTATTAAGTGTTCAACCTTTTTAATTATTACTGAGTTGGTCGACAAACAACACAATATTGTTATCTTTTTATCAGATACACATTCACAAATATAAAGTGTTTTACAAGACAATAACAATTAAGATTTGCAAACAAAAATGAAAGTCTTTCATTGAATTCAAAATAAATCACAAAATGAAAAGTACATTGATATTGAAATGTATACTAACTATTACATAAAAAAATCCTATTCTACTGGTCTTTTCCCCTCTGCTTTCGATGTAGGTTCCTCGCCAGCAGGCGGATCATTTAAAGACAGAGGAGAATTGATGAAGTTGAGATCCTTCAACATCCTGACATTCACCACGGATGGTCGATCTAAGAGATGCTCGGGACGAGATACCTCGATTTGAGAATATAAATTTTAATCACCGAGATACTTTGAAATTAAACTCCGAGGAATGGCCATGGCAGGGATCCAATCCATGTCCAAATTGTATGGAGGCACAGGTAGGTCGAGTAGCCCGGGATCATAATAGTCCCATAGATAATGACCTTGTTCGAGCTTCAACACACCTAAGGCATTCAGCTAGCCTTGCTTATATCCCTCATTGTTGGCATTCTGGATACGATCATCCAAGTGGTATAGCGCTTCATTGTATCCATCCATCCAGAACTCCCTGGGCTGTTTGTGGAATTGATATGTTAGACTTTCTAGCTGCTCGTGGAGATTCTTGATGAAAAGCTCCTTATTCTCCAAGACTGACTTCTGCACAGAGAGCTATTTTTCCAGGTCCCTAATCTTCTTTGACGTATCAGACAACGCCTGGTTCTTCGCCATTAATTGGAAAGCCTGGTTCTCTAAGGCAGACTGAGTTCTCTGTTCCTCGACAAGAACCCGAGCTTCTCTTGCTCGTCCCCAAGGAGCTCTTGCTCGACCACGAGAAGATGTAGAGGTGCCAGAACTTTTCAAAGTCTCCAACTCGTCCCTCAACTTGGCATTCTCAACCTCTAGGAATGAGAATCCCTCGTCGGTCACTGGGATCAAGGCACTAGAAGTGGAAGCTGCAGACTTCAATTGTAACAGCTCCTTTTGCAGGTTGATGTTTTCTTGTTCCAGCAACACAGCAATCTGTCTGCATTCCTCGACCTCACCTCTCAAGGTTCTCTCCCTCACATCATACCCAGCAAAGAGCTTCTCGTGACCCTTGTCGGCAATGATCAGTTTGTATTTCTTCTCGTAACCCTCATGCAACAGGGCAGTTGATTCTTTGTATTGATTCTGAAGGTCTTCGAGGGTGCACTGGAGATCTTCGATCATTTCATAGTAAGCCACATTATTAGCCACCGCTCGATCAAGTAGACACTTCAGATATTGATATGCTTCCACTGCCTGTTCTGAAGCATCATGATCGAGGATGTCGACAATTTGTACAGCACTCCGGTCTGTGTGACCAGCCTTAAAGTACTCATTACATTGTCACAGCAACTTTGTATCATGGGCAGATAGCAGTTCCATCCTGGCCAAAAACTAGTAGAGAAAGAAATAACAATCATCAATAAGAAATATAAGCAGAGTATGAATAGAAGATGAACAACAGTATGGAAAAAAGTTCAAGTTTTATTAGATCATAGTTCAGAGTTACATATTCTGGATTACATTTGATAAAGAGACACAAAATAAAGAGAAACCCGAACAACACTACACCTTTTCCTTATCTCCCAAAACCTTCTCGGGAGGCTGGGATGAAAAGGTAGGTTGCTCGGAGGAAAGGGATAGTTGCTCGGGGAGAGTAGGCAGTTGCTCGGAGGAAGAAACGACTTGCTGATTTTCCTCAGCAGCAGGCTGGATGGCTAAGGCATGATCTCCCATCACTATCGAAGACTCTTCGGAGGTAGCTTCGTCCTCTTCTAAGTCTTTTGGAGTTGGAGGGGAACCAGGGATATGTTTCTGGAAGAGCTCAGAAGACTCGTCGACCTTCATCTCCTGAAGGGAAGCAACCCATCCATCCCTAAAGTATTTGAGACTGCCATAGTCCACTTGCGATACCATGGCAGCCAACCCCTTGTTCCACCTCTTGTCCCAGCCAGAGCTGAAGGACTTCTTCACAGCAGCTCTCCTCTTTAGCTTCTCCGAGGAAAGTTTCTCGGATAGAAGGTTCTCGGCAGTCTTCAATCTGTTCTCAACCTCTTCCTTCTGCCGACCTACTTCTTGAAGCTGGTCCAACCTTTCCTCAGCAACCCTGAGCTTATCTTCAAGCTCTCCAGCAGCTTTGAGCTTCTCTTCGAGATCTTTATTTGCCTTCTCCAGGGCATTCTTTTTCTTCTCCAACTCTTTGGAGGCTTCAACAACTCGAGCTTTATCCTGCTCGGTGGAAGCAAGCTTCTTCTCCCAGATAGCCTTATCAGTGGCATATGTCTGGCGAGAATCTGCCAGAGATTTTGTAGCTTCCTCCAGAGCTCCCTCCACGCTGGACGAGGAGCATGAAGCTTTAATTGCTTCATCCTTCTTCAAAATCATATTGAAGCAGCTTGTCAACTGTGAAAGTAAAAAGAAAGCAAGTCAGAAATAGAAACGACAAAGGAAATATGAAAAATTCAAAGTAAAGAGACTTACAGAAGCAAGGTGACGAGCAGCTAGCGAGGTAACCATATCCCGAGTAAGGTTTTCTTCAGTACCTTGGACCTCGGGAATGATCCAGGACTTTACCGAGCTCATGACAGAGCTCGGGGGAATAAAAGTGGGAACTCCAGTCCCAGCAGCTGGGGGCTGAGTAATGGTGTCAGCCAAATTAATCGAGGAGCTCTTCTTCAGCCTCCTCGGGGGAACAGGTACAGATTCAACCAAGGAAGAACCCTTGGTCGGTGATATCACAATCACCTCTCCAGGAGCATCAGACCTGCTCGGAGCCACTGCGGGCTTCTCAACAACCTTCACAACTGCAGCAGCTGAGGAAGGTGCATCATTCTTCTTCGTCCCCTCCCTTGGGACATCAATCCTACTCCTCTTTGCCTCCCCAGAACCGGAGGCAGTTTTTTCAAACAGGGTAGGAGGTCTTCTCTTCTTCATCCTTTCACTTAAAGGAATATGGGATTCAGGCGATGAGCTAGTGGAAGCTGGTACTGGCTCTGATTCACTTATCACTGGACGAGCAGCAAAGGAAGTGGTGTAGATCTTGTACTGCAACAGATACGAAGCTGATCTAATGTGCTCGTCGGCCATACTTTGATGCAGACTCCAGATAAGTTTCAAATGCCTTATATTGACATCTGCTTCTTTTGGGCACTTTCTCTTGCTATCAACTGCAAATAAATATAAGTGACACATTTTATCAAGCACAAAAGAAACATGATTTCAAAATAAATAAAATGAAATAAAAATAACCTATCCCATTGCCATAAGGAGGGCATCTGGGACCCTGGTAAACCTCATCTCCAGTTAATGGAGGGTGTTGCTAATTTTTTATGACAACCCCGTGTTCAAAATAATCCCTATTGGCATCAGGGAGATTGACTACTAAGGCTCTATTTAAAAATCTAGTTTTTAAATAAAAACTATTATCATTAACTGCCCATCTATAACAGTACATGATTTCTGGAATTCCTATGCGAGTTCCATGGACTTGATTTAATTTATGCACCCCATTAACTATTCTCCATGTGTTGGGGGCTATTCTTGCAGGAACAATGTCAAAGTAATGACAGAATTCCAGACACAAGGGATTTGGTGGAAAAGAAAATCCACACTCAGCAATAAAAAGGCTGGGGAACCAATGTCCCTCGGCCAAATTGAAATAATCAGAAGGCTCGGAAAGCTCTTCCAAGACAACCCAAGAAGGAATGGAAAAATCAGATCGAAATTTGTCAAGAGATTCAATAGAGTAAACCATGGTGAATAAAGGAAATGAAGAAGAAGGAAGAAGATCTTACAGAAAAGAGTGGATTTGATGACAACAGACGGTCGAAGAGATGAATACACATGAGAGAAAGAGACGACGTAAAACTCGAAGATAAAAATTTGAAAAGGTAGGAGACGATGGGAGTGTCTGAGAAGTTTAAATACCTTGCCTTGGGAAATGGTGAAATAATGATTACAAAAAAAGATGATTACGTTACCGGCGGCTAAAAAGATGAGAAGTGGGGCGGGAATCAAAGCGGACAACAACGGCTAAAAAGATGAAAAGTGGCCCAGGAATCATAGTGGGTAACAGCGGCTAAAAAGATAAAAAGTGGCGCAGGAATCGAAGCGAGTAGAAAAGTTCAAAAAAGCATGATTCTACGAATTTGGAAGGAGAAATAAATACGAAGGAAACACTCCTAAAAATCAGGAAGACCATTTAAAGCTACCATATTTCCGAGAAAGAATGCTCCATACTCCTCAAATTTCGAACTATGAAACATTGGGGGCTTCTGTTGATACCAAATTTAATCTGCTGACATGGACCAATCATATGAAGACACGTGGCTATCTACATGGCAACAACAAGCACTTCCGAGATGATCACACGCTCCGAGGAACAAGACTATAATGAGAAAGACTAGTTCCCTAAGGAACACTGCTTCCCCGAGGAACTCACACCTCTCCGAAGAACTCTTGAGTACCGAGAAGCTTAGGCGGTCCGAGCAACTCAGGCGGTCCGAGCTGCACCTCGAACACAACATTAATAGCTGGATAACCAACAGTTCAACTGGTTCATTAAATTCTTATCATTCAGACGCACACGCACAAGGGGCATTGAATGCATCACCCTTTAATATGTATATCATTTAATGTATCACCCTTTCACATAACAGCCTCAGGGCTATAAATACATTGTACAGTCCTCATTATAAGGGGGACCCCCGGACCGGAATTTCTTGAGATAATTTGTAATCGAGAATTCCCATACAAACAACAATACGAAAATAGTGGACGTAGGCCATTCTTATAAGGCTGAACCACTTGAAAATCTTTTGTCTCATTTATTTATTTGTGATTGAATTATTAGAGTGATCTAATTTTTTACATCAACACTTACTAACCACCTAGTATTCCAAAAGTTGGTGCCAAATTTTAACTTTTTAATTAAACAAAACAGTACATGCGGAATTAAGTATAAACCATTCACACAACTGAATAAAATCAACTGAATAATTAATTAAACAATTTGTCGAATAAACCATCGGCCACCAAAGTGAATATTCTAATACAAACATCCAACACCTGAATAAATACATCTGAAAACTGTACCGAGAAGTCTGGGCGAAAATCCCTAACTAAAACTGAAACTGATAAATGATTCCTACTCTAGGAATCAATGAGCAATGCGTCTAATCCAAACTCCTGCTAGCATCCACATATGACGCAGCTCCGTGTCCCTGGAGGCTGGACACTTTTTGAAAATAGTTTTATAGCAAGGGTTAGAACCCAAAATAGTTTGAAAATATTTAGCAAGTGAATTAACTGCAGTAATTTAAAATGTATGAATGAGCTTCATATTTAAATTAGTGTCGCACTCTCTTGAGGACATTCTTACCCCTCCACTATTGTGCACACCTAACGGTTACCTTAACCCCACCTAGTTGTACTACCCCGTCCAACTAGTCCTGGTATAACTTCCCCTTGCCATACTACTCTAACCCGAGTATAATTATTCATGAGTTATAAGTTGTATCACTTATTAACTTAATTAATTCCTTCTTAAATAATAGCATCTAACCGTGACACAAGTTATATAAATTAAATACATTGCGCACTATATTATTACCCTCATATATATATATTTAATACCATTATATACGTACCTTTACTAAAACATCTATCATACGTATATCCATCCCTCCGAGTATACCCTCACCGGATGATTCCCTCTAAAGTGATATCTCACTAGGTGTGCTCACATAACCTAGTCACCCAAGTTGTAATCGCTCACAAACCTAGCTTAAAACATAAACGAAGTGGAGGCAGTCATATTCCTTCCCTGAAAGTGAGATAAGCCCCTCACCCATATGCCGGACGCTATGACCTGGGGATATACTCACCCTACTCCTTAATCTAGGGGATTCACCCACATCGCGCAACCTCCCTTGATAGCACTAGAGTATATAAATTAAATAAATATCTAATCACTGATATTTAATAGCACACACAATAAATACACACACATATATATATATACTATCACTACACCGTATATATATATATATATATATATATATATATATATATATATAAACTCCGGATTTACCGTGTACTCAAGACCCATAACACTAGCCTGTAATTTTCCTGAGTCTCTGGCCTGACAATTTTCTCACTTAATAATTTAGCATCTTCTCGAGTCTATAGTCCGATTCTAATTTATTTAATATAATATTTCCCCGGAGTCTATGGTCCGACTCTAATATAAATACTTTACACATTAATTTATATGATATTTACCCGAGTCTATGATTCGACTCTAATTTAGTTAGTTTACATATTAATTAATTAATACCAATCCGAGTCTGTGGTCCGACTCTAATTTAATTAATTTACACATTAATTAATTAATACCAATCCGAGTCTGTGGTCCGACCCTAATTTAATTAATTAGCATATCAATTAATTTATTACCTTCCCGAGTCTACAGTCCAACTATAATATAATTAATTAACACAACAATTAATTTAATACCTTCCCGAGTCTAAAGTCCGACTCTAATTTAATTAATTAACACATCAATTAATTTAATACTTGGTGTCACCCAACCATTATCCCCGACTCGCTCACTTGGCCCATACCGTCGTTAATACCCGATTCTATATTTTGCCCCAAAACTAATTTATTTCACCTCAATTCCTTTAATAATGCAGTGTCACCCAACTACAATACCCGAATATTTTTCCTTGGCCCAAAATCAATACTTATGAATTATTTCCCAAAATTTAATCATCTCGCGACATACAATTTATCACACTCCTAAACCCAATTATATCCCCTTATAATTGTTAAGGAATATGCGCCACATATGAATGTATCACTAAAAAAAAGAAGTAGGAGAAAAATCTAAATTTATTTCCCTTTATATATAAAACTGACTGAATTGCCAAAATTCTGGGACCATCAATCGATCGATCCCCTGGGTCGATCGATCGATTGAACCAGTGTTCGTCTTCTCCGGCTTGCTGTTTTCAGCCATTAACAAACCCTCAAGATTTTTGTTTCTTCCCAAACCTTTACTTAATCACAACCAACATTATCTACACATCAGAAAATGTTCTAAACATCCTAGAGACCTTAATCTATCATAAAATTTATACATATCCCTAAGTATATTCGGTTTGGGTTTTTCATCCGGGTTTCGTTTTACCAAAATCGACCTAATCATTCTCAATCAATTAAATCACCAATACCTACTGTAATCCACCCTACAATTCAATCTTAACCGTCCCAAATCATGACCTAACATCCTTTGAGTCATTAAATCTAACCATTACTCTACTTTCAGAAAACCCAATTTAATCATGGTTAGACACCCAAAACGAATTTTCAAATACACACACTATGATATGAATTGGTTATCACTTAATTTTAAGAATCACAACAGTTAACCACTTGCCTAAAATTGTTCGTAGGGTCCGATCCGTTGGTGTAGATTGGTTGATAAAGAACACCCCAATTAGTCCCTTAATTTGGCTCCAAAAGACCCCAAATTGTCTTCTTGATTAGCTTCCTCAAATTCTCTCTCAAACCCTAGGTTTAGAATTTTCTATCTGCCGTTCTTAGTCCCCCAATTAGGTTAAAAACTTTCAATCCCGTTTTTGGCCATATGGGCCTAATTAAAATAGCCTAAATTACCCAGTGTGGGCCCGGCTATGCCCAAAAATACCCTGAGATCCAATTACTACCCCCAGACACTCTTTTCTGACTATCTCGACCCATCCGGACTCAACCGCGCACTCAGAATTGTCATCTGAAATACTTTTTGACATCCTCCAATTTTGCCTCAAAATGCGACACACCTTAATTCGGAAAATTTAACTTAAAGTCGCCAATTATAAATAATTCTTCTCACTCCAATAAATTCTTTAAATCAAAAATTTAAGTTTCTCCAATTTAAATATTTTTATATCACCTAAAAATAATTAAATATTAAATCCTCAAAATTTACGAGGTGTTACACAATATTAATTATGAAGTTTAAAAGGTTGTGACTTGTTTGTCGCTTTCTCTCTCCTTGGATTAGATTTCTTAAAGTTTTGAGGTTCTTTGTTAATCCAGACAAACTAAATATTAAAAATCAGTCCAGAAATGGTGTCACCCTTATTCAATACCCCATGCCCATATATAATAAAAAGTATTTTGTTTCTCTCTTGGAAAAATTCATGAGATCTTGAACACGATGACATATATCAGGAGATGGAAAATCGAGAGGAACTATAAGAATGGAAATAATATAACCATTTTAGGTATGCCCGATAGCTTGAAATTTTACATCAAATGTAAGTTTCAATTCAACAAGCATGGCAAATCAATTTGAGAATTGTTGCTGGAAGGATTTCAAGATTAGCCATGATATATACTACCTCCTTTTTGTTTTCGTTCATGACCATGGGAACTCAAAGCTTCATAGAAAGGAATATATTAGGAGTCAGTTATCATCAATATAATTCTAACATATTTTATTACTTTTTTCATATGTCGTATGCTATTTTACATAAAAAATACAAAAAACTCTTTTTCAGATCCTATCAATATTTTCATTTTTTAACTCTACTTATATCAAGATTTAAGTCTGCAATTCGTAGTCACCCTATAATTTTCTACGAGTATCTTAAAAGTATGTTCAAGACAATTTATCCAAATATATTTTGGGTGCACTAGTTTGTTTGATTTTTTTTATCATTTATTTTTTTAACTCTTAATGCACTCATGCGTGCTTGCACACACGCACACACACACACACACACACACACACACATATATATATATATATATATATATATATATATACATATTTGTTTGTTTTTAAGAAGTGGAATTATGTGTGTATATGTATGTTTGTATGTATATATGTATCCTTTTGCGTGTTTTTTCACAAAGTTTATTTTATTCAAATTATATTGTCTTACTAATGGTCATATATACTTAGATACTTAGCAATATCAAAAGTACTAGTTTTCTTTTTAGTCTCCATTAGAAATTTACCCATCTTAATAGCATCCATTATCACTAATAATTAATAATTCATATGCTTATATAGTAGTCGTTTCGAAATACATGTTCAGAAATTTATGGGGTTTTCACATTTTGTTTGTAGAATTTTTCGTTGTTATTGTAAAAGAAGAAATATGAGTATATGTGTGTGTGTGTGCGTGTGTGTGTATATATCACAAAGTAATGAACTGGATACTTATTAATAGGGATCAGAGTACTAATAGTGTGTTATTGAAGAACATATAATGTTTTTATATATATTAAATACATACTTATTGTTTATTTGAATAACAAAAAAATACATCATATATGGCTGTAAACAAATATTCGAAAATCTGCATCCGTCCGATATCCAAATCCGAATTTGTGAATATTTATCCAAAAAAATGGAAATGGATATGAATATGGTTACTCTATAAAAATATCCGAGAAAACGGATACGGATACATATAGTACTAGTATCCGACACGGATAATCCGTATCCGACGCGGAGTATCCATTTTACCGGATATCCGTATCCATCAAACATATGTTTAAAATATTACTAATAATATTAGTATTAGTATTACTAATAAAATAATATTAAAAAAATCTTAATCGTTTATTCTCTAAAACAAAACAAACACATACTCCACTCAAAACAAAAAAACCCTAAAATTATTATTTTATTAGGTATATTATAAAATACCCAAGTATTATTATTGTATTGGCTATATTATTATGGAGTTACAATACACCGTATCACACACAACATACTCCCACTAAAGAACATATACTCCACTCAAAATAAAAAAAAATCATAATTTCATTTCATTTCATTTCTCTTTCGTATAAAACAAGATAAAAGAAACCTTCATTTCACTCCACAAAAAACCCTCATTCTGCCACCTCCCCCTCTGCCGCATCAGCCCGCCGCTGTTTGTTAATCCTGCCACCGCTTCTCATCAACCCCTTCGCTGCGCATTCACTCCGTCGCTCCGCCGCTGCGCATCCCCTCCTCTTGAAACAGAAAGTTAGCAACAATAGGTACGTTCAAAATAAAATTACAAATATATAATTGTATTTATATATTGTTCATGTGGTTCTTTATTAGTTTTCTTAATTATAAATAAATGTAGGAGAAAAGCAAAAAAATAAAGAGATGGTTTTGATTGTGATGAGAATTGAAGTTAACAACAGGTATATTATATAAAAAATAAAAATATTTGTATGTTTTGAAGACTAAAAGGTCTATGAGGTTATCATTCTCAATAGATTTAATTTAATCTAAAAGGTTTATATTTATATCTACTGTTATGGAATGCTACTGTCATTTTTTTTTGGATGGCTTCAAGCTTATATTATTGTAAAGTATGGATGACTTTAAGCCATATTATCATTATAGAATGCTACTATTATTATAGAAGCCATAATTGTTGATGTTAAGGGCCAGTAATTCTCTTATGTATTTATTTGGATTGGATTGGATTGGATTTCAGTGGATTTGATATTTTAATAGTTATTTTTTGCGATGGAAAAATAATGTAAACGGATATGAATATTATCCGAATCCGAGGTATTCGAGCGGATATGGATATGGATAGTTGTTTTAACGGGTAGTGCATCCAAATAGCGGGTACGGATATAAAAAAATGGTATCCGATCCGTATCCGTCCGTTTACCACCCCTAACTTCATATCATTATTCTTTACATGAAGAAGAAAAGAAAATTCTATAATGCATAAATGTATGAAATATATTTCGCACAAGAGCTATAAAGCGCTTGTTGAAATTTAGTTTTTACAAAAGATAGGGGAGCAAAAATATTGACGTGATTGTGATATAATTAAATATGGATATTAAATGCTTATATTTCATGATACGATTGTTGAACTCAATTGAAATAACTTATATTCCATGATATAAGATGGGGTTTTTATTAATGGTTTTTTCTTCAATTTTATTAATTTACCCCTTTCTTTTTTATCACAACAATATATTGTTATCATAAAAAAGGGGAGATTGTTGATCTATTTAACTTGTATATTTTACAACTCGATTACTTGTCAAACTGATTAAAGAGGGGTTATATTAAATAAAATATTCCCCATTGTTTTATCTATATTAAAAATTAGACAAATACATTGATGTTCTACATCATTAATTTTTAATATATATATATATGCGCGCGTGTGTGTGTGGGGGGGGGGGGGGGTGTGGGTGCACACGTGCAACGTAGTTATGCACACAAGTGCACACCATTTTATTTTTTTATTGTCGACTATATATCTATATCATGGTTAAAAATATAGATATGTTGTCACAACATATATATCTATTTGTTTCTCACGTGTTCTTTTTTATGCATAATTTTATTAATTTATCCCTTTTTTCTCACAACAATATGTTGTCTTCATTAAAAAAGGGAGATTGTTGATCTACAATACATTGAAATTTGTTCGCATTAAATGATTTCATTTTTAGTGCGTTTAACTTATATATTTCACAACTCGATTACTTATCAAACTAATTAACCAAGCATTGTATTGAATAAAAATTCCTTACTATTTTATCTATATTTAAATCGTAGACAAATACATTGATGTTCTTGTAATATCCCATATTTTTGGGAATATTTAAATTACATGTGTACTCGTAATTTAATTAATTTGAGAAATAAAGTGATTTGAATAAATGTTAATTAGAAATTATTTGATTAACATTTATATGTAATTATATTTACTTGTGCGATAAGTAAATGAAATTGTATTATTTTATATTACGTCGTATGTGGGTAAAAGCGATACAATGAAATGATCTTATTCGGGGAATGCGTGTGGGTTCGTGTTGGGAATAAGATTGTAAATTGATAATAGCTGACACATATGGTAATTTCAAGAGCATAGATGATCCAAGATGGGTCAAAATAGTCAAAATTAGGTACTTGGGGTTTGTAATCAGGTTTCGAGGATTTTTTGAGCTATACAGGACCCGTATGGGCGTATTCGAGTCATTTTAATATTACAATTTAATCTAATTTTGGGTTTATCAATATAAGTAAATGTAATACCCCGTATTTCTGTGTATTTAGAATTTAATTAATTGGGTAATTAAATAGAAAATACGCTTTAATTTAAATTACGTGAGTAGAGTAATTTAATATGATTTAATGATAATTACGATTATTAAGCGTAATAATAATTGTGATTATTAAATATTAAACAAGAGATAGATACTGATTAATATTATGATTCAAATTTACTAGGTGTGAATTGTAAATGTTGATAGTTAATTTGTACGACATAGCGAGAGATATGAACGTGCTTGATTATACCTCAACCGAGTGTCGCGTGTAGACTAAATTGAGGATGAGATAGGAAAAATATTTTTGGTGACTCAAATGAAAATTTAGAGGTCACAGATGTTTCCTAAAGGGCCGAACTAGTCAAAATAGTTTACCCGGGGGTACTAGTCGGGTACCGGGGCATTTTTGTGCTAAACTAGGACCGTATGCGGGCGTTTTGGTCTTTTGGCATATGGGGGTGAGGAGACCTACGAATTTTGGAGTGTTTTATTAGATGAATAAAAGTGGGGTTAGGGTTAGAAACCTCATAACACAAAGGAGAGCCATTAGAGAGAGAAGGGAGACCATTCTCAAAGCCTAAGGAAGAATTGCCGAAGGATTCAAAGAGTTCTTGCACCACAAACTAGTTGGGAAGGAAGATTATAGGAGAAAGACAATTAATCACCAGCAACAATCACGAAATCAGATCATCTCTGAACAAGGCAAGTGGTTATTTGCAAATTATTTTGAGTTATAATATCCATGATTAGGATTTATGAATAATTGGTTTTGATTAATATTCTTGGAGAAAAAAATTTGATTAATTGCATGTGTGGGTTAGGATGTAGTTAGATTTATATCTGTAGAGGATTGAAAATCAGAGGAACCATGATTGTTAATACGAATTAAAATCTGGGTTTATGATTAAAACTATGGGAAGAACATATTTTTAGGTTTCTTGAATAATTAGAGTATTTGAATTATTCTGGGCTAAATTTGTGAAGATTTATGATGTTTAAATCATTAGAAATCATCCTAAAGTATGTAGGAATGCTTAGAAATCATTGGTTTGAAGTTTGGTGTGTTATTATGTAAGTTGGATAATTGGGAATGGTGAGAAAACGCATGAAGAAGACGAATTGCACCTGCACCTACACCTGCACCTGCTCAATTGATCGATCGACCCTTGAATGTCGATCGAACGATGATCCTGGTCGATCAATCAACCCAGGCTGATTCTGGGTTCTTTTGTTGGTTGAGTTCTAATCATTTGCCAATGCTTGGGGGGAACCTTAAGGATGATATTGTACCTATGTAGGGATTGTGGGAAGACCAGTAGGTGCATAGTGGGGGTCCTTAATGATCATTGAGTGAAAGATTCAAAGAGATGGACCGGCGAGGATAAACCAATCGAATAGTGCATCGGGTGTAGACACCTCATTTTGTTACCCCTAACTCTCCTTAGGTCCCTAGTACCTCCACTCATCACTGTAAACCTTGGTCACGTCCCGAGTACTGATCTGAAAGCCATCGGGCACTCCCCGACTCAATTTGACCCAAAAGTCAAACTCTTCGTCTTGACTAAGACTCAATTAATATTCTAAGGGAACTGAATACCCTTTCCAACGGTCCACCCCGTGCTCGATTCTGACTCACCATGCGGACGAACGATCCGTTTGCGTCCGAAATCTGACCCAGAGGCCACCGAGCGCTCCCGGGTTTTGTTGACCTAAGTTAACCCTTCAGCTCGACTGAGGCTGAATGAATCTTCTAAGGGCACTGGATACCCTTTCCAACGGTCCATCCCGTGCGCAATTTCGACTTTCCATGCGGACGAACGATCCGTTTGACTCCGAGAGGTCACCGAAGGGTTCTCGGGCCCGATTGACCAAAGTCAACTTCCTGAACAGGGCCAAACTCTTTAAAATGTCAAAGAACATCTCCTAACCTTTCTAACGGTCTGCCCCATGCATGATTCGGACTTACCATGCGTCCGAACGATCCATTTGCGTCCGAACGATTCCCCATTCAGCGAACCGACAAACGCTTCCCAGCCACATTTGACCCAAAGTCAACTCCCAAACTTGGGAGCGGTCCAAAGGAATTTCGAAGGTCTCTGAAATAACTTTCTAATGGTATGCCCCGTGCACGATTCTGACCAACGGTTTGCCCTCGGCGGCCAATTTTCCGAAAAAGCCTGGGGCGCACTGCCAAATGGCAGGTCCCAGACCCTGTCTATCGGCAGCTGCCAATAGTTAGTGCCATGGAAATGCCGATCGACAGACCCCTGGGCCTATAAAAGGAGGCCTTGGCCTCATTTGCAAAAGGGGCTCAAATCAGAAGCAAATCACTCTCAGCAAACTCCCAGAAACCTCTCTCGAAGGCAGCATGATTTTAACTTCCAAATCCCTTTTTAACTTCCACTTTTCATCATCCCTTTCATCAAACTTGATGAATTAACCACTCTCCATCATCATCCAAGTGCAAGGGCTGCAAGGTCTCCAAGAAGGTTCATCTTTCTCACCTTTCTCTGCAAATCTTCTTAAATTTGCAATAACTTGTTTTATTACTTAAGCATTTTTATTATTTTATTTCATATATCCTAACATACTTTTTATCTAGTATTATTGCACATCTCTTATTTTCATATAAATAAAACCCAAAAAAACAAGAAAAATAGGGTTTGCTCATAAATTCCAAATAGGGATTCTCACACTTTTTCCACACTTTTTCTACACACACACACACACACACACACACACACACACACACACACACACGCGCGTACAAATAAGAGATTTCTCCATTTGGATTTATGGGTTAAACCCCACCCCTCGTTTTGTATGCGAACTACGTGGACTTTGATGCCTTTATAGGCTACGTAGGCGTCTCGGGGTAAAATTCGAGACTCGAGTCTTTTTCTCACCTTTTCTCTTATTTTCTATCTTCTCTTTATCTCATTTTCCATTATATTCTATATATTTGTTCTTAATAACGTATTACTCCATATGCGTTATCGTTCTCTTATAACTATCAACGTAGGGGTAATCTCGTAAATCCTATTTTCTACATTAATCTTACATTCCTACGGATCACTCGCTTTATCTTTTCCATGATACAAGTCGAGGATTCCCACCTCCATTCTATATATACACATGCACACATATCATGGGGGAAATATAAAGGAAAATAGCAAATATCCATGAGAGACCGAAAGGGCGGAATGGGTGCCTAACACCTTCCCATTTCGTAACTAAGCCTCCGAACCTTTCTCGAATCATTTTGGTTTCACACGCACTAGTATGTCTTTGGATGCCATCCTTCGGGGTGGCTTCCCCTTTTTGCTTTTGTCTGTTTTGAGTAAAATAGACTAGCGACTCTAAATCTCTCTACATTTTCACACTTCACAAATCGACGCCGGCCGAAGCTCTCTCCCTAGAGAGGGGACACGCGGGACCCGAAGGATCCTTTCTCCCTCCGCGACGAGGATCGGGGATGGCCACAGTGGCGACTCTACTGGGGATGATCATTTATTTTGAGGGCTTGACTCTATTTACATGGATGCTATATTTGTTTATATTTCCCCCTTACCTGCATGTTCCCCTTTCTCACATGTGTATCCCATGCTTATGCTTATACTCACACACTTGTAGAAAATTCTCCATGTACATTTAACACCACGTGCACCTAGGATCACATGTATATCCCCATGTTGCACGCATCACCCATCCATACTTGGTGTACCTTTTGGGGTACTTGTACTTGGCTCCCTGTTTTGGCATAATCAAGAAAGGCATTCTCATCATAAGATACTAATAAGAGAATCATGCATGATTCACACGATATCACCAAAGGGCATTGCTATTGACCAAATTTTACCCAGTAACTGGAGAGTCACTTCGTGATGGGCGCTGATCCGGCAGGTCGCAGTTAGCCTAAGCGATATGACTCTCACCTTCCAGTGGCCAAGTACCTTCGACGTATATCGAACGGTTCCCCCGCATCGTACCGCTTGATCGAAGTTATGACGGGAGGTATATCGCAGGGAATTCGTTCACGTACGCCAAGTATATCGAATTCTCTCTCACATGTACTGTCCCCACGAGGTATATGGTGAGGCAATTCACGTACACTCAGGTATATCAAATGGCTTGTCCACACGTACCGATTGCCCGCAAGAGCAAGACGTATATCATGGAAGTCATGCTAAAGGGGGGAACCCATGCCGATTCACCCAACCAACTGCATACCCGCATATAGGTGTCAAACTTAGGACACGCACTTTAGATTGCCGATTTCAACCCGAAACTCTGTCGAAATTCCAGGTCGGCCTGCCGCTCAATTTTCGTGCATTTTTTAAAACGGGGCCCTGCCCGCGAGCCTGGTTACAAGTCCAAATGTAGCTTTGCATAGATGAAGACCCCCCACTTTCCTAGGCTCGGGTCCCGTCCGGCATTGCATTTAGGAGAATTAAATACAAGTGAGAACATAATAATCATAATAATCATGCTGAGTTCCGTCTCCAAAAACATTTCTCCCTTCTTTATCAAAAATCCAAAAATATTTCTCCTTTTTTATCAAAAATCCAAAAATAGTTTCTTCCCTTTTTTCTCAAAAATAAATCTCATCCTATGCCTTCTCAGGTAGATCGCACGCCCTTGGCCTGGCTCCTTATTGGCTTCGGTCTTCAGTCAAATCACCCCGGAGTTTCATCTTCTCCTCTACTACTTCTTCCGAGTCCGTAATCCATCCATCTTCCATGGAGAATGCAGATCAAGCACCAGTCATACAACCGGATCTGCTGACTGTCCTAGCTCAGCTCGTGGCCAAGATTGACAACCTCCAAGCGGAGGTCTGAGAAATGCAACGAAACCAAGTCCCTATTCCTCAAGAGCTCGAGGCCATGTTCCCTTGTGCTATGTGTCCACCCGAGCCTATCTGGGTCCCGGAGGAATATCAGCACGCTCCACGTGCCCCTTCGGCTAATGGGCCGCCGCCTGCCTAGCTTCTAATGCCAAACATTGCCCAGCCTGTGGCTAACTTGCCTGTAGTCGCTGATCCAAAGGAGGAGGAGTTGAATAAAGTTAAAGAAGATCTTAAGATGCTCACTAAGAAGTTCGACCAAGTCCGAATCTCTGGGAATTACATGGACTACACCCATATGTCTCCTTATCTTAAAGCAAGGTTACCCGAGAAGTTCAAGATGCCAAATATTGAGAAGTTCGAAGGGAGTGGCCCCCCGATTGTTCATCTTCGTAGTTATCATCGTTCCATGACTCTACTAGGGGCTTCTGAAGAAGTAATGGCCCAATTATTTCAACAAACTTTGAAGGACAGCGCCCTCCGATGGTTTTTGTCTCTTGAGGAATCCAGAATCCGTAGCTAGGAGGATGTAGCCCGAGAATTCATATCGCAGTACAAATACAATGACGAGCTCAAGGTCACCGCCGTGATTTAGAGCTGCTCAAATAAAACTCCGGAGAATCCGTCAGTAACTTTATAGCCCGATGGAGGGAAAAAGCAGCTACCATGACCAATCGGCCATCTGAGGAAGAACAAGTCAACATAGTGAAGAAGAATTTCTTGCCCCATGTCCGAGCAACCATGGGAGGGCAGTACTACCCCCAATTTCGATCTCTCAGAGAAGCAGGAGAAGAAATCAAGGAAAGTCTTTCCAAAATAGAAGTTGAAACGAAGAAGGTGTCCGGACAGTTCACCCCTAGAAAGTATGACAAGCCTGCCAATGCTACATGAAAGAGTTGGCGCTTGCGTTCAATTAAGAAATAATATAATAAATACCATTTTAAACCCAAATTAACCCTAAGCATGCAACTAGGTGTGATTGAAACAATATGAAATCATGCACGAATTATTCAACACACAAAGTTAAGGAAAAATCCCCCAAAGGGGCAAAACCATTTGTATATCACTATAATTTGTAAGAGAAACGGCTTACAATCGGATTACACTGAAATACAAGTTTTTGACTAAGAATTACCCGCAGGCATCGGATTCTGTAGTCGCGGCTGGAAGACTCCCTTTCCAGTAGGGTTGGCGGCTGGAACTATCCCTGTCCAGTAGGGCTGCAATGAAGAGGAAGGAACGGTCCACTTCACAAAGGGTTGAACAACAGCAATGGTGTTCTTGGGTTACCAAACTTGATTCACATAGATATGGAAGATGTCTGAATCTAAAAACCTAGAATCATAGGACTCAATAGGTGAAGACTTTAGGGTTGATATGCTCTGAAAATCGTTGAAAAGTCTTAAGAAAACCAACCTCCAAACGTGGTTTAAATAGGAAGCCAAAACCCTAAAAAATATGCAACACGATCTGGCAGAGTTTATCCAGGGCGGACCGGTCCGGGCCTTAGGCGGATCGGTCCGATAGCGGACCGATTCTTTTAATTTGAAGCTGATTTGGTTCGCATTCGGTTCGGGGCTCACTGGCTTCAAAGTTCACGACGGATCGGTCCGGGGCGGTCTGGTCCGGGTCTCAGCGGATCAATTCTTTTTATATAAAGGCGGATCGGTTCGTTTTAATTTCAGGCGGACCGGTCCGGCTGACTGGATTTCTGAATTCTTCCTTTCTTTTGATCTTCGAATTCCGTTGATGATGAATGGAGTTTGAATCTTTGCAACGGTGTTATGGCTAATGACATATACAAGTATGTTGGACAAAAATGTCCTTACACTACAGTCTCAACTATCAACAATATCTCTCAACCAACCACATCATGGGCACCAGAAAGTCGCCCTGCCCTCGTCCAAAGGGAATACACTGAGCTTCATGCTCCCCTCTCCAAAGTCTACCAAGCCCTGTTAAGTCGAAACCTTATAAAACCCTTGGATCCTCGTCCATTACCCAATCCACTTCCCAGAAATTTCAAGACTGATGCTCATTGTGCCTTTCACCAAACTGCCGGCCACACTACCGACCAATTCTTTCACCTTCGGAACATAATCCAAGATCTCATCGATCGGGTATCATCGCCCCCCTAGCCAATCCTAAGCCAAACACTATGCACAACCCACTTCCAAATCACACCAATTCCATTTTCTTAGAAGAAAACCCGGATTTTGATTCATCAACCCAAATCACGCCCCTATACTCTCCTAAACCTCTTCAAAGTTGCCCATATTTCCTCCTACACCCTACTAGCCCCGCTATTCAGGCACTCTCACTCCTCACTAGAGCATGCATCGCTGTACGTACCCGTTCTGAAAATGGAAGTATGGAATTATCAGAGGTATTAAACCAAGTCCTAGAGTTCGGGATGAAATTGCCGTCACATATGGTCATCGATTGCCAGAGATTCAGTACACTATTCTTGGAAGCACGAAAATGGGCCCGAGGTTCAGACAAATGGGTGGTACCAACCGACGAAGTCAACTTAGATGGTGTTGTCCAGATCATGGCCGAAGTATTCAGGCAAACCAATAACATTTGCAGTATCAACGAGTTATTTGGTGCTTTGAAGCTACAAGGGCACCTGGTCCCTTCACCCTTACACATCCCCACAGAATGGGAAGACCTATATGAGGAATCCGTTGAAGTTGTACAACGCATCGACTTTATAGGGAAAGACAAAATTGTTACCACCGAATGGGGGGAAGAATTCGAAGACTCGAATGAAGAGCAGGTTTCAGGAAAAACCGGCCCAGTAGCCGACTTATGTGGGATGATATCATTTGAAGAACTCCTCGAAGAAATAGACAGGGCGGCAGAATAACCTGAGATTGATGAGGAAACTGGATTTAAGTTTTTCCCTTCTTCAGTAAATCACATAACCAGATCTGGGAGACATTACCAAATTCCGAACTCACTACCAGCAAATAACAAGGGGAAGGGCATTGAAGACATTCCTATGCCAGAAATGACCATCGAGGAGAGCAAGATCCTCGATCAACTGAAGAAAACTCAAGCTAAAATCACTCTATGGGGGCTTTTCATGTCTTTCCGGCAGCACAAAAATGCTTTAATCAAGTTGCTCACAGGACCCATAGTTCCTCCTTCTACCACACCAGAAGAAGCAGTAAATTTGGTCGGATCCTTGACCTCCACCCGAATGTTGTCCTTTTCTGAAGAAGAAATCCCCGGATTTATGACAAATCACAATCATGCACTCAACATCTCCATCGAAGTTATGGGGAAGGTTATACCACTTTCTCTCGTTGATAACAGATCCGCTTTGAATGTTTGCCCACTGAGAACCTTCAAATGTTTAGGTCTGAAAGAAAGTTACCTTTCTCCAACCTCCGCTGCCGTGCGTGCCTACGATAATACCCGTCGAGAGGTGATGGGATCCATAAAACTTGCAATAGGGGTTGGCCCTATAAACCCCGTTGTCGAATTCCAAGTCATAGACATTCTAGCCTGTTTCAACCTGTTGCTCGGATGACCCTGGATCCACAGTATAAAGGGTGTCTCTTCCTTATTCCATCATAAATTGAAGTTCTTCGCCGATGGGCTAGTCATCACCATCTTGGGTGACTACGATAACGCCGATGGTGCAAGCACCAGCAGTCCAATTCTTGAGATACAGCATGGGTCAAATGATATGCTCCTATCAGGATTCCGAGTCGAGCCATCCCTACTCCCGGCAGGGGACGGTTTTAAAGAAAGGGTTTTGCCCAGAATATGACCCTCATAGCAATGTCAATGTGATTCAGACGTTCAGAAATATGCACTTCATGCCCGTACTGGGGCTAGGACAAAGGCAACAGGGGATACTTGAGCCCATCGAACTGAAGAAAGCTTTCCCTCCTTGAGGTTGGGATATCAACCATCAGAATAAGAGCTCAGAATGATACGCCATTCTCGATCAAAGAGAGGGTTAGACTGCGTCCGAACTATCCCAGGAGATTCCTTGAATGGACGATTTATCAAAGAAGGCTAGGATTTCCCCTTTTGCGGTTTTCCAGAACCATGGTACGACCACACAGACAAGAAGATGAAACCTGGAATGGAGATCTTTTTCCAGGATAGCCACCCATGGGCCGAAGGTTTCCAACACCAGGTGCCACCACTTATCAAAGATACTGAAGAAACTGAGGAAAGTGATTTCGAAGATTCCTTCAACTTGCATACACTAGGGCTGGCATTCTGCATGGTTCATTCAGACACTACATCACTGGACCCCTCTCATCTGATCAAGGCTGCTGACACACCTCTCCTCAACTGGCATGCTGCGCTAGTTCTACCTCTTGCAATCTCCCATTACCCCAATGTTTACCCTATTTCTTCTACTGTTGTCCACCCTTGCTCAAATGTAATTGAGACCTCTTTTGATGAGGTTCTCAATGTTGTTTTTCCTATCAATGAAATAAACGAAGATTTTGAGTATCTTGCCGTGCCTTACATTAATTGTTTAGATTCTAATCAAGCTTTTGATGATGATGATTTTGTAAATGAACAATTCTTAACTGATTTAAATAAGGTTAATAACAAACAACATAACCACGTTCAAGTTAATGAAGAAGAGACTGTTGTTATTAATCTCGGTTCTAGTAGCCAACTGCGCAAGATTAGGATAGAGGCCACCCTTGACGAGCATGAGTGCGCACAACTCGAAGAATTGCTAAAGGAGTTCGTGGATGTCTTCGCATGGTCCTACGATGATATGCCCGGTATTGATCCCGAAATAGCTCAGCATAAGATCCCCACTCTCCCAGATTACAAGCCAGTTAAACAAAAGTTAAGAAAGCTCCGCCCTGAATGGTCGCTTAAGGTCAAAGAAGAGGTGGTCAAATAGTTGAATGTGGGTTTCATTCGAGTAATCGAATATCCCACGTGGCTAGCCAATATAGTACCTGTACCGAAATCAGGAGGAAAGGTTTGAATGTGTGTGGATTATCGAGATTTAAATAAAGCTTCTCCGAAGGATGATTATCCGCTACCCAACATCGACATGATCGTGGACAACACAGCCAGTCATGCTCTCAAGTCATTCGTCGATGGGTTTTTCGGATACAACCAAATAATGATGCACCCCGACCACCAAGAGAAAACCGCATTCATCACCCCATGGGGGACCTTTTGCTACACCGTCATGCCGTTCGGTCTCAAGAATGCTGGGGCTACTTACCAGAGGGCCGCTACAACCATCCTGCACGATTTGATTCATAAGGAGGTTGAGGTTTACGTGGATGATATGATTATCAAGTCCAAAACTAGAGAAGGTCATGCTCCTGCTCTCCGAAAGTTCTTCGAACGACTACGGCAGTATTAGATGCGACTTAATCCATAGAAATGCGTTTTCGGCGTTACAAAGGGAAAACTCTTAGGATTCATGGTCAGTGAGAAGGGAATAGAAGTAGATCTCGCCAAGATGAAAGCCATACTTGAGATGCCACCTCCCTGAACAGAGAAAGAGGTCCGAGGTTTTCTTGGAAAATTACAATATATCAGCCGGTTCATTAGTCAGCTAACCTCCATCTGCGAACAAATCTTTAAACTCCTCCGAAAGGATTAAACCAAGGTTTGGAATGAGGCCTGCCAAGAAGCTTTTGATCGAATCAAATAATATCTGACCCAACCTCCAGTTCTCATGCCACCACAGCCTGGTCTCCCTTTGCTTCTATACCTAACCATAACCGACACTGCAGTTGGGGATTTTCTAGCCCAATACCTTGAAGACTCCCGCAAAGAAAGAGCCATCTATTATGCCAGTCACAAATTGGTCGGGTATGAGGTCAACTACACTGCCTTAGAAAAGTCATGTGTCGCCCTTGTCTGGGTCACCCAAAAGTTACGACACTACATGCTCGCCTTCTCCATTAATCTTGTATCCCGAATGGATCCTATCAAATACCTTCTTGAGAAACCCGCCTTATCCAGTCGAATGGCCCAATGGTTGATGCTCCTAACCGAGTTCGATATCGTATACGTCACACAAAAAGCCGTTAAAGGAAGAGCCATCTCTGACTACCTCGCTGACTACCCTGTAGAAGAAGCTAATGCCTGGATCTCCGAATTCCCAGATGAGAACATTCTTTGTACCGCCTAAGACTGCCTCTGATGGAAAATGTTCTTCGATGGCGCTGCCAACAAAAAGGGATATGGCATTCTGACATTTCTAGTCACCCCAGATGACTCCCACACTCCTATCGCTATAAAATTGGATTTCCCTTGCACCAACAACATGACAAAATACGAGGCATGCACAGTGGGCCTCAAGGTCACTCTCAAGAAACGTATTCAATACCTTGATGTATATGGGGATATCTTCAGCCCTCATCATCGGTCAAATGCTCAGAAAATGGAAAGTCAAGGACGAAAAGCTCCAACCCTTTCATGCCCAATTAGAAGAGTTAGCCTCCCAATTCCGAGATATCACCTTCTGTTACCTACCCCGAGCAAAGAATAACCTAGACAATGCTCTCGCTACCTTAATCTCCATGGTCTACATACCCGAGGGAATAGCAATGACCCCATTCCTAATTCAAAAGCAAGACAAACCAACCCATTGCTACCACATTGAGCTCGTCACCACAAAAGATCCTGAGCTAGTCAACTACTGGTACTATGATATTTGGTGCCTCCTCAGGTACGGTAGGTATCCCGAGGGTTCCAACAAGAACGACCGAGCTACCCTCCGAAGGCAGGCCGCCCAGTGCATCATCTGTCATAAAGCCCTACTCAAGAGGAATTTTAATGGAACTCATTTGCACTGCATCGCAGGGGCTGACATTGAAAAGATAATGCAGAAAATCCATAGCGAGGAATGCGGGCCCCAAATGAACGGTCACATGCTTGCCAAGAAGATCATCCGACATGGCTACTACTGGACTACCATGGCCCAGGATTGCACCGCCTATGTTCGGAGATGCCCTAAATGCCAACAGTTCTTTAATCTCCAACATCTACCTCCGTGGGAATTATACAACATGACTTCTCCCTGGCCGTTCTCCACCTGGGGTATCGACATCATAGGGAAGGTTACACCAAAAGCGTTAAATGGGCATGGCTTCATCCTGGTTGCCATCGATTACTTCACCAAATGGGTCAAAGCTGAGTCATACGCAGTATTAAATGCCAAGAAGGTGGCCAAATTCATTAAGAAAAATATCATCTGTCGATATGGGGTCCCGCACGAGCTAGTATCAGATAACGATTTGCACTTCGAGGCAGAAGTCACAGAAGTTGTCAACGAGTATGGGATTCAGAGACACAAATCTTCTCCCCACCGACCTCAGACCAATGGTGCAGTTGAAGCCGCCAACAAAAACCTCAAAGCCATCATCAGTAAGATGACCGAAAGTTGTAGGGCTTGGGCCGACCGGATCCTGTACGCCCTCTGGGGCTATCGAAACTCAATCCGAATCTGTACTGGGGCTACCCCTTACTCCCTGGTTTACAGCATGGAAGAAGTCCTACCTGTGGAGCTGGAAATACCCTCGCTACGCGTCATGCTCGAAAGCAAGGTTAGTGAAGAAGACTGGTGCCAAAGCCGTCTTGATGAGCTAGCCCTCCTAGATGAAAGAAGATTTAAAGCTCTTTATCACATACAGGGATACCATCATCGAATAGCGCGATCATTCAACAAGAGAGTCAAGGACCGTGGTGTCCAGGAGGGGGATTTAGTCCTCATGGAGATGATCGAACCCATCTGGTCCCCAGACGAAAATTCAAGCCCAATTGGAGCGGCCCTTACATTGTGAAGAAAATCTTGTCTGGCGATGCCGCCATGCTCACTGACCTGGATGGGGAAGAGATGGCTCGTCCAGTCAATCTGGACCGTCTCAAGAAATTCTACCCCTAGTCTAAAATCTCGGCGTGCGACTCTTCTCATCTCCCTTCTATTCTAAAAAAAAAAAAACTCTTCATTTCACTCTACCCAGAACTATGTGGGCCTAGTCCTCTACAAAAAAACTATTTTAAAACTTTTCAAAAAAAAACCCCAGAGGTACATAGGCAGCTCATACATCCCACATGAGCACGACCCCTCTTTTTTCACAAAAATATATTCTTTTCTTATCTCCAAGAACGACAGTTCATTCTAAATGTCTACTTAAACAAAAGGATTATGTATGCCTTAGCGATCGGTATAGATAATTCAAAATACAAAATTCATCGAAAGGCATTGCTGGATGATCAGAAACTTGTTTATTTCATTAATAAGAAATTACAGTACGGATTACATAAGAAAAAGGAATGGATAACTTCCTTCCCCCTATTACCATAAAAAACCAGATAAAATCCCCACACCTGCTACACAAAATAAACTCTACAGAAGTCCTACCCACAGCTACCAGAAGAGCCTGCACCCTCATCATCTACATCCTGAGGACCCCAAGTTTCTCCTTCCTGAATGGAGTGCCTCAAACACTCCATAGACCGATGAGCCTTAACCATCTTCGAAAAGACCACAACACCTCCTTCCATGGAGTCAGACAAAATAAACCACCTTTGACCAGTCTCTACTGCCAACATCTTGCTGACTACTTTCCTCCACAACCACTTCATATAATCTTTGGGGACATGGAAAACCTTCCTGATAGACTGAGAGGGACGGGTCGACGGACGCTGATTTTCCCATAGATATCCAAGAAACAGACGCAAGTGCTCAGTCAAATCTTCTACCGAAAAGAAATTTGAGGCCCGAGGGGGCAGGACCTACGCCCAGCCAAATTTATGCAGAAGCCGCCAAGGGAAATAAAAAGAGGTTTGTCTGAGACCAACCAGTCGCACATATGAATACTCGCCTAGCTCCAGAACTGGATGCAACTTTCCCCACCAAGGCACTGGCCAATACAGCCCACGAGCCCCATGCTCCACAAGCCAATTCTCCCAATTCTCAACATGCAGGCCAACACGAATGAAGTAGCGCAAAAAGAAGTTGGGTACAGATATTCTGGAGGAGTCGACAAGCGGAATCTTTCAGACAACCAAATGAATAGCATCATAGGGCTACCCCTCAAAAAGTCAGAACAACCTTCTCTCCAGGCATCCAGGCCATTCAGAGTCTCCGCCAATATCACCACCGCAGGATTGCGACGGTATGACATCCATGAAGTAATGGCTGCAAGTTGTGGGTCCACTCGCACCTCCCCAGTCACCAACAACAATTTTGAAACCAGGCCCAGAACAACGGCTCCAGCATAGCCAGCATCACCTACTTCCCGCAAATGCACGGACTGCAACACCGCCGTGAGAGAGATTATTCCTCTGGCAACTAATGACCTGGCCGCCAAAGGCGAGATATGAAGAAGCCCGGCTAACAAATCCCTAGGGGAGCGGGAAAATTCGGGTAAAGCCACGACAACACTGGGATTCACACCTAGTATGGCAGAAAGTTCCTTGTAGGTAGGACAAACTTCTTCCAACCCAAAGCGAAATACATGATCTTTGGGGTACCAAAATTGTACTGCTGCCATCAGCATATTCCACTCAAAAGGTTGATTACGCCCCAAGGAGACTCGATGTATGTTGAAAGCATCATAGTCGACATTGTAAGAGCACATAGCTTCCAAGGCTTCGAGGTAGTTGACAAACTCGGTGCTACCCGGGAGAGACATCTTGTAGGGCAAAGAAATAGTGGGAAAGTAGATGAGGATGCAAAGGTGTGATGAAAATACTCCACCCATCCCCCCTTTTGTATGATTGAGAACTCTCACAAAAGACATAATCCCTGCAGAAATCGGAAGGAATCCTACCCCACAAGGTACTAAAGGCTGAAGAGGGTACCAATAAAAGCTTTTAATTGATAGGACTGGACTGAACTGCCGATAGGCAGGCCAGGGTGCTTGTCGATCGACAACCCCCCATTTTTGGAAATTTCCTCCTTTCCTTTTTTGTCAAACCAGGAAACTCCATAAAAATAAATTGATATTTTCAAAAGAATTTCAAGAATCCTGTTTTCTCCTTATGGGATTCCCCTTTTTAAATAAAATAAATTTCCTTCGAAAAATTCCAAAAATATTCTTTTTTATGGTCTCAGCAGAAAATTAAAAAAGCGCATATGCATTCATTCATCATTAAAATAAAGATAGTAAAAAAACTGCATTGCATTGCATATATCTGTTTTCTGTGTTACATCATCTTGCAAAAAATAGAAAGAAAAATCCAAAAAACAATGGGACTCAGCCCGAACCCACATTCTCTCTCTCTCTTTCTCAAGAGCTTCCACCCCTGCGACGCGCTCTCTTCCCCCTAGGACGAGACGACGCGCCCCCACTACCCGAGCCAGAGTCTTCCCCGGACGAGGCTGACGACACCAAGCAAGAAGGAACAGGGACAGCATCCCAAGTGTGGGCAGTCTCCGATGATATCTAGTCTCTGATGTCCCTGTGCCAAGTGGTTGACACCTGGATTTGCTGTAAGGAAAAGGCAGAATCAGTATCAAGCAAAAGAAATCAAAAAAAGAGGAAAAGGACCAAAAGGTTTACTGCAGGACGAAGGACCTCCTCTGTCAAACCCATCTCCTCTGGATCCATCGCAAGGGGACGGTGCAGCATCAACACTATCCCTCCATCAGCCCGTCGGATGTTGTACGAAGGAGTGTGTAGCCGTACAAAAGGGACCTCCGATGTTGCCGCCACCGCAGGTGCCAACGGACCACCACCACTGTGGGAAGGCCCCACCGCCCGACTCGAACCTGCAGGAGGGAAAGGCAAGGCATCATGTATGCTGGGCGCCACCAACCAACTGTCACAAAATCCATATAGTCATACGGCGCAGCCGTATCAGTGTACAATGCATAGGACTCGCCGATCATCGCCGCGATCCTCTCATCCTCCAACAGCTATCGCTCCCGTCTAATAGACATAGGAGGCTGCGCAGGAGGCACCACCACCTTCTCCTCAGCAATCTGATGAATCACCCTCTCCCCGAGGTACCAGGAATGGCCGAACTCATGCGCCAACAAACGCCTCATCTGCGCGTTCACCCCAGTCATCCCCGTATCCTGAATGGCTGTCCCTCAGGGATAAAAGGTCACCTAAAAATCCCCAAGCAGGCATGAGTCAATACAAGATCAAAAGGTGAAAAAACCAAGACTGAAATGGAAAGAGTCTTACCCTACCACTGGTCAGGTCATTCAGGACCTGACGTACCGCCTCCAGGGAAAGAGATCCCTTCGACTGCCGGTTGGCCTTACGCCATCGAAACAGTCGGCAGAAGTTCCCAACAGTGTCATCCTTCAGAGCAATCAGTGGGGTGTTGCACCCAATCACCTCATAGAACCACGTCTGAATTCACAAGCAAACAAAGATGCATAAGGAAAATGCGAATGCATGAAAGGAAAATGCGAATGCATGAAAGGAAAATGCATAAAGTAAAGAATACCTCAAGGAGATACGTGGCTCCAGTAAAAGTCTGCCGGCAGCACCGGCTGAATGCATCCAAAGAAGAGTAAAGGGTCGCCAAGGTAAGACTCCCCCAATCATAAAAAGGGATGTTCAAAAACATCCTCAAGTACGGCGAAAACCACAAATGGACGACGTCACCGCTCGACGCCACCATGAAACCTCCCAGCACCAACAAGATAAACAACCGGGCCATCTGCCTCACTTGCAGCCCGTCCTCCACATCAACCACCCTGCTCAGCAAAACATCCTTCAGCAAGGACAACCGGATAGAATCCCCAGAGACTATCCTCCTCACATCACCAAGTGCCGCATGCACCGCCTCTAGCCTCACCCGCAAGGAGCGATCCACCTCTATCTGCTCCCCGTCACAATCTAGCCCCAGCAGTTGCTGCACATCTATGGGAGTCACCGTCATCTCCCCGAAGCCAAAATGACAGGTGTGGGTAGTGTCCCACCATCTCTCCCCCAAGGCACACAAGACTGCCGTCGAACGAGGCGTCTCATCCAGCGCAGTCGCCAACCTCCCAAAACCCGCTGATGATACTATCCAACACACCACGGGTAGAAGATGCTCCCAAACATCTTTAAGCCCCGTCATTCCGCGGGCACGCATGTTCTTCAAGGAAATATCTGACTGGCAAGAAGAAAAATTCAGTCAAAGGTCAAGAAAAAGGAAAAATTATCCAAAAAGAAAGGAATGCCAAAGGTCAGGTTACTTACATAACCGCCGGGAATCACTCTCGAAGAGCGATGACGCGATGGCTCCCGCAGCAAGGTTCGCTCATCCGCAACCAGCTCGAATGCATCGAAGGCATTCTCGTTCCCCAAAGCAAGAGGCACCCTGTCCCTCCAATCCACATTCGCCCAGTCATCAACGGTCAACCACTCCAGATGGACAACGGTGCTCACAAAAGCGTCCATTTTTGGAAGATCGAAATGTTAGAACAATTCGCAGAAAGAAATCGCAGAAAGAGAGAATGCAAGAAGCTGTGAAAAATGAAGGGGATTCGCCCCCTTTATATAGGATGCCAAGCTCCATGCCGATCGGTAACTCCCCCAACCATATTGATCGGCACTGTCTCCTCACCTTCCCGAGGCAGTCCAAAAGTCCGTGCCACTTCCGAATGGCACCCCTCAGTCTATGCCGGTCGGCACCCCCCTTAAAATTTCGTACAACAATTCCCTGAAAATACCAAAAAGCCTCGAAAAATCCCCGGAAAATTCCTAAAAATCCCAGGAAGGATTTAGAACGTTTTCATTAAGAAAATTTTGCACTCCTTCAGGCGAAACCTCTTTTTTCCAATGGAACCCTCAAAATCCAAGCGAATGACCTCTCGGGCAATCACCTCCTCATTAGAGTTTACAAACCGTTCATCTCCCCAACAATCAGCTCCTCCGCTCAAATCAAAGGCACAAGGCCTCCCCAGCTATCGACTACCCGGTGCGATAAAATATCACATGGTATTTTTTCCCAGTAGAAATCAGAAGAATCACTCGCCCCAGGCGATCTCTCCCACAGGACAATCCAAATCTTCCCCAGCTCATTCATCGTTCCCCAGCGAAACCTCAAATCCAATTCTTATCCCTAGCGGAACCCCAAATCCAATTCTTATCCCCAGCGGAACCCCAAATCCAATCCTTAACCCGAGTGGAACTTTTTTCTTTTCCTGAGGAAATTCAATCACTCTTAGGTCAGAATTGACCTCAGTCTTGGATCGTCACCTGAGTTAGGTCAGAATTGACCTCGGTCCTCGTTCGTCACCACTCTCGGGTCAAAATTGACCCTGATCTTGGATCGTCACCTGAGTTAGGTTAGAATTGACCTCGGTCCTCGGTCGTCACCACTCTCGGGTCAGAATTGACCCCGTCTTGGATCGTCACCTGAGTTAAGTCAGAATTGACCTCGGTCCTCGATCCTCACCACCCTTGGATCAGAATTGACCCCGATCTTGGATCGTCACCTGAGTTAAGTCAGAATTGACCTCGGTCCTCGGTCGTCACCACTCTTGGGTCAGAATTGACCCCGGTCTTGGATCGTCACCTGAGTTAGGTCAGAATTGACCTCGATCCTCGATCGTCACCACTCTCGGGTCAGAATTGACCCCGGTCTTGGATCGTCACCTGAGTTAGGTCAGAATTGACCTCGGTCCTCGATCGTCACCACTCTTGGATCAGAATTGACCCCGTTCTTAGATCATCACCTGAGTTAAGTCAGAATTGACCTTGGTCCTCGGTCGTCACCACTCTTGGGTCAGAATTGACCTCGGTCTTGGATCGTCATCTGAGTTAGGTCAGAATTGACCTCGATCCTCGGTCGTCACCACTCTTGGGTCAGAATTGACCCCGGTCTTGGATCGTCACCTGAGTTAGGTCAGAATTGACCTTGGTGCTCGGTCGTCACCACTCTTGGGTCAGAATTGACCTCGGTCTTGGATCATCACCTGAGTTAGGTCAGAATTGACCTCGGTCCTCGACCGTCACCACTCTTGGGTCAGAATTGACCCCGGTCTTGGATCGTCACCTGAGTTAGGTCAGAATTGGACTCGGTCCTCGGTCGTCACCACTTTTGGGTCAGAATTGACCCCGGTCTTGGATCGTCACATGATTTAGGTCAAAATTATCCTCGATCATCACCATTCTTAGGTCCTTAGAACTGACCTCGACCCTCTGAATTGATCATCCTCAGCACACTCTTTAGGTCCTCAGAATTGACCTCGACCCTCTGGATTGGTCACCCTCGCTGTCTTAGGTCCTCAGAACTGACCTCAACCCTCTGAATTAGTCATCCTCACTTCTTTAGGTCCTCAGAACTGACCTCGACCCATCGAATTGGTCACCCTCGCTCCTTAGGTCCTCGGAATCGACCTCGATCCTCTGATTTGGTCATCCCCAGCACGCTCCTTAGGTCCTTAGAATCGACCTCGACCCTCTGAATCGGTCATCCTCGCTTCCTTAGGTCCTCAGAATTGGCCTCGATCCTCTAAAATTGGTCATACTCTCTCGAAAGCATCATGTGGTGTCTAATCGACGCCTATCATTTGTTCCAAACTCACCCGTCGAGGGGCTCTATAGACACCTCATTATATTACCCCTAACTCTCCTTATGTCCCTAGTACCTCCACTCATCACTGTAAACCTTGGTCATGTCCTGAGTACTGACCTGAAAGCCATCGGGCACTCCCCGGCTCTGTTTGACCCAAAATTCAAACTCTTCATCTCGACTGAGACTCAATGAATCTTCTAAGGGCACTGAATACCCTTTCCAACGGTTCATCCCTTGTGCGATTCCAACTCACCATGCGAACGAACGATCCGTTTGCATCCGAAATCTGACCTAGAGGCCACCGGGCGCTCCCGGGCTCTGTTGACCTAAGTCAACCCTTCAGCTCGACCGAGGTTGAATAAATCTTTAAAGGGCACTGAATACCCTTTTCAACGATCCATCCCGTGTGCAATTTCGACTTTCCATGCGGACGAATGATCCGTTTGACTCCGAGAGGTCACCGAATGCTTCTCGGGACTAGTTGACCAAAGTCAACTTCCTGAACCGGGCCAAACTCTTTGGAATGTTGAAGTAAATCTCTTAACCTTTCTAACGGTCCGCCCCATGCACGATTCAGACTTACCATGCAGACGAACGATCCATTTGCGTCCGAACGATTCCCCGTCCAGCGAACTGACAAACGCTTCTGAGCCACATTTGACCCAAAGTCAACTCCCGAACTCGGGAGCAGTCCAAAGGACTTTCGAAGGTCTCTAAAATAAATTTCCAACGGTATGCCCCGTGCACAATTCTGACCAACGGTTTGCCCTCGGTGGCCAATTTTCCTAAAAAGCCTGGGGCGCACTGCCAAATGGCAGGTCCCAGACCCTGCCTATCGGCACCTGCCGATAGGTAGTGCCATGGAAATTCCGATCGGTAGACCCTTGGGCCTATAAAAGGAGGCCTTGGCCTCATTTGCAAAAGGATCTCAGATCAGAAGCAAATCACTCTCAGCAAACTCCCAGAAACCTCTCTCGAGGGCAGCGTGATTTCAACTTCCAAATCCCTTTTTCACTTCCACTTTTCATCATCCCTTTTATCAAACTTGATGAATTAATTACTCTCCATCATTATCCAAGTGCAAGGGCTGCTTTTCAACATTCAAGATCAAGCTCAAGATCTCCAAGAAGGTCCATCTTTCTCATCTTTCTCTTCAAATCTTCTTAAATTTGCAATAACTTGTTTTATTACTTAAGCATTTTTATTATCTTATTTCATATATCCTAACATACTTTTTATCTAGTATTATTTCACATCTCTTATTTTCATATAAATAAAACCCAAAAAAATAAGAAAAAGAGGGTTTGCTCATAAATTCCAAATAGGGATTCTCACACTTTTTCCACACTTTTTCTACAACTAAAACACTTTTTCTACACACACACACGTACAAATAAGAGATTTCTCCATTTGGATTTATGGGTTAAACCCACCCCTCGTTTTGTATGCGAACTACGTGGACTTTGATGCCTTTATAGGCTACGTAGGCGTCTCGGGGTAAAATCCGAGACTCGAGTCCTTTTCTCACTTTTTCTCTTATTTTCTATCTTCTCTTTATCTCATTTTCCATTATATTCTATATATTTGTTCTTAATAACGTATTACTCCATATGCGTTATCGTTCTCTTATAACGATCAATGTAGGGGTAATCTCGTAAATTTTATTTTCTACATTAATCTTACATTCCTACGGATGACTCGCTTTATCTTTTCCATGATACAAGTCGAGGATTCCTACCTCCATTCTATATATACACATGCACACATATCATGGGGGAAATATAAAGGAAAATAGCAAATATCCATGAGAGACCGAAAGAGCGGAATGGGTGCCTAACACCTTCCCATTTCGTAACTAAGCCTCCGAACCTTTCTCGAATCATTTTGGTTTCGCATGCACCAATATGTCTTTGGATGCCATCCTTCGGGGTGGCTTCCCCTTTTTATTTTGTTTGTTTTGAGTAAAATAGACTGGCGACTCTAAATCTCTCTACATTTTCACACCTCACAAATCGACGCCGACCGAAGCGCTCTCCCGAGAGAGGGGACGTGCGGGACCCGAAGGATCCTTTCTCCCTCCCCGGCGGGGATCAGGGATGGCCACATCGGGAATTTGGGATTTGGGTTACGGAGAGAGTAAATGTCATCCCAAGGAGTATACCAGTAGGTTATATATAACTTAACTACTAAAATTAATGGATGGGTAACTAGGGCCCTTAGAGTTATGTGAATACTCAAATAAAAATACGATAGTGAGATAAATCGTAAATAAATAAGTACGATGAATATCAAAGTGAAAATATTACGTAAGAACACTATTATTATGTTGTGTGTATACCTACTTAATTATATCGATACTTAGGTGGAGAGAATACCTAAAGTATAATAACCTATATTAGGGTCGAGGTAGGATTCCGAACTAATATATGAAAATAGTAAGTTGGGGTCGTGATAAAAATGTTCCGAACGAACCTATGTATAAAGTTTCATCAGTGGGGTCGAGGCGATTTTCCGAACCACTACATGAAATGAATTTGGGGTCGAGGTGACATTCGGAACCAAACTCTTACCTGGTGTCGATGGACCATTCTGTACAAAGAGTCCTTGTTGCGTGTTAATAGGACATATTAGTAATGAATGAATTTATGAGTATATGTTGTGTGTGAAATATGTACTGTATTAATATTCTACTTGTGTGAGTTAATAGATAATGAGATGTCGCGAATGCATCTAAAAGAAAATTAAGTTGGAAGACTTAATTATAAAATGGTGAAAGATACCAAGGCGTGAACAATTATCTAAGTATATAAATCATTAGATATGGTTACTATTACATACTAAGTGGGAAGAATGGGAACTTAGGCTCATAGAAGAGTTCAGTTAGCTTGAGTAGTATAGATAGGTGGGCTAGGTACGGGACGTTAGGCGTGCACGATAGATTAGGGGTGAGGTAACTCAAGAGAGTGTATACAAAATCTTAACATGTGTAATGAATAACTCATTTTATTGTGATAATAACTTACAAAATATTTTCAAAACGTTTTTAGTACTAACTCTTGCTTTAAAAATATTTTCAAAACCTTTTAGGTGTCCAGCCATAGGGATGCCAAACTTGAAGATTCTGTTCAGGGACTCGTAGATGCAACTTTGTGGAGGCTGGCGGAACTTTGCATAGGCGCTTCATCAATTCAAATCCAGTGTAGGATCTCATTATAGTACTCTTTATTGGGATATGTTGTCCACAGACTTTATTTCAAATTTCAGTTTTGGATTATGTTTGTTTAATTTAGCAGTTTTGAATTTTTAGCCGAATGTTGACATGGAAAGATTTTATCCTTTATATATTGCTACATGATTTGATTCATAGTTTATTGTGAATGATTATCTATTACTTCCGCATGAGTAAATTGTCTTGGGTTAATGAAAGATAAAATTTGACACCGGTCTAATTTCACTTAGGTGATTAGTAATTAAAAAGTTTTCAAAAGTGATGCTAAGAATGAACCAACTAAGAAACCTGTTTTAATTTATTTTAGGACTAATCACCCGGGATTTAATTAGGAAGAGTGTCACAGATGGTATCTGAGCATCAGGTTCTAGTGTCCTTAGGATGTGGGCGACTTACTACGATTTCAGCGTTATGTCCTTTTGATATAGAGCCCTATTTTAGGACTGTTGCTTTTGTCTTTGCGTGCTTAAGATATCATACTTCTGCTATTAGATTTTTATATAAATTGTGTACCTATACAATCCCATTTATTTTTAGATTCCACCAAGGAGAGAACGAGCGGAGAGGGCCGAGGCCAAGGATGAGGTGAGGGAGGCCCATCAGGAGCCACAGGTACCAACACCCCCACCCGAGCTGATTTTTACTGCTCAGGTGGTAGTGATAGTGGCTCAGGCAGTTGAGATAACCATGGGGTCTATGGAAGCCCATTTTCCTCAGCCCCAGGCACAACCTCCAATGGCACCAGCAGTTCATCCCCCAACAGGGCCACCTTCTTGGCAGCGAGTTAGGGAGACCTTTCAGAAGGGCCATCCGCCTGAGTTTTAGGGTAGTATTGATGCGGTAGAGGCTTGCAATTAGAAAATGAACATTCAGCACCATTTGTGCATGCTTGAGTGTATCGAGAAATAAAAGCAGATTCTTGCTACTTTTCGTTTGTCGGGAGCATCTTTACTGTGGTGGGAGTCAGTTACCACTACAGAGGAGAGGTACTTGATGAAGATTTCTGAGTTTTGGGTGCGATTTGACCGCAAGTACTTCTCGCCTGCAGTAGAGTCATAAATGTGGAAGAAATTTAGTGAGGTGGTTCAGGGTGATCGATCAGTGGCTGACTATGAGGTGCCAGACGAGGTGAGCTACGAGGAGAAAAAAAAGTCCAAGTTTATGGATGGTTTCACCTGGAAGACCAGACAACATTTGATCGGTAACCCAGCACTGTTGACTTATACACACGTCGTTAATGCCAAACTAGTGCACCGTCAGGATCATCACTTCCATGTGAATTGAAGAAAGAGAGGTGAGCCCGGCCAACCGAACAGGGCAAATGAGAGTAGTGACAGCAGCACACTCCAGCACAAGATAATGGGTCAATAGGGCCAGGATTATCTACAAGGGAACTCTGCCAAGAGATTTAGGTATGGGCAACATCGATCTGATAGGCAGGGACAGTAGGGCTCCCAGCAATAGGTTCTTCGGGGCTGTCAGGGCCAAGGGAACCAAGGGGGAGGCCATCAGGGTCAACGTTAGGGCCAACGGGCTAAGGGCAGAGACAGTTCTAGGGGAAGTGTTTCGCATGTGGCCAGAAGGGTCACAAGAGTATGAATTGTCCACAGGGAGACAGGATACAACAGTCGGGTTCCCAATAGGGGCAGCAGGCTCCATTAGCCCCAGCACAGGCCCCATAGCAGCAGTCGGTCCAAATGCACTACAGACGTGTGTATAATGTTCGGGATGTGCCTTTTCAGCCAGCACCTCTGACACCATCGGTAATCGAAGGTACGTTTCATATCTATGGGCATGAGGGTATTATTCTGTTTGACACATGTGCGACATACTCTTTTATTACCACTAGATTTGCATGAGCAACCGGCCCTTTTGAGACATCCGACACTCATCTTATGTGTGTTGAGTCATAAATGGGTAGTGGGTCCCTTATACACTCGATCTGTAAGGGTGTGGACATTATGATCGGGAGATTGAGTCTAGCGGTAGACCTTCTAGTGTTAGATATGGAGGGTTACGACATCATCCTAGGCACGGATTGGTTGGTGGGTTATAGGGCGATGGTAGATTGCTATGAGAGGACTATCGTGTTCACCATTATGGGACAGAAGATGTTCCTAGTGGTGATTCCTCTTCCCGAGGGAGGATCGCGAACTCATTTGTATTACATTGAGGAGGAGACCTCATAGGAAGTGGTTATTTCTCTGGACTCAATCCCAGTCATGAGGGATTTTGAGGATGTCTTCGAGGAGATACTAGGGTTACCACCCAGCAGGGAGATTGAGTTCGTTATCGACTTAGCACTTGGGATGAGATCGATTTACAGACCACGATATCGCATGGCTCCTTTAAAAATGCAAGAGTTGAGAGAACATATTCAACAACTCTTAGGACAGGGATTCATTCGGTGGAGTACATCGCCGTGGGGTGCATCGATGTTATTTGTAAAGAAAATGGATTGTTTGCTCCGTTTGTGTGTAGACTACAGGGAGCTGAACAAGGTGACGATACGTAACAAGTATCCGTTACCTAGGATTGATGACTTATTTGATCAGTTGAGAGGGGTTGCGTACTTATCAAAAATTAATTTGAGGCCAGGTTACCACAAGTTCTGCATTCGAGAGAAGGATGTACCTAAGACCGCTTTCTTATCACGGTACGGGTCATACGAGTTCAAAGTGATGCCGTTTGGGCTCACTAATGTGCCTGCAGTATTTATGGACCTCATGAACAGGGTATTCAGGGAGTTTTATGGACCAGTTTGTGATCGTATTCATCGATGATATTTTGATTTACTCTCGTACGAAGTAGGATCATGCCGAGCATTTATGCATGGTTCTTTAGATGTTACGGGATCAACAATTATATGCCAAATTCTGAAAGTGTTAATTTTGGCTTTGGGTGGTTCAGTTTCTTGGCCACATTATGTTGGACAAAGGCATTACTGTTGATCCGAGTAAGGTTTCAGCGGTGAGGGAGTGGAGACAGCCCACGACACCGACCGAGGTTCAGAGATTTTTGTGATTGGCTAGTTACTATCATCACTTTATCAATGGGTTCTCAAAGATTGTTGGTCCTTTGATGAACTTGACTCGGAAGGGAGTAACATTCATGTGGTGCGACTACTGTCATTTAAAATTTGATGATCTAAAGGACAGGTTGACATCAGCACCCGTACTTGCATTGCCTAGGAGTGGAGTGAAGTATCGGGTCTATACTGACGCATTCTTACAGGGACTTGGGGGTGTGTTATAGCAGGAGGAGAGGGCTATAGCTTACGGTAGGAGGAGAGGGCTATAGCTTATGTCTTTTGCATTATTCGTCGTCTTTATCGTATGAAGTTCTTCCCTCTTACTATTCTCCACAGTTATAGCGTCTATCCCCTTTTGAATTAAGGGCAACATCTTATTGATCCAGTCTCCTATACGGTGAAGAGATACCGCACTCTGCAAAATAAAGGGGAGACAAGTTAGTACAAAATATAATTAAGGAAGAGACTATACACAATTTTTTTTAAAAAGTACCTGAACAACCCTATGAATAGAAAATTCAGTCAACATGGAGATGTCCATTGACTGGAGGAAATGCCTGTCGGCCTAAGAGATGAGAGAGATGATACCATTTATGGCTTTCTTGCCATAGTCGATGACACTCTCATCATCTATTTTCAGTTGTGACAGACGAGCATCCAGAGCATCGTCAGTTGATATTGAAATTGCCTGGTCAGGACGACCCTACTTCATGGGACGAGTGGTGGTGGTGTCATCGGATCAACCTTTTCTTTTCTTCCCAGCATCATCAGCTCTGCTTGGACCGCCTGCAGTAGACTTTTTGGTCTGAGCAATAGGGGTTCAGTCTTTTTGCCATGTTTATTGACGAGCTTACTCAAGTTAGAGGCCACCATGTTCCAAAGATCGTTTGATGTACCTTCTGGACGATCTACAAGAGGTAAACCTCATATTTAATTATGGGAAATTACAAAGTATGAGACAACAGTCGGTAAGGATAATTACTTATACAGCTCAGCTAGGGGGTTAACCCCTAGACCCATTTGAGCTAAATAATATGGAGTCATTAAATGCTCAAACTTCATGAGATGACCATTTCACCTTGATTATGAAGCTTATTAACCTTTTCAAAGGCTTCAGTGTTCAATCTCGGATCAAGTTTGGCCGATGTAGAGACTTTGTCCCACCTCAGAGGGGTCCCAGGCTCAGAGGTCCCACAGGCTTGGTTAGAACCCAATTCCCAAGCCCCAGAGATAAAGAAGTAATGGGGTTTCCAATTATGGTTTGAAGTTTGGGTGACCAGCAAGACCTTCTTCTCAGACTTCCTGGATACGAGATGATAGTAACCAGACTGAGTCTTGAAGATGAAGGTGTATAGAAGGTAAGGAATATGTTAATTGGAAGGTCATTTTGATGGACAACCTTCCAAAGGGAAATTAATCCAAGGATAACCCTCCAGGCATTTGGAGAAAGCAGAGAGGGGGCAAGTCTTAGATGAGATAGAATGGATCGGATTATAGGGTGAATAGACTGGCGAAAGCCGACCTTAAACATCTGCTCGTAGACACAGACTCCACCCTCTTGTCCATGAAAAGCTTTCTCATCCTTAAGAGGATTTCTCATGGAGATAGAAGAATCTATGCCATAGAGATGTCTCCCGACTAAGAGGTCGGCTTCAGATACGGTGCTCTCATATTCTTTAGCAACAGACGTGTTAAGTTCACTCTCCTCACCACTATCTTCTGGTTCCTAGGCCTGAGGATTGGTCGGGTCACTACTAGGAAATTTTTGTAAAAACTGGGCCCCAGTTGCAGCCGAGAGAGGAATTGCGTTTATTGGAGGAAGGATCGCCTCACTAGGATCAAGAATCTGAACAGAGTCGGATTGGGCCAATTTCTTGACTTTTTGGGAAGGTGAGACACGAGAGGAAGCCTCATTTATCTCAGAACCTTCGGCTTGGGATGAAGAATATTCCATGGATTCCTCGTATGAATCAACACTCTCAACTGGTTGAGAAGTTGACATAAGGTCGTCGGCTGATGAGGACGACTCAGACATGGGGTCACAAGGCTTAGTAACTTGGGGGTATATTATATCTAGGGGAGGTGGATAAATAGGATGAACCGGGAAAGCCTTAGCTTGACGACTCTCGACTTCCTCAGCCTCTACTCTCCTGATCTATTCAAAATACTTCTCTTTTAGTCTAGGAAACTCCCCGTCTAGCTTATATAACCGCCTTAAAATCAATAGGATGAGAATCAACTTGTGTGAAAACTGAAAAAGGAGTAAACAACTTATAACTTTGACTCTAGTTGACTAAAGATCAAATGAAGGAAGGTGAATCAATTCCAGTGAAGAGCGCCAAGAACACAACTTTGTAGCTGTCCGGAGAAGATGATCGGAGGTCACCCAAAAAATCTAATAATGGTATGTAAACCCCTAAAAGCTTGCTAAAGTACCCCTAACCACCAATGGAAACTTAAAATGATAGTGTGGTGGATGGTTTTAGCCCTAATCCTCCCAAAACCCTAAACGGGAAACCAAAACCCACCAAAAAATTGAAGGTGCTAAAACCTAGTTATTACAGTGAAATTAAATAAGGAAGGAGTAAAAGAAAGCTACTTGAGGACGGTTGGAGTCGAAAAACCTAAGGGAAGGTGGAAATCGTCTGAAACGAAGAACGAAAGGGTTGCAAAAGGAAAGTGGGAGTTTTAGAGAGAGAAGGAAACAGTGGGCTTAAACATTTTAGGGGGTATTTAATTTCCAGAAATGATTATGCATGAATTCCCAAAACTCATCATTTGGGGCACAAATCCCTAAGCGTTCAGCCATCAAATCAGTCTTGGGGCAAATGCTATCTAATCAGAACTGACACGCGTGTCACACAACATCTCATCAGAAGACTGGACCGACTCATATCGCTCAGCCACCTCTTCACATAGAAGGCTAAGGGCTAGGGGTGATTGATATGACTAAGTGTGACCTCGTCTTAGGATGAGGGTCTTTAGCACCAGCAATCGAGCTTTAAAAAGACCTCACTTTGGTCGTTTCCAAGACTCATCCAGACTGGGGTCAGCCTCATCTCTCATAACCTCGGCCATCCAGTAGGCTGAGACCTTAGGTGAGCATTTCTTCAGTAAGGACATCTCTCGTCCTCTTCTCCATCCAACACCATGAAATTACTTGTATATACCACCTCAGCCTGATGCCTTCGGTCGATACCACATTTGTCACTTACAAACATAAAGTCATGCACTGCATTAGCAACCTCGTACTCGATCTGGTCGAGACCTCTGCAGACGACATCTACAGTACGAGCAGTAGAAGGTTCCAAGGTGGCATGTCCCACGTGGATAATTCTGTTACAACTAGGTTATCCCCTCATGTGAGGGGATATTGCATCATCATTAGTTACATATGCTATGGACATATGTCATCATCCTATTAGGAGCCTTCATCTTCACACGCCTACAACATGCTTAGGGGGTGCATTATACCCTCTAAGATCTATAACTACTTGTTTTCTACCTCATGTAAAGGGATGACACATTAGAAACCCTGCTAAAACTCTGTCAAACTTATTGTAAGAGAGAGAAAACTTGAGTGCATGTATTTTTAGGCCATTAGAGCCTTTATTAGTGTATTTCACACACACTTGCACAATGTACGTAGGCCATTAATTGGATGAACCACTTAATTCCGACGATAAATCCCTCTTTTCCTCACCTCATTCTCTTACTGTTATATTGCTTGTTTTCTGCCATTATTATACCTGTTTGAGATCACTATTACTTTGGTATCATTTTTGGTATCATCAATGTGCTTATTAAATATTAATCGGGAGTGAGATAATGATTAATATTATGAATTTAATTTACTAAGTGAATAGTAAATAACATATGGAAATTATTACGCGTAATAGCGAGTGATATTGGTATAATTGAAATGATCTCAATCGGGAGTTGCATGTAGACTAATTTCGGGTTGAGATGGAATAATTATGTATAGTGAATTGGATGATGATTTCAAAGTCATGGATGGCTTCAGAAGGGTCAAAATAGTCAAAGTAGTATACCCGAAGGTGTCGATTGGGTCCTGGGGCATTTTTAGGATAAACTAACACCGTATAGGGGCATTTTTATCATTTGGGAAATGAGGGTTAGGAGACCTACGAATTTCTAAATCCTTTATCAGATCTGAGATAAGATGGGCTAGGTTTAGAAACTCAAAATACAACAGGAGTCCATGGTAAAACAAAATGAGAGAGTCCTTGGAGCTTTTGAGGAAAATCTTAGAGCTTTTCATCTCAATCTTACACCACAAACAACCTAGGAGTGAGGATTGATAGAGCAGACAATCAAATCCATAACTAAGACATGAAATCGGACCCTACTCATAAAAGGAAAGTGTTTATATACAATACCCATGTGACTAGGGTTTTATCGTATTTGATTAAAGTGATAAATCTTGGAAGAAAAGAATGACTTAAACGCATGTTTGGGTAGGAATTGAATGTAGAATGATTTGATATCACTAGAGGATAAGAAATTGGAGATTGTGAGTTATTGTCCAATAATTAATACTTGGTTTATGTTGAAGATTAACGGAGAATATGAAAACCTAGGGTCTTGGGGGATTAGATGATTAAATCCATTCTTGAATAATTTTTGTAATGTTTTGATGTAAAAATTACGTTAGAAACTTCCCTAATACGTGTGGGAAGGGTTTGGGACAATTGGTTTTATGTTTGGTGGAGAGACATGTAATTTATGTGGGTGTTAATGGTGAAAAGTTCACCTACATAGGGGAAAAAGATAACCTGGTACAAACTGAATCGATTCGTCCCAAGACCGAATCGATTCATCCGGGCGAATTGATTCGGTATTTGCGCATATCGATTTGGCCCTGTTATATTTGAATATATAAATGTTTGGGTAGTCGTTGGTTCCTCTTTAAATCATTACGAGATATTTATGGGATAACCGTAGGACCTTGATAAGGGCATGTGGTAGTCTTAGGGAGATAGTTAAGATTATAATAATTCAGGCCTAAATTATAATTAATTCGTAAGAATGAGAATGTAATTATGGGAAAGCGTGAGTGAGCTTTTGGCATGAACCAATAGGGTAAGGAAGACTTAGCTACTGAAATGGAACAAGGGGTAACTAGGGCCCTTAGAGTAGAGAATAATACTCCATTAAATATGATAGTGAGAATAATCATAAATTGAATGTACGGTGAGTATTCGAGTGATATATACTACGTACAACTAGTGATAATTAGGTTGTGTGAGTAACTACTAAATATATATAGGTTGTGTGTGTACCTATTATATGATTAATGAGACATGTTAATATACCTACGTTGCCTGCTATCACGGAGGTTCCTACATAGTGGGTGATCCCACCTTGTCGATTCCAAGGAGGCCTAGATTTGTGCCCCAGAACACAAAACTTAAGGCGGATCACTATGTCTCGTGTATTAGTGTGTCCGGCATGTCGTTTAGGTACGTTAGGTATGTGCGTAGACCAAAGGCTTAGAACTATATTTGCCACCACTCCTTACTATTTGATTTGGAGTTCTAGGAGATGTACCAAACCATTTGTCCCTATTTAGTACGAGAGGTACTTGGACTGATAGCAGAGTATGCCCATGTTTCACGGTGGTCGTTTTGAGAGACGTCGTATATATATATATATATATATATATATATATTCTACTTATGTGTGACAGTAGACAATTAGATAGTAGATATCTAAAGATTTAATTAAGTAGTGAAACTTAGTTAATTGAAAAATGAATATAAGTCAAATGATAATTTCAACTATTATAACGTATAAGAAACGTTAACTAACGGGTGAAGTACTGTATGGGCGGTATGGGAATAAAGTCGTGTTTGTATTCAGAAATACTTAAGTCTAGTTAGCTTGGGTAGAATAGTTAGGTGGGATAAGTATAAACGTTAGGTGTGCACAATATTTGAGAGGTGAGGAAACTCAAGTGAGTGTACGAGAACCTAAAATGTGTAATCAATAACTGATTCTAAGTTGTGATAAATACTTGCTAAATACTTTCAAAATATTTTGGGTTCTAACCCTTGCTATAAAATATTTTCAAAACCTTTTAGGTGTCCAGCCACAGGGACGTCAAACTTGATGATTCTTTACAGGGACGCATAGCTGCAGCGCTGTGGAGGCTTGCAGGGTTTTGATTAGGTGCATCATTCCTTAATTTCTTGTGTAGGCCCTTCAGTCGTCTTTCAGTATTTCACTTTGGGCGTGTTTCCCCATTTGAGACTTTATTTATTCAGTATTTCAGTTCCAGACTTGTATTCATATATTCTTATTAGTTGGATTCATTATTTGGTTTGGATTTTTAGCCAATGGCTTATTCGGCAAGACTTTATTTATTTGTTCACTTGAGATGGTTTGGACTGTAGTATTATGTGAATGTTGTAATTAAGTTTTTCAAATATTATTATTTGTCTGTTTAATGCAAGATAAAATTTGGCATCGACTTACTTAACCAATATGTGATTAGTAGTTGATTTGGTTTTCGACAGTGATGCTAAGAATGAACCATTTTTGTAAATCTTGTTTTAATTTAATAAAGGAATGATCACCCGGTATGTAATTAGGTGGGGTGTCCTAAATCGTATCAGAGCATTAGGTTCTAGTGTCCATAGGATCTGTACGACTTATTACGATTTTAGTGTATCATTCTTTTGTTATAGAGCCCTATTATTGGGACTGTTTCTTTTATCTTCACGTGTTTGAGATATCGTACTTCTGCTCTTATATTTTTTTATAAACTGTGTACTTATCCAATTTGATCTATTTTCAGATGCCACTGAGGAGAGAGTTAGCAACTAGGACAGCAGCCAAGGATGAGGCAAGGGAGGCTCAACAGGAGCTACAGGAGGTGTCTCTGCCACAGCCACCACCAAAGATGATCTTAACGTCTCAGGTGTCATATATTGTGGCCCAAGCGGTCAATGCAACGATGACAGCTATGGTCGTGCATTTTCCATAGCCCCAATCGCAGCAGCTAGTGGAACTGATGGTTCAGGCCTAAATAGGGCCATCTATGGGGCAGAGTCAGAGAGACCTTCTAGAAGGGCTACACGCTCGAGTTCCAGGGATGTTTGGATGGGGTGGAGGTATGTTGGCGAAAGAAGAATATCTAGCGCCATCTGTGCATGGTAGAGTGTTATGATACGCAGAAACAGATGTTAGCTACTTTCAGACTGGCTGATCAGCCTTACAGTGGTGGATGGTGGGAGTCGATTACCACCACCGAGGAGAAAGATATGATGACCATTACCAAGTTTTGGGTATGGTTCGATCGTAAATACTTCCCCCTGCAGTCGATTCAGAGATGCGAAAGAAGTTTGGGGAAGTAGCATAGGGTGACCGCTCAGTAGCTGAGTACGAGGAGGAGTTCACCTGCTTGGTTAATTTTATACCAGACGAGGTGAGAAATGAGGAGAGAAAGAAGACAAAGTTTATGGGCGGGTTGGCCTAGAATATCAAGCAGCATTTGATCGGTAACCCCACATTGGTGACATATACTGATGTCATTAATGCCGCTCTTGTACACTATCGAGATTATCGTTTCCATGCGAAGGGGAATAAGAGAGGTGGAGATCCTACTCAACAGCACAAGGAAAATGGGGGTGGTTCTATCTCGTCACCGCAGTAACAGACAATCAGTCATCAGGGGCAGGATTCCGGGCAGGGGAACAATGCCAAGATATTCAAGCATGAAGGGTACCGACCGGAGGGGTGAAGTTATAGACAGGGCCAACAGGGCCCAAATTAGCAGTAGTTTACTCAGGGACGTTAGGGCCAGGGGAACTAGGGGGAGGCCATCAGGGCCAGTAGCGTCAGGTCCAGAGATAGAGAGAGTTCCTAGGGCAGTGTTTCATCTGTGGCCAGCAGGGTTACACAAGGAGAGATTGCCCATCGGAGGTCAGGAAACAATAGTAGGGTGCCCAACAGGGACAACAGGCTCTTGTACCCTCAGCAGCAGTAGGGACAAATGCACTACATGCGTGTGCAAAACGTCCGGGATATACAAATAACACCTGCACCTCAGGCACTGCTAGCAGTATAGGGTACATTTCCTATTCATGGGCTTGTGGGTATGATTCTTTTTTATACTGGGGCATCACATTCATTTATTAAGACCAGATTTTCTAGAGCTACTGGTTTATTAGAGATCATCGACAGTCTTCTTATGAGGGTAGAGTCACCAATAGGAAGTAGTTCACTGATACACTTGATTTGTATAGGAGTTGATATCGTGATAGGGAGACTGAGCTTAGCGATAGACCTTCTAGTGTTAAACATGGAGGGGTATGATGTGATTCTGGGTATCGATTGGTTGGAAGGATATAGGGCGATGGTATATTGCTATGAGAGGACCATTGTGTTTTCCATTTTGGGGCAGGAGATGTTCCTTGTGGCGATGCCTTATCCTAAGGGACGGTCGCGCACACACTTGTACTACATTGAGGAGGAGACCTCACACGAGGTAGTGATTTCGTTATACTCAATTCCGATCATGAGAGATTAAGGATGTATTCCAGGTGATACCCGGGTTACCACCCAACCGAGAGATTGAGTTTATCATTGACCTAACACCATGTACGAGACTGATTGCCCGAGCACCATATCACATGGACTCTGTACAGATGCGTGAGTTGAGAGAACAAATTCAATAATTCTTGGGTCAGGGTTTCATTCGACGGATTATGTCACCTTGGGGTACGCCAGTGTTATTTGTCAAGAAGAAGGATGGTTCGCTTCGCTTGTGTATGGATTAAGTATCCATTACTGAGGATCGATGACATGTTTAATCAGTTGAGAGGGGATGCCTACTTCTCAAAGATTGATTTAAGATCAGGTTATCGCCAGCTACGTATTTGGGAGGAGGATGTTCCCAAGTCCGCTTTCCTGTCACGGTACGGGTCATACGAGTTCAGGGTCATGCCGTTTGGGCTAACCAATGCACCAGCAGTGTTCATGGATATCATGAAGAGATTATTTAGGGAGTTTTTAGACCAGTTCGTGATTATGTTTATAGACAACATTCTGGTTTACTCTCGTACAGAGGAGGAGCATGCGAAGCATCTGCGTAAGGTCTTGTAGACACTTCGGGACCATCCGTTGTATGCCAAATTTGGGAAGTGTGGATTTTGGCTATGGGAGGTGAAGTTTTTTGGACGCATCTTATTTGATAAGGGCATTGCAATGGATCCAAGTAAGGTATCGGCAGTGGGGGAGTGGGGAAAGACCCTTACACCAACGAAGATTCTTAGCTTCTTGGGTTTGTCCGGGTATTATCATCTCTTAATTAAGGGATTTTCAAAGATCACGGGTCCATTGATAAACCTGGCTCGCAAGGGGTACCATTCGTGTGGAGTGACCACTGTCAGTTAGACTCCGATGAGCTGAAGGAAAAGTTGAGGTCAGCACCAGTGCTTTCATTGCCTAAGAGTGGGGTGGAGTATCGGGTCTACACTGATGCATCCTTACAGGGACTTGGGGGGTGTATTGCAGCAGGAGGACAGGGCCATAACTTATACATCTAGAAAGCTTAATCCCCATGAGAAGAATTACTGCACCCACGACCTTGATTTAGAAGCGATCATTTTTTCTTTGAGGATATAAAGGCATTATCTGTTGGGAGAGAAGTTTACATTGTTCACGGACCATTAATCACTTCAGTATCTCTTCACATAAAAGGATCTAAATATGAGGCAAAGGTAGTGGCTAGAGTTTGTGAAGGATTACTAGTTTGATATACAGTATCTTCCTGGTAAGGCTAACGTGGTAGCAGACGTGTTGAGTCGATGACCTGTTGGAGAGTTAGTGGAGGTCTTGAAGCAAAGTGGAGTGAGCTTCGACATGATGATGAGGTCTCCAGAGCGTATATGGCAGTGTTATCTATCACTTCCAAGATTTTGATGCGGGTAATTAAAGTGCAGGCAGAGGATCATATTTGTCAGGACAGGGTGCAACATTTATTAGCCGAGGGTGCGAAGTCTTACTCGATCATCTCGAAGGGAGGTCTAATTTTAATCGGAGATTAGTTATGTTTGAGGATGAGGATTTGAGGCATGCTGTGATGATGGAGTCCCATGGTTCGAGGTTTGCGGTACATCTCAGTGGGGATAAGATGTTCCAGGATATAAGGAAATAGTAGTGGTGGGAAAGAATTAAGAGAGGCATAGCAGAGTTTGTCTCGAAGTGTGTTACTTGTCAGCTTGTGAAAGTTAACCATTATAGACCTTCAGGGATGCTACAACCATTGTAGATTCCCATGTGGAAGTGGGAAAGTATCTCAATGGATTTTATTACAGGGTTGTTGATAATGTAGATAGGTCATGATTCCATTTGGGTGATAGTGGATTGGTTGACCAAGGTGGACCACATCTTACTGGTTCACACCGACTACGAGATGAGTCGGTATGCACATACGAGATGAGTCGGGTGTCGATCAACATTGTGTTTGATAGAGACAAGATCTTAGTTTCTCACTTTTGGTAGAGCTTCTAGTAGGCCATGGGTACAGACTTACGATTGATTATAGCTTATCATCCACAGACAGATGGGCAAACTGAGCAGGTTAATCAGATGCTAGAGGACATGTTGAGGATGTGCATTCTAGATTTTGGGGGAGTATGGGAGAGATACCTTCCATTGTTACTATCGTCCTGGAACCGTTTGAGGCATTGTACATGAGACCTTGTTGTTCACTCGCTTGCTGGTTAGAGGTGGGGGATAATAAGTTATTGGGGCCAGATATGATACAGGAGACGACTGCCAAGATTGAGCTAATTCGGGGACCTATTCGGATTGCTCAGGATAGGCAGAAGAGTTAAGCTAATGCCGACTGGAGGCACGTAGAGTTAGAGATTGGGGACCAAGTGTTGGTTCGCGTATTTTTCATGAGGGGGATCATGAGATTCGATAATAAAGGGAAGCTAGCACCGAGATAGGTGGGGCCTTTCCTGATTATTGAGAGAGTGGGATCACTTGCATATAGATTGGTATTACTAGAGCATCTTCAGTAAATACATGATGTGTTCCATGTATCATGTATCATCGTTGAGAGAGGTTTCTGGCACATTCCACTCGAGGAGATTGATTTTCATCCATACATCTTCAATGAGGAGAGACCCGTGGCCGTTATGGATCTTAGTGAGCATAAACTATGGTCTAAGGTGGTGCCACTAGTTAGAGTTCAGTGGGGACACCAAAATGTGGACGAGTCTACTGGGGAGGGGGAGGATGACATGGGAGAGCAATATCCAGAGTTGTTTACTGTAGGAATGACCTAATTTTGGGGATAAAATTCACTGTAAGGGGGGAAGTAAGTAACACCCCGTATTTCTAAGTATTTGAATTTAATCAATCCAGTAATTAATTAGTTTTATTTTAAATTATGCGAGAGAAGTAATTTAATTAATTTGAGTAATAATGTGCTTATTAAATATTAATCGAAAGTGAGATAATGATTAATATTATGAATTTAATTTACTAAGTGAATAGTAAATAACGTATGGAAATTATTACGCATAATAACGAGTGATATTTGCGTAATTAAAATTATCTCAACAAGGAGTCGCGTGTACACTAATTTGGGGTCGAGATGGAATAATTATGTAGAGTGACTCAAATAATTATTTCGAGGTCACGGGTGATTCTTGAAAGGGTCGAAATAGTCAAAATAGTATACCCAGGGGTGTCTATTGGGTCCCGGGACATATTTAGGCTAGACCAACATCGTATAGGGGTATTTTAGTCATTTGGGAAATGAGGCTTCAGGGACCTACGAATTTCTAACTCATTTATCAGATGTCAGATAAGAGGGTCTAGGGTTGGAAACTCAAAATACAATGGGAGTCCATTGTAGAACAAAAGGAGAGAGTCTTTGGAGCTTTTGAGGAGATTCTTGGACCTTTTCATCTCAATCTTGTACCACAAACAACCTAGGAGTGAGGCTTGATAGAGAAGACAATCAAATCCATCTCCAAGCCCTGAAATCAGACTCTATTGATAAAAGGAAAGTGCTTATATACAAGTTATCTGTAGTTGTAATACCCATGTAACTAGGGTTTCATCATATTTTGCTTAATGTATTAATTCTTTGAAGAAAAGAATGACTTAAATGCATGTTTGGTTTGCATGTATAATGATTTGATATTAGTAGAGGATAATAAATTAGAGATGGTGAGTTATTATCCAAGAATTAATTATGGGTTTATGTTGAAGATTAATGGAGAATATGAAAACCTACGATTTTTGAGGATTAGATGATTAAATCCATTTTTGAATAATTTTCATACGGTTTTGATATAAAAATTATGTTAGAAACTATCCTAATACGTGTGGGAAAGGTTTGGGACGATTCATTTTAAGTTTGGTGGGGAAACATGTAAGCTATGTGGGTGTTAATGATGAAAAATGCACATGCATAGGGGATGAAGACAACCTGGTACAAACTGAATCGATTTGGCCCAAGATTAAATTGATTCGTTAAGGCGAATCGATTCGGTATTTGGGCGAATCGATTCGGCCCAGTCAGAACTGACTATTTTTCTAATTTCAGCCTCGAAACTTCGTATAAATGTTTGGGTGAGCGTTGGGGCATCTTTAAATCATTACGAGAGATTTATGTGATAACATTAGGACCTTAATAAGGGCATGTGGTAGTGTTAGGGAGATAGTTAAGACTAGAATGACTCGGGCTTAAATTGTAAGTAATTCGTAAGAATGAGAATGTAATTACTAGAAAGCGTGAATGAGCTTATGGAATGAAAAGGAAGACTTAGCTACAGAAATAGAACAAGGGGTAACTAGAGCCCTTAGAGTAGAGAATAATACTCCATTAAATATGATAGTGAGAATAATGGTAAATTGAATGTACGGTGAGTATTCGAGTGATATATACTACGTATAACTGGTAATAATTAGGTTATGTGAGTAGCTACTGAATATATAGGTTGTGTGTGTACCTATTATATGATTAATGAGATATGTTTACATACCTATGCTGCCTACTATCACGGAGGTTCCCGCGTAATGGGCGATCACACCTTGCTGATTCTAGGGAGGTTCTGAATTTGTGCCCCAGAACATGGAACTTAGGTAGGCTTACTATGTATCGTGTATTAGTGTGTCCGTCGTTTGGGTACGCTAGGTCCCAATGGTTTAGAAATATGTTCGCCTCCACTTCTTGCTATTTGATTTGGGGGTCAATGCGATGTACTGAACCATTTGTCCCTATTTAGTTCGAGAGGTACTTGGACTATTAGCAGTGTATGCCCATGTTTCACAGTGGTCCTTTTGAGAGACGTCGCAATAATATATATATATATACACACACACACACACACTCACACACACAATGTGAATATTCTACTTATGTGTGACAATAGACACTTAAATAGTGGATATCTAAAGATTGAATTAAGTAGTGAAACTTAATTAATTGAAAAATGAGAATATAAGTGAAATGATAATTTTAACTGTTATAACGTATGAGAAACAATAACTAACGGGTGAAGTACTGTATGGGCGGTACGGGAACAGAGACTTGTTCGTATTCATAAATACTTAAGTCTAGTTAGCTTGGGTAGAATAGCTAGGTGGGATAAGTAGAAATGTTCGACGTGCACAATAGTTGAGAGGTCAGGAAACTAAAGTGAGTGTATGTGAACATAACATATGTAATGAATATATGATTTTAAATTGTGATAAATACTTGCTAAATATTTTCAAAATTTTGGTTTAGCCCTTGCTATAAAATCTTTTCAAAACCTTTTAGGTGTACATCCACAGGGATGCCATACTTGATGATTCTTTATAGGGACACATAGCTATAGCGATGTGGAGGCTTGCAAGGTTTTGATTAGATGCATCATTCCTTCATTTCCAGTGTTGGACCTTTATCCGTCTTTCAGTATTTCAGTTTGGGCATGTTGCCCCATTTGAGACTTTATTTATTCAGTATTTCAGTTTCGAACTTATGTTTAAATATTCTTATTAGTTGGATTCATTATTTGATTTGGATTTTTACCCGATGGTTTATTCGGCAAGACTTTATTTATTTATTCACTTGAAATGGTTTGGACTCTAGTATTATGTGAATGTTGTAATTAAGTTTTCTGCATATTATTATATTTCTGTCTAATGCAAGATAGAATGTGGCACTGACTTACTCAACTAATAGGTGATTAGTAATTGATTTGGTTTTCGACAGTGATGATAAGAATGAACCATTTTTTAAATCCTGTTTTAATTTAATAAAGGCCTGATCACCTGATATTTAATTAGGCGGGGTGTCACAACGATCAACCAGAATTTTGCAATAATTTATGATTTCTAGTGACGAAATGGATAGGCAGACAGATAGAGTTTAATGATGGGTTACAACATCGCGAAATGATCAAGATTTTCTATGGGTTATGGAATTAGTTGACCAAGATGGAATATTTATTGCTAATTTTGGTGACTTACACTATCGGGCAGTGTGACCAACATTGCATTGAAGAGGGGTAATGAGCTGGCATAAGGTGCCTCCCAATATTGTTATGGATGAAAGTAAGATCCTTGGGTCCCATCTCTGATAGGGATTGTCAGGAAGTGATGGGAATAAAGTTACATTTTTGCCAGATGTATTACTAGTAGACCGAAGAGTATACGGGAGAGGTGATTAATAAAGTTGGAGAATGTGAGGGATGTGTGTTTCGGATTTTAAGGTAATTAGGAGGAGTAATTACCGTTAGTAGAGTTACGTGTAATAACTTGTACCAATTTATTATTGGCGTGGCACCTTTTGAGGTTTTGTACGGGTGAACTTATTGTCCGCCCTTTGGTTGGTTAGAGGTAAATGCATAATAAGCTTCTTGAGTTGGACGTGATTTAGAGTCCACCCGGGTTAATAAAAATTATTCTGCGTAGTTTAGGAACGTCGTAAGAGTTACTTCATCGTAAATCGAAGATCTTAAAGTTTGAGATTTACGGTTAGGTGTTATTAAGGAGGTCTTATATGAAGGGAGTTATGTCTTTCGGCAAGAAAGGAAGTTGACACATAGGGAAGTGGGGCCTTTCCCAGTATTGAGAGATTTAGTGGTGTATTGGCTTAACTTATTTGGGAATTATAGCACGATGGTTTTACGAATCATCATATTAGTGAGACCCCAAGAAATGATGGAGTATATCAGTATGAAAGGATTTGAAGAAAATAGTCGCTAGTCTTGGGCTATAGTGAGTAGGTCTTTATACATGATGGTACAACTAGCAGATGTATAGTGGAAGCACCATAATATTATCATAATTTGATCATAGGTTCGTTCAGATACCATGTGGAAAAGTATCTGAAGTTTCGATACTAGATATGTCCGAATTTTGGGAACAATTCCTATGTAAGGGGAGAAGTATGTAACATCCCATATTTTGGGGATTATTTAAATTACACGTGTACTCATAATTTAATTAATTTGAGAAATGAGGTGATTTGAATAAATATTAATTAGCGAATATTGGATTAATATTTATACATTATTATATTTAGTTGTGTGATAAGTAAATGAAATTGTATTATTTTATATTACGTCGTATATAGGTAAAAGTGACGGGCTGACAAGATCTTTTTTTGGGCGCGCTTATTGGGTTGTGTTAGGAATAAGATGGTAAATTGATGATATGTGACTCAAATGGTGATTTTGAGTGCATGAATGATTCGAGTTGGGTCGAAATAGTAAAAATTACGTATTCGGGGGGGTTATAATCGGATTTTGGGAACTTTTTAAGCTATACGGGACCCGTAGGGGGTATTCGGGTCATTTTAATATTATAATTTAACCTAATTTAGGGTTTATAATTATATGTAAAGATGAGTAATGATAGGGGCAGCCACTCTATCATTCTGAAGGTCTAAAAGAGAAGACAGAAAGCTGAAGGAAAATCAAAGGGGAAATCAAGAATGGCAAGAGTTGGGAGGAATTTGAAGGGATTTCTGAGCTAGAATCATCACAACAAAGGATTCAGACTCTTTTCATATTTTAAAACACGTGTTTAACTTGAATTGAAATTATATGTTGTGTTTTAGTTCTTATCATGATTGGTGAAAAACATATATGAACTTTTTGGCTGGATTTACATGTCAAAATGGATCTTTTTTGGAAATGGTCTCATAAAAATGAGATTGACGATTATACTCTATGAAATCTGAGAATTGAACTCTATATGAAAGATAAATTCTAGCTAAAGAAATTTGAAATTTAATTATGAATAGAGATGATCTTGATTTATGAATTTGGGGAAATTGTATTAGAATCAAGGTGAGGATAAATTATGCATAATTGATGTTAGATCCCTTGAATTGGATTGATATTGGGGAAATTAAATCATAGAAAAATGTACCCTTATGTTTCGGATTGATATGACACCACCCCCAAACAGAGCGTTGCTAGTCCTCGAGCAATAAGATAGAGAGACAGAGAAAGATAAGAAACCAAAAGTGTACCACTTTCGCGGGCACTTGCGATTGCACTTAGCATGTGCAACAAGCCTTTAAACCTATAGGTTGCCCTACAGGACGAGTTGTGTCTCGTGAGGGTTTGCAGGGAATATACCCACAAAATTCTTATTTGCAAAAATTTATTAAAAGGCAATCAATCTCTTATTAGACATCGAATAATCTCACAATCCATCACATGAGAAAATATTTTCAGAAATACAAGCTAGAATGTGTAAAAAGTTTAGCTAAGTAAATACTCAAGGCACATCCTTCCTAGAACTCAACGTGTGTAGTGTGAATCAGTCAAAACGGGTCGAGAATCATAAGAGTAATTCCTAGACTGCCTTGTCGGAATCAACGTTTCAACTTCAAATCTCACTAGATATATCACTCTCAAACGAACTCTCGAGATTAGGGTAAGTGTATCGCTCTTGTGTGTGAGGAGGTGAGTAAATGTAAGCAAGTTCAAACGTCTCACACACACATAAGAAAGAACGAACATATAGAAATAAAATTGATCTCATGAAAGAATGCTAATCACTATAGTGAGAACGTCGAGTTATTCACCACGTTGACTTTTATTTGCCCGAACACCTAGGGGAATATATGGATGATTGGGTGAGGGGAAATGAAATGAAATAGGAAGGATATGATGATGTGGGTTGTTTGGGATGAGGTAGGTAGGATAGGATGGGATGATGATATGATGGATGTATGGTGGATATTTGAGAAGAGTGTATCACTCATAGACGAACAAATGTCTTTATTTCTTGACTGCAACTTTCTCTTTTTCTTCTTTTCCAAATACACATCAATGTATGAGATAAATCTGCTAAAAATACAAATAACCCCAGCATAGATTTGTATTTAATTTTTCTCTATCTGAATCGTCTTTGGGAGAGATATCCGCTAAAAATGCAAACACTCTCTATGATAGATCATCTCCTTTTATTTTCAACACTATTCTCTGTGGATATGGAAATGGGTGGTATGGTATATGGTGATGATATGAAAAATGGAAGGTGTATGAATGTATGATAAATGAAATTTGGTTGGTGTATGAGTGAAGGTGTGGTGAAAATCTAGTGATCGGGACAAATTTTAAGACACGCGTTTCTTACAACTCGAAAGTGATGTCGTTCTCGGTGATCAAGCCAAAATTTTATGAAAGATAATGAGATCATACGACAATTAAAGTGCGGACCCAAAAGAAGTTGAATCAACTTGTGACTCGGAGATTGCGTAAAACACTCAAAAAGGGTGAAAGACACAAATCTCACGGGCTAAAGTCTCTAATAGTGATCCTTAAGGTTCTCTTTAGAATTGTAGTACTCCTCAACTCTAAACGTAATGACGTGATAAGTGCGCAAATTTTGTTGAGTCTAGAAATTCATGGTGCAAAATGCCTTGTTACGTATTACATAAGCTATTTATAAAAGATATTCTCTAGCTTGATTCCTAGACTTTTGAAAGATGGATGATTGAAAATTCACATCAATGATTGAGATGAAAGAAACTGCACGAAAATTTTAAAAATCAGGTTTTAAAATCAAAATTTTCAAAAGAGGTACGATTTTGATAAAATTCCCCACCCCCAAACAAAAAGGAACATCGTCCTCGATGTTAAGTAAAATGATTTTTAAAATTGAGAGCATGAGGTAGGAAAGAGATTACCAGAATGAACCGCTCATGAAGTAGATATGTGAAGCCAGGAATAAACCTGAGTAAAAGATGTACAAGTCTATAACAGGGAAAGCATAGGGTGATGTGAAACACCACCCCCAAACAGGATGAGACTAGTACAAGAAACGCGGGCTGCCTCCCGGTAGCGCTAAGTTTAATGTCTTCAGCCAGACCGAACCATTCTCACCCTAAGGATAAGAACAATGAATGTGCGGGGTGGCAGAAAAATTGGAGTGATGAGAATCACCCCCAAACAAGACTGAAGCGTCAGTCTTGCTGGATAATTTGGCAAAGGTGAGGGTGAAGAAACACCGATCACGACCTTATTTTTTATTTTCAAGATTTTCTTTTTTTTTTCAAAAGAAAAGAAAATATTTTTGGAGGTTTCTAAAAAGGAAAGAAAGAAAATATTTTTGAATTTTTCTAAAAATAAAGAAAGAAAATGTTTTTTTTTTATTTTTTGTTATAAAAATGAAAGAAAATATTTTTGGAATTTTTTTTTTTTTGGAAGAAAAGGTGGGGAAAAAATATGGACTCTTTGAATTGGACGGACTAACTAAAATAGACTACCAAAAAAAATGAATTGGACACACACACACAAGTCAAGAAAATTTCCTAACTAGCACATAGCCAATTTTTATCTTCAAATTTAGTGAGAGGGTAGTCAAATTTTAATTAAGTCCGCGAAAATCACGAAATTATCTGAGTGATCGCCTTTGCAAAATTCTCTCCTAGTGGGCTACCTAGTTGATTGATTTTAAATTTAGTGATGGCTAGGGTAGCACACAATGATAAGCGAGTGAGTCGGGTGATGAAATCCCTTCTCGTGAATGACCGGGTGTAGGTCTTAGTAATTTAATTCATCACACCATTCGAAAATGAATGCAAGAATAAAATCACATAAGAGCACACAAAAGAATTGACTCGCTAACAGGAGAGGTGCGAGGGTGTAAGAAATGTACCTCCCACGGTTTTTACGCCGTGGGGTGCCGAAAATATTGAGTCGACCGGGGGGAGATCACGCCTATCTCAGTCGTCCCCGGGAGTCCTACCGACCCAAGGTAGAGAGGCTTCTAAATCCTCCCCAATGGACGCCCTCTCTCTACCTTGTCCGGTTTCCCTATCACGCTTGTCTTTAATTATTACAAATTTAAATGAAAATTTAATGGTGTCCTATGCACCGCAATACAAGCCAATGATAAAATCCTAATACAAGCCTTCTAAAAAAATGGTACTAATAAAAATAAAAAGTGCAATACAAATGAATCACAAATAGGTAATCCTCGCAAGTGCTTCAAGCTCCAAAGATCGGCAACGGCGCCATTTGATAAAAAGAAAAATTGCCTCTAATGTAGATTTTGTCGTTGTTGCAACTTTTCTATCCATCAAAAATTCCCTTGAACCTACAAAATTATAACAAAACTAGTGTAGAGGTAAGTAAGGGAGTCAATCCATATCTAAGGGTGAAACATAAAATTAGAGAGGACATATATATAGATTCATTTGCATTTTATTATATTTTTTTCTATTTTTACTTTTTCTATTTTTTTATGAATTTTTCAAGGGAATATTTTAACTAACTAACTATACTAATTTTTATAACTACTAATTAAGATGCAAAAGCTAATAAAAATTAAGTAAATAAAATTGAGCTAAAAAGTAAACTAACTAAATTGGACTCATGAGGGCTTCAAAATTTCATCCCATAAATGGGAGATTAGCCCTCAATAATCATCATCCAAAAATATGAGATACATAATTGAAAGCATGAGATGATTAAACTAAAACTAAAAGAGAGGAATAGATCAAACCCATTTAAGCCTTGAATTCGAATGGAATCTCCAATTTCATCATTAATCTCTCAATTACACATCCAAAATCTCTCAATCATAATCCCTCACTCATGTATTTATTGAATCTAAACTAAAATTTACAAAATAAAACTAAAAAGGATAATGGATGAATTCATAATGGACAATTAAATAATAAAAGAGATTTGCTAAAAATGCAAATCCTAAAATTATAAAATTATACATTAGAATTCACCCAAAGAAATAAATTTTAGATCATTAATTTATATTGAGATAATTGCTAAAAATGCAAAATCTCAACATAAATGAATGGGTTAGAATTTATCTCCCATAAGGGATAAATTTCACTACATCAATCTATTATGAAATAATTGCTAAAAATGCAAAAATCCATAATAGATGGGTGGGGTGAATTTTATCCTAGAGATAATTTTCAACACACACCTCTATATTGAGGTATTTGCTAAAAATGCAAATACTCAACATAGAGGGGTGGGGAGAATTTTATCACACCTAGCTTAAAACTAATTTTGAGATATTTTTGCAAATGGGTCTTCCTCTTCAATATATAGTAGGCATGGCACACATGAAGTTAAGGGGCATTTTTGGAAGATTGCTTGGGTGTGCATGGGAATTGTGAGGGGAGCATGGGGTGTGAGGTCATGTGGGTGAGAAAAAATCTGATTTGTGTGCACATGGGGTATTTGGGTAATTGGGGTAGAAGTGGTTGTTGGGGGTATATTGGGGTATTTTGGGTAAAAAGAGGATTAAAGTGAGTTAAGTGGCATGAGGCTTAATTGGCATGGGTTTGTTTGGCAGGTGGTCAAAATCGATTTTGGTCTTGTCGCTTTTGAGATGTGGAAATGGGTCTTGACAAATGGGTTGGAGGTGGGTTTTCAGAAGTTGGGTTTGTCATGGATGGAGAAAGGGTTTGGTTTCGGGTATGGAAGAAATTGAGATGTCACCGGAGGCAGCGGTGACGGCCGGAGTGGAGGAGAGGCGCCGGATTTGACACCGGCGTAAGGGGCTTCTGCCGGCAGTAGGATCGCCGGAGGCAGGAGTGTGGCGGCGGAATGGAGGAGCTCGGTAGCGTCGCCGGAGAGGGGCGTGTCCGTCGGCGCAGGAGGTTGTGGGCTGCCGAGCGTCGCCGGAAGGGGGTTGCGCAGGTCCGGCAGCTGGGGGCGACGCCGGAGGTGGACAGGGGGTAAGGAGAGGTCGCGGGTTCCGGCGATGGAGGTTTCTGGTTGGGGTTTATTCTGGCGGGTTTAGAGTGTTGTAAGGGGTAGATGGTTGGGTATGTGTTGTGTGTGTGTTAATGTAGATGGTGGAATAGAGAGGAGAGGGAAAGGTTTGTGGTTATGGAGGGATTTGAGAGGAGAGAGAGTGAGTGGGTGTTGGGTTGAGGAAGATGAGTGGGTGTATTTGGTGTGTGAGGGTATAGGGTAAGGTGGGTGAGGGTGAGGGTTTAGGTGTAGGATAAGGTTATGTGGGTTTAGGATAAGTGTAGGATAAGGGGGTTGTGTTTGGTAGTAGTGATGGGTTTTATGGTGTGTGTTTAATTTGGACCCCTAATAAAAACTAAGACTCAAAATAAAATTAATAAAACTAAAACTAAAAAAATAAAATCCAACTAAAAATAAAACAAACTAAAAAATCAATAAGAAAAAAAATATTAAAACTTAAACAAAATAAAATAATAAGCTAAAAAAAAACTAAACTAAACTAAACTAAAATAACAGAAATAAAAACATAAAATTAAATGAAAACTAAAGTCCTACAAAAAAAATAGAAAATAAAATAAAAATGAACTCCTAAAACTAATCCTAATAAGACTAAACTAAAAACTAATAAAAATCAAAATAAAATAAAATTATAATAATAAAGATATAAAAATAGAAATTAAAATATAAAAATTCTTAATAAATCTAAAATAAATCCTAAAAATAGAAAAGACTCAAACTAAAAATCTAAAAAATAATAAAAGGGCAAATTAGACACACACGGGGTTCGGGGGTAGGTTTAGGCTAGGGTTTAGGCTCATGTTAGGGTACAGAAGAGGTATTAGCTCCATAAAACGCGCAATTGCCTTGAAATATAGCTTTTGACACCGCAATTGACGTTAAGCCTGCATGATAAACATTTAAGCACATAAGACCCATATTGTCGAGAAATAGCAACTAAAGTACGACTATTGGGGGTATAAAATGTACAGTTTTGGGTGCTTATCAGTAGTATTGTATTGTGCTCGGATGATATTTGTGACTATTTTTAGTTGATTAATTGGGTAGAACTTTGAACTAAGCAAAACAACCTCGTTTATCCAAACCTAGGGGAGAATCGTTTAGCCCTCAAGCCGAAATGGTTCGGCTTCCCTACTCAGCCTAGGCTAGGTGTTTTGATACATTTATATGGTTGGGATTCAGAATATTTTGGAAGGTCCATAGAGGTTGTTCATAACTTCTTGAGTTTTCGAAATATAGTATTACCTTGAGGTTAGTGTAAATAAAATCGGGGTATAAATTTATGGGTGTTTAGGATGAAAGACACTTAAAAATATATTAAGGGATTCAAATAGAAATTTCGGATGGAACCAGGATACGTGATGGATTGAGATAGGCTTAGTGTCAATAATAAAATATAATTATGATATATAAATAAGTAAGTTACTACTTATGGATTTGGGAGTCTAATTTAGACTTGGAGAATATTGGCTAGTACTACGAATGACGTGCATAGTTAACCGGTTTTTATTTTATATATACGGGTATAGATAAAGTATATATATGTATGAATATATCTTTATATGATTGATATATATGAAACAAACCAACTCTGGTGTTATTCCCTAGTGCCAGATAGCAGACCAGAGGTTGCGTGCCATGGGCGATGCCTATTGGTGAATCCTAATAGGTGTAGTATTGGTCCTCAGGGTCATAGGTGTGTGCATGACCACCCTATGTGAGTTTGGAGTCCAAGTGGATTAATGTGGTATTGTTATGACCCACTGATTATAAACTAGGACTACATCCAGTTATGTTACGATATGGGTTCAGTGGTGGGATTTTGACTCGGTGGCCCAGGATGAGATGTGTATTCCTTGGGGCCTGATAGCATCCTAGAAAATGCATCGACGAGGTTGTTGGAAATGTACTACCCCAATTTTAAAATCTTTCACTTTAATTTTCTTTTAAATGCAGAATAAAGATGGTTCCTAACACAATTTAATTTTTCAAAATTTATTTAATTTTTCTTATCTTTAAAAGATGAAAAATTAAATTCAAAACAAATTTTAATTTCTAAAATAAAATTAAAATAAAATCTAAGTGAGTGAATTATGCTGAACACACACACACACACACAATTCACACAAACCAGTAATAGGATTTTCTCACAAACAAAACTAACACATGAAGTTAACTATGAGAAATTTACTTTTAGCCCAAAATTAATTTAACACAAGTCCTAAAATTTGCCTACACAATATTTTCAATATTACCAAATTAGGCCAAGCCAAATTTTAGCAAATATAAATTACCGACTTGAATTAAATCAACTTAAGTTTCACCCAAACTTATTTTAGCACCAAATTAAACTAGAGAAGTGAATTAAATCATATTTTATCTTTTAATCCTAAGAATGCGTCCTAGGTGATTTGCAAGATAAACTAAATTCACAATCCCACAACGCGCCGATGTACGAGGAAAAATTTAAAACGGGAAAAAACCTCTGATGACCCTAGCCTTAAGTCCACTAAGTACGGAAGTTTACAAGTACATGACAAATGACTTTTCCTTCAAGCCCCTTGATAAGCACCCAAAAGTGTATAATTTATACCCCGAATATATGCATTTTAGTCCCTTGTTTTAATTAAAATTGGACTTATGTTCGTATTTTATCATTTTGCAGGTCAATACGCAGTTGCGGTACAAATAAAGCTAAATCAGTGCAATTGCGACGTAAAAGCGGTTAAAAGCGTGCATCGAAGAAATCCAAAGAGACCGCGAAGTGAGAAGTCCAATTTGAGCTTGCCCCGATGTGATCCGATGCTCCGAAACAGTTCCGTAACCTTAACCTAACCCAAACCGAGCCCAGTCCATACGCCGAGCCCGGTGTGTGTTTAGTTTGTGCCTTTATTATTTTTATAGATTTTTATTTTTAGTCATTTTATTTTTAGGATTTATTTAGAAATTTCTAGGATTTATTTTCTATTTTTCTATTTTGATTTTTGATTTTTATTAGCTTTTAATTTTTAATCTTTATTTTATTAGGATTAACTTTTTAGGAATTTATTTTTATTAGATTTTATTATATATATATATATATATATATATATATATATAGTTTTTATTTATTTATTTTAGTTTTATTTTATTAGAATTATGTGTTTTTAATTTTAATAGAGTTTAGTTTATCTCTTTCTATTTTATTTTTTTAGTTTGAGAAGTTAGTTTTTTTTTTATTTTTTTATTTTTATTAGAATTTAAGTTTTTATTTTATTTTAGTTTTTATTTTTTTTTAGGTAGTGTCGTTTTTTTAGGGGCTAAATTAAACACACACACATTAAATACTAAAACACACCCACACCCTCACCTAATACTCTACACCCTCACCACACTCTAACCCCCCTCTCTTCTTCTTCTTCCACAACCACACCCGATTCTCTCTCATCTCACTCCATAACCTCCATTACAAAACAACACCCACAACCACCACCATCTCTCAACTCTCCTTACCCCCATTCTCAACCCATCCCGGCGCAAACCTCCGCTGTCCCCCACCAGTGTCGTAGCCGCCGGCGACCTGCCTCCGGCACAACTGAACCAAAACCGTTCGAAACCCATCGACCTCCACACGAGTCAGCCAAACCCGTGCCCCACACCGACCCAGCTCATCACGACCCACTACAACCAAAACCAAACCCGAACCAGCCCTGGTCTCCAAACCCAAACCCGGCGCACCACCCCGTGTTCAAACCGAAACCGTTTTGTCCAACAGCCCTTAAAAATCGGAAGACCCATTTCAAATCCCACAAAAAAATCAGTCAAAAACCAAGCCAAGAAGATCCCACAAAATCCTCTTCATCCAACAAAGCATCGTGGGTCAACCAAAAGAAAAGGGAAAAGCTTATAAGAAGAAGTCTCTCAACAGCAAATAAGGGAATACCCAGATACACAGAGCAACGAGAGACAGAAAAAAAAAGAGACTGTAGAGGGTACAAAAAAGTTAGAAAAAAATTAGTTTAGGTTTAGAAAAAATTTGGAGGTTCAACTTTTGTTTTTAGTTTTGTAATCCAGTCCACTTTTTGTGACGAGTGGGTACGCGTGTTCATGCCACAATTGACTCAAAGAATTATTCGTATCGTATTTCTTTCTATTCTATTTAATTTCTTGCACATTATTTGTGATTGTGCTGAAAATTTAATCATGTCTGGCTAAACACCTCATTCAAGAGGTGGGATGAAACACGTATGTTAATTTAATTAATTGAACAATTGTTCACTTGATGTGTTCTAGGCAAATTAAATTGAAAAAAAATCACACATTAATTTATTTAACGAGAGTTAATAAATTAATGTTAAAGATTGATATTTGATTTTTGGATTTAACTTAGAGATAGGTTTCATTCTTGAATTCAAATATTAATCTTGTGTGTTCAATTCAAAGATCCGTACAAGTTTTTTATGAATTGATCCTAGCGGGTAATTTGTAAAAAAGGGATATGAATCTAAATTTTATATTTTTAGTGACACTTTTGATTTAATTGCTAAAAAAATGATTTTGAATTTAGGATTGTAACGAGATTTAAATTTTAAATTTCAATATTATTTCAAACGTATCAAATGGATAATTGAGAAATTAAATTAAATTAATTACGTTGAGTAATCCATCTCTTGTTTCTTCTTATAAATTCCAAACTAGATTACTTTTCAAAATTTCGTAGTTACTTTAGTTGCGTAAATTTTCATTTTCTCCATTAAAATTTGTTTTAAAAATAAAAAAAATAAAAACACAAAAAGATTTTTAATAAAAATTAAAATTGCAAGTTTTCACGATTACAGTTTCGACGCTTGAAATTGGATTGATAAAGAGTTTTAATAAAAATTGAAATTGCAAGTTTTCACGATTACAGTTTCGACGCTTGAAATTGTATTGATACCCGAATTTGCCACGATACTAAATTTCTAATAAGTTTTGTAGGTAATTCCAGAAATTTTGATACTCGAAGTTTGACCACAGCGACATTCCAAATCATAACCGAATGAACACAAATTAAGAGTTATCAAATGGCGCCGTTGCCGATTTCTTGAAGATTAAAGCCCGTGAAGATTTGTATTTTTCAATTTTTTTTAGTTATTCCTTCCTCTCCCTCCTTAGATTGGTTGTTTAGGATTATTGAGGCCTTGTAATTAATTTGGGTGCATTTTGACACCGATTTATTTTTGTATTATTAACTAAAAAAAAAGCGAAAAGGGAAACCGAACAAGGTAGAGAGAGGGCGTCCACGGCGAGGATTTAGAAGCCTCTCTACTTTGGGTCGGTTGGACTCCCGGGGACGACTGAAGTAGGTGTACTTCCCCCCGGTCGACTCAACTCGGTCTTCACCCCACGTGTGTAAAAACCGTGGGAGGTAAACTCTTTATCCCTCACGAATCTCCTGCAAGCGAGTCAATTTTTGTGTGCTACTTGCTCTATATGCTTTTTATTTCAGTATCGCACTTAAATTGGATGGTTTGATGAATAATTTTACCTAAGACCTATACCCGGTCATTGCAACGAGTTGGGATTTCATCACCCACTCAATCACATCTCCATTTGCTTGTTACCCATGCTCTCACTTAAATTAAAATCAATCAACTAGCAAGCTAAGTAGGAACGGTGTTCGTTAGGACCCTTTCGAAACGAGACCCTCGTAGGATACTCTAGTGAGTCCTTTCCACACCTGCCAATCTTCATTCAACTGTCTTAAGACTTTTGTCCAGGGAAACTGGGTTTTAAGTGAGGCCGCCCAGTAAAACGGGTTGTGCTTTCCCCAGCGTGGTACCGGATAGTTGTTTATTGTAGTAGCTCGTGTGGTGAGCCTTAACTAGTAAGCCTCTTGTCTCTGGGGAAGAAAGTAGGAGCACACTTTTATCGGCGAGGCCTAAGATTCCGTGATTTTCTCGCCCGCGGAATAATTAAAATTGACTGCCCAATCACTTAACTTGAAGATAATAATTTGGCTATGTGCTCTTTCGGACTTGTTCCATTTGTGTACGTGTCTAAGTTGTTCCTTTAGGTAGTCCACTTTTTGCTCCCACTGTCCGTTTTTCCACCGTTAGTCCATCGCCCCTTTTCCCGTTTCTTTTCAGCATTTTTTTTAAAATAAACCCAAAACTAAAAAAAAATTCCTTTTTTCCGCCTCACTTTTTTTTCACAAAAAACTCCAAAAATATTTTCCATTTTTCTTCCTTATTTTTCAAAAAAACAAAAATCCAAAAAGATTTTCTTCTTTTTCAAATACCCAAAAATCCCAAAAATATTTTTTTCCTTGCTTTTATGCCACATTGGCAACGCATTGATCATAGATTAACACGTTCCCCTAGTGCTCCATCTCTAAATTCCCTCTTAGGTGATCATGTTCCTATCGTTCCTCCTCATTTATTTGATCCCTGTTCTTCTTCTTTGGAGACGCCTAGTTCTCCCATTTCCTCTGGTTCTGTTACTCCACCCGTTATGGCCGACGAACGCGCTTTAAGGGACTACTTTTCCCCGATTACGGCCACTCCTCCTTCATGTATCATTCTTCCGCCCACTCCGACCGTGCAATTTGAAATTCGCCCCGCGACTATTTCAATGTTGTACAGTTTTCATGGCCTTGAACGCGAGTCTCCTTATACTCACTTGCGGAAATTTCTCACTGTGTGCGCTACTTTCAAAAATCAAAACTTAGACAAAGAGAATGTTCGTCTTCGGTTGTTTCCCTTTTCTCTTCATGATAATGCATCCATGTGGCTCCATTCCTTGCCCCCGGATTCTATCCTCACTTGGGAACAACTTGTTAATAAGTTCATGTCTAAATTCTATCCCATGAGCAAAACAAATGAAATGCTCCAAGCAATTCAGGATTTTAGACAAAAGCCTACTGAACAGTTTTGTGAAGCATGGGGCCATTTTCAAGACTATATTAATAGTTGCCCACATCACGGTCTCGAGAAAAGTCGCTTAGTCCATAGTTTTTACAATGGTCTTATCCCTTCTTCTCGCACCATGATTGAGTCCATGCATAAAGGCAAGTTCATGCATTTGACTCCCACTGCTGCCTATAATTTTCTCCTTGAATTAGGCGATAACTCCCAAGATTGGGAGGGCACCAATGCATTTTCGAGATCCGATCCTCCACGTATAGGAAACACTTCTGAGGTAAAAAATGATCCTGATTTTAAAACTTTTCTCCACAGCTTACACTCATTGACTAAAACCGTTGACGCTCTCAGTTGTACTATGCAACAAAATGTTACACTTTCTAAACAAGCAATGAATGTCAACGATTCTAGTCCTTCCTCTTGTGGATGCTTAAGTCAAGATCATTTAGCTTATTTATGTCCCCTCTTGCAAGATGATCCCGAACCCACCATGGCCCAAGCATGTGCCTTTGTCACCGCTAGGAAACCCATTCCCCCGTCGTTTACCTACAATCCTAACAATAGGAATCACCCCTATTTCTCTTATAAGTACGATAACAACTCTGGTCCTTCCCAACCACAACAATATGTTGGCGGTCCCCCTGGGTTTTCACACAACCCACAAAGGCAACCTCGCCCTCCTGTCCCACATCAGTCTGCTCCTTACCATCAATCTCACTTTCCATCTTCCTTTGTCCCCCACGGCGGACATTCAAACAATAATAATTAGCTTGTTCCTGTTCCATGCCTTCCTTTGAGTATTCACAACCGCTTAATTCTCAACGCGAGTTGGTTCCCCAACCATCTAATGCTCTGTCGCCCAATTCCTCCACCTCTTCTCTCGAGAATATCCTCACTCAGTTTATGACCACTCAGACTCAAGCTCTCCAACAGCTTGAACAGCGTTTCAACCAATTTGAGTCTGAGCGAGAGAAAGGTCATTTTCCCAGTCAACCCATTGCTAACCTGTGACACCCCGACTAATTAAATACCGGGTAGCTACTCCTTTATTAAATTAAATCAAAATGCCAAGTTGGCTCAGTTAATAGCATCACTGTCGAAAACATTTTTATTATTACTAACCACCTAGTATTTAAAAAGTAAGTTGCCAAATTTTAATTAAAGCCTGATTAACATGCAGTAAAAGATTTAAAGCAAGAATAATATCACCATTCACCATAACGAAATAATAGAATAACCAACACATGATATAAATAAATCTGGAGGAAAAACTCCTCACAACAAAATCCCACAACTAAAGTAAGTAACGAAATACTGAATACTAAATCAATACATGCCAAAGTCTGAAAAACTGAAATGGAAATGTCTCTAATAGAAATTGGGCAACATGCCCTACAACTGAGGAATACTAAGTATAGAATCCAAATGATATTAACGTCTAAAAGCAAATCCCTGTAGCTTCCACAAGCAGCTACAACTCGTCATCTGAGTGAGAATCCTATGCATGGTGTCCTTGTGGCTGGGCACCTAAAAATGGTTTTATAAAAATAGATTTGAAAGCAAACAGGTCAGAGCCCGAATGTGGAGATATTTTAAAAACCTGCAAGTGCTTTAAAAACATTTAAAACAGTATATGCAAAATACATGTTAGGACGTGCTCTCACATGAGATACTCACCTCTCGTCTAATTGTGCACTCCTAACGTTCCTGTACCCATTCATGTGTTATCTCATAACTATCTAATTCTGAAGAGTTTCTAACACTACTACTCGGTTCACGTTTAATTTCCAACCTTAACAATTAAATAGAGAGTTTTACTTTAATTCTCGGTTTCCCAATTATTAACAAAACCATTCATAGATATAAGTTCCCTTTTTATCTACATAACATTACCATAACTATACTCACAATTTAACATAGTAATTTCCTTCTCGTTTAACCGTATATTTTCACATCATAAATATACAATACAAGCACCCAAAGGCTAAGCTGCGGTGCACACATACTCTGCTATCCATCCCGGTACATCACGTATATAAGAATCACGCATTCCGAATCTCTCAGGAATCGTTCAGATAACAACATCACAAATAGTGGAGGCGAACACAGTCACATCACATGGGTCACACACATACCTACGCTCCCACGATCAGCAAACTTATTAATATCCCAATAAGTTCTTCTATGACCTATCTTCATCGAGGTAACCAATCTAAATCCGGGCAACACAAGGATAAGAAGGCCCTAAGAGAACGTAAACCTCCCGTGATAGCAAGTATGGTAGGTATGTCATACACATACAATTATATACTAAGCATTCACACATCTTAGATATCTCGATATTAATAAAGGTATACTCTACATCTTATACCATTATTCCAAATTCATATATTTCAAGTATCCCGATAATATAGAAATTAAATTGTCGACACGTCTCACGTCGTAGTTTCTTAAACTTAAAACCTATCTCGAATAGACTATTAAGTTCTTATTATTCCCCCATATAACATCTTTACACCTAAGGTCTTTACTTCTGCCCCAAACCTTATTTCAGCAAATTATTCAAATTTACCCTATTAACCCAAATATTATCTCAATTATCGAATTTCATTAATTTAGAATAATTCCTCAAATTGAATTCCAATTAATGTCCAATCTCATAATCATGCCTACTGGTCTTCCTTAAGGTTAAGGGTATTCATAAGGTCTCCAATAATATCATTCAAGGATTAACACCATTAAAATTTAATTAGGGAAAAACTTTACTCATTCTGGGAAGGTCGATCGATCGACCTTTACCTTCGATCGATCGATGGTGGTCGATCGATCGACTGAAGAACATCGATCGATCGAACGCACCAGGTATGGTTACGGACTGCTTCGTTTTGCAGTTACCAATTCGTCCCAAAACACCATTTTCAAGCATGAAATTCTAAGACAAGGTTACAATATCATCATACTATCATTCTACAACAGTATTAACATTCTAAAACCCATAATTCATCGTTCAAAGGCTTTGTTTAGATCAAGACTACATCAAAAAATTCCAGATTTCTTCCCCATTCAAGAACATCAATAAACTACTTCTAAACTCCATTTTCAGATCATCAATGGTTCTGTTTAGAACATATAATTCGTCCAGAATATTACTACATGCAATCCCTAACATAATTCATAACTTTTAACTTCCCATATATGGGTCTAAATCATCTTCCAAGATCAATTTCAAAAATTCCTAAACATGGAAAAGCATAGCTTGAATCAAATGAATTTAAACCACTTGCCTTAATCTTTCTCTGAATTTGATGTTGAATTTGAAGGTTGAATCTGTCCTCTATCTCTCTTTCTGCAGAATTCTTTCTTTTCTCTCTCTCTCTACAATTTCTTCCCAAGGATGATGATAATGGAGGTGTGTTTGGTTTTTGGTAAGTTGGGACTATATTTCAACTTCTCCCGTAGCCCATTAAGTCTCTTAGTGTAGTTAGTGGGTTTAGTGGGTTAAAGAAGAAGTCATATTTCTATTCTAATTTCGTCACTTTTAATTCCCAAAAATACAAAATTACCAAAATACCCTTTATGATGCCGGTATGGCCTAAAAATACCCCGAGACCCAAACTAAACTCCCGGCTAGTGTTTTTTGACTATCTCGACCCTTCCGGACGCGTTGGCGCACTCAAAATGAACATACGGGTGATAAAAATAAAATTCACTTTTGAATTCAAATAATTATATTCCTGACGCGATTGTCACGCGCGTCCCAACAAAGTTTCCCAAATTGCCGTATTTCAATCTCGTGACAATTTCAATATTTTCCAATATTCATATAATGCCAAGTATACACATTATAATAAAATACTAACTCACATCTCGTTAATATTATTATCCGGATTAATTTCCAATTAATAAACATTTAATTCAATTAATCCCCAAAAATAAATATCATAGAAAATACGGGGTATTACATACTTCCCCCCTAATAACTGAATTTCGTCCCGAAATTCAGAACTAGAAAGTACCTGGTAAGAATAACTCTGGATAACGTTCTCGCATCTCATCCTCGCGCTCCCATGTGGACTCCTCGACATTATGATGTCGCCACTGAACACGCACTAACGGGACTATCTTTGACCGCAGCTTCCGCTCACTTCGGTCCAGAATAGCAATCGGCCCCTCCTCGTAGAAGCTATCTGGCTGGAGATCAATGTCCTCCACAACAATGAGAGAATGAGCCAAATTATCTCTAAGGTATTTCTTAAGCGAGGAAATATGAAATACATCGTGAATCCGATGTAAATGCTCCGGTAACCCAAGCCTATACGCAACCGGTCCAATCCGCTCAATAATAGGAAATGGTACCACATATCTCGGTGCCAACTTCCCTTTCTTCCCGAAACGCATAATCCCCTTCATAGGAGATACTCTGAGCAAAACCTGGTCCCCTACTTGGAACTCTCTGAAGAATCTCTTCGCATCAGCATAGCTCTTCTGCCTATCCTGAGCTACCCGAATGCGACTCCGAATCAATTCTATCCTTGCCGAAGTATCCTGAATTACTTTCGGCCCAAGTAGTTTGTTGTCCCCCACCTCCAACCAACATGCTGGGGAACGACAAGGTCTACCGTACAACGCCTCAAATGGAGCCATGCCAATGGTGAACTGGTAGGAGTTATTGTAAGCAAACTCCACCAGTAGAAGATACTGCTCCCATCCACCCTCAAAATCAATGGTGCACATACGTAGCATGTCCTCCAACATCTGATTTGTGCGCTCGGTCTGCCCATCGGTCTGCGGGTGGTACGCCGTACTCAATCGCAACTCCGTGCCCATGTCCTGCTGAAAACTCTCCCAAAACCGTGAAACAAATATCTTGTCTCGGTCAGACATGATATTTAGGGGCACGCCGTGAAGTCTTACTATCTCAGAAATAAAGAGCTGGGCATACTGTCCTGCAGTGTAGTCTGTCCTTATGGGTAGAAAATGAGCGACTTTGGTCAACCTATCCACTATTACCCAAATGGAGTCGTGACCTCTCTGTGACGTAGGCAACCCCGTGATAAAGTCCATGGATATACTCTCCCACATCCACATCGGGACCTCCAACGTCTGTAGTAGTCCTGCCGGTCTCTGATGATCCACTTTTACTAGCTGACAAGTGGCGCATTTAGAAACAAACTCGTCAATATCTCTCTTCATACCGCTCCACCAATACTGACGTCTCATGTCTTGGTACATTTTGTCCCCTCCGGGATGTACCGCGAACCGTGAGCCGTGCGACTCTGCCATCACCTCATGCCGCAATTCCTCCCCTTCCGGAACCACCAATCTCCCATTGAAGCGTAATCCCCCGTCTGAGCTAACGGTATAGGATTCGGCTCCCTCTGCCAATAATCGAACTATCTGCTCCTGACAGAACGAGTCATTTGCCTGGGCCTTTACCACCTTCGTGACAATCTGTGGTGTAACAGTCATCACAGACATGAATGATCGAGCCACTGCATCATGGTGTCCCAATTCCTTCCACTTTGCCTTCCACACTTCCGCCACCTCATCTATAGGTCTACGGCTCAACGCGTCTGCTATTACGTTAGCCTTCCCCGGGTGATACTGGATATCGAACTGATAATCTTTAACGAATTCAAGCCACCTCCGTTGTCGCATATTCAACTCCTTCTGCGTGAATAGGTACTGTAGGGACTTGTGATCCGTGAACAATCGAAACTTCTCCCCCAAAAGGTAATGTCTCCAAATACGAAGGGCAAATACCACTGCCGCTAACTCCAAGTCATGGGTAGGGTAATTCTTCTCGTGAGGCTTAAGCTTACGGGAAGCATAAGCTATGGCCTGACTCTCCTGCTGCAGTACACCTCCAAGTCCTTGTAAGGACGCATCGGTGTAAACAAGATACTCAACTCCCGGTCTCGGCAATGCTAACACAGGTGCTGAGGTTAACTTGTCCTTCAACTCATCAAATGCCAACTGACAGGCATCACTCCAAATGAACGGCACACCTTTACGAGTTAGATGTGTCATGGGACCCGCTATCGTGGAGAAACCCTGAATAAACCTCCTGTAGTATCCTGCTAGGCCCAAGAAACTACGAATCTCCGTCGGTGTCGTGGGATGTCCCCACTCCCTCACCGCGGATACCTTCCCCGGATCAACCGATATTCCCCGGTCGGAAATAATATGCCCCAAAAACTGAACCTCCTTCATCCAAAACCCGCACTTCTCATATTTTGCATACAACTCATTTTGGCGCAGTGTTTGCAAAACTTGCCTCAAGTGCTCGGCGTGCTCCTCCTCTGTCTGGGAGTAAACCAAAATATCATCGATGAATACAATGACAAACTGATCTAGGAAATCCCTGAACACCCTATTCATCAAGTCCATAAATGTTGCTGGAGCGTTGGTCAAACCAAATGGCATAACCCGAAACTCGTAAGAACCATATCTCGATAAGAACGCAGTCGTCGAGACTTCCTCCTCCCTGATACGCAACTGATGGTAACCAGATCGCAAATCAATCTTTGAGAAGCAAGAAGCTCCTCTCAACTGGTCGAATAAGTCATCGATTCGAGGCAACGGATACTTATTCCGTATCGTGACCTTGTTTAACTCCCGGTAGTCCACACACAATCTCAGTGAACCATCTCTCTTCTTCACGAACAACACAGGGGCACCCCACGGTGAAGTACTTCTCCGAATAAACCCTTGACCCAATAACTACTCAATCTGATCCCGTAACTCCCTTATCTCAGCTGGAGCCATACGGTACGGTGCGCGTGCTATAGGTCTCGTATCTGGTAATAAGTCTATAACAAAGTCTATCTCTCGACTGGGAGGTAGGCCTGGTATCTCCTGAAACACATCAGAATACTCCCTGACAACTGGGATCGAATCTAAAGGAATCACAACCTCCTTAGAGGTATCCTCCTCTAGGTAATACAAATGAGCGGTCGAGCTTCCCTCTGGGCGAGGCATCGCCACTACAAACATCTCTTGACCCGGAATGGTAAAAATAATGCTACCACCGAAGCAATCAATCATGGCTCTATAATCAACGAGCCAGTCCATACCGATAATCACATCGTGAACATGCATATCTAATACCAACATATCTGCAGGTAATACCAGACTACCAATCTCTACCCCTACTCCCCGGCATATAAAGAAAATAAGTGACCCACTCCCCAATGGTGAGTCGACACACGTCACTGTGCTCTCCGCTGTGGCTAACAACCCTAAAGCCTTCGCGAAATGTGTAGCTATAAAATAATGTGTAGCCTCCGTATCAAACAGTACCCGACCCATAGTGCCATGGATAGAAAACGTACCCTCAATCGCGGGCGGTGCCTGTAGGACTGCTACCTGGTGGACGTTATAGACACGTCCATACTGTAACTGCCCCTGCTGAGCCGGGACTGCTGGAATGGGTGGCAATGCTGCCATCTGTGGCGGTGCGGGGAGAGCGGCGGGAAATATAGTCCTCTGCGGCTCCTGGCGAGGTCCCTGCTGCTGCTGCTGTGGGGCCCTGCCCCTATCAGGACACTCCTGTCGTTTGTGGCCAATTTTACCACAAATGAAACACTTCCCCAGGAAGTTCCCCCCTCTCTGCCCTTGTTGCCCCCGACCCTGGTGACCGTTGCCGTTCCTCCACTAGCCCTGCTGAAACTGCTGTTGACCATTCTGACCCTGCTGGTTCTGATGGCCGTTCGGACCCTGATGGCCCTGCCAGAAACCTCCCTGTCCCTGTCTGTAGTTCCCTGATCAGAACCTCTTATTATCCCCCTGCTGGGAACCCTGCTCACCCTGTCTCTGCCCCTGAACAGATTGTGCCCCACTGGCAACATGTCCTCCAGTCCTGCCCTGATGGCTAGACTCTCCCGATCTCTTGCCCTCAACCATGTGAAAGCGGTGATCCTGGAAGTGTAACAACGCCACGTTAACCACATCAGAATAAGTGGCCAACGAGAGGTTCCCTAACAGATGCTGACGGATCCTCCATGTCAACCCGTCGGTGAATTTCTCAATCTTCTTCTTTTCTGTCGGGTATCTCATTCGGAATGATATTCAACAGATTAGTGAACTCGGCCTCATACTCGGCCACGGTCTTACCCTCCTGCTTCAGACTCATCAATCTCCTCCTCATTTCCGTATGAACAGCTGACGGAAAGTACTTGCGGTCGAACCGCACCCAGAACTCCTGAATAGTGAGAGTATCCCTCTCCTCTACGGTGGTAATAGACTCCCACCATTGCAATGCAGACCCACCTAGCTTGAAAGTAGCTAGCACCTGCTTCTGAACATACGTGCACTCATACATCCTCAAGTGCCGCTGTATATCCTTCCTCTACTGGCTCGAGACTACCACATCTGAGCTACCTGCAAACTCTGGCGGATGCGCTTTCGGAAAAGCGTCACGTACACGTTCCCAAGAAGACGGGAATGCATTTGCCTGTACTGGCGCGGCAACCGGCGCCTGAGATGGTGCCTGCTGAACTACGACAAGTGCGGCATTTACCGCTTGGGCTACTATGGCTGCATCCTCAGCGACGTTCAACTTGCCCTGAACTGGTGCGGGCTGTAGTTCTGGCGTTGCATTCCTGGGAACTCGTCGTGCACGTCGTGGAGGCATCTGAAATAAGAATGAAGTTTATAAGTTCGCAGTTATAAACTTAAAGTAGCTGAAGAACGTAGCATATACAAAAGAATACAACAGTCCTAAAATATAGGGCTCTACATCAAAGAAAGCTCAGCGGAAACATAATAAGCCGTTCAGATCCTAAAGGACACTAGAACCTCATGCTCTGATACCACCTATGACACCCCGACTAATTAAATAACGGGTAGCTACTCCTTTATTAAATTAAATCAAAATGCCAAGTTGGCTCAGTTAATAGCATCACTGTCGAAAACATTTTTATTATTACTAACCACCTAGTATTTAAAAAGTAAGTTGCCAAATTTTAATTAAAGCCTGATTAACATGCAGTAAAAGATTTAAAGCAAGAATAATATCACCATTCACCATAACAAAATAATAGAATAACCAACACATGATATAAATAAATCTGGAGGAAAAACTCCTCACAACAAAATCCCACAACTGAAGTAAGTAACGAAATACTGAATACTAAATCAATACATGCCAAAGTCTGAAAAACTAAAACGGAAATGTCTCTAATAAAAATTGGGCAACATGCCCTACAACTGAGGAATACTGTGTATAGAATCTAAATGATATAAACGTCTATAAAAGCAAATCCCTGTAGCTTCCACAAGCAGCTACAACTCGTCATCTGAGTGAGAATCCTATGCATGGTGTCCTTGTGGCTGGGCACCTAAAAATGGTTTTACAAAAATAGATTTGAAAGCAAACGGGTCAGAGCCCGAATGTGGAGATATTTTAAAAACCTGCAAGTGCTTTAAAAACATTTAAAACAGTATATGCAAAATACATGTTAGGACGTGCTCTCACATGAGATACTCACCTCTCGCCTAATTGTGCACTCCTAACGTTCCTGTACCCATTCATGTGTTATCTCATAACTATCTAATTCTGAAGAGTTTCTAACACTACTACTCGGTTCACGTTTAATTTCCAACCTTAACAATTAAATAGAGAGTTCTACTTTAATTCTCGGTTTCCCAATTATTAACAAAACCATTCATAGATATAAGTTCCCTTTTTATCTACATAACATTACCATAACAATACTCACAATATAACATAGTAATTTCCTTCTCGTTTAACCGTATATTTTCACATCATAAATATACAATACAAGCACCCAAAGGCTAAGCTACGGTGCACACATACTCTGCTATCCATCCCGGTACATCACGTACATAAGGATCACGCATTCCGAATCTCTCAGGAATCGTTCAGATAACAACATCACAAATAGTGGAGGCGAACACAGTCACATCACATGGGTCACGCACATACCTACGCTCCCACGATCAGCAAACTTATTAATATCCCAATAAGTCCTTCTATGACCTATGTTCATCGAGGTAACCAATCTAAATCCAGGCAACACAAGGATAAGAAGGCCCTAAGCGAACGTAAACCTCCCATGATAGCAAGTATGGTAGGTATGTCATACACATATAATTATATACTAAGCATTCACACATCTTAGATATCTCGATATTAATAAAGGTATACTCTACATCTTATACCATTATTCCAAATTCATATATTTCAAGTATCCCGATAATATAGAAATTAAATTGTCGACACGTCTCACGTCGTAGTTTCTTAAACTTAAAACCTATCTCGAATAGACTATTAAGTTCTTCTTATTCCCCCATATAACATCTTTACACCTAAGGTCTTTACTTCTGCCCCAAACCTTATTCCAGCAAATTATTCAAATTTACCCTATTAACCCAAATATTATCTCAATTATCGAATTTCATTAATTTAGAATAATTCCTCAAATTGAATTCCAATTAATGTCCAATCTCATAATCATGCCTACTGGTCTTCCTTAAGGTTAAGGGTATTCATAAGGTCTCCAATAATATCATTCAAGGATTAACACCATTAAAATTTAATTAGGGAAAAACTTTACTCATTCTGGGAAGGTCGATCGATAGACCTTTACCTTCGATCGATCGATGGTGGTCGATCGATCGACTGAAGAACATCGATCGATCGAACGCACCAGGTATGGTTACGGACTGCTTCGTTTTGCAGTTACCAATTCGTACCAAAACACCATTTTCAAGCATGAAATTCTAATACAAGGTTACAATATCATCATACTATCATTCTACAACAGTATTAACATTCTAAAACCCATAATTCATCGTTCAAAGGCTTTGTTTAAATCAAGACTACATCAAAAATTTCCAGATTTCTTCCCCATTCAAGAACATCAATAAACTACTTCTAAACTCCATTTTTAGATCATCAATGGTTCTGTTTAGAACATATAATTCATCCAGAATATTACTACATGCAATCCCTAACATAATTCATAACTTTTAACTTCCAATATATGGGTCTAAATCATCTTCCAAGATCAATTTCGAAAATTCCTAAACATGGAAAAGCATAGCTTGAATCAAATGAATTTAAACCACTTGCCTTAATCTTTCTCTGAATTTGATGTTGAATTTGAAGGTTGAATCTGTCCTCTATCTCTCTTTCTGCAGAATTCTTTCTTTTCTCTCTCTCTCTACAATTTCTTCCCAAGGATGATGATAATAGAGGTGTGTTTGGTTTTTGGTAAGTTGGGACTATATTTCAACTTCTCCCGTAGCCCATTAAGTCTCTTAGTGTAGTTAGTGGGTTTAGTGGGTTAAAGAAGAAGTCAGATTTCTATTCTAATTTTCGTCACTTTTAATTCCCAAAAATACAAAATTACCAAAATACCCTTTATGATGCCGGTATGGCCTAAAAATACCCCGAGACCCAAACTAAACTCTCGGCTAGTGTTTTCTGACTATCTCGACCCTTCCGGACGCATTGGCGCACTCAAAATGAACATACGGGTGATAAAAATAAAATTCACTTTTTAATTCAAATAATTATATTCCTGACGCGACTGTCACGCACATCCCAACAAAGTTTCCCAAATTGCCGTATTTCAATCTCGTGACAATTTCAATATTTTCCAATATTCATATAATGCCAAGTATACACATTATAATAAAATACTAACTCACATCTCGTTAATATTATTATCCGAATTAATTTCCAATTAATAAACATTTAATTCAATTAATCCCCAAAAATAAATATCATAGAAAATACGGGGTATTACATAACCCTAAGGGGCATGGCAAAGAATCAGCCTACGAGGTTGGTTCCACTTCCAATCCACCCAATTACCAAGCGGATATGAAAGCGGTGTCTACTCTTCGCTCGGGAAAACAAGTTGATAATGGTGTTCATGTTCCTACTGATGTACCACAACCACCCATACCATCTTTAGCACCTTTCCCTGAGGTTACCCCACCATCTAAATCCCCAGCTCCCACTGAGTCTACTCCTCCTGAGCCCACCTTTGCATATGTGCCCAAGGCACCCTTCCCTCATCGGTTAGCTCCCACTAAGAAAGCTCAGCAATTCGATGAGATCAAGAAAGTTTTTTAGAATGTTCACATTAACATTCCCTTCCTCACCGCGATTCAACAAGTCCCCTCTTATGCCAAATTTTTGAAGGACTTGTGCACAGTTAAGCGTAGGACAAATGTTCCACGGGATGCTTTCCTCACTGAGCAAGCTATGTCCCTACTCCATAATAACGGTGTTGTGAAGTATAAAGACCCTAGTCGTCCAACTGTCTCTTGTATGTTAGGCGACAAGTTGACTACTAGTGCTTTACTTGATCTTGGGGCTAGTGTTAATTTGTTACCTTACTCCCTCTACCTTGAGTTAGGTTTACAAAACATGAAACCTACACGCATAACTCTTCAACTTGCTGATCGTTCCATAAAAGTACCTAAAGGAATCGTTGAAGACGTTTGGTGAAAGTCTCAGACTTTTACTATCTTGTGGATTTCATCATCTTAGACACTCCTGCACCCGACCCTACCAATACTCCTATCATATTTGGTCGCCCCTTTCTGGCCACTGCCAATGCCATCATCAATTTTCGTGACGGATCCATGAATCTCTCCTTTGGCAACATGACTGTCGAAGTCAATATATTCCACCTTATGCATCAACCGGCTGATGTCGATTCTATTGATGAGGTGTGTGTGATTGACTCCTTAGTTACTGAAATGTTGGACCAAACTTACCCTGTCGATCCTCTCCAATAATGTTTGGCTCATTTTGGATCCGACTTTGACATTGATTCCTCCATCTCTGACCTCAATGCCCTGCTAGATTCCACTCCACTGATGGATACTTCCTCTAGGGATCCTCACTTTGAGCCCCTCTATGCTGATACTATTCACTATGTGGATCACTCCATTCCACATTCTGAACTACCGGCCACATCAGGTTCCACCACTTTATGCACCGAGCAACCTCCGGACTCTGTTTCTGCGTCTGAGTTCGATGTCACTCCTTCACCACCTGCTAGTTTGGAGCTTAAGCCCTTACCTTCCGAGTTGAAATAGACTTTCTTAGGCCCCAAAAACCATCACCCTGTTATCATTGCTTCCGATTTGACCGCTGATCAAGAAGAGCAATTAGTTCACACTCTTACTCAGCATAGCACTGCTATAGGTTGGACCATTTTCGACATTCACGGCGTGAACCCCAATGTTTGTAGTCATCGCATTCATTTGGAGGAACACACCAAGACTTCTCGTGAACCCCAACGTCGATTCAACCCTGCTATGAAAGAAGTCGTGCGCGCTGAAATTTTAAAATTGCTCGATGCTGGTATCATCTACCCCATCTCAGACAATCAGTGGGTCAGTCCCATTCATGTGGTACCAAAAACGTCTGGTGTCACCGTCATAAAAAATAGTGATAATGAGCTTGTTCCCACCCGTATGCAAACGGGTTGGCGTATTTTCATTGACTATCAATGCTAAATGCTGTCACTTGCAAGGACCATTTTCCTCTTCCCTATATCGACCAAATGCTCGAACGTTTAGCCGGTCATGCGTATTACTACTTCCTTGACGGCTATTCAGGTTATAACCAAATTCCAATTGCCCCTACAGACCAAGGGAAAACTACCTTCACCTGTCCCTTTGGCACTTTTACCTATTCTCGCATGCCCTTTGGCCTTTGCAATGCACCTGCGACTTTTCAACGGTGTATGATTAGCATTTTTAGCGACATGGCTGAACGTTTTCTCAAAATCTTTATGGATGATTTCTCTGTTTTTGTTTCTTCCTTCGAGCAATGCCTTTCTCACCTCACTATGGTCCTCAAATGTTGTCAGGAAAAGAAATTGGTCCTTAATTGGGAAAAGTGTCATTTCATGGTAAAAAAGGGGATTATTTTAGGTCACGTCATCTCTCACGATGGTATTGAAGTAGATAAAGCAAAAGTTGACATTATTTCATCGCTTCCCATTCCTAAGTCTGTTAAGGACATTCGATCCTTCTTAGGACATGCGGGCTTCTACCGTCGTTTCATTAAAGACTTTTCTAAAATTGCTCGACCTTTAACAACCCTTTTATCCAAAGATGTTCCCTTTGTCTTTGATGATGCATGTGTTTCTTCCTTTGCGCACCTTAAAGCCGAGCTCACTTCTGCTCCGATCATTCAGCCTCCTAATTAGTCTTTACCATTTAAGCTCATGTGTGACGCATCTGATTTTTCTCTCGGTGCGGTACTTGGTCAGCGAGTTGACAAGCGCCAGCATGTCATTTATTATGCTAGCAGAACTCTTCATGACGCTCAACTTCATTATACGACCACCAAAAAGGAGTTGCTAGCGGTTGTTTTCACCCTCGATAAGTTTTGATCATATTTCATCGGTTCACCTATCATCGTTTACACTGATCACGCTTCCCTGAGGCACCTTCTTCAGAAGAAGGATTCTAACCCACATTTGATACGGTGGATTCTCTTGCTTCAAGAGTTTGACCTCAAAATTCGCGATAAGAAAGGGTGCGAAAATTTGGTTGCCGACCATCTCTCCCGCCTCACTGTTACATCTGCATCTGATCCTGTCCCTATTTCGGAAACATTTCCTGATAAGCAACTTTTTGCTATCTCCACTGCTCCTTGGTATGCTGATATTATTAATTTCCTTGTTACAGACCAACTTCCAAATCATTGGTCAAAACAAGAGCGCTCTAAGTTCATGGCCCAGGTGAAATTTTACTCTTGGGATGACCCCTTCCTTTTTAAGTATTGCTCTGATCAAGTCATTCGCCGCTGTGTTCCTGACCATGAACAAACAAGTATACTCTCCTTTTATCACGATGGTGCCTGTGGTGGCCATTTTAAATCCAAGAAAACCGCCACTAAAATTTTGCTCAGTGGTTTCTACTGGCCCACTCTCTTTCGCGATTCCCACCACTACTGCCAGGCTTGTGCTAAATGCCAATAATCTGGGCGTATCTCTCGTCGTCACATGATGCCCCTCACACCCATTCTCATCGTCAAAATCTTCGACGTATGGGGCATTGATTTCATGGGTCCTTTTCCCTCCTCTCATGTCTTCCAATATATACTAGTTGCAGTTGATTACGTTTCCAAATGGATTGAAGCCATAGCTTGTCGCATCAATGACCATCGCATTGTGGTCCAGTTTCTTAAGGACTACGTCTTCACACATATTGGAACTCCCAAAGCTATCATTAGTGACGGGGGTAAACACTTTCGTAATCGATTCTTTGAACATCTTGTCAAAAAGTATGGCGTTACCCACAAAGTTGGTCTCTCTTACTACCCTCAGACTAGTGGTCAAGTTGAGGTTTCCAACCGTGAAATCAAGCAAATCTTAGAAAAAATAGTTAATCCTAATCGGAAAGACTGGTCCTTACGCTTGAATGATGCTTTGTGGGCATACAGTACTGCTTTTAAGACTCCGATTGGCATTTCTCCTTATCTCTTGGTTTTTGATAAACCATGCCACCTCCCTGTCGAGCTTGAACACCATGCTTATTGGGCTGTCAAAGCCCTTAATTTTGATATCGACGAGGCTGGAAATCATCGAAAGCTCTAACTTAATGAGTTAGAGGAGATACGAAATGATGCCTATGATTTATCCAAGAAATACAAGGACAAAATGAAGTGGATACATGACCAAAGCATCCTCCGCAAAGAATTCCACCCTGGTCAGAAAATGTTGTTATGTAACTCCCGTCTTCATCTCTTTCCCGGAAAGTTAAAAACTCGTTGGTCTGGACTCTTTGTTGTTGAATCTGTTACTCCCTATGGTGCCATCACAGTTCAAAATCCTAAGGATGGTAGCCTATTTCAAGTCAACGGTCAACGATTGAAGCCTTTCTTAGAGTTAGGCCCATCGCCCATTGAAGAAATTGACCTTGTTGATCCCACTTATGAAGACTGACTGTTCAGTCTTGTTTGGGGGTGATTTTCATCACCCAATTTTTTTATCGCCCTGTGATTTTCATAGCTCTTATCTTTAGGGTGAGATTGGTTCGGTCTGGCTGAAGACGTTAAACTTAGCGCTATCGGGAGGCAGCCCATTGTTCATTATTTCTGAGTATGAGTCTTACCCTGTTTGGGGGTGGTGTTTCACACCACCCAATGCCTTTCACATGATTTATAGACTTGTACGTCTTTTTGTATCGCATTTGTTCTTCAGGTTTCATCTATACTCCAGAATGCGGTACATTTTAACTAGTGGTTCATTATGGTAATATCTTTCCTCCCTTGTGCTTTTTATTTTTATATATGGTTTTCAACATCGAGGACGATGTTCTCTTTTGTTTGGGGGTGGGAAGTTTATCAAAATCATACCTCTTTTGAAAATTTTCAGAAACAAGTGATTTTAAACTTTTTGTTCAGTTAAGAATAAATTTTTATGATATGATTTGTCTATCATCCCTCCTTTAGAAATCTCGGAATAGCTGTGTTTAACCCAAAAATTACGCTTTTAACCATAAATTAATTAATACCTCTTAAAAGCGTACTTGCACTATGAATTCTTAAACTCAGCAATTTTACACTATCATGTTTACAATCAAAAGTTTAAGAGTGAATATATTCTCAAGAGAGTCTTAAAAGATCACTAGTGGAGACTTAAACCCGTGAGATTTGAGCTTTTCACCTTTTTTGAGGGTTTTTACGTATCTCCGAGTCACAAGTTGACTCAACTTTCTTTGGGTACTATATTTAGTCGTTGCATGGTCTCATTATTTTTCACTTTTGGCATAATCATTGAGAATGACATTACTTTCGAGTTGTAAGAAACATGTGTCTTGTAGTTTGTCCCGAGCATTAAACTGAATTTTTCACTTACCATTTTCCCTATCACATTATCATTCACCCATTATCATTTTCCATATTACCCTTATCCATATGTCCCAAATACCACCCATCATTGCCATCGTTTTTGAGAAAAAGAGCGTTTGAAATTTTCCATGTAAATTGTCTTCATTTGTGCTATGAAAAGAAAAATGTATCGCAATAAAAAAAAATAGAAAAGAGAAAAAGAAAAGAAAGAAAATAAAAATAGAAAAGAAGAAAAAGAAAGTATGCGATCATAAATTCAAAAGATGAAAACAGTAGTTATTCAAAGTGTGTCACACTCTTCTCGAGAACCCTATCACTCATCTTCTTCATTCCCTCATACCTTACATAAAACCCATTTTCACCCTTGGTAAAGTGTTCGGGCAAACGAGAAGATTATATGGTGAATAACTCGACATTCTCTACATAGTGGTTAGCATTCATTCATGAGATCAAATTTTTTTCATGTATCCGTCCTTTCTTATAAGTGTGTGAGACGTTTGAACTTGTTTACATTTACTCACATCCTCAGACACTAGAGAGATACACTTACCCAATTCTCAGAGAGTTCGATTCAGAGAGATATATCCACTGAGAATTGAAGTCAAAGCGTCGATTCCTAAAAGGCGATCTTAGAATTACTCTAATGATACTTAAGATTACTTCACACTACACATGCTGAGTTTTAGGAAGGATTACGCTTTTGGTATTAAGTAATTTCATATCTTATTTTGATAGTTGAATACGGTGTTCCTTGACGTTCTTTTAAAGTTGGGTTGTATAGCGTTTCATCATCTACTCTGATACTGCATTTAAAAAAGTTTTCAAATTTTGTGGGTACATTCACTGTAAACCCTCACTAGACACCACTCGTCCTGTAGGGAAACCTATAGGTTTAACGGCTTGTTGCACATGCTAAGTACAATCGTCAGTGCCTGCGAAAGTGGCACACTTTTGGATACTTATCTCTGTTTTCTCTCTAATTATGGCTCGAGGATTAGCAATGTTCTATTTGGGGGTCGTGTGATAAGAACCCAAAAGCGTATAATTTATACCCCGAATATGTGCATTTTAGTCCCTTGTTTTAATTAAAATTGGCCTTATATTCGTATTTTATCATTTTGCAGGTCAATACGCAGGTGCGATACAAATAAATCTAAATCAGTGCAATTGCGACGCAGAAGCGGTTAAAAGCGTGCATCGAAGAAATCCAAAGAGACCGCGAAGTGAGAAGTCCAATCTGAGCTTCCCCCGATGTGATCTGATGCTCCGAAACAGTTCCGTAACCTTAACTTAGCCTAAACCGAGCCCAGTCCATACCCCGAGCCCGGTGTGTGTTTAGTTTGTGCCTTTATTATTTTTCTAGATTTTTATTTTTAGTCATTTTATTTTTAGGATTTATTTAGAAATTTCTAGGATTTATTTTCTATTTTTCTATATCTTTATTTTGATTTTTGATTTTTGATTTTTATTAGCCCTTAATTTTTAATCTTTATTTTATTAGGATGAACTTTTTAGGAATTTATTTTTATTAGATTTTATTATATATATATATTTTTATTTTTTTAGTTTTATTTTATTAGGATTATATGTTTTTAGTTTTAATAGAGTTTAGTTTATCTCTTTCTATTTTATTTTTTTAGTTTGAGAAGTTGGTTTTTTTTTCCAGTTTTTTTAGTTTTTTTAGATTTTAAGTTTTTATTTTATTTTAGTTTTAATTTTTTTTAGGTAGTGTCGTTTTTTTAGAGGTCTAAATTAAACACACACACATTAAATACTAAAACACACCCACACCCTCACCTAATACTCTACACCCTCACCACACTCTAACCCCCCTCTCTTCTTATTCTTCCACAACCACATCCGATTCTCTCTCATCTCACTCCATAACCTCCATTACAAAACAACACCCACAACCACCACCATCTCTCAACTCTCCTTACCCCCATTCTCAACCCATCCGGTCGCAAACCTTCGCCGTCCCCCACCAGTGCCGTAGCCGCCGGCGACCTGCCTCCGGCACAACTGAACCAAAACCATTCGAAACCCACCAACCTTCACCCGGGTCAGCCAAACCCGTGCCCCACACCGACCTAGCTCATCACGACCCACTACAACCAAAACCAAACCCGAGCCAGCCCTGGTCCCAAAACCCAAACCGGGCGCACCACCCCATGTTCAAACCGAAACCGTTTTGTCCAACAGCCCTTAAAAATCGGAAAACCTATTTCAAATTCCACAAAAAAATCAGTCAAAAACCAAGCCAAGAAGATCCCACAAAATCCTCTTCATCCAACAAAGCATCGCGGGTCAACCAAAAGAAAAGGGAAAAGCTTATAAGAAGAAGTCTCTCAACAACAAATAAGGGAATACCCAGATACAAAGAGCAATGAGAGACAGAAAAAAGGAGGCTGTAGAGGTGTGACACCCCGCCTAATTAATCCCAGGTGATCAGTCCTAAATCAAGTTAGAACAGGATTCTCATTTGGTCCATTCTTAGCATCACTGTCGTCTTATTAAATTACTAACCACCTAAGTGAGAAAAATAGACTGGTGCCATATTTTTATCTTTCATTATTTAAATAAAAACCCATGCGGAAAATAAAATTATATAACAATCACCGATAACTGAAATAATCATCCACAAGTAAAGATAATTGACCGAATAAACCAACGGTCCAGATAATAAATCCCATAAAGACAAGAATAAACTCCCAACAAGTCTAATACAAATAAATGGAAAGTGAGCAACATGCTCGAATACTAATCACGAACTTCTACATTAAGAATGAAGAATGAGGCGTCTATCAAAACCCCGCAACATCCACATATGCTGCAGCAACGGATCCCTGGAATATAGTCAAGGCTGGCGTCCCTGTGGTTGGACACCTAAAAGGGTTTTTAAAAGTTTTTATAGTAAGGGTTAGTACCCAAAACATTTGAAAAATATTTAACAAATGATTAGCTTGTAGTAATAAATAAATATGCATGCTCTTCATATTTTTAGTTAGTATCGCACTCTCTTGAGGACTTCCTTACCCTTCCTCTATTGTACACTATTAACGCTTTAATTAAATTACCTAGTTATTCATCTCATGACTAGATAATTAACAAAGTTCCTTTATACCCACCCTACTCTAACTGAGTATGTATTGATTATGATTTTTAAGTTATTAGTAACATCAACCCAACTAAATCATTTCCCTTTTTAAATTCATATAACTTCTACACTTGTTATACATGTGAAATAACTCATATTTTTCATTAATAACCCGTATATAATTAATTATACAATTATATACTTATAATCATATTTCAGCATTCAAAATCATACCGTAATATATATAACAACTTGCATTCTCCCGAGCAAAATACTCCCGGAATATAAATTATATAAAGTGCTATCCCACTAGGTAAAATCACATAGCCTAGTTATCCCAAGTGAGAATTTTCACACCAACTTGATAAAAATAAATAATTGGAGGCGGTCATATTCCTTCCCTGAAAGTGAGATGTCCCTCACCCATATAATGGACGCTATGACCTCGGGAATATACTCACCCTACTCCTCAAGCTAGGGGATTCATCCACTACGCGCAACCTCCCCCTATAGCACTATAGTATAAAATATCTAATCACTGATATTAATTGTGCACACCACATATATATATATACTATCGCCTCCGTATATATAAATATAAAAGTCCCGGCTATACCGTTCGCTAAATCCGTAACATAAGCCTATTAAAATTATTAAGAGTTTATGGTCCAACTCTAAATATTAATTAAATTGCACCTTAATTAATTAAGTTATTTTTGGTGTCGCCCCCACCATAAATTTGGACTTACTCTCGTAGCCCAAAATAAATTTACCCGAGTCAAAATTCCCGACTCTAATTTATTAGCCTCAAACCCTAATTAATTTATCTACCATTAATTAGATTTAAACTCATGTATTTAATTTCTCCATAATTAATTACATAAGATTTTTATATGAATTTCCCCTCTTATATAACTAACTGGCGAAACTGCCAAAATCTGGCGACCGTCGATCGATCCCAGACCGTCGATCGATCGATCGAACAGGTCTTCGTCTTCTTCGCGAAGACACGGCAGCCATGGACGGATTTTCTTAAACCCTAATCTCTTCTAAAATGAATTTTAAGCCTTCTTAACACCAGTACATATTAGAAACCTTATTAGGATTCCCCAGAAAGTTCACAACAATCATCAATTCGTCCATAAACTACTGATTCATAATTTTGGGGAAAAATCTATCTTTATCCTGAAACACATTTACACTCCAAATTTATTCATCAAACTCGTTCTAATTTATCCGAATATCATTCTAACAGATACACATCAATATTCCAATATCAGATTTTACAGAAATCCTCATAAATTCTGGCAAATCAGATTAATGTTTTCTTTTGTATTATCAAAACCCCAGGTTTATGCCATGAAACCCCAAAACGAATTATAATTCATTACATCACGCAAATATGAATTGAAAGACAGATTTAATGCTATTGCAAGTTATTCACTTGCCTTAGGTTTCGTAGTGTCTGAATTTGCGATGGATTCCAAGGTTGAAGATGACCTTGTTGGCTCTTTTGAGATCCCCAAATGGCTTTGGCTGCTGCTAGGGTTTCCTAACCCTTTAATTCTTTTCTCTAATTAAGCTCAGCCATGCCCTTATTTCTTTTTATTAGGTTAATTTCCCAAATCCCGTTTTTTGACTAATGGGCCAAGCCCAAGTGACCTAAATGCCCCCGAGTGGGCCCGACTATGTCTAAAAACGTCCCGTGACCCGTTTACTACCTCCGGGTACACTTTTCCGACTATCTCGGCCCATCCGGACTCAACTGTATACTCAGAATTTGCATCCGAATTAATTTATAAAAATACTTATCCCCCACCCAATATAGTCTATACCGACTTCCGGATGTGATAAGTACATACCTCGTCATTAATACTCAAAACGACGTAATTACATTATTACTATTCACTTAGTAAATAAGTTTTTCCCTGAATATTAACCATTCAATCCCAGATTAATATTTATATATTATTCTACCATAATTAATTCATTTAATTACAACACACTAGTAATTTAGAAGTTCCGAATTAATTAAATTTTAAATGTACCAAAAATACGGGGTGTTACATACTCCCCCCCTTATAAAGGAATTTCGTCCCCGAAATTAGATCGTACCTGCTGTGAAAAGCTCTGGAGATTGTTCCCGCATATCCTCTTCCCGTTCCCAGGTAGACTCGTCAACATTGTGATGACCCCACTGTACTCTAACCAATGGAACAACCTTGGATCGTAATTTCCGCTCACTATGATCCAGAATAGCTACCGGCCTCTCCTCATACGAGATGTCTGGCTGTAAGTCGATCTCCTCGAGTGGAATGTGCCAAAAGGCTCTCTCTCTCCTTCGATATTTCTTCAGCGATGATACATGGAATACATCGTGTATCCGCTGAAGATGTTCTGGTAACCCAAGCTTATACGCCACCGGTCCCACCCTCTCAATAATAGGGAAAGGTCCTACGTACCGCGGTGCTAACTTACCCTTCTTGCCGAACCTCATCACCCCTTTCATTGGGGATACCCGGACTAAAACCTGGTCCCCAAATTCTAGCTCCACATGTCTTCGAGAAGCATCAGCATAACTCTTTTGCCTGTCCTGAGCTATCCGAATTCTTCCTCGAATTAACTCTATCTTGGCAGATGTCTCCTGAACAATCTCCGGCCCCAAGAGTTTGTTGTCCCCCACCTCTAACCAACAAGCGGGCGAACGACAAGGTCTTTCGTATAGTGTCTCAAACGGTGCCATGCCAATCGTGAATTGGTAAGAGTTGTTATACGCAAACTCTACCAAAGGAAGATATTTCTCCCATCCTCCCCCGAAGTCCAAAATGCACATTCTGAGCATGTCTTCCAGCATCTGATTAACTCTCTCAGTCTGTCCGTCCGTCTGTGGGTGATACGGTGTACTCAAGCGCAACTCCGTGCCCATTGCCTCCTGAAAGTTTTGCCAAAAGTGGGCGACAAAGATTTTGTCTCGGTCGGATACAATATTTATTGGTACCCCATGCAGCTTAACAATCTCTGCTATGAATAGCTGTGCATAACGCATCGTCTCAAAGTCTGTGCGTACCGGCAAAAAGTGGGCCACCTTAGTCAACCGATCCACAATAACCCATATGGAGTCGTGACCCCTCTGCAATACAGGTAACCCTGTGATGAAGTCCATGGAGATGCTCTCCCACTTCCACACAGTAATTTCTAACGGCTGTAGCATCCCTGATGGTCTCTGGTGGTCAACTTTCACAAGCTGACACGTGGCACATTTCAAAACAAACTTCGCTATGCCCCGTTTCATCCCTGCCCACCAATACTGCCTCCTCATATCTTGGTACATTTTATCCCCACCGGGACGTACCACAAATTTCGAACCATGGGATTCTGTCATAACAGCGTGCCTCAAATCCTCATCCTCTGGCACCATTAACCTCCCATTAAAGCGTAGGCCTCCTTCTGAGCTAATTGAGTAACCCTCTGCTCCCTCAGCTAACAACTGGCCCACCCTATCCCGACAAATCTGATCCTCTGCCTGAGCCTTCACAACTCGCATAATGATCTCGGGTGTGATGGATAATGCTGACATGCAAGCCTTGGCTACATCGTCCTCATATCGAAGCTCTCTCCACTTCGCTTTCCATACCTCCGATATCTCCCCAGTCGGCCTTCGGCTCAATGCGTCTGCTACTACATTGGCCTTACCAGGATGATACTGAATATCAAACTGGTAGTCCTTCACGAATTCTAGCCACCGCCTCTATCTCATATTCAGATCCTTCTGTGTGAAGAGATACTGAAGTGACTTGTGATCCGTGAATAGAGTAAACTGCTCTCCTAGAAGATAATGCCTCCATATCCTCAAAGTAAAAACGACCGCTGCCAACTCTAGGTCGTGAGTGGGGTAATTCCTCTCATGGGTCTTTAGCTTCCTGGAAGCATAAGCTATAGCCCTTTCCTCCTGCTGGAGCACACTCCCAAGACCCCGTAAGGATGCGTCTATGTAAACCCGATACTCTAGCCCTCCCTTTGGCAATGCAAGCACGGGTGCTGATGTCAACTTGTCCTTTAGCTCGTCGAACGCTAATTGACCACTATCATCCCACTTGAAAGGTACCCCTTTCCGAGTCAGATTCGTCAAAGGTCCTGCAATCTTAGAGAATCCATTAATGAATTGCCTGTAGTAACCGACCAAACCCAGAAAACTGCGTACCTCGGTCGGTGTCGTGGGCTGTCCCCACTCCCTCACCGCCGACACTTTATTCGGATCTACTGCAATACCCTGATCTGACACGACGTGACCAAGGAACTGTACCTCCCGTAGCCAGAATCCACACTTCCCTAATTTGGCATAGAGCTGATGATCCCTCAGTGTCTGTAAAACAATGCGCAAATGCTCTGCGTTCTCCTCCTCGGTGCGCGAGTAGATTAAGATGTCATCAATGAACACGATGACAAACTGATCTAGGTACTCCCTGAAAACCCTGTTCATTAAATCCATGAACACTGCTGGTGCATTGGTGAGCCCGAAGGGCATCACCCTGAACTCATATGATCCATACCGCGACAAGAAAGCGGTCTTAGGAACATCCCCCTCTCGGATACGCAGTTGATGATACCCTGACCTCAAGTCGACCTTGGAGAAGTAAGACGCCCCTCTCAATTGGTCAAATAAATCATCAATCCGAGGTAACAGATATTTATTCCGTATCGTCACCTTGTTCAGCTCCCTATAATCCACGTACAAGCGGAGTGAACCATCTCGCTTCTTTACAAACAACACCGGCGCACCCCACGGCGATGTACTCCGCCGAATAAAACCCTGACCCAGTAGTTGCTGAATCTGTTCCCTCAACTCCCGCATCTCTGAAGGGGCCATGCGGTAAGGTGCCCGAGCAATCGACCTCGTCCCCGGTGACAAATCGATAACAAATTCGATTTCTCTGCTGGGTGGTAATCCTGGTATCTCCTGGAATACATCCTCAAAGTCCCTCACTACAGGAATAGAGTCTAACGGGACTACCACCTCCTGTGAGGTTTCCTCCTCAATGTAATATAAGTGAGTGCGCGACCCTCCCTTAGGAAGAGGCATTGCTATCAGGAACATCTCCTGTCCTGGAATGGAGAACACGATTGTCCTCTCATAACAATCCACCGTAGCCCGGTAACCTACCAACCAATCCATGCCCAAGATGACATCATACCCCTCCATATCTAACACTAAGAGGTCTGCTGCTAAACTAAGCCTACCAATCAAAATGTCTACTCCTCGACAAATCGAGCGAATCAAAGCCCCGCTGCCTACTGGCGACTCTACACTCATACAGAGGCTACCCGTTGTCTCTAATAACCCAGCCCGTTCAGCAAAATTATATTTAATGAATGAATGTGGTGCTCCCGTGTCAAAAAGAATGCTACCCTCATGCCCATGAATGAAAAACATACCCTCAACCGCTGGCGGCGCCTGCTGTGCTGGAGGATTGGGAACATCCCGAACGTTATACACACATTCGTAGTGCATCTGCCCCTGCTGCTGTGGGGCGGGTGGAGCTGGTGCTGCTGGCGGCATCTGACCCTGTTGCCCCTGCTGGGCACCCTGCTGATGGCCTCTGCCCCTCTGCGGGCACTCCCTCTTGAAGTGTCCCGGCTGGCCACAGGCGAAACAGCGTTTCTGGTCGTCACCCTGCCGTTGGCCCTGCTGGCCCTGGTGTTGCTGGCCCGGTTGGCCTCCCCCGTTGTTCCCTTGGCCCTGACGGCCCTGAGGAACTTGCTGTTGCTGATTAGGGCCTGGTTGCCCCTGCCTGAACCCCTGTCCTCCCGGTCGGAACCCACCAGGCTTAAACTTCTTAGCCTGATTCCCTTGCTGAATGATGACCTGCTGTTGTGTGCCACTCGTCTCACTACTAGTAACCGCCTTACCCTGCTGGCTCGACTCACCTGCCTTCTTGTTCCCCTTAGCATGGAAACGATGATCCTGGCAATGTACAAGTGCGGCATTAACGACATCTGTATAAGTCACTAACGCCGGATTTCCAATCAAGTGCTGCCTGATTCTCCAGGCTAGGCCATCCATGAACTTTGACTTCTTCCGCTCCTCATCGCTCAACTCATTTGGCACAAAATTTGCCAAACGGGTGAACTCCTCCTCATATTCTGCTACTGACCTGTCACCCTGTACCAACTCGCTGAATTTCTTTCTCATCTCAGACTCTACTGCTGGAGGGAAGTACTTGCGGTCAAACCGCACCCAGAATTCAGAAATCGGCATCAAATCCCGCTCCTCAGCGGTGGTTACGGACTCCCACCACTGTAAGGCTGCCCCCCGACAGACGAAAGGTAGCCAGCATTTGTTTCTGCACCTCTGTACCCTCTAACATGCGCAGATGGCGCTGAATGTTCTTCTTCCAGTCACAAGCCTTGACCACATTGGTGCTACCTCGAAACTCAGGTGGGTGACCCTTCTGAAAGGTCTCCCTCACTCGCTGCCAAGATGGTGGCCCTACTGGAGCCTGAACTGCTGGAGCCAATGGAGGCGGTGCCTGAGGCGGTGGAAAATGAGCTGCCATAGCTCGCATCGCTGTCTCGACCGCTTGGGCCACTATCACTGCCACCTGAGTGGTAGAAATCAACTCGGGTGGGGGTGGTGGTGGCGGTATCTGTGGCTCCTGGCGAGCCTCCCTCACCTCATCTCTAGCCTCAGCCCTCTCCGCTCTCTGTCTCTTTGGTGGCATCTGAAATAGATTGAATTGTATAAGTACACAATTTATACAAAAACTAATAGCAGGAAAACGATATCTCACAAGCGGAAAATATAATCAACAGTCCTAATAATAGGGCTCTATAACAACCGAACGCTACGCTGAAATGTAGAAAGCCGCACAGATCCTAAGGACACTAGAACCTGATGCTCTGATACCATATGTGACACCCCGCCTAATTAATCCCGGGTGATCAGTCCTAAATCAAGTTAGAACAGGATTCTCATTTGGTCCATTCTTAGCATCACTGTCGTCTTATTAAATTACTAACCACCTAAGTGAGAAAAATAGACTGGTGCCATATTTTTATCTTTCATTATTTAAATAAAAACCCATGCGGAAAATAAAATTATATAACAATCACCGATAACTGAAATAATCATCCACAAGTAAAGATAATTGACCGAATAAACCAACGGTCCAGATAATAAATCCCATAAAGACAAGAATAAACTCCCAACAAGTCTAATACAAATAAATGGAAAGTGAGCAACATGCTCGAATACTAATCACGAACTTCTACATTAAGAATGAAGAATGAGGCGTCTATCAAAACCCCGCAACATCCACATATGCTGCAGCAACGGATCCCTGGAATATAGTCAAGGCTGGCGTCCCTGTGGTTGGATACCTAAAAGGGTTTTTAAAAGTTTTTATAGTAAGGGTTAGTACCCAAAACATTTGAAAAACATTTAACAAATGATTAACTTACAATAATAAATAAATATGCATGCTCTTCATATTTTTAGTTAGTATCGCACTCTCTTAAGGACTTCCTTACCCTTCCTCTATTGTACACTATTAACGCTTTAATTAAATTACCTAGTTATTCATCTCATGACTAGATAATTAACAAAGTTCCTTTATACCCACCCTACTCTAACTGAGTATGTAGTGATTATGATTTTTAAGTTATTAGTAACATCAACCCAACTAAATCATTTCCCTTTTTAAATTCATATAACTTCTACACTTGTTATACATGTGAAATAACTCATATTTTTCATTAATAACCCGTATATAATTAATTATCCAATTATATACTTATAATCATATTTCAGCATTCAAAATCACACCGTAATATATATAACAACTTGCATTCTCCCGAGCAAAATACTCCCGGAATATAAATTATATAAAGTGCTATCCCACTAGGTAAAATCACATAGCCTAGTTATCCCAAGTGAGAATTTTCACACCAACTTGATAAAAATAAATAATTGGAGGTGGTCATATTCCTTCCCTGAAAGTGAGATGTCCCTCACTCATATAATGGACGCTATGACCTCGGGAATATACTCACCCTACTCCTCAAGCTAGGGGATTCATCCACTACGCGCAACCTCCCCCTATAGCACTATAGTATAAAATATCTAATCACTGATATTAATTGTGCACACCACACACACACATATATATATATATATATATATATATATATATATATATATTATATATATATATATATATATATACTATCGCCTCCGTATATATAAATATAAAAGTCCCGGCTATACCGTTCGCTAAATCCGTAACATAAGCCTATTAAAATTATTAAGAGTTTATGGTCCAACTCTATATATTAATTAAATTGCACCTTAATTAATTAAGTTATTTTTGGTGTCGCTCCCACCATAAATTTGGACTTACTCTCGTAGCCCAAAATAAATTTACCCGAGTCAAAATTCCCGACTCTAATTTATTAGCCTCAAACCCTAATTAATTTATCTACCATTAATTAGATTTAAACTCATGTATTTAATTTCTCCATAATTAATTACATAAGATTTTTATATGAATTTCCCCTCTTATATAACTAACTGGCGAAACTTCCAAAATCTGGCGACCGTCGATCGATCGACCCCAGACCGTCGATCGATCGATCGAACAGGTCTTCATCTTCTTCGCGAAGACAGGGCAGCCATGGACGGATTTTCTTAATCCCTAATCTCTTCTAACATGAATTTTAAGCCTTCTTAACACCAGTACATATTAGAAACCTTATTAGGATTCCCCAGAAAGTTCACAACAATCATCAATTCGTCCATAAACTACTGATTCATAATTTTGGGGAAAAATCTATCTTTATCCTGAAACACATTTACACTCCAAATTTCTTCATCAAACTCGTTCTAATTTATCCGAATATCATTCTAACAGATACACATCAATATTCCAATATCATATTTTACAGAAATCCTCATAAATTCTGGCAAATCAGATTAATGTTTTCTTTTGTATTATCAAAACCCCATGTTTATGCCATGAAACCCCAAAACGAAATTTAATTCATTACATCACGCAAATATGAATTGAAAGACTGATTTAATGCTATTGCAAGTTATTCACTTGCCTTAAGTTTCGCAGTGTCTGAATTTGCGATGGATTCCAAGGTTGAAGATGACCTTGTTGGCTCTTTTGAGATCCCCAAATGGCTTTGGCTGCTGCTAGGGTTTCCTAACCCTTTAATTCTTTTCTCTAATTAAGCTCAGCCATGCCCTTATTTCTTTTTATTAGGTTAATTTCCCAAATCCCGTTTTTTGACTAATGGGCCAAGCCCAAGTGACCTAAATGCCCCCGAGTGGGCCCGACTATGTCTAAAAACGTCCCGTGACCCGTTTACTACCCCCGGGTACACTTTTTCGACTATCTCGGCCCATCCGGACTCAACTGTACACTCAGAATTTGCATCCAAATTAATTTATAAAAATACTTATCCCCCACCCAATATAGTCTATACCGACTTCCGGATGTGATAAGTACATACCTCGTCATTAATACTCGAAACGACGTAATTACATTATTACTATTCACTTAGTAAATAAGTTTTTCCCTAAATATTAACCATTCAATCCCAGATTAATATTTATATATTATTCTACCATAATTAATTCATTTAATTACAACACACTAGTAATTTAGAAGTTCCGAATTAATTAAATTTTAAATGTACCAAAAATACGGGGTGTTACAAGAGGGTACAAAAAAGTTAGAAAAAAATTCCAAAAAAATTAGTTTAGGTTTAGAAAAAATTTGTAGGTTCAATTTTTGTTTTTAGTTTTGTAATCCAGTCCAGTTTTTGTGACGAGTGGGTACGCGTGTTCATGCCACAATTGACTCAAGGAATTATTCGTATCGTATTTCTTTCTTTTCTATTTAATTTCTTGCTGATTAATTGTGATTGTGCTGAAAATTTAATCATGTCTGGCTAAACACCCCATTCAAGAGGTGGGATGAAACACGTATGTTAATTTAATTAATTGAACAATTGTTCACTTGATGTGTTCTAGTCAAATTAAATTGAAAAAAATCACATATTAATTTATTTAACGAGAGTTAATAAATTAATGTTAAAGATTGATATTTGATTTTTGGATTTAACTTAGAGATAGGTTTCATTCTTGAGTTCAAATATTAATCTTGTGTGTTCAATTCAAAGATCCGTACAAGTTTTTTATGAATTGATCCTAGCGGGTAGTTTGTAAAAAAGGGGCATGAATCTAAATTTTATATTTTTAGTGACACTTTCTGATTTAATTGCTAAAAAAAATGATTTTGAATTTAGGATTGTAACGAGAGTTAAATTTTAGATTTCAATATTATTTCGAACGTATCAAATGAATAATTGGAAAATTAAATTAAATTAATTATGTTGAGTAATCCATCTCTTGTTTCTTCTCATAAATTCTAAACTAGATTACTTTTCAAAATTTCGTAGTTACTTTAGTTGCGTAAATTTTCATTTTCTCCTTAAAATTTGTTTTAAAAATAAATAATAAAAAAAACAAAAAGAGTTTTAATAAAAATTGAAATTGCAAGTTTTCACGATTACAGTTTCGACGCTTGAAATTGGATTGATAAAGAATTTTAATAGAATTTGAAATTGCATGTTTTCACGATTAGAGTTTCGACGCTTGAAATTGGATTGATACCCGAATTTGCCACCATACTAAATTTTTAATAAGTTTTGTAGGTAATTCCAGGAATTTTGATACTCGAAGTTTGACCGCAGCGACATTCCAAATCATAACCGAAGGAACACAAATTAAGAGTTATCACCTCTAACGCGTCTTCTTATACCAACCTCTGCTTAGTCAACAATCTCGGAATCCACCAATGATACTTTTGGACAACCGTTAACCCTTGCACAATGCCTTTCACCATGTGAGTATGCCGCAGTAAAACAATGAACTTCTTCTTTATGGGATGTAGAAGTAAACCCAAACTCTTTTCTTCGTGGGTAGAAAAGTGAACCCGGTGCCAAACACTCCAAGCTAATATATATATATATATATATATATATATATATATATATATATATATATATATATGAATGAGGAAATACTTGGAATTCTAAACTAAACCATTTTATGGGTGTTGATGTAAAAAACTAGATTTGATCTAATTAATTAATCACAGATAAATATGAATAAAGAGATCAAACAATAGATTTTTAAAGTGGTTTAGCCTTAATGAAATGGCCTACATCCATTGTCTTGTATTACTGGGTGTCTTGATTAAATCTCAATTATGCTCGCTTATGATAGCTTACCCTGCCATGAGGGTTTTACAATGTATTTATAGCCCTTGGGCAGTCAGTATGAATAGACGATATGTTATTATTAAATTGGCATACACATCTGTACATGGTAAGAATGTTCATTGAATCTCTCTTCGTCGTTTGATCTTCCTAACCAGTTGCTCGGTACGTTGAGTAGCTCGGTACATTGAACTTGAGCCATGCTGGATGACACGTGCCTTCATGTAATTGGTCCACGTTAGCTGACTAATTTTTGTATCAACAGAAGCCCTCAATGTTTCACAATTGAGTTTTGATATGAGAGTGTGGGATATTTTACTCAAAAGTTGCTTGGGCACATTTTTTACGTCTATATTAATTACGGAGCTGCAATATTTGAGAAAATTTTCCGTTTTGTATAACAATTTTGAACGTAAAATGGAAAACTTGTAAATATTTTGAGTTTTTCACGAACGTTTGGGTATATGCGTCTTTTTACTTTGATTAACCATCGGGAACACAACAATCATCATGTGTGATCATTAATTTTCTCATTTTCTAATGCAGCGTATATAACGACGGTTGTCGACACCCCATTCTATTACCCCTAACTCTCCTTAGGTCCCTAGTACCTCCCTTCATCATTGTAAACCCAGGTCAAGTCCCGAGTACTGACCTGGAGGCCATCAGGCACTCCCCGACTCAGTTTGACCCAAAAGTCAAACTCTTCATCTCGACCGAGACTCAATGAATCTTTAAAGGGCACTGAATACCCTTTCCAACGGTCTACCCCTTGCACGATTCTGACTTACCATGAGGACGAACGATCCGTTTACGTCCGAAACCTGACCTAGAGGCCACCGGGCGCTCCCGGGCTCTGTTTGACCTAAGTCAACTCTTCAGCTCAACCTAGGTTGAATGAATCTTCGAAGGGCACTGAACACTCTTTCCAACGGTCCATCCCATGCGCGATTCTGACTTTCCATGCGGACGAACGATTCGTTTGACTCCGAGAGGTCACCGAATGATTCTCGGGCCCGGTTGACCAAAGTCAACTCTCCAAACCGGGTCAAACTCTTTGGAATATCTAAGTACATCTCCTAACCTTTCCAACGGTCCGCCCCGTTCACGATTCGAACTTACCATACGAACGAACGATCTGTTTGCGTCCGAACGATTCCCCATCCAATGGACCGACAAATGCTTCCGAGCCATATTTGATCCAAAGTCAACTCCCGAACCCGGGAGTGGTACAAAGGACTTTCAAAGGTCTCTGAATTAACTTTCCAATGGTATGCCCCGTGCACAATTCTGACCAACGATTTGCCCTCGGCGGCCGATTTTCCGAAAAAGCCTGAAGCGCACTGCCAAATGGCAGGTTCTAGACCCTGCCTATCGGTAGGTAGGTGCCGATAGGCAGGAAGGGGTCTATGACAATCGGCAGTGACCTGAGACTATAAATGGAGGCCTTCACCTCATTTGTAAGGGGATCCCAGATCTGATCAAAATCGCTCTCAGCGAATCCCAAAAACCTCTCTCGAAGGTAGCGCGATTTCAACATCCAAATCCCTTTTTTACTTCCACTTTTCATCACCCTTTTCATCAAAATTGGTGAATTAGCCACTCTCCATGATCATCCAAGTGCAAGGTCTGCTCTCTAACATTCAAGATCAAGCTCAAAGCCTCCAAGAAGGTCCATCTTTCTCACATTTCTCTTTAAATTCTCTTAAATTTGCAATAACTTGTTTTATTACATAGCATTTTTATTATCTCATTTCACATATCTTAATATACTTTTTTATTTAGTATTATTGCACATCTCATATTTCCATATAAATAAAAACCCAAAAAAATAAGAAAAAGAGGGTTTGCTCATAAATTCCAAATAAGGATTCTCATACTTTTGTCACACTTTTCTCACAACTAAAACACTTTTTTACACACACACACACACACACATTCACAAATAAGAGATCCCCATTTGGATTTATGGTATAAACCCCACCCCTCGTTTTGTATGCGAACTACGTGGACTTTGATGCCTTTATAGGCTACGTAGGTGTTTCGGGGTAAAACCCGAGACTCGATTCCTTTTTACCACTTTTTCTCTTATATTCTATCTTCTCTAAATGCATTTTCCTTATATTCTATATACCTGTTCTTAGTGACGTCTTATCCCATATGCGTTATCGTTCTATTATAACGATCAACATAAGGGTAATCGCGTAAATCTTACTTTCTAATATTATTCTTATACCTTCCTACGGATGACTCACTTTATCTTTTCCATGACACAAGTCGAGGATTCCTACCTCCATTCTATATATACACATGCACACATATCACGGGGGGAAATATAAAGGAAAATAGCAAATATCCATGAGAGACCGAAAGGGCGAATGGGTGCCTAACACCTTCCCATTTCGTAACTAAGCCTCCGAACCCTTCTCGAATCATTTGGTTTCGCATGCACCAGTATGTCTTTGGATGCCATCCTTCGGGGTGGATTCCCCTTTTTTCTTTTGTCCGTTTTGAGTAAAATAGACTGGCGACTTTGAATCTCTCTACATTTTTACACCACATCTCAAACGACACCGGCCGAAGCGCTCCCGAGAGGGACGCGCGGGACCCGAAGGATCCTTTTCGTCCGCGATGAGGATCGGGGATGGCCACAGCGGTAAAATCCAATTGTCTTATACCTTTTTCTATTTTGTTTCCAAACTCTTTATCTTCTCATTTTGTTCTTACGAACATTCTTTAAAGTAATCTGCATTAGCTGATTCCTTAATCTTCTGTAAGATTTTCTTCTTTCCTTCATCTTTCTTTGCTTTAATCATCATGGTTTACCTTACCAAGTCATTAGATAAGTTTAGAACCGATTTTAAAATTCCTTCTTGGGTTGTGTTGGAAGAACCTCCTTTCTGTTCTTATTTATTTTCTCTACCTGAGGGACAGTGGTTTCCCTCTATTTTTGTAGCAGAATGTAGTTTTTCTTTCCCGCTTAATCCTCTATGTTTGGAATTTTGCCAATATTTTGATATTGTACCTGCAAAAATAGTTCCAAATACATGGAAGGTAGTTAATGGCATACATATATTGAATCAAATTCATGGAACTCGTCTAGGGATTCCTGAAATTATGTACTATTATAAATGGGTCACCAGCGATACCACCTTTTATTTAAAAAATAGGTTTTCTAACAGTGCTTTAGTGGTCAATCTCCCTGATTCTAATAGGGATTATTTTGAACACGGAGTTGTGGTGAAAAACTGGCAACACCCCCCACTAAAGGGGAAAGACGTGTACCAAGGTCCCAAATGTGCACCTTATGGCAATGTGATAGGTTGTTCTTTATTTTTAAGCTAGCTCTGTTTTTGTTTGATAAAATGTCTCTTTGACTTTTTCTCTTTCATTTTTAATTTGCAGTTGACAGTAAAAGAAAATCTCCAAAATGGAGTGATATTAATATAAAAGATTTGAAGCTCATCTAGGGTTTGCACCAATCAATTATTGGGGAGCACGTGAGGTCTGCTTTCTATTTGCTGAGATATAAGAACACCACTTCATCTTTTATTGCTCGGCCCCTTGCTCCTCCTTTAATGATTGATCTTGAGCAGGCTCTAGCATCTTATTCAATTAGTGAAGAATCTTCCTCTAATTTGGGTAATTTTATTGTTGACCTGATGATGAATAAGAGGTGAATTTAAAGTATAATAAACATATGACCTTTACTGCTAAATAATCCTCTAGATATAATTTAGTGTTTTCTTCTCAAATAACTATCCCTAAGTTAAATGTGCCTGACTATGACTTAGAGTTAAGAGTGGACTGTGACCTTCAGTGTGTTGATAACCAGATAGCCCCCATGGGTAAACATTTCAAAAAGATTATGAAGTTTATGAATGCTATGGCAACTAAACAAAAGAAGGATGGCTATTAAAACATTAAATTTCACAAACTCCATGACCCTAATGGTGACATACAGACCAATGATAACAATCATAGGCCAAAGAAAGACTTATGTATCATTCAGTGCCACAAGTGTGGTAATATGGGTCATTACTCCAATAGATGAAACATTAAGATTAAGAGTACACTTGAGGCCTATGTATGTAAGAGTTAAAACGATTCTAATGACTCAGATGATGATGAGTCTGAGCCATAAAAAATACATGAATCATGCATGTCTCTTTACGCTAAAATAGTTTATTCTAATGGTATGCTTACCTCTTGATGCCGTTGTTGATTATATACTTGTTGTTTGTGTGAATGATATGTCCAATGCTTCTATTGTTAACACTTCTGATGAGTCTCTGGTGTGTGTGTGATTCAAAGTGGAGATCATTCCAACGAATTAAATGAGTGCGTGCCCAAACCCGAAATTGGATCGTCAGGGAACAACTCACACACCTCACTTAGTGAGTTCGATGATGACGATTTACCTGATATTCAAGAACTGTATTCCATGACTCTAGTAAAGATTTATGAACTTGATAAAATGGTAAAATACTTAAATGAATATATAGAGAGCCTAAGTAAGATGGTTAAGAAGAACACTGAGGACTATACTAGGCAGTGCGTGGCTTATGATACTGAAACAAAAAAAAATATTTTCAAAATTAATGAACTTTCTAAGAAAAACTATATTTTGGAAGAAAGATAGAAGTCTACTTTGGTATAACTAGAAGGATAAATAAAAAAGTCTCAACTACTTTTGTAAGGACCAAGTTTTTAATTGAGTCTTAATGTAGTTTTGACTTATTCTCAAAACAAAACATGTTTGAGTCATAGGTAGATTTTATCATCTTATCACTACGAGACTACGACTTATCGAAGATTAATTGAAGACGTTGCGGCAAAGCTACAAGGAATTAATCATACTGAAGTTTAATTGGTGCAATTTCTCATCTTCAAGGTTTAATTTCATTCCGAGATCACTTGGGTATGAATGCATAATGTTAAAGAAAGTCAAAATTTTATTTTGCAAAAGAAAGGATGTTATTTTTAAAAGAAAATGTTTTCAAAATATTTTAAAAGTGTTTTAAATGTTTACACTTCATTTAGAGCTGATGAGGACGGATTAGAGTTGGGTTTAAGTAAAACTCTGTTTTCAAAGTTGGATGCATCGAAACTCTAAATCCGAGCCACTTCGTTTAAACGACAAGCACTATCATTCGAACGAGTGCTGCCGTCGTTCGAATGACGCAGTATCTAGATCGAACGAGATTCCACCACCGCCTTAAAATAATTATAATAGGCGTGGTCAGTTTCCTCGAAGAGTGTGCAGTGCAAAAAACAGTTTATAATACAGAAAGATTTCTGCACAAAGTTTTTCTAAGTGTTTTCCTAATAAAACATCCTTAGAGTTTCAAGACCCGAGATTTTCATTATCCTATGTTATTGTGATCTTGTTGACACCAAGTTTGAGGTTCTATTGAAGATCCATTGCTGGTTTTACGGTAAATATTAGCGGATACCGGTTTCGACATCTTAGATAATATAGTTCATCTCGGTGGACACGGAGACACTCGTGGAAGCGCGTGTTGTGGAAGAGAGTCGTAGAAGAAAGTTACTTTCTGCATGGGTACTGTGAAGATTGGTAGAAGATGAGAGGAGCACCAAGTCTCGTGGGTGGATCGAGTCGTTGTATAAGACTACCGTCTGACTTTGTAAAACCATTTTCATAATGATTGTCTGGCCTTGACCGTCCGAGGTTTTTTCCCGATTGGTTTTCCCTCGTACATCAGCGTTGTGAGTATTGATTTACTTTATTTTACTTGATTTAATCACTAGTTACATGTTTAGGATTAAACAAGATAAAATCTGGTTAAGTTAATTTGTGTCACAACTTGGTTTGATAAAATTGAAAAAAAGTTTGTTCACAAAATGAGAAAGTTGGTTTGCATTCATCCTTAACTTAATTCCGCTCAAACAAAAGTTATATTTTGGGGACCAACAACTTTTAAGAAATGTCTTCACTGAGACTTATGCAAAATCATATGAAAAAATAATCAATTATAGTAAAATAAACTCAGATGGCAAAATAGACCTTGGATTTGACAAAAAACTTAAAGGAGCAAAGGATGTAACCAAAATGTTTCCAAAACTGTCTTTGTTTCCTCTGGGACTTTACCAAACATACCAGGTAAAGATTTTGAAAAATATCAGAAAAGACATCTTAAAATATCAATGTCACAAGACACTAAGACCGTGTGTAATCCCACGAAGAAGCCTGATAACAAAGAGAAGTATGTTTGCTTCCCTAATTAGAGAATTTGGGCCAAACTCTAAAATTATTGCAGTTAAACTTCATTTTCAAAATGCGTTTAAGCCTATTTTCAAAGGTTTAGAATATAAAGTCAAGAGATCCTCGCATTTATACTATAAATATTGTGAAGTTTATGATCACTCTCTTACTAGCTGTTTTCAAAAGAGTTTATTTACGCCAGTCTAGGGTAACTTTAACTATCCTAAGAGAAGACGCAATACTTACGTTCTCCTAAGAGAGACCAATAAAAACCTTAGAAAGAAAAGGAATAGGTCTCACACTAAAATAAATTTAGTAAGGAGAACCTCCTAGTCCTTTTCTAAATTAAAGGCCCCAAAACCTTTCAAAACTAGGGCCATTTAGGGTTAGAAAAATGACTAGTTACTCTAAGGTGAAACATTGCCGTAACTTATTTTAAAGTTGAGTGCACCTCTATTGGTTGGTAGTGTTCGAAGAACATGAACGGGGACAAGAATAAAGTGAAAAACACGCTAACTTCTTAGGAGGTAATGCCTTATTTGCTGACGGAGTCTCATCACAGATTATTGGTAATGTGACGCTTGAAGAAGAGGGTTCTCACATCCTTAATGATGTTTTGTTAATGAAAGGATTAAAGGCCAATCTGCTAAGTCTATCTCTATTTTGTGATTCTGATCACACATTTTCCTTTTCTAAAACTGATGTAAAATTTTGAACAAAGATGGTAATTGTATCCTTACGGGAAACAGAACTCCAGATAACTATTACAAAATTATTCTCAATGTTGAGTCCTGTAAGTGAACAAGATTAGATGATTCTGATCGGTGGCATAATAGATTGGGTCATACTAAATTTGATAACTTACGCATATTGATATCCCATGAGTTGGTTATAGGTTTATCCCAAATTATAATTTCTTCAAACATTATTTGCGGTCCCTTCCAAGTGGGAAAGATAATTAAAGTGCCTCATAAGAAGGTTAAGGATCTTCAAAACCATTGTAACTTCTCCATATGGAACTTATGGGTCCCTCCCGTACTGTGAGCCTCTACGGTAATAGTTACATTCTTGTCACTATGGATGACTTTACACGGTACACTTGGGTAGCTTTTAGGAAAAATAAATCAGACATATTTTGAGAATTTCTAAAAATCCTTTTAAAAATAGAAAATAAAAAGGATACCAAACTATCATGTATAAGAAGTGACAGAGGTGGAAAATTCAAAGAGACTGGAGTAGTAGAGTATTGTTTCAGTAACAAATATCATTATGAGTTTAGTGCACTTAAGACTACATAGCAAAACAACATTGCTAAGAGGAAAAATTGAACGATCTAAGAGATGGATTTGGTTATGCTACATGCCAAAGGCCTGTCGAAATACTTTTAAGTTGAGATAATCCATATAGTGTGTCATACTGTTAATCGCGTATACTTCAGGAAGAATACCAAAGAAATCAATTATAAACTTGGGTACAATAAAAAATCGAATTTGAAATACTTTAGAACCTTCGGGGGTTCATGTTACATTTGCAAAGATAAAGAATTCTATTCAAAATTTAACACCCTAGGTTATAAAGGATTTTTTCTAGGATATTCCCAAAACAGTACAACCTATCATGTCTACAATTTACGTGCCAAACTCCTAATAGAATCTATCAATGAAGCTATTAATGACACTACCACTGGGAGTGTTGGTACTTGATCAATTATTGTGGATAAGTCAAAAACTCTTTATGAAAAATAATCACTCAGATAACTAACCCATTATCGATAGAAGTCCCTATGGTGCCAAGTTGGGTTTTTAAAGATCATCCCCTAAATAAGGTAGTCGGTATCCTTGAGAAGCCTGTGACAACAATATCATAACTTAAAAATGTGGATAACTTTCCATGCTTTGTTTCTTAAGTAAAACCAAATAATATAAATGATGCCCTTAATGACACTTACTGGATTGATGCCATCCAAGAGGAATTATTCCAGTTTAAGTGTCATGGTGTTTGGCATCTTATTACGTGGACAGAAAATAAAAAGGTTATCGGTACCCACTAGATTTTTAAATAAAAAATGGATGAATATGGGGTAAGAATTTGAAATAAAGAAAGATTGTTAGCGCAAGGATATTCTTAAATAGAGCGAATAGAATTTGATGAGACTTTTGCCCTGGTAATAAGGCTCGAGTCTATTCATCTCCTTCTTGCAATAACGTGTCATTTACAATTCAAATGCTTTCAAATGGACATTAGGTTCACATTTTTGAATGGTATTCTGACCGAGGAGGTATATGTAGAGAAGCCTCTCAACCTTCTTAGTTAATAAAGGGTTTGAGCGTGGAAGTAATGACCAGACATTATTTATCCGTAAAATAAATAACAAGGTTTTGATCGCACATATTTATGTTGATGACATCATTTTTAGTACTACTTCCCATGAACAATTTGATGATTTTTCTAAAATAATACACGAGTAATTTCAAGTGTCACTTATCTAGGAGTGACAATACTTTTTTAGGTTTGCAAGTTAAAAAGATGAGTGATGGCCTCTTTATTTTCCAAACCAAATACACGAATGAGTTGATTAATAAATTTTGTTTAGATAATGCTAAAATTTCATGCACTCCCATGAGCATCATGAATAAGATATCTAAAGATGAAAATGGGAAAAATATTGATCCAACTTTGTATAGAAGTATGATAAGAAGTCCCCTTTATCTAATTTCATCCAAACCTGACATTATGTATGTCGTATATGTATGCGAATGTTATCAATGTGTACCCAAAGAGTCCCATTTATTGTGTGTAAATCACGCATTGAATATGTTAAGGACACACTAGCGTATGGTATTTAGTACACAAAGGACACCTCTAGCTCAATAGTTGGTCACACTGATGCTGACTAGGCGGGTTGTTCCAACAATAGTAAGAGAACCTCAAGATCTTATTACTACATAGGAAATAGCTTGATCGGTTGGAGCAGTAAGAAATAAAATTGCATATCTTTATCAACTGCTGAGTTTGAGTACATTGTCATTGGTAGCTATTGTGCAAAATTATTATGGACCAAACAAAGTTATTGTGCTCAATTATTGTGGATCAAACAAAGGTTGTGTGATTATGGTATTATTGAGAGCCAATTGACTTTATTATGTGATAATCAAAATGCTATAAATATCTCTAACAATCCTGTACAACACTCTCGCACCAAGAGCATTAAAACTAGACACCATTTTTTTCGTGAATTCGTAGAATCTAAAGAACTCCTTATCGAATATTTGCAAATTGATAAACAACTACCTAATCTGTTCATTAAGCCCTTTGACAACATAAGACTTTAATCTTCAAGGAAATCCATAGGGACGATTGTGCTTGATTAGTTTACTACTTTATATGTCATATCCTACGGTCGATATCTTGATAAATATATGTCTATGAGGATCTATGGTATGGTCATTTCTCCCATAAAAAAAGGTGCCTCCCTTATCTATTTTATATAGGAAGCACATGATATGGCATGTTGCTATCACTTGATTAGTAGTTTATTCTATTATATACTCTGTCTTGGTTATATACCCATTGTCTATTTGAGATATATTGGGGGGAGAAAGATTGAGTCCATCCCAGGAAAATCTATAATATTTCAGTTTCTAAATTTGACTAACATGTTATCTCTCGAGTAATTTTAATGCAATCATTGAACTTTGTTCTTCCAAATTTTAGGTCAATTGCCTATATTCTAGTCGAGTTATGTAATTTATTTTTCCTTACTCTTATTTTTAGTTCTAGGATGGGTTGGGTAGCTAGAATTTGTATAATGTTAGGAATTTTTTTGGCCTACGAGTACCCTAATGTACTCAAAGGATTTTCTCTCTAAATATCCTAAGTGGAAATTGAAACACCATATATAGTTGACTTATTAGGAGTATTCACCTTACAGGTCTTTCATCTAGGTTGAATATTAAGACAAAATATTTTAGTAGACTTGAGCTCCTCTTAATGGTACTCCACACTTCAAGATGTTTGTCTACTTTAACTGACATTTTCAAAAAATTCTTGCCTATCAATATTGGGCCCCAAAGGTATAAAGTCCACACTTTAGGACACACATTGCACCATTTGTATAATATGTGTTTAAAATAAATTTCTGGATTTTATATAATTTTTAAATAATGTTTCGAAATTGCTACAGATATAAATACATTTTAAAATATGTAAACGAACATTTGATTTAGTTTTTGAAACCTTTGGGGAGGGAAGTTATATTCTTGAAAGTTGACAACCGCTTAATAGTTTGGCGCGTGTGTGCACCACGTGTATGTTACATGCTTGCTTCTTATTGGTTGTTAGTGTGTCTTCTCATACTCATATAGACCACACACTAAACAAACCATTGGAGCCTTTCTATTAAAGGTTGTTATGTCTTTATTCATGATTCATGTTCCATCCTTATTACCCAATCGTGTCAAAGACCTCTAATCGGATTTAGCCTGTTTAACTTATGAAGCACGCTCAATTCTCACCATTCGATGTAGATCTAACCGGTCAAGTTAATCTCAACCATCAAAATGTAGGTTTGTTCCCAGATCCTTCCAGTCATCCTATATTATCTTCTCAATTCTAGACTTTTGCTTATTTTTAGAGAGAGAAAAAGGAAAGAGTATAGGTTAGAGAGAGAAAGTGAGAGAAAATATTTTTGTATAAAACCAAAGAGAAATAGGTAAGGAAAAATGTTTTTATTCTAGTGTTTTTGAAAACTAGAAAGTTTATCTTTTCAATTTTTTTAGGTTTTAAAAATTGAGAGTTTGAGAGTTTAAGAGTTAGAGTTCATAAGGTTTTAAACTCCTCTTAGTCTGGTTATCCACCAAACATCCCTCACGTAGGTTAGAGGCTTGATTTTTTCACAAAATCAAGAATCGAACTTCTATTATAGATTTCACACACATATCTGTTAGATCTACTTTTTGTATCAGTAATAATTTGTTTCAAAAATATTTTTATAACTGATATTGAGTTGTGGATTTCTTTACATATTTCAAAATATCTTTAGATCCACACATTTTAGTTCAAAAACGTTAAATATCATAGATCATTCAAGCTTTGAAATACGGTTCTTTTTAAATCTGATTTTATATTTTATGAAATCTATTTTTCATTTAAATACATTTTTAGGTCTATTTTAGAAAAGATCTCACCAAATTTAGTATTTTTAGTTATATGATATTATTTGTTTAAATCTAAGCATATTAAAGAACCTGCGTAATTTGCACGACAATTTGAATTGAGCATCATATAGTTATAAAACACACGACTATCCCTATCACACACTTCACTTTAGAAAAGTGTGGCTATTTTCCTGAGAGACTGATTCTTGACTCGATGAAAGTAGTAATAAGGATTGGAGGTTCAGAAGCTATTGGATCCGAAAGAGTACCTAGGAGGTGGAGCTCTAATGTTTAAGTATAATTTCTTTCGAATTATTTTATCTTATTTGCATGCTTTTAATTTGTAACCTTATTTCTATTTTAGTGGATTTTGTTTTATGACGTAAAGGTCATCGAGGATATTTCCTCAGTCTTTGGGGTTTCCCTACGTTAAATATTGTGTCTAAAATTTTGTTGGATGACTATTAATTCTTACATGCTATTTTCAAATAACTTAGGTTAATTAGGGTTTCCCATTTTATAAATCAAGTCACCAAGTATCTGAAATAACAAGTTTACTTGAAATTTTTTGTGGTTTAACATATCTTGTATAAAATGCTATTTCATCAAATCGGAGTTTCTTCACAGGGTTTATTCTAATTCTCAATCATTCCTTGAACTTTGTTAAAAAAATCTTGATTGAGTTATATCAATAGATGTAATATCACCTCAGATGATACCTCATACAAGTTTCATCCAGGCGTGGAAAGCATGACGCAGACATTTCAGTAATGTCTACACAAAATCGTTATTAAAGGTAAACAACCCACATGAGGGAATATTCACCATAATATACTTGCTTTGTGAACAGACAACTGGCACTCTCTCATAGGTCTTTGACATCAGTTGGGCGTGGATAACATGCTCAGGGTGAAACTACGCATCCCTCAGCCTATAAAAGGTATATTGTATCTTGTTCATAGATATCTAATTTTAGAAATCCTACTGTGACTCTGCAAAATTATTTTTAGAGAGAAATAGCTTGTATTGTGTCATTGCAGGAAGTTTTTGACCTTTCATAGTGAAAGACTCGCACCTTACACAATGGACGTAGGCCAATGCTCGAACCACTTTAAAATCTTGTGTTCATCTCCTTTGTTTCCTTATATCTTCTTCTAGATTGCTTGATAATTGGTCTGTTATACTGCTTCTTTACAGCTCTCATAAATAGGGTCCATCCATTTCATGATCTTAGTAGCATCACCACTACCACTTCCTTGTCAGATGCTCCTATCTTAAACACTGACCCCCACCCTTATAGTCCCTATCCATCGCAAGCTGAGGATGATGACACACGCATGCTTGTAAATAAAAACTCTTCTGGGAACGCCATTGCCCTCCATAAAACTCATCATCGAAACCAAGACCAACATTAACTATATAACCTTCTTCATTATGGCCATACATTTCCTCCAGAACAACCATTACAGCTCGGACCTCCCTATGGTCACAGAATGTATGGTGTCCAAAGAGATAAGACTCATTTACCCTTATTAGAAGATACCGATCATTCGATCGAATGAGAACATATGTACGATGAAGCCTTCCAAGCAGTAGGGCACATCACCTTTGCAATACCTACTCAGTTCATCGGGAGGAAAGAACAATCCCAGAGATTCACCTATTCAACCTCTTAGATTTAGAAAACAACATGAGTACCCACCTTCCCCTCACTCTTAGCTCATAATTAGTCCACTCTCCGTCAAATAGTATAAGCACTACGATTTCCAGTCTTTAAATAAAAAAACTCATGATTCGGACACCCCGATATTTGAATCCTGCAGTACATATGAGTGAGAGAAACCTACAAATCTATGACAACGATCATATACCCTAGAGATACTGAGCTCTAACTAGTTGTTATATAACGAAAAAGAAAGGTTGAGATCCCACTTCATCCAAAGAGACATTGCTTGGTAAGTCAAGCTCAGGGCCAATCTAGGACCTAACGAGTATGCACTCCACCCGAGTATTTTAAAAGAAACGTGAAATCGACTCTACAAAAAACTAAGGGTCATAGTTGCCCAAGTTCTAATTCAATCAGAGTACGACTTACAACATGAATTACTCACCCAGATAACTCTCCAAGAACTCAAGACGCAGGTCTATCCCCTGGTCACCATTCGTATGATGCGGATAGAAAATAGGAGTGATGTTGGCCCTTCGTGGCTGATAGGATCAAAATAAATACTCTCCCCATCTACAAGAGGCACTGCCTTCGTCTGGCTAAAATATACTCTAAGATCTCCAACATCTATTCCTCACCATGTGTACTATACTAACCTACTTGAATAAAGGATAACCAATTACTTCGACAAGCTTCTCATCACCAAAGGATAAACATCCACAGGTCCTAGAGAATAATTCACCCTTTACCCCTAAGTCTGGGAAATGATGACATAATGGGACTACTCCCAGGAAAAGGTCTCGAGTTACTTGAATGAGTGCCCATGTCCTTGAAAACCCCTAGTATTTAAGACTACAAATTCAGGATTGGGTAAAAAGGCACTACAAAGGAGATTAATCAGCTCGAGTAGGACGAATATTGGATTTGCTGCATGAAGAAGCGAGTTCACACTACAGATAATATACAACCCAACTTCTCATACAAAGGGCCATCCCTCTAGTTTTTTAATAGCGAGGGAAAACTCAGGCATTCCAGTGTCGACATTTATTAAAAATATCTGATCTACTCGATGGGATGATTTACCAATAGAAATACTATATAGCACGTGTGACTCTATGATATTAATCCCTCTACCTGATGAAGACATGTCGATCCCAACAGTGAACTAGGTATGCTCATCTCACAAATGGGTTATGACCTCTTAATCTGAGAGACATCTCAGTGGTCCCACCATTACACTGAGATAAAATAAATTTATGGGAATACATACCTAAATACAACCCACATAGTCGGTATTATTAAACTGTAAGATAAGATGACCCGTTAAGGACATCCCCCTATAGAAGGTCCCCCCTCACGAAGGTACTTGTACATAGTCGAAATGGAACTAATCCACCCCGCTCCTCATGACCATGCTCACGAAAAATTTAATAGCCAATAATACAAATATCTGCCTTAACCCTCGCCAGGTTTGTCTATGAAATCTAGCCCAATGGACCAAAATACACGTATTATTGATACTACTAAGACATCTTTTGGAAAGACTTTGTCATCAGGAAAGAAATGGATCCAGGATAACCAGAACCTCAACCCATTGATGAGGACCAATAAGAAACTGCATCAAATGATGACATCTGATCAGGGTCCTCAATCTCCATTGTATACTTACTCGGGACACCTAACCAGATAGACGACAAAGTCCTAAACATGATGGTAGAAATCCCTAGCCCCACTCTAAACTCAAACGTAGTCTTATGGTGGGTAGATAACCCCATTTCCAGGGCCCCTCAGAAACCTAGAATAAAGATCCTATGAGCCATAAGTAGACTCTGGCCTTAGATTGGACTGAAGTCATTTCCCTAAGTCCAACACCACCTGTCATCGATCCTCAACCCTTGACTGTCTCCTCCTACACCTAGAGAAAGATAAATGATAAACTTGAGAAAAATCTCTACTCGCCCCGAACAATGAGGTTTACTTCCTCACTAGGTCAGGTTAACACTCCGCTCCTCTGAACTTACTGACAAAAAGGGAGGTTCCCCCACAGTAACCACCATACCACTTCTTTGGGAGAACAGTAAGATCCAAGAGAAACTTCGGTGAACCTCAGTAGCCAATACTAGAACTATCCCTCTCCTGTACACCCATCATGACAGTAGCGATATCTGCCTCAATGGATTATGGGCAATCCCATTCATTCACATAATAGAGGAGGATCCAATTATTCACAATGTAGTTGCTCGAATCATCAAAAATACGAGTTACACGTTCGGGTTCAGACTCAGAAAGAATCAATAGAGAACACTTGAAAATTTCACTGCTACATAACACAAGGGAAGGGATTGCATCGAGTATATCCACAATAGCAAAGCCATAACTAGTAACCTCAAAGACCCCCATCAAGTGGAATGGTCACTTCTATCCCCAGGGAGAAAATTTCCCCTATCACGGGCTCCCCGAGCCATGGTGGGATGAAACAAAGAGATCCCAATATCCTGTAATGGAGATCCTCTACAAAGAAGGGTTATACGTGAACTAAGTAAAAATCCACAAAGTCAATCAGGGTGAAATTAATGTATCATGGGTTACCAAATAAAAAAAAGAAACCTTCCAATCAGAACTCAAATAGGGATTACCCTCGCTATTTCCTAATGAGATCGCTTTAATGGTCATTTTAAGATCCACTAACTAAACCCCCACTGAACGCTTCCATGATTGGTACACTCCCTCGGCCACCCGAGGCACCGCTGCAAGGAAAGGACGACTAGACATCATCCCTGAGATAAACCTCTACCTCCGTATGTCAAACTCTATGACCCACCCATATGAAACACCGTTATTGGTTGAGCCTCAAGACACGACTAATGAACCTCCCTGGGATTATGCGTGTAATGTGTAAAGTCACTAGCTCCTGATGAAATCCCTTTCCAAATTAATCCCTTACAATGACCCTGTCATATACCCGAATAAAAAGTCAAAGGCCACCCCTAAGGGAAAGATTACCTAACTCAAGAAATATCGATTGCCTTAGCCCGCAGTCAGTACCAAAGTTATAATTTCCTGAAAGTCCCTCTTAAAGTACCTCTTCAGAGCCTAGCTCACCTCATCACCAACATCGAAGGAACTAGAGTACTTAAAACCTAGACTTGTACCAGATGCATTTCAGTGTCCATCATACGGAGACCCTTTGAATTTGTACTATTAGCTAAGGAGTACCTACTTATCCCCTATCCTAATATATGCCTCTGTAAAGAAAACATTTCAAATATTATTAGTGTTTTCCTCCCTCGTTTTGATGGCATAATAAATAGTAAATTCCAGTATTTGCCTATGTGTGTTACATGTGATGATTATGCATTCGACGATGGATCCATAATTTAAACTTAATAATGATAACCCCGCAGACCTTAAATACATAAATTTTTTTACAAAAACTTGACTAAAGTAAAAATAAACACATGTATCCTAATGAGGATGACACAATAACCATAAAATTGTACATTCCCCAAAATATAAAATAGTTACAAATGGGGTCCTCTCGAAATGAAAATGAACAGGAAAAGCTCATTGAGCTACTAGCCAACTTTGTTTACATATTCGCTTAGTCCTACCCTGACATTCTCGACATAGATCCCGATATCATCATGCATGAGATACCTACTCTCCCTAATGCTAAACCCATAAAATAGAGTCTTCGTAAGCTTATACCCTAGTGGTCCTTAAAAGTAAAGGGGGAAGTGGAAAAATAACTCAACGTCAGTTTCATCTGAGTGGTAGAGTACCCCTCTTAGATATCCAACATAGTACTAGTATCCAAAACCAAAGGTAAAGTTTTAACGTGTGTCGACTATAGGGATCTCAATCGGTATTACCCCAAGGATGGTTTCTCTCCTCCACACATCCACTTGTTGTAGGTATTACAACCAACAACGCCCTCAAATCCTTCGTAGACGGATTTGCAGGCTACAACCAGAACAAAATGCACCCGGACCATCAGGAGAAAGCCTATTTCATTACCCCTAGGAGTGTGCTATTATAGAGTTATGCCATTTTATCTAAAAATACCGATGCAACTTACTAGAGAACAACCACGACTATCCTACATGACCTTATACATAAGGAAGTGGAGATCTACATGGACGAAATGATCATCAAGTCCAAGGATCATGAGGGATACATCACAAAAATTTAAAAATTCTTCCAAAGATTAAACCTCTTCAAAATGAGGCTAAGCCCTCTAAAATTCATCTTTAGAGTCATTAAAGGAAATGTGTTCGGATTCATCGTTAGCAAGAATGAAATTGAGGTAGACCCTACCAAAGTCAAAGCCATAGGGGAAATTCCCCCACTCAGAAAAGAAAAAGAAGTGAGAGGGTTTCTAGGACAAGTACGGTTCATAAGTCGATTCATTAACCAACTAAGCATCATTTGTGAACCCATTTTCCAAATACTCAAGAAGGATTTGCCCAAAGATTTGACTGCTCAATGCCAAGAAGCATTCAAGAAAATGCAAAGATATCTCACTCATCCACCCATGATAGTACATGCCCAACCATGACAACCTCTCATGATCTTCATGACCATAATTTACACTGATGCCAGAACCATGATGGCACACTACATGGAGAGTTACTGAAAAGAATGTGCCATTTAGTATGTTAGAAAAATCTGGTATCCTATGAGCTCAAGTACACCGCCTTAAAAAAGTGTTATGTATACCTAGGGTGGATTACTCATAAATTGTGATACTACATGATGTGTTTCAGCATAAGACTCATCTGAAGAATGGACCCCCTATAGTAGCTATTTAAAAAACTTGCCCTATCTAGGATGGCCAAATGGCTACTGATGCTATCTGAATATGAGATCCCGTATGTCAGACAAAGGACACTAAAGGGAAATCCATCTAAGATCTCCTCGTAGGGCACCCCCTGTGACACGAAGAATAATGTGAGGCCTAATTCCAAGACAAGGATCTCTTTGCCTTAAAGGATAGAGAAACTTGCGAACTGTATTTTGATGGGGCATCCAAAAAAGGGGATTCTCCATAAGAATTATCCTTATATTACCTGACTCACGATGACTCCCCACTCCTATCAAAATTATATATGAGTTCATCGATAACATGGATGAGTATGAGGCATGCATTACGAGATCCAAAATTAACCTGGAAATTAGAATGACCAATTGCAAGGCCTGCGAAGATTTCAGCCTCATCATTCGTTAAATACTGGTCAAATGGAAGATTCAAGATGAAAAGATCCTACCATACCATGCCTACTTAGATAAAGTAACTGATCAGTTCAAACGAATTTGACTTAATTCTAAGGATTAAAAACTACTTTGCAGGTGCACTTGCCATCTTGACTTCTATGATCGACATGCTGAAAAGAACTGCAAAAATCACATTCATCATGAGCAGTAGAAACACCTATTCCGACTATTTTGAGGTTAACACTATAAGGGAAATGAAAATAGGACCCATTATTTAGTACTACGGCATATGTAACTTCCATGATAATAACTAGTACCCATTGGATGTATCTCCCAACGATCAACTTACCTTGAGATGATTGGTTTCCCAGTTAATCATCTATAGGGGAAACTCCACAAAAGAGGGGTTGGCGAAATACATTTATGATGCGTCATACAGGGCAAATCTCGCAAGATTATGGACCAAATCTATAGGGGCGAATGTGGCCTTCACATGAGTGGTGACACTTTATCCAAAAAATCCTCCGACAATCATACTACCAGACTACCATGCAAAAGTACTGTACTTAGTTCGTTAAGAGGAGACTAAAATGTGAGTTATATGCCCTACAAAAACATTTGCCTCCAGAGACCTCTTCCACACATGACCTTACCCTGTCCTTTCTCCACCTGGGGGATAGACATAATAAGGGTCAAACAATCGATCATCGAGAGAAAGGAAGACCATACGAGCCCAAACATATTAACCTCTCCACATCAAAAAGCCCACTTAATCCACTAACATTTCACTTGAAGTCGGTTAACTTTTTCATTTAGAGAGAACTACGTGGACCCGATTCTTCGTTAAAATTTTATTGCAGACATTCATATACAACATCTAATGGTCTTTGAATTGGAGATATGTTGGCAACTCGAGATATCACTTCAGACTCGGTCTAATAAACACTAAAAAACTCCATGTTATGGGAAACCCCAGTCTATCATCATTCTGCCCTCACTCCCAAAGAGGTTTGCACAATTTAAATAAGTTAAACATCGAGTAACAAAACAGTGGTCTAAGGTTTTTAAAAACTCCACATGCTCATCATTATTTAAGTTGCACTCAAAGTCTAATAGCATGAAAGCAAAAAAAAAAGAATCCTAAAAGGAAAAATGCACTACCCCTATAGAATTCCCCCAGTAAAAGAAACAGCAAAACATTCCTCTCCCCTCAAATAACCCTGCATCCCGGGACAAAGATCATCAAAATAGGAGGACTCCCAAATGGCTCCCGCAAAATGACAAGCTATTCTGGGTAAAAATGAGGCATTCCAATTCCCATACCACTCTTTCCCAATCACCCTTCATATCGAGAATAAGATCATCAACTGACAGACTCAATAAAGGCTACCCATAAAAGGGCACCCTATTTTTGATAGACGGACATAACTCCACTTTCAAAAAGCTACGTCAAAAGGCCTTATCCCCATCATAGACATAAGAAAAAAGGGGACTTCCCTCTTCTACTCTAGCATTCGTTCAAAAAATGTGGCTCACCATTAAGCAGATAAAGTTATCTCTTTCTTCAAAAGAAAAGTCTGAAAAAGACGGGGCACCTTTGTTTCCACATATATTTTTTCTTTATTTAATTATTTTTTCATTTTTAACTTTAATTTTATTTTCATGGCACAAAAAACTGTATGTAAGTGTGTCAGCAGTATTCTAAATAAAAAGATCTTAGGCTCACTCCCTTTCCTTTCATGTTATCGCGTTATTTGCACTCTATTTTATCACGATTTTTATAAAAGACCTTCGGAATGATTCTATGCATATTTCACATCATTCATGCATAGAACAAAGAAAAGCCAAAAACATTATATATCAAATCAAATCCTCAAAAAAGGGGATATCCTTATTTATATACAAAGATGCATGAAACGACAATTCCCATACAAAAATAAAAATGATTCGTGGATTCCTCTTAGAGGAACCTACCTCTATTACCTAATATGCCTAAAAACCACAAAAGACATCCTTTTGGGTGGTTACTTCAAATACCACACAAATGACCCACCAAAAATACAATTAAATACCGGGTGATCAGTCCTTTATTAAATTAAAAATCAAAGGTGAATGGTTGGTTCATTCTTAGCATCCCTGTCGCAAAATCAATATTTCCAATTTAAACACCCTAAATAATTAAGTTAAGTGTCAAAACGATTTAAAGTCTTATTCCATTATAAATTCCAACGTGAAAACCTTTATAAATGAAAATCAGTTTAAGAATCACATTAACACAAGACAATTAAACTATCTAGATTAACCAAACCATAAATGAAAACATCCTGATAAGAATTAACTCCCAATGAGTACTGAATACTGAAAATAAAAATAAATACAAAATCTCTAATAAGTCTAAACTGAAATAGAAAATTGGGCGACACATGCCCTAGCTATGAAGTACTAAGTCAAGAGTTGAATCAAGGAAGAGGTCGTCTAGAACAAGGGCCTGCAACTCCCACATAAGCTGCAGGACGTCCAATCCAAAGAACCTATGCTTGACACCCCTGCGGCTGGGCACCTGTAATACATACATATATATATATATATATACACACACACAAGAGAGAGAAAAATGACAGGAAACGGGTCAGAGCTCGAGTGTAAAATAGTTTAGCAAGTATTTAAAATGCTTACTGACAAATATAACAACCATGTTAGTATGTGACACTCTCTTGAGAATTCTCACCTCTCATCTAGTGTGCACGCCTACCGTACTACTAAATCTCATAAGTCTATCTAACTTATCCCCCATAAGTTTTATTTCGAGAAATAAAAAGGCAATGATATTTGGTTTAGAGATCAATCACTTTATGATTACTTACGTTACTTAGAATATCTCAGTACCGCTACAACGTTCCCGAACACTTACTATAAAGTTTGGAGTATTTATCCAATACTTAACTACTTTTACGCACAATAGAAGATTTCTCTCTCTCTCTCTCTCTCTCTCTCTCTATACATATATTTATATATATATTAATCACTCATATAATAGATATATACTATCGGCACCCCACATAAAATCTATGGTGTTGGCATACTCTGCTATCACGTCCCCGTATCTCTCGTATTAGGGGAAATACTAGTTCGGAATCACTCGCGAACTGTATTAACACAATACACACAAAATGGAGGCGAAGCATAGTTCCAAGTCACTAAGAGGTCAGCACATACCCCTCACGTCTCTTAGGACCATCTGAATATCATTCTCAGATAGCCTGTACCAAAGAATCCTATGTTCTAGGGTACAAGTTAATATCCCCCATAAAGGTCCCATCGAGATAAGACTGTCCCGGCGCAGAAACCTCCGTGATAACAAGTAGCGTGGGTATGATTATTCACAAATATAATATTTAGTATATGCATCCATATATATAAATATTCACATTTTCCAATTAGGTTCGCCCATGACCCATAATAATTATTATTAACCGTACTTAGTACAGTTTTACCCAATTATCTCGCATAAAGGATTCATCTATTTTATTCTCAAGTATAATCATTTCATACTTACTTCTCATCTCTCGAAGTATTCTATCTTACTAAGGATAATTTCAGTAGGTATAACCTCTCTAACATTCTGGTCTAAGTCTTTCACGAGTCTCTCAATTCTTTAGTGAATGTACGCACAATTTCCAATGTGTGACGAACCCCCCCTTAACCCATGATTTCATCCCATATAAAATTTCACTCAACGGAGTCTATTTAGACCCTACTGGTCCTCTTCATGACCCATTATACTCTTTAAATGATATTCAAGGGTTCCTAAATATTTTACCCTGATTAAACAAAAAAGGAAAAAATGCATTTTTCCAGGAGGGGGGATCGATCAGTCGATCGATCGAGGAAAGGGGTTGATCGATCGATCAGTCGATCGATCGACATTCTTGGGTCGATCGATCGATCAAGCAGTTCTTGCCCAGAAAACTGTAAATTCGACCTACGGGTTTCATCCAAGAATTTCCTCCAAAACACCATTAATGATCCACAAACTCCCAAACAAGTTTATTACTGGTTACATAAATACGGGATTTCCTACGTGAAGAATGTACAAATTCATCAAAGGTATCAAATTAAAGGGATAATTCATCATAATTATCAAGAACCCTAGTTTTATTTAAATTTCCAATCTTGTAATTCTTTTTCCAGATTTCTCACTTCTAAATCAATACAATTTCGTGGGTAATCCTCTACATATGTTGAGATTTCCAGAATACACTTATTTCCTCTAAGGCAAGTGCTTTAAATTCCCTAGATCATCAAATTCTTCCGTGACGCATATTTATCAATCCTATTCTAACATGGGTGAGACATTAACTAGAAAAGTATCCAGATAGATACTTGCCTGGGATTCGAAGGTCTGATTTGTATGTGATAAGGATATGGATGCGTTCCTCGTCTTACGATATATGCCTCGGTGGTGTTAATCTTGAAAGAGGTGCTACGGTTTGTGATCAATTCTTAAAAACCTCTCTACCTTTCTTCTCTAATGGTCATTCTATGTTTCTATGATTGTTAACCCTAAAAGGTAAACTCTAATAGCTGATATAACTTAGGAAAATTCGTGGGTTTAATTACCCAAAAATAAAGAATGACTATAATACCCTCTCGGGATGCCAGTTGGGCCTAAAAACGTCCCGAGACCCAAACTAAACTCCCAGGTACACATTTCTGACTATCTCGACCCTTCCGGACACTTTGGCGCACTCGAAACGACCATACGGGAGACTTATAATTTATACACTTTTTATAATAATAAATTAGTCCTGACACGACACAGGCGCGTCCCGACTTAATTTCTATAATTGTCATGTTATTCGCTTGTGACATTTTATTAAATTCAATTCTACATATTACTTTACGAATTAAGTAATATTCAACAAATTCCCAATAATTACTAACTCTCATCACACTAGTAAATGTTTTAAAATAAAATTCTGGATTAATATTAAATTAATAACTCAATTAAATTTCATAAATCCCCAATTTTAAAAGCCATAAAAATACGGGGTATTACACGACATATCCTAAATGAAAACAACTACTACAGATGTATGAGTCAAATGTATGAAAGCGTCTAGGCAAAGTTCGTAACTCCATAGAATCCATAGCATACCCAATAGCTTAATCCTCTATGCCTAGCGTCCCTGTGGCTGGACAGCTAATATAGAAGATACAAGAGAAAGAAGAGAATATGCAATAAAACAGGCCAGAGCCCGATAGTAAAATATATGTTTATTAAAATAGCAAGTGACTAAATGCTATAATTAGCAATTATTATATACATGTTAGATTCTTGGGCTCTCACTTGAAAGTCTCACCTCTCATCTAGAGTGCACGCCTAACGTACCTCTAAATCATACTAGTTGCTATTCCCATGCTAACTAGTTCCTATAAGTGTCACCCAATCATCGCCTATACCGTTCCCACGTATATATATATATATATATATATATATATATATATATATATATATATATATATCCATATATTTTCAACATGGATAAGCCTTGTTTCCAATATAATATAATTCAGTGTTCTTATACTTATTTCATTTTAGTTTCACTATTCAACATGTATACTTAATTCACACAATAGATAATATCACAAGTGCATATATATATTCACTCTATTATATATATACAATACTGCACCCCAACACACAACTGCGGTGCATGCATACTCTGCTATCTTGTCCCAGTACATCTCGTCACTATATAAAGGACCATAGGTTTGGTATATCCCTCGAACCATAAATAACAAATCACAAGCAGTGGAGGCAAACATAGTCCTAAGCCTTTGGGCTACGCACATACCTACGCATCCAAAAGACCATTTAATACCATTGTTCTCACTAATCTCAATCCAACCTAAGTCCTATATTCTGAGGCAACAAGTCAAACATCCCCCTTAAGGCTCGTCAGGATACGAGTACCCTTTACATGCAAACCTCCCGTCGATAGCAAGTAACATAGGTATGTCATACACACAAATTATCAATCAATAGGTATATACTCAACCTATACACTAATAGGCACACACTCGACATGTATATATCATAATAGGAATTTATCCTATCCCAAGTACCCGTTGTATTTATCAATACTAACCGTACTTGTTAATTAAGATTATTCTCTTTATCATATTTGATTATGTAGTTATCACTTACATAATGCCTTTCTCGCTTTAATATAATTTTCCAACATTAACCCAAGTCTCTCACTCCTTGTTAATGTACAGAAATTATTCAAACATAATTCATCGTATTTTATTATGTTGTTATCACTCACATAATTTTTTATCCTTAATTCAATAAAATTTTCTAACACTAACCCAAGTCTCTCACTCCTTATTAATGTGCCAAAATTAATCAGATATAATTTTGACCAAAATTTATTCAATTAACGCTCGTTAATTTCCCTTATTCAATCCCATATATCATATCACTTCCCGGGTCTTAAGTATATGCTACTGCCCTTCTCTAAGTCCCATTATGTTTAATTAATCATCAATAATTATTTTTAACTGTTGGGATTTAATCAAAACTTAAAAGGAAAACATTTCACATTTCCAGGGGGAGTTGATCGATCGATCGATCGGGTATCTGTCGAGATTCTGCATGGATTTACCAACGGGTTTCATACTTTCTCATCATCAAAACCAGTATCAATTTATCCCAAAATCCTCAATTTCCAACCCAAATGATATAGCAAGGTATATAACTGATCTCTAATAATCAAGCAACCTAAAATCATTAAGTAGTTTTGATTAAATCATGTTATTTCTCATAAATTCCAGAAATCTCATATTTTATTGTTTCTCCAAGAATAACATATAAACTCATAATTTCTTCAACAAATGATTCCAAATTTTGTGGATTAAACCATATATACAAAAAGAGATTAATCCTACATAACTCTCATTTTAAGGATTTACTCAAAATCATCACAATTTATTTTTGAATCATGCAAATTCAGAATTTCATAGTTATCCTATCTAACATGGATAATATAACCACCAATTAGAGCAATAATTACACTTTCCTTAGTTACGTAGGTCCGAAACATTGGTGATGATGGTGTAGGATTGTCCCTCCCCTTTTTTCGGTGAACCTCCGTTAGTGGTGATGGTGGCACAAGGTGGTCTTGTCCCTTTGAATTTCTAAAAAGGCTCCTCACTTTCGAGAGAAAACTCTCCCTCTTCTAAATAACCTTTCCTTTGATTTTTGGGTGAATGAACCTTTGACAACACAAATATTAAACTTATATAATTGGACTCACTTTCGGAGTGACTATTCACCTTCCATTCAAAATGACCAAAATACCCCTTCGGGGTGTCCATTTGGTTCTCAATTGACCCGAGACCTAAATCAAACAGCCGGGTAGACCCTTTTGACTATTTAGACCCTTTCGGACACTTTGGTGCAGTCGAAATGACTATTTGGAAGGCATAAAAAAGTATTTCTTTCATTCATTAAAATTAGTCCTGACACGTCCCATAACCGCGTCCCGACATATTATCTAAAATTGTCATATAATAAACACCTGAAAATTTATAATATAATCAAAATCATATATTACTAGTAGGCACTAGTAATGTTCATTATTAGTCACATATTACTTTATTTTCTAGTAATGTTCAATTCGGATTAATCCCAATTAAAAATTTCGTAATTAATTCCAATTAATCCCCATTGATATTTGGCTCATTTACTTTTAATTTATCTCGCATTAAAAGTTATAAAATTATGGGGTATTACATACTTCCCCCATTATAACTGAATTTTGTCCCAAAATTCGGAAAAAAAACATACCTGGTAAAAATAACTCCGGGTATTTGTTGTGCATTTCATCCTCACCCTCTCAAGTAGATTCCTCAATGTTTGGTGCTCCCGTTAGACACGCACCAATAGAACTGCTTTCGATCTCAACCGCCTCTCGCTATGGTCTAAGATCACCATCGATCTCTCCTCGTGAGAACTGTCTGGCTACAAATCGATCTCCTCTAATGCAACATGAGTGTGAGCCAACTCATCTCGGAGATATCGTTTCAGTGAAGAAATATGGAACACATCATGTATCCTATGCAAGTGCTCCGGCAACCCCAATCTATAAGCAACTGGTCACTCTCTTTCAATCATAAGAAACGGTCCTACATCTTTGGGTGACAATTTCTCCTTCTTTCCAAATCTCATTATCCCCTTCATATGAGATACCGACAATAACACCTGGTCCCTCACACTAAATTCCTAGAAGAACCGCTTCGCATCTGCATAGTTTTTCTGTCTATCTTGGGCTACCTGAATACGACTCCGAATCATCTCAATCCTGAAAGTCGTGTCCTGAATTACCTCTAGCCCAAATAGCTTGTTGTCCCCCACCTCTAACCAATATGAGCGAGAATGATAAGGTCTACAATAAAGTGCCTGAAATGGAGCCATACCGATGGTGAGCTGATAGGAGTTATTATACGAAAACTCCACTAGTGAAAGGTACTGCTCCCAACCTTCCCTAAAGTTCAGGATACATAAACATAACATATCTTCTAAGATCTGATTTGTACATTCTGTATGTCCATTTATTTACGGGTGATAGGTCGTACTCAAAGGCACCTCGGTACCCATGGTCTCATAAAAACTCTCCCCAAATTGGGATATAAAAATCTTGTCCCGACCAGACACAATATTAAGCTGTACCCCATATAACCTCACTATCTCGGTAATAAAAATCTGGGTGTACTGTCCCATAGAGTAATCAGTCTGAACTGGAAAAAGTGAGCTACCTTAGTTAACCGATCCACAATTACCCATACGGAATTGTGACCCCTCTGAGAAGTAGGTAACCATGTGAAGTCGATGGAAATGCTCTCCCATTTCCACATCGGGGTCTCTAATGGCTGAAGAAACCCAGATGGCTTCTGATGATCCACCTTCACTAACTAAAAAATGGCGCACTTAGAGACGAACTTATCAATGTATCTTTTCATCCCGCTCCACCAATATTGTTGTCGTATATCCTGGTACATCTTATCGCCATCGGGATATACCACAAATTGGGATCCATGTGATTCAGACATCACCGCATGCCGCAAATCCACTCACTATGGAACAATCAATCTACCATTGAAATGCAAACCTCCCTATGAACTCAATGAGTAGGACTCTGCTCCCTCTGTTAAAAGCTGTCGAATTTTCTCCTGACAGAACGAGTCTGCTACCTGAGCTGAAACCACTCTCTTCATAATTTAAGGTGTAACAGTCATAATTGACATAAATGATCAGGAAACTTCATCCTGATTCCCCTCTTCCTTCTATTTTTCCTTTCACAGAGCGGCCAATTAATCCAATGTCCTATGGCTCAACGCGCCAACTACTATGTTATCCTTTCTTGGGTAGTAATGTATCTCAAATTGATAATCCTTCATGAACTCAAGCCACCTGCGCTGACACATATTCAATTCCCTTTCAGTGAACAAATACTGCAGTGACTTACGATCTGTGAATAGGTGAAATTTCTCCCCCAATAAATAATGTCTCCATATCCGTAGAGCAAACACGACTGCTACAAGCTCCAAGTCATGGGTGGGGTAATTCTTCTCATGAGGCTGAATATTTTTAGACGCATAAGATACAGCCTTCTCTTCCTACTATAATACTCTACTCAGCCCCTATAATCATGCGTCAATGTAAACCAAGTACTCCACCCTGGCTTGGGCAGTGCTAGCACGGGTGCTGAAGTCAACTTATCTTTTAGCTCGTCGAATGACAATTGAAATGCATCGTCCTAAACAAATGGTATGCCCTTACGGGTTAAATTTGTCATCGGACCGACAATCTTTGAAAGGAAATAACTAGAATCCTCTTGGGCGACATGCCCTAAATGAAAACAACTACTACAGATGTATGACTCAAAGGTATGAAATCGTCTAGGCAAAGTCCGCAATTCCATAGCACGTCAAATATCTCAATCCTCCATGCCTGGCGTCCCTATGGCTGGACACCTAATATAGAAGATACAAGAAAGAAAAGAGAATATGCAATAAAACGGGTCAGAGCCCGATAGTAAAATATATTTTTTTAAAACAACAAGGGAATAAATGCTACAATTAGCAATTATTATATACAAGTTAGATTCTCGGGCTCTCACTTGAAAATCTCACCTCATCTAGAGTGCACGCCTAATGTACCTCTAAATCATATTAGTTACTATTACCATGCTAACTAGTTCCTATCAGTGTCACCCAATCATCGCCCATACCATTCCCACGTATTCTACTCTTAATACATATGATATATATATATATATATATATATATATATATATATATATATCCATTTATTTTTAACATGGATAAGACATGTTTCCAATATAATATAATTAAGTGTTCTTATACTTATTTCCTTTCAGTTTCGCTATTCAACATGTCTACTTAATTCAAATAGTAGATAATGTCACAACTGTATATATACATTCACTCTATTGTATATATACAATACTGCACTCCAAGACATAGTTGCGGTGCATGCATAGTCTGTTATCATGTCCCAGTACATCTCGTCGCTCTATAAAGGACCATAGGTTCGGTATATCCTTCGAACCATAAATAACAAGTCACAAATAATGGAGGCAAACATAGTCCTATGACTTTGGGCTACGCACATACCTACGCACCCAAAAGACCGTTCAATACCATTGTTCTCACTAATGGAAATCCAACCTAAGTCCTATGTTCTTAAGCAACAAGTCAAAGATCCCCTGTAAGGCTCATCAGGATATGAGTGCCCTCTACGTGCAAACCTCCCATCAATAGAAAGTACCATAGGTATGTCATATACACAAATTATCAATCAATAGGTATATACTCAACCTATACAATAATAGGCACACACGCAACCTGTATATATCATAATAGGAATTTATCTTATCCTAAGTACCCATTGTATTTACCAATACTATATGTATTTGTTAACTATGATTATTCTCTTTATCGTATTTGATTATATAGTTATTGAAAAGACCTAAGGGTCACTAGAAAGAATCAAAGGGTACTTGCTAATGCGTATTAGGTAATTTAAAAATTCTCCAACTCTTTTAAATCTTTAATATAAAATCTGTTATAAATTTTAAGTGAGAAACACTCACGCACACTAGTAAGCAAATGGTGATGATGCTAAGTATAAAGAATAGTTCCCTTTAAGAATGAGATGAGGAAAAGTAGAGTGTGACACAAGATATGTTATTGAGGAACCCACCTTAGTGGTAAACCCCGTGTCTCTAGTCCCAGGACAGCCCGCGCACCCAAGTCCACTATTACCAATATTGAGTTACAAATTACAGCCCTCCAAGTTCACCACGGATTAAACTAAACAAATACACACCCGTATTTAGCCCGCCTAGTCTAAGCCAACCCAACTTGACTGAATATCAGTCAACTCAACAAAACCCCGGTAATAGGGACTATCACTCGCTCACTACACACACACAACAATACACTCAAACCCGAAACCCCGTGAAGTAATGCAACACACAGATATAGTAATAGATATTGTTTTAATCAAAAACAACAAAAATAATCTTGTTTAAAAATAGACCAAACAATCAATGTTTAAATCTATTTTAATTGACAAGACAAATTACCAATCAAGGATTAATTGAAAGGTAAGACAATATAGAATTAATCGGTACTAAAAGAATGCTTAAATATTAAGTCCCAAGATACAAGTAAGGTCTTCCTTAATATTTAATATTCAAGTAAAGATTAATCCTATAAACAAATTTAGTTGGCGCAAATGATCACAAATAAAATAAGAAATAAATTTCAACAATTGTGTCGCGCAACTAAAATAAAAATTAACTTAACACCAAATATAATATGAATTAATTTAAGTAGGTGTTATGTTAAAAATATTAAGTCCAAGTAAAATGAGCAAAAGAGATATAGGTTTAGCACTTAGCTCATACAAATTAGGACTTAAATATAATAAATAAAATAAGATTACAAATATTAAATTCCAATTTTAGTATAAACCAATACTATGACAAGGGGTGGATCAAATACTCATACACACACAAACACTACCTAAGTTATAAAAGAATACAACAAAAAGTATTCAACTTAGGCAATAAAAAGTGTACGAGTCAAATGGTCCAATCCAAGTCAAGTGAGTACGAGATAAACAGTGTAGCACTCGACTCACTAAAATAGGATGGGTTTAACTAAAATAAAATTTAAATAAATAAAGATGTGAAATATAGACTACACACTAATTAGACCCAACAAAAAAAATGAACACAAAAAGTTCAACGTTGAGGGTGTAATTAGTTTGAGTCAAAAATCAAATATCTTTATCTCAAATAAATTAAATTTAAATCAGATTTAAATAAAATATTATTTTAAAAAAATGTGTGACACAAATAAATTGTTAAGCTCAACAAACAACAGTACACACAAACTGAAATGGGTGTAAATAAACTCTCCAAGCCAAACATCCAATGTTGATGCAAAAAACTGGACCGAATCCCATTTTTATGATCACAGATAAATAGATGAAAGCAATCCAATCAAGCACATAAGAGACAAAGATTTTTAAAGTGTTTTGGCTATGAATAAAGCCTACGTACACTGTTATTTTATTCCCAGGGGTTTACAATAACACCATAGGGTGTAGAGAGAGAAAGGATGTGTATCTTGTGTATGGGATTTCTAGGTTCCCCGGATCTCCCCTTTTGGCTAAGGGGATACATGTATTTATAGTGATGGGAGATAAAGAGATTCATTGTATGTAGACATCTATGTCTACATTCAACGAATCTAATTGTTGAATTGCTTGGTATGCTATGTGTTGTCATCTATTAATACAGTATAAATGTACATTAAGTCTCATTAAATGCGCTGTCATCTTCATTAATGCACATTAAATGCATAGTTATCCTTTGATCTTCCTGGTTGGTATGCCGACCAACTCTCCTTGGGTGCCGACTAACTCTCCTCGGGTGCCGACCAACTCTCCTCGGGTGCCGACCAACTCTCCTCGGGTGCCGACTAATTCTCCTCGGGTACTGACCAACTCTCCTCGGGTGACGACCAACTCTCCTCGGATGCCGACCAACTCTCCTCGGGTGTCGAATATTGCCACGTAGGATGACATGTGTCCTTTTCTGATTGGTCCTCGTAGATGAAGAATTTTTGCGTTAACAGAAGCCCCCAATGCTCCATGCTTGATGGTTTACTTGAAAGGATGGAGTATTTATTCTGCAGTGTTGCTCGGTGCTCGTGAAATTCTTGATCTAACTTCTTGATTTGTTCAACATAAAGTGCATTATCTCCTGGACGACATATGATGCTGGCTAATCGATGGTTGCTAATCTTTCTTTTGAGGAACTCCGTGTGCTATGTATCACCACTAGGAATTTGGATGCAGCCATGCCATAGTATGCAGCTTGTAGCTTGTCATAATCTTCAAGTATGTTGATTGGTTTGCTAGCCGACCAACTGCCTCCTGTGCCGAGCAACTGAGTGCTAACTTCACGTGCTTGATTCTTCTGATTTATGATCCTCTGAATACTTTGTCGAGTAACATACTAGCTTTTGAACCCAACTCTTCAATTTGATTAGTACCAAGCTAGTGGTGGACTTCGAAACATTTTCATACAACTTCTTCTTTAATGTTGGTCGGGACAGTAGTAGTAAAGATCTCAGTGCTGTAGATGCTGAATTTGACTTCTGAACTTCAATAGTATGTGCATAATAACTCCTGAATATGCCTCCTGAACTTCAATATACCTCCTGAACTTCAATATTCCTCCTGAACTTCAATATTCCTCCTGAACTTCAATATACTTACTGAACTTCAATAGCCTCCTAAACTAATTCTCGAGCAAGAAAAACAACTTCTTAATGATAATTAGTCAGGGCCCCGACTATGTAAGTTTATGGAGTTGAATTTGGTGCTCGACTGCATGATGTTATGAGAATGTGCCACCGAATGAACAAATGAATTTTTAATAGATCCCCCAAGTGTGGAATGTGAACTTTGAATGCTTTTTGCTTGATTGCTTTCACACACTCATAAAATGTTTCCGACCAACTGTAGTTGTCAGCTTCTTATTTTCGACTAACCTGAGTTGGTGGATTTTTTCTTAACGAGCAACTTTGACACTTTTTGGAATAGTTTTACCTCCCGACCAACCTTAGTTGGCATTTTCTAGAATATATTTACTTCCTAACCAACCTTAGTTGGCATTTTTAGGAATAGTTTTACTTCCCGACCAACCTTAGTTGGTGTTTTCGAGAATATATTTACTTCCTAACCAACCTAAGTTGGAATTTTTAGGAATACATTTACTTCCTAACCAACATAAGCTGGCATTTTTAGGAATACATTTACTTCCTAACCAATATAAGTTGGCATTTTTAGGAATACATTTACTTCCTAACCAACATAAGTCGGCATTTTTAGGAATACATTTACTTCCTAACCAACATAAGTTGGCATTTTTAGGAATACATTTACTTCCTAACCAACCTTAGTTGGCATTTTTAGGAATAGATTTACTTCCTAACCAACCTTAGTTGGCATTTTTAGGAAATATTTTTGATAATAAATGATAGAGACTTCCTCGGAGCTGACCAACGGATTGTTGGGAATAAGATATAATAAATATTGGAGACATCCTTGGAGCTGACCAACAGATTGTTGGGAATAAGATAATATATGCTGGAGACATCCTTGGAGCTGACCAACAGATTGTTGGGAATAAGATAATATATGTTGGAGACCTCCTTGGAGCTGAATATATGATTATAAATATTTGTCGAGCTCCATGCTGAAATAAGAATAGAATATGCATCCAAATAGATATAAAGAATAATAATAAAATGACTTGTTGATCTGTCGAGGTAGAATTATATAATGCCGAACAAGAATAAGATCTTCCAGAACATAAGAATATGGCCAAGAACATTGTCAGGCCTGAATATAAATAAGAATTATCCGACCAACTATCCGTTGGGGGTGAAATACAACGAATGTTGTAATTCTCCTTAAAGCTGAATAAGTATCTTGTCGAGGCACAATTGCATATTGCCGAATAAGAATAATATTTTCCAGAACATAAGAATATGGCCGAGAACTTTGATGGGCCTGCATATAAATAAGAATTACCTCGACCAACTATCTGTTGGGGGTGACATATAATAAATGTTATAGTTCTCCTCGGAGCTGAATTTGATAATAAGTATCTCGCCGAGTTCCATGTTGAGATGAATATAGAATATGAATCCCAAGGGATATATAGAATAATTTGTTCTTGAGCCGATATCTGGGCCTGAATATAAATAAGAATTGCCCCGACCAACTATCCGTTGGGGGTGAAATATAATAACTGTTGTAGCTTTTCCTCGGAGCTGAATATATATAGAGAGAAGAAATTTTTCGAGCTCCATGCTGAGATAAATATAAAATATGAATCCGAACGGATATAGAATATTTTGTGCTTGAGCCGATATCTCCGAGTGAAATGATAATAGTTTCCAGATTATTTCCGAGCATTCGTCGGCGTTGAGTCTTGTACCTGTAAAAATTAATATCTTGCTCTACCATTTGTATAGGCTGAATTGATTAGTCGTGAGAATAATTTAATCATTCAATAAATATATGAAAAAAATATTAATTTCAAAAAATGAAATAATATATGTTGGCTGATATGTCGAGGCAAAATTGCCTGATGTCGAGCAATACTACTTTCTAGAGGTTTACGAGAGCTTTCATCGGGATTGAATCTCGTCCCTATGAAATTTTGATAAGCTTCCCGAGCACCTGTCGAGACTAGAGAAAATAATTATTATCATGAGAATAATTATTCAGCCAAACAATATGTGATGTGTATCAGCATAAAGCAATAAAAATTTCAAAATATGAAATAATATGTTTTGTGCCAAATGTGTGTGAGATGGAGAAATTTTTATTAGATATGCGCCATAAATAACACATAAAGTTTTTTGTAAATTTATTTAATCTCCAACAACTAATCAGGTATAAGTTGCTGTTTGAAAATTATTTATCACTTGGTTTTAAAAATATTTTTGGGGTGATCACAAGTTAAAAAAGACTTAAGCCCCCTGTTTGTCCCCGAGCTGAACTCGTGTTTAAAGAAATATCTGGGGTTCTTCGCATTTTTTTAATACCCCAAGATTCTACTGCTGCCGACAAACGGCATGGATGTTGCCGACCAACATTTAAGGATATCTCAAGTTATAGAATATATGGTGCCGACCAAGAAGCAAATGGTCCCAGACCAGCTGAGCAATTTCACCGATCAACAAAAATGGTGCACTGACAGCACCGAACAACATTAGATGTCACCGACCAAAAAGTGTATGGTTGGATAGTTGCCGACCAGTAAATTGAACCCTTCGAACAAGACTAAGATGTCGCCGATCAAGAAGTAGATGATCGTCGACCTGCAATTGGTTCCACCGAGCTACAATATGGGGCTCCGACCAATAATAAGATACCTCGTAGTTGGATAAAATTATTTCAACGTTACTGATGGATATTCCCATCTTATCTCCGACAAACAAAAATGGTCTGGTTAAGCTTCCGTTTAATAAAAGATGGCCCGAGATGATGCCGACCAACAATATGTATGGCTGACTAGAAATAGGGGTTGTAAGTGGATGATTGCGAACATCCATATGAGCCGCGGTGATGAATTTTTCATGAGATTGCTATGTCCCAAAATATCTCCAACCAATAGATCCGAAAAATAACATTCGATGTAAAATACAAGCATTAAGAATGTTAATTAAATGATCCATTCTCTAATCCACTAGATCATGTGATTCCGACAAAGAAACCCTGTGATGTGATGAACGAGGAACCAACATCTCAAATTTGTGCCCAGAGTCTTGATATGGTCATGATTGTTTAATTGATCCTCTTTTACAAGAGGTGGGTAATGGTTTTTTAGGTAAGAGAAAATTATTTTTGATATTGATCCCTTTCTATTCCCTATTTGAAGAGATAAAAATATTTATTACCAAATTTATATCAAAAATCAATCAATGAGACTTTATTGACATAGATGGAAGATGAACCAAATTAAGTATATAGTTCATAAAAATGAATACAAAGAGACTCAAACTTGAAGAGGGAGAAAATAGATCTGGGCCATGATTTCCATGAGAAAACTTTTTATTGTTTTTAACCTTTTCCCATTCTCTGATTAAAAATGTAATGGGAATTTGAATAGTCATCAAAGATCTTTCAAAAATTATTTCAAAATCAACAATGAAAATTATCAAATCTTATCATCGTCGTATATATTGGTATATGTAATCATTTAAAATATTGATTTCATGAGATAAAATTGAAACTTGAGAAGTAAGCAAAAAGTTATGATTTATGAAATCCACTATTTTTCAGATTTCTAAATAAGAATTAATCTAACAATTATGATTTAAAAATCATGATATGCAACATTTTGCAGATAATAATTGGACAATTAATTTATGTATATAAACATAAAAATCATGATTGAATCAAAAGATGTATGTATAATTGATTATACGTAGAGAAAATAAAAACTTAGCTTTTGATGGAGAACAATGCTTGTAACACGTTCCCACAGACGGCGCCAATCTGTTGATGCAAAAAACTGGACCGTATCCTATTTTTATGATCACAGATAAATAGATGAAAGCAATCCAATCAAGCACATAAAAGACAAAGATTTTTAAAGTGGTTCGGCTATGAATAAAGCCTACGTCCATTGTTATTTTATTCCCAGGGGTTTACAATAGCACCATAGGGTGTAGAGAGAGAAAGGATGTGTATCTTGTGTATGGGATTTCTAGGTTCCCCCGGATCTCCCCTTTTGGCTAAGGGGATACATGTATTTATAGTGATGGGAGATAAAGAGATTCATTGTATGTAGACATTTATGTCTACATTCAACGAATCTAATTGTTGAATTGCTTGGTATGCTATGTGTTGTCATCTATTAATACAGTATAAATGTACATTAAGGCTCATTAAATGCGCTGTCATCTTCATTAATGCACATTAAATGCATAGTTATCCTTTGATCTTCCTGGTTGGTATGCCGACCAACTCTTCTCGGGTGCCGACTAACTCTCCTCGGGTGCCGACCAACTCTCCTCGGGTGCCGACTAATTCTCCTCGGGTGCTGACCAACTCTCCTCAGGTGCCGACTAACACTCCTCAGGTGCCGAACAACTCTCCTCGGATGCCGACCAACTCTCCTCGAGTGTCGAATATTTCCACGTAGGATGACATGTGTCCTTTTCTGATTGGTCCTCGTAGATGGAGAATTTTTGCGTTAACACCCAATAAGCCTACTAAAATTCAGTCCCAACAAATTTTAGTTCAAATAAATTTAACCGAATAAAATCTGTCCAAAAATAAGATCACAGTTCAAATAAATAAAGTGTACACACTAAATGAGTTGGGTATAAACTAAACTCTGACAACAAATACCTAACACCCAAATAAATTGTAATTCAGATTAAAATATTATTTTTATAAAAAATGTGTGACACAAAATATCAATAATCTAAGTTCAATAAAAAGGTGTACACACAATAAATGAGTTGAGTGTAAGATAGGTTGCAACAGCAAACACCCAACAAAAGGACTTAACATATTTTAGTCCAAATAAGCACCACAATTAACTCAACACAATCAGTTAATAAAAAATACGCACTAAGTGGAACTAAAATGGTTAACACTAAAAGTGTTAATGCCAACAGATTAATAAAAAAAATTAATCTACTAAAAGTGATTTCACAACAACAATCCTTTTGTTTTAAAAAAAAAAGCAGTCCCAACTTGGTCTCACACGGTTAACAAACAAACACTATATATGTATATATATAATGTGTATACGGTGTAACATGTATGTGGTGTGAATATATATTTGTATATATAATATGTATATGGTGTATACAGAGGCGGATCCACAAATTTATTTTGGGTGGGGCACAAACCATTGTCGGGGGTTCGGGGGCGGGAGCCCCCGAATTTTTTTTTTAGGTTACAAATTTTTAAGTGGTAAAAATTTGAATTTTTTTCTTTTTGGGGGTGAGGCACCACTCTAAATTTACAATTTTTGTAGGGTAAAATTTTCAATTTTGAGATTTAGGGTGGGGCACTTGCCCCACCTTCCTTCCACATAGATCCGCCCCTGGGTGTATATGGTGTAGCAGGTACGTGGTGTAAATATATATAATATATATATTATAGCAGATATATAACACACACGCACACACACAGTTAAAACAAAACACACATACACTGAAAACAACACACACGCACACGGATATCAGCACACACGCACAACAAAAAAATTCAAAACAAACAAGACAATGTATATGTATGTTTATATATATCCGTATGTGTGTGTATATATATATATATATATATATATAAATACAACAATGCTCTCATACGGTATTACCGTATTTTAAAAAATCCGGACTGCGGATGTGAGAGAGGAGAGAGGATAACAATCCTCATATTTGGCATACACGTTCTCTCTCTCCTCCCTAGTAAATATATGTCACAGTCTCGTGAGACTAACTCTTATGTGATTTAGTTAACTTTTGATAACAAGCAGGTTTATAATGACCTTTTTTTTTTTAATTTGAAATATGATTTTTACTAATTGAAAGTTTTTTTGATAAATGAAATTCAATTTTTTCTATTTAATTATTCGAATTCTATTTTTATTAATTGTTTTATTATTTTTTCCAGTTTTTTTCAAGTTTTGTTTGTATCAATTATCAAAAAGACCATCAAATATTTTTTAATACATATTTGGTCAAATTCCAAAAAATTTCTCAAACACTCATTTAACTAATATACTCTTATTTTTAAAGGTCCGCGCCAGCGGCACACATTGAATTTTTTAATAAAAACCAAACTTCGAATAAGTAAAAAATATATTTGTATTCCTTAATACACGTTTAGTCTAAATCTTTTAAATTTGTTCTAAAAAATCTCTCACCACATAAAAACACTTCAAATTTCTATTTTTATTAAATGTTTTTTAGAACAAAATAAAAAGGCATAGACTAAACGTTTATTAAAAAATATAAATATATTTTTTACTTATTTGAAGTTTGGTTTTTATTAAAAAATTCAATGTGTGCCGCTGGCGTGGACCTTTAAAAATAAGAGTATATTGGTTAAATGAGTGTTTGAGATTTTTTTTGGAATTCGACCAAATGTGTAGTAAAAAATATTTGATGGTCTTTTTGATAATTGATACAAATAAAACTTGAAAAAATAATAAAAAAATTAATAAAAATAGAATTCGAATAATTAAATAGAAAAAATTGAATTTCATTTATCAAAAAAACTTTTAATAAGTAAAAAATATATTTCAAATTAAAAAAAAAAAAGTCATTATAAACCTGCTTGTTATCAAAAGTTAACTAAATCACATGAGAATTAGTCTCAGGAGACTATGACATATATTTACTAGGGAGGAGAGAGAGAACATGTATGCCAAATATGAGGATTGTTATCCTCTCTCCTCTCTCACATCTGCATATTACGTTTACAAGGACATGCATTCAATCCGAATTTTTTAAAATACAGCAATATCGTATGAGAGCATTGTTGTATATATGTATATCAGATGTATATGTATATGTGTAGATAGATATAGATATATATATAAAAAAACAGTTACCTAAAACAAGGTCGCCGGAAAAATGCACCACCGGAACAACCAAGAGCAGGCTGCCGGAAAACCCGAAATCGAGGACAGCACCTCCGATAAAAAAAACTTCCGCCAGAGATCCCAAGCTCCAAACCGAAACCGATCTCAAAAAAATATTGAGAGAGAGAGAGATTGTTCGTCCAAAAAAAATGAGAGAGGGAGAGAGCTTTGTCCAAGACAAAAATGAGAGAGAGAGTGTGTTTCTCCAAAAAAAAAAGAAAGGGGCGGCTGAGTTAAAGTTCGAGGGTAGAGAGAGAAGAAGTCTTATCTTATACAACAACAAAAAAAACTAACGGGATTAAAGAGCACGACAACATGTCTTGAAAAGAGAAAAAAGGGATCTTAAGTATTTAGTCCTATTTATATTGATTTATTAGTTATTACTTTCATGTTTTTATTTTTTTAGTTGTTGGTCCTATATGGGACAAGTGTCGTTGTCTACAAAAAGAAATATGGATAGTTATAGGGAAGTTATAGGGGGTTTTGGGTGGTTATGGGACTTCTTACAATTTTATAAACACATGGGAGGAGAGCCTAAAACTAACGGGCTTCTCCCAAAAACATCAAAAAGGGTTGGAAATAAAAAAAACAAGGAGACAAGCATGGGATTAAAGAGCACGGCAACATGTCTTGAAAAGAGAAAAAAAACAAGGCATGCAACCTTGTCTTAGCACGCGGCAGCCAATCCTTTAAACAATAAACAATGAAAAAAATATACCTCACATAAAAAAAATGAAAAATACAAATCTGAAAAAAAAATATATCTATATTTTTTTAATTCTTACAAAAAAAATATTTAAGAGTATAAAAAATAGATTTAATTAGTAAACAAAGTTTAATTAAACACACACAAAAAAATAGAATAGAATAAGTCTGATACCCAAATAATTTGATACTACATAAAAATTATTTTCATCAAAAAATAATTTATAAAATAAATCAATATAGGAAAATATGATTTAATATATAAAAATAGATTCGAGTTATAAAAATAATGCAAGAGCATATAAAAATGATTATCTCAAAAAAAAAATTTATATAATAAATCAATATAGCAAAATATGATTTATGATATAAAAATAGATTTGAATAACACTAAAAAAAATGCAAGAGCATATAAATAAAAATTGTTTGTCTCAAGATTGAGCCAACACAAGAAGAATGAGATTTTCAGTTATCACTTACATAATGTCTTTCTCGCTTTAATATAATTTTCCAACATTAACCCAAGTCTCCCAGTCCTTGTTAATGTACCAAAATTATTCAAATATAATTCATCTTATTTTATTATGTAGTTATCACTCACATAATTTTCTATCCTTAATTCAATATAATTTTTCAACATTAACCCAAGTCTCTCACTCCTTATTAATGTACCAAAATTATTCAGATATAATTTCCATAAAAAAATATTCAATTAACGCTTGTTAGTTTCCCTTATTCAATCCCGTACATCATATTACTTCCCGGGTCCTAAGTATATCCTACTGTCCTTCTCTAAGTCCCATTATGTTCAATTAATCATCAATAATTATTTCTAATCGTTGGGAGTTAATCAAAACTTAAAAGGAAAATATTTCACATTTCTAGGGGGAGTCGATCAATCGACTGTTTCTGGTCGATCGATCGATCGGGTATGTGTCGAGATTCTGCATGGATTTACCTGCGAATTTCATACTTTCTCATCATCAAAACTAGTATCAATTTTTCCCAAACTGCTCAATTTCCATCCCAAATGATATTATCAAGGTATATAACTGATCTCTAATAATCAAGCAACCTAAAATCATTAAGTAGTTTGGATTAAATCGTGTTATTTCTGATCAATTCCAGAAATCTCAAATTTTATTGTTTCTCCAAGAACATATAAACTCAGAATTTCTTCACCAAATGATTCCAAATTTCGTGGATTAAACCATATATACAAAAGGATATTAATCCTAAACAACTCTCATTTTAAGGATTTACTCAAAATCATCACAATTTATCTTTGAATCATGCAAATTCATAATTTCATAGTTATCCTATTTAACATGGATAATATAAGCACCAATTAGAGCAATAATTACACTTGCCTTAGTTACATAGGCCTGAAGTGTTGGTGATGATGGTGTAGGATCGCACCTCCCCTTTTTTCGGTGAATCTCCGGCAGTGGTGATGGTGGCACAAGGTGCTTTTATCCCTTTGAATTCCTAGAAAGGCTCCTCACTTTCCAGAGAAAACTCTCCCTCTTCTCAATAACCTTTCCTTTGATTTTTGGGTGAATGAACCTTTGACAACACAACTCTTAAACTTATATAATTAGACTCATTTTCAGAGTTACTATTCACCTCCCATGCAAAATGACCAAAATACGCCTCCGGGGTGTCCATTTGGTTCTCAATTGACCCGAAACCTAAATCAAACACCCGGGTAGAACTTTTTGAATATTTAGACCCTTTCGGATACTTTGGTGCAGTCGAAACGACTATTTGAAAGACATAAAAATATATTTTTTTTTCATTCATTAAAATTAGTCCCAACACGTCCCATAATCGCATCTTGACATAATATATAGAATTGTCGTATAATAAACACCTAACAATTTATAATATCATCAAAATCATATCTTACTATTAGGCACTAGTAATATTCAATATTAGTCACATATTACATTATTTTCTAGTAATATTCAATCCGGATTAATTCGAAACAAAAATTTCATAATTAGTTCCAATTAATCCCCACTGATATGTGGTCCATTTACTTTTAATTTATCTCGCATTAAAAGTTATAAAATTATGGGGTATTACAGGAGCCCTCGGATCAAGCACCCTAAATTATGCATTTTAAATAGGTGTGCCAATAGGAGGGACAAAATAAATCGAACAATGAGGGAGGGTGGTTATGTGGCAAAGATTTCGAATTCGTGAAGTACAATCCAAGGGTAAATAAAACAAAAACACAACACGTGGAAAAATTACGATTAAGATAGATATAATTGATACGTTCTCGATTTTAGTCTTGACTTATCAATCCTACGTGGACATGTGAATTTTTTTTAATCAATTTCCTAGTGTGATTTAAGCATCAAATTATTCAAGAATTGTGGTTAAATCAATTTTAGCATTTTTTATCCTAAGCATGAATCTTGGTGAAAAATAGCAACACAAAGCACACAACCACAATGCCTCGATATACGAGGAAAATCCAACTGGGAAAAACCTCGGACAACCAAGCCTAGACAAAATTCACTACGAATACAGTTTTACAATGAGGATACAAAAAACTTACAGACTTAACACTACAAGTATCACTGATACCGTCTCAAACACCTCCATCCATAACATAGCTCCAATACACTTGCACACCATGTACTGTATCTCGACATCCACCGATAGCCAATATGCCATCTCCAACCCGTGCGGTGGACAACCGCACACTCACAATGGTAAATAATGAAGGAAGTAGAATTCTTGGTTTGTTCTTAAAAAACGATCCAAGGTGATCATGTAAATATTGGAGAGTGTTTGAATAAAAACTTATGACTTTGGAAAAAGGTTGGAGTGGAGTCTCCTCAGTTATTATTGAGTTCCCTTTGTTTTATAAGTTAAAATAATGGGATAGTGGGGATCGTGGGGAAAAATTGCTAAAAATTACTGCCATTTTCAATAATTGATTTGGTTGTTCGAACAACCTGAGGTCTCATTTGAATGACTTCCCGATATCTCATTAGAATGAGTCTTCTAACGACTTTTTAGTAGAGACCTAGAGGATGTACTTGTGCATCTCGTTCGAATGAGATTTCGAACAAAATCTCAGTTAAGGAAAAATGGGCGAGTTTAAAGAAATTTTGATTTTTGAAAATCAATAAAAGCCTTATAAAAATTTATAAAACTTTTTTCCAATGTTTAAAAACAATAAAACATGTTTATTTGGGAATAGTGATCATCCGACATGATGATGGAAACTTTGTTGATGTGTTGAATTCCCGAATGTACAGATTCATCAGTGTAGAAAATGATATGATACATTTACAACTAAAATATTTTATCCTAATGGAAATAACCAATACTATAAACTGACTCGATGCGTAGGGTTTCCCTTAAAAATCTCCTCCTTTGGTTCTTCCAAGACATAACATAAAAAATAAAAAGACTGGGAATTTTCTAAGCCAGGTTGTCAGGTCGATCCTAATGCATATCACCAAAAACCTAAAAGAAAATGGACAAACTCAATTTCTAACAACCTAGCTGCATGAAGCTCATTATAGGCTTGAGTTTTTAGAATTTTTTTAATTGCCTACACATATGAAACATTAAAGACAAAAACGATTATGGTGAAGATAATAAAAATATCAATTTAGATTATTCCCCCTCAATATGTTCTCCCCCATTTTGTCCGAAAAGACAAAGGGTAAGAACAAAACCTGCAAAGTTAGTGAATCATTCATGAAGTATAAAATGAATAGAATTTAAGCATTATCATGAGTTATCAAAAAGAAGATATAGCACAATAAAAATAATCTACAAAACATCATATGTAAGAAATCACCATAGGATTAATAAAATTAAACTAATTATCCAATTGTGCCATAAACATAAATCTTGAATTAAGTGGGGAAAAATAAAGATATCCAAATATTCGGTCAAAATGAGAGTAAATGAATATGACAATAAACGTTCTCTCACAAGTACAAATAAAAACATAAGCATGAAAACAATAATCACTGAGACGGGTCATCAGGTGAATTATCAAACGTATCATCGAATGAAGATCTAGCACCTGAAGGACCTGCTCTGTATTGCATCTCAGCAAGCATAAACTATTTATAGTATTGCATGAGTCGAGAATCACGATGGTCCTATTCTTCAGCTCTTCTTGCTCGTGCCTCCTCTGCACGTTCTCTCTCTCTCTCTTTGTATTGAAGCGAAGAATTCTTTCATCATTTGTCTATATTAAAATCATTATTCTGCCATCTGTTCCACCTGTAAACGCATCATCCTAACTTCCTCAAACTCAAATGGAGTGTGACTCAGAATGTGATGGAGTGGGCAGAGTCGCATAATTAGGTAAATAACTCCTAGACCGTCCAATGTGATGGAGTGGGATAACTCAGATGGAGAGGACAACCAGCATGAAGATAGTGCCTAGAGATTAAAACAAAAAATGGTAACACTTGTCTAACTGGTGCAGTAGTAGAATACCTAACTGATCGGAGGACACCAAAAATATGATAAGGGAGATCGATAGTATCACCAACGCTAATTGCAAAAATTAGGCGCACATGTTCAGGCGTAATTTGTGTACGGTTTGCATGAGGAATAAGACATGCACAAAAAATCTAATTAAGAATCCTAAAGTCAGATTTAAGATGCTTGTGATACAAAATAGTGGATCCCGGTTCATAGTTATAAAAAATTGCTTCAAGAATATGGTTAAAATCGGGTCTACGTGCATCGAGCCAAGGGTAGGCGAGATTGGCAACACGGGGAAAATCGACAAGGCTAGCTATGGATTCCACGATAATAAGGACTTCCCTCCCACGGACCGTAGACACAAAACAACAATTATGAACAAGTATACAAAAGAAAAAAAAATCTCAAATGAGATGAGTGTAGATGGGGTCACTAAGATTGAAAATTGGGTCCCATCCCCAAGTAACAAGCCAAGTGAAGACAATGGCACCGGACAGAGAGGCTAGGTTTATGATATTTTCCTTAACTATGGAACAAGTAGGGAAATTAAGCGTATGATATAAGGTGTAGTTTACGCGAATTCCCCAATGTAATCGAAGGTTGGGAATGGGTTCTTCATCTCCGAAGGAGTGTTCCTCGTCGCATTGAACAACACGCGGGTTACGACAACTACGAGCTATAGGATTACATAAAAAATCTACACCCTACCCAAAATAACTAACCAATCCGCCAACAACAAACAAAAAAAATCAAGAAAAAATAGGCTCCATTAGAATATCATCAATATTAATAGTATGAGCCGAAATAAAATAAAATAAAATAAATAAAATAATGATATTTCATGAATTTTTGCCAAAAGGTTATAAGAGATAAAAAATGTCAACATAACTCATGAAAAGTCATTTAATCGGGGGTAAAAAAGTATTTTAAGAAAAATGACACACACACACACACACACACACACTCATATATAGCCCCAAATGAGTTGAGATTACATAAAACTGGGTTGTTTTTGAAAAATAGGCAACAAAGATTGTTGCATGTCCCACTATTCATGAATTTAACCAAAGAAAATGAAAACTAAGGTTTAGAGGAGAAAATGAGATAGTACCTCAAGAAATTATTCCAAAAGCTCATGAAGAAGGCTCCAAGGGTAATAGAGGATAACCTTACATAGTGCAAGTTTTCATATCAGGATAGGGAAGATGGAGGGTTGAATGGAGAGGTTTAGAATGAATGGGTGAGAGAAATATGGGAGGAAGAACGATTTTGAGTATTTGAATTGGAAACTTAAACGGCCAAAATAAAACAAACTGACCTGCAAAAATGTCGATCGTTCAAACGAAGTGTTTCTTGTTACGTCTTTTGAATGAAACTTCGAACGAGAAGGCAGTGGTGGCTAAGGTATGGTTCTTTAGAAGCTCATTCGAACGTGACTTCGAACAAGATTTTAGTCTAGCCCAAAATTGCAAAAGCAAAGAAAAATAATATAAAATTAAAAAAGAATAAGAACCATCATAGAAAATATGAATAAAAATATGGTTTAAAACAAATTCTAGGAAATGTTGAAAATATTTGGTTCATGGGTATGGAATGAAGGGGTGTGAGAAAACTAAGGATGACAACGCGCGGGTTGGGAAAAACCCTAACCCGTCCAATTTAATAAACGGGTCGGGTTGGGGCTGGTTAGTTTTTATTTAAATTTACTCCCAACCCGCCCCATTTAATAAACAGGACGGGTCGGGTTTCCTACGGGTTGGGTTAATTTTAAAAATAGTAAAATTAAAATTATTACATTATAATCTTAGAGGCCTATAATGGTTCATATTTCAATATATGAGACAATCTCTCAATTTTCAATCCATATTTTCACATAGATCTTTTACAAAATTAACATACAAATAAAGGTTTTTTTAGTGTGTGTGTGTGTGGTTTAATTGTAATTAACACACATATAAACGGTAATTATGTAGGCATAAGTTAAACGGGTCGTGACGGGTGGGGGCAGTTTTATTTAACTTGACTCCTAACCCGCCCCATTTAATAAACGAATTTTAAAAAAAAAAACCATACCCGATCCTAATTCATTAATCGAGTTTTAAAACCCACCCCATTAGGGTAGGGGCAGGGCTCCTACAGGTCGGGTTAAATTGCCATCCCTAGAGAAAACTGAATAAGAGTATCGCTTAAGATATTAAACAAGTGCAAGATGCCAAACAACATTCCTAATAGTTAAACACTCAATTCAAACTTGGGGGGACTCAATTGGAGTCAATTCACCCTAACAACATCCTTAGAAGTGTCATGATTTTCATTCCAATAGCGTAACATAAAATGAAATAATATGACTTATTATGCAAACTCATTGATCTTCGACTTATATTACCTTCACACGTAATTTTTCTTTCTTTCTCACTCCATATAATGAAGGTTCAATAATAGAATTTTGCTTTTTGAAGCATCAATGAAAATAAAAATGGCCTTGGCAATTTTATTTTTTGATGCCATAATTTTTAGGATCTTTTCAATGGTGGATTTTCACTCAAAAGATTTTTCTTTTTGCATCTCGATTCCATTACTCACTCATTTTTATCTTTCCATAAACATGGGCAATGGTTCTTACATACACAATTTCCTTGTCTATTGCTTTAACATTAGGTGAAAAGATTGATAAGAGAACACTTAACTTCACCTAGCATATGTAAAGCGAGACTAACATCCTCAAGAACCCGCAAAATGGTGTGTGCATTAAGGTAATGCATTGAAGTGAACATAAAAGGATATATCATAAATGAGCATCTAAGCATATTAATAATGCATAAAAGGAATAGGTGAGAAGACATCGAGACTAGCTATTATAGTCAGTCACATGACAATGGAATGATATTTTGGCCCGAATATCTCACAAACATATCCTAAAACAAAATATTTTTTATTTTTGAAATTTTCTAAACCATAAGAAACTAAAAATATTTTTGAATTTTTGAATAATATATATATAAAACTTAGTTTAGTTCATAGGGAACAAGGATATACATCAAGCTTACCCGAAACTATATAAAAAAACTCTGAACTCAATCAGCAAACCCTATGGATTTCCTAAGGTTCTCGAACCTAAGGGCATCTAAAGGTTTGGTAAAGATATCGACCAGTTGACATTCGGTACTTACAAAGCTTAAAGAAATGACTTTCTTTTCAACTAATTCACGGATAAAGTGCTCGCGAATCCTAATGTGTTTTGTTCAAGAATGTTGGACGGGATCTCGGGATATATGGATCGCACTCGTATTATCACAATAGATAGTCATTGTGCCTTGGGAAATACTGTAATCATCCAACATTTGCTTTATCCAAATGAGTTGCGTGCAACAACTTTCGGCGGCAATGTACTCGTCTTTCGTCGTGGATAAAGAGATGTAGTTTTTCTTTATACTCATTCCTGAGACAAATGCACTACCAAAATAAAATCATCCACCCGAGGTGCTTTTTCATCCATCCTGCCCAATCAACATCCGAATATGGTGATAGACAATCATTTGTGTCAAAGGAGTACAAAATCCCAAAAGACAGGGTTCCACTTACATATTTGATAAGACGTTTAACGTTAAGTAAGTGTTACTCTTTCGGGGCAGCCTGATAATGCGCACAAACTCATACACTAAAGGAAATTTCAGGACGACTAGCAGGTAAGTAGAGTAGACTACCTATCATACTCCTAAAAAGAGTGAGCTCTACATCCTTTCCTTCGGTGTCTTTGCTAAGCTTAACGGATGAACTTATGGGTGTACGAGCATACTTATCATAGACTAGATTAAATTTCTTCATTAAATCTTTTGCATACTTAGATTAAGATATCGAATTGACGCACTTGAAGACTTAGGAAGTAAGTAAGCTCTCCCACCATACTCATTTCAATCTCACTTTGCATCTCTTTTGCAAAGAGGTGAGTATTTTTATCATATATGGAACCGAAAACTATGTCATCAACCTATACTTGAGTAACAAAAATAGCACTCTTATCTCGATGAACAAAAAATGTCATGTCTACTCCCCCTCTCATGAAGCCATGATCCAGAAGATAACAAGTAAGCCTCTCATACCAAGAACTCGGTGCTTCCTTCAACCATACAGGGCTTTCTTCAAGTAAATGACATGGCTCGGGTGCTTAGGGTCTTCTAACCCTTTTGGTTATTCCATATAGTCGTCCTCCTAAATAAAGCCCTTAAGAAAGACACACTTGACATCCATTTGATTAAGATTGAATTTTAGATTAGAAAGAGGTGAACGCACTCTAACATTGCAACAGGAGCACACTTTTCATCAAAATCGACTCCTTGTATTTGGGTGTACCCTTGTTCAACTAACCTAGCTTTATTTCAAACAATAACACCACTTTCATCTATTTTATTTTTGGAAATCCATTTGGTGCCAATAATGTTATTATTGCTAGGCCGGGGAACTAATTCCCAAATGTCATTCTTTTGAAATTGAAACAACTCTTCTTACATAGTTTTTATTCAATGTCCATCTTTGAGTGCTTATTTGAGATTTTTGGGTTCAATGTTAGAGGTATCACACAAGTAGGTAGCCTCATTTTCAAGTTGAGCTCGAGTATTGACACTTACGCTGGGATTCCCAATAATATTGGAGGGGTTGTGACTTTTGTGAACCCAAGATGATGGATCCCTTTTATCAAGTGTGGGGTCAACCGAATCTTTGTGAGAATCATGTGATCAACACTAGGGGGTGCATTGATCTCATAAGGAGGATCGTCGTTGACATCAAAAAATGTAGTTGGAGCATCAACGTTTATAGTAACATTCATTTATTCCATGACTTTAGAGATAGAAAAGTTATAAACTCTATAAGCTCTACTGTTTGGTGTATAACTGAAAAATATACCTTCATCACTTCTCGATTCGAATTTTCCTAGAATCTCTCTATCCCTTAGGATGTAGCAAGGACTTCCAAAGACTAAAAAATAGATTAGGTTGGGCTTTTTACCTGTCCACGATTCATATGGAGTTTTATTAGTATGGATACGTAAGCATACCCTATTCATCGTGAGACAAGTGGTATTTACCGCTTTCACCCAAAACTTTAGAGGCACTTTCGGACCAAGAAGCATGGACATTGCCATTTCTTGAATCGTTTGATTATTCATATCAACAATGACATTTTGTTGAGTAGTAAGAACGACCGAACATTCATGCTTAATACCAAGTTCATCATAAAAAACATTCACATCGGATTCCTTAAATTCAGTGCCATTATCACTTCGAAGGCGGTCGATGGTGACACCATGTTTATTTTGTAAAACTCGACATTTTACAATAAAAAATTCAACTGCATCAAACTTTTCCCTGAGAAATCAAATAATTGAATATCTTGAAATGTCATCTACCATCACTAGAATATATCTATTTCCTCCTACACTCTTGGTACGAGTGGGACCCATGAGGTCCATGTGAATTAATTCTAAGAGACGAGAGGTGGTAATGGAGTTCAACTTCTTATGAGGACTCTTAATTTCCTTTCCAAGTTGACACGAATCATAATTGGTGGAGGTTAATTTTCCTAATGATGGAAAGCCACGAACTTGGTCTTTTCTAGCTAGACGATAGAGAAGTTTAAAATTGACGTAATCTAGTCTTTGATGACCAAGGTCAATTGGAAATACCTTGACACTATTGCAGACAAATGTAGACCTTGGAATAATCTCATAATAATTTTCACTAGTTATCACACCTTGTAATATAGCTTTACCGGATTTATCATATACATTACTCTAAGTTTGTCTAAACTTAACTGCTAGGTTTTTGTCTCGAAGGTGGCTAATGCCGATTAAATTTACTTTAATTCCATCTACATATAAAACATTTTCTAATTTTGGAAATTCGAAAACTTCAATAGTGCCACTACCAATAATTCTAGACTTACTCCCATCGTCAAAGGTGAACTTACCATCCTTGTGATCCTCAAGAGTGGTAAAAAGAGATCTATCACCTGTCATATGTCTAGAGAATACCCTATCAAAATATCATTGGGAGGTATCTTGAGCCTTTAGCGCAACATGGGAAACTAATGCCTTATTGGTTTTGTCCTTCATCACCCAATCTGAGTTGTGTTCCGCCCATTATTGTTTCTAGTCTTTTGGCAGGATGAACTTCCTTGGGACTTAGATAACCTTAGAAATTCTTCCATTAAACATTAGAATATATTGTCTCGATACTCAACTTTCTTTTTAATACTAGCCAATTGGCTATAGTAAGGCGTAAGAGCATGTGGATAAGAATTCTTCCTAAGATCATAACAAAAATCTTTCAGATGACCCATTCTTTTGTAAAAAGTGCAAACATAATGTCGATTGGGAGTCATTTTAAAAAACATCTTAGGAGGATTTCTCTTAGGTGGGATAGGTTTAGGAGTGTTAACCTTGATTACAAACTTAGCTAATGGTTCGAAACTAGTTTTTGACGAAGCCTAGGTAATAAATTTAGCTAACGGTGCGGATTTAGTTTTTGACGATTCACCTTCTTCTTTTCCTATACCTTTTCTCTCTTGATAACCCTTCTCCTTATAACCTAAAACAGGTCCAATAAATAACTTTACCGTTCTTCCAGACTTGACCTCAATAGCGACTTTGACTTCCCGAGAGGCCTCGAGATCTTTTTGAAGTTTGACAATTTTTTTATCCCAGTGTTTTGCAAGTCTTCAAGGATTCATGAAGATTTTCACAAATATGATCCAGAGAAATTGTCAAGTCAATCTTTTCTTTACGAATTAAAATAAGTTCCTTTGAAAGGGTCAACTTCATCGCCTCAAGTTGACTAACTAAAGCTTCCTTCTCCTTTAGTCCTTTAAACTCTTTTTCCAACATTAACACCATAATTAATTTCTTATTATTCTTTTGAATTCACAAAGATTAGGTGTATAACTCGAAATAGGCGGATCCAAAATCACATTCTTCAATCTCACTCACTTTCAACATAATCAATACCTAGTGGGGGATTGGAAACAACTTCAATGTTTTTCATTTCATAAATATCAACATTAGGATATGACACACTAGAAGAGCTAGAAACACTATCCATGAAAGAAGTGAAGTCATTTCTAGATGGACTTGGGTCATCGGCGTCTTCAAACTCATTTTCACTATCACTAAGAGTCTCATTATAAACGACCTTTTATTTGCCTCATCTCTTTAGTTTAGTGGGGCACTCATATGCTTTATGACCTCGTCCTTTACACTTGAAACATCTTTTCGAATAATCCTTTTTTAAAATTATCTCTCTTAGGATTTTTATTTTTAAATTTCTTGAGATTCTAATCACTTTTTTTTTCAAACAAATCGCTATAACTTCCATTTACATTGCTTTTACTTTTCTCAAATTTTAATTTATCAAACTTTGAATTTTGGTTCATAAATTCGAGAAACTTTTTAAATTTCTTTGTAAATAAGGCCATATCATCCTAATATTCATTAGATTAATCGGACTCAAACACTTTTTCCTTATTAACTTTTAAAGTAATTCTCTTATCTTTCTTTCCTTAGGAAACATGTCTAACTCATAAGTTTAGAGATAACCTACAAGTTCTTCTAGTTTTAAGGAATCTAATACCACTAAAGAATTAAGGACACTGACTTTAGCATTAAAACAACTACGAAGAGATCTAAGAATCTTCTTACATACATGATTTTCAAGGATTCTATCACCTAATTTAAAACATGAGTTATTTATATCGAAAAGATGGACATAAAACTCATCAAACATTTCACTTTCTTTCATGGAGGTAGTTTTAAATTGAGTTATTAAATGTTGTAGTTTAGAAGCATTAACAGTGATAGTTCCCTCATAAGTTAGTTGGAGTGTGTCCCATGCTTCCTTCGAAGTTTCACATGTCATAATACGACGAAACTCTTCCGGGGACACGACACTAAATAAGGAATTTAAACCTTTAGAATTAAAGTTGTATATTATTATCTCATCCTCACTCCATTCCTTAACATGTTTTAAAACATTAGAATCATCAACAATAACAGTTGGAGGGGATCGCCCTTTTTCAACAGCAAGCTAAACAAAATCATTAATATATTTTATGGAGGATCTCATACGTGCTTTCCAATATGCACAATTTTTTCCATCAATCATAAGGGGGTCTATTTGACGAATAGATTTCCATATAACCTCCAAGATTCATCTAAGTAATTTTTAGAAACAAGCTCTGATACTAGTTTGAGGGAGGGTGGTTGTATGTCAAAGACTTTAAATTCGTGAAATACACTCTAAGGGTAAATAAAACACAAACATAACACGGGACAAAAATTACGAGTAGGCTAAATATAATTGATGCGTTCTCGATTTCAGTCTTGACTAATTAATCCAACGTGGGCATGCGAAATTTTTTCTTAGTGTGACTTAAGCATCAAATTATTCAAGAGTTATGGTTAAACCGATTTTAGCATTTTTAATCTAAGCATGCATCTAGGTGAAAAATAGCAACACAAAGCACACAATCACAATGCCACAATGTACGAGGAAAGCTCAACTGGGAAAAAACTCGAATGGCCAGGCCTAGACAAAATCCACTATGAATACAGTTTTACAATGAGGACAAAAAAGACTTACAGATTTGACACTACAAGTATTGTAGATTCCGTCTCAAACACTTCCGTTTGTAGCACGTGTGGCTCTAACACGCTTGCATAACATGTCTCGTGTCTCGATATGCACCGATAGACGATACACCATCTCCAACTCCTACGGAGATCCACCGTACACTCATAATGTTCAAGAATGAAGAAAGTAGAATTTTAGGTTTTTTCTTAAAATATGATGCAAGGTGATCATGTAAATGTTGGAGAGTGTTTGGATAAAAAGTTTTGTCTTTGGAAAAAGATTGGAGTGGAGTCTCATGAATTATTCCCGAGTTTCCTTTGTTTTATACGTTAAAGTAGTGCGATAGTGGGGATCATAGGAAAAACTGCTGAAAATAATTGCCATTTTTAATAACTTCTTCGGTCGTTCGAACGAACCAGGGTCTAGTTCGAACGACTTCCTAAAATCTCGTTAGAACGAGTCTTCTAACGACTTTTCAGTAGAGACCTCGAGGATGTCATTGGACATTTCGTTCGAATGATATTTTAAACGAAATCTCAGTTAAGAAGAAATGGACAAGTTTAAATAAGTTTTGATTTTGGAAAACCAATAAAAGCCTTATGAAAGTTTATAAAAATTTATCTAATTGTTTTAACAACAACGGGTTATATACCTTTGGGAAAAGTGATCATTCGTCATGATGATGTGAATATTGTTGATGCGTGGAATTCTTGAATGTTTAGATTCTTCAGTGTTAAACATGAAATGACATCTTCACAACGAAGATGTTTTGTCCTAACGAAATAGCCAATACTACAAATTGACTTGATGGGGAAATTTCCGCTTACAAACAATGAGCTAGTTTGGTAGACAGTCGCAGATAGTCGGTCATCATATCCCAAGGAACCTCAGGAGTCAATTGACGTAATGCCAAAACCTACTGAAAGAGCTATACAAAAATAAAAAAATACAATCAAAACATGGTAAATAAACGTAAAGGGATGCTAAAAAACACTAAAAAATTAAGAACAAATACATTCATAATAGAAAATAAAGGCCGAATCCAGAACCTATGTTAGCAAACTCAAAGTCGCATCCCTCTGATGGATGTTGACAAACTGGTCCTTGCCTCAAGAAACCTCGGTAAAATCCAACAGTAGATTCTGAAGTGTGCAATAACCAACCCTGGTACGAGAGATAGCAACTAGAACCAACGAAAGCGCTATTGTATCCTCCGTTATCATCGGAGTGCATAATAGGAGGATTGTATGCCCATGAGAAGACTCCCAGACAAAGAAAATAAGAAAGGGGCATTAGGCATCCCAAAGCTTAAACCACTCCCATAGTCCATGATCATGAAGGATGGAAATAATGTGGCACGAAAGCATGCGTATCAAGTAACAAAAAACAATGGTGCAAGAACGAGCGTCACTAAAAAGCACAAGGACTAACTTTCTCAAAATAGCAATCTCAAACTGAATTTAATAGGTTTGGTCTATCGAAGTGTTTAACCAATCGATTAATCATTCCCCACAGTTGACCGATAGACTAAATGTTTTGTCTTAATAGTTAACCAATAGATTAACATCCTAAACCTTGAAAAAAATTCCACTTCTCCCCCAAACTATAAAACTACCACCCATAGACCCCATTGTTATCCAAAATAGGAAAACTTGTTTCTGGAGATAATAAAATTTTGACGAAGAGTATCCGCACACACACACACACTCTTAGTCAAATGCCTTTGTGGACATCTCGATCTGCAATCGACCCCGACCCGAACCTCGAAAGAACCCATGAAAATTCAAACTTTCAAAACCTGTGAATAAGTTCAATTGGTTAAAAGAAAAAGAAAAGCTAAAGTATATTACGGAAATATTCGAATAACCAAAAATTAAATGAACCAAAAAAGCGGCAACTAAACAAGCCCTCTACGGCCTTTAACCGACCAATTAAAGGCCCCAAAAATCGCTAACTAATAAATTAATGGTCTCCTCTATATTGATCGACTATTAATCCTAGAAAATCATCATTAAAAAATCTTAGGACATCTATTCTCAGCCGTAAACGTGACGACTCCCTAAAATTGGAGGTCTAAAACCTTTAACTGGTTGGTTAAAGGTATGGCTTAGACCCCTATAAATATAGGTCCCTGCCATCCATTTAAAAACATCCCTAAACCTGACCTCAATTAGGTTTTTTGACTTATTCTCTCTCGAGCGTTCGAGATACTCAACACCATTCTAAAAATCTCAAGGAAGCTCGTTCTTAAAAAAGTCTCTTTCCCCTCACAGAAAGCTTGTACTTCCATAAAGTCACTTTTAAATCCTAAAAAGAGGTTCGTACTTCTAAAACGTCACCTCTAAGAAATAAATCGAGTCTAGCCTTTGCACAAATTTTGCCAAATCTAACATTTCTAAATGAAGATTTACTTTATTGAAAAAACCATAAAAAATGGACATAACCCCAGGAAAAAGTTGACTTTCGTTGCAAGCGTAAAGAATCTCGACACAAATTTCATGGAAATACCTCACATAAACTTAGACTATGATAAACTGTACATAAATGTTTATCTTCTTTATTCCATCTCGATTTTAGGGGATCGGGTATGCAATTTACATCGTTTATATTTTAAAAGCCTCGTTTCTAATCCATCACCTCTATTTTTGTATTATATTGACATACTCATATGTTAAACAAATACTAATCAAATTCCATGACTGAAATATATCAATATGAAAACATACTTTTCAAAATCGTTTTAAGGAAAGTGTCATTGAGTTATGTTAGACCGAGACTTTGCAGGCTGAAGTCAAAAATTTAGTTGCTCTGATAACTTCTCCGAGTGAACAAATCCCATCCAAGCCCCCACCCCAAATATGTGTTTTTGTAAGGACAAATGTTCGATTGATTTATTTTTATATATTGACTTAATTCTGAACAAAAACATTAGAGTTATAGGTTAGGCTTTGTATGTCGATCTTTCAACACCGTGACGTGTTTAATTGAAGATGTGGAGGCAAATCTTCAGAGATTTCATTATCATGTCATGTTTTGTGTCATTTTTTGTCTTCGTGTTTCTGAGGATACCTCAACTATGAATGTATATACATTTTCATTCTTGGAATTTTGTTTTGAATGTTTGGTTTTATAAAATGTTTGCAGCTACTTTAAAAAAAAATTAGATGATTTTTTTTATTTCAGGTCACTCGAATGACTTTATGTTCGAATGAGTTTAACAGTTCGTTCAAATGAACATCAAACGACATTTCTATGTTAACTGAACAAATTTCATTCGAATCTCGTTTGAAGCTAGTTCGAACGAGTGTTGAGTTGGTTCGAACAAACGAACCCTTATTTTCATCCGAACGAGTTTTCTCAAAAAATGCATCGGCTTAAAAAACTTGTTTTCTGTATATAGGGGTTGTGGCATTTACCTTAGATTGACTTTTGGTGAAGATTTTTTTCCATACATAATCATAAGCTCCCAAACCCTAGTTTTACCCAAACCTTTAAGATCCAAGCTTCAATATAATATATGATTTGAGACCTAGTTTATGGGAACTATAGTTTGTTTATCTCATCATCTTACTAGAGAAAAGTTTTGTGTGGTGGATTATGTACCCGGTTCTTGTTTACACACAGTGGACTTCATAGTGTGGTGTTGGAGAAAAGAAGTTGTGCATCCATATTCCATATTCATAGATGGTTGCTGAACCTTATCGATGAATATCGAGACATGTGTGGACACACACATTGTGATAAATTCACGGGTGGACTCCTGCATGTCATTGTAATGAAAGTTGAGGACTAAAGATCATCATGGATTGTAATGACATCGAATCTATGTTGTAAGTCTATTGTCGTATCCTTGTAATTCCATACATAGTGAAATTTGCATGGATGGATCGCCCAAGGTTTTTCACATTGTGAGTTTTCCTCATACATCGGCATTTTATGGTATGTTGCTTTATTTTATGTTTGCACTCATCTATATGCATGTTTTAGGACAAGATAAATTTTGAAAAACCACTTATCACAACATCTGTTTCAAATTAGTGTAAAGTCTTTACTTGGTTTTATTCAATTTAAGTTTTACATTTTCTCATGAAAATGTTAAAAAATTTCTTTTATTTAGACCACCCTTTGTACTCCTGCAATTTCAAATTGGTATTAGAGCAGTAACACTATTTTTTATGTTAGATCCGTGTTTAGGCAAGAGTTTTAACAGATTTGATTCGAAGAGTCAATCGGTTTCTAGGCCACCGATGTTTGATGGGTCTAATTGTGTATATTAAAAAATGCCTATGAAATCAACACTCAAGGATATAAATGAGAAGGAATGGAAAACGATAATTAATGGATGGTACCCACCCACAACTCCAATTGATGATTATAGGATTCTCAAACCCCTAGAATCATGGAATGAGGGAGAGAATATGTTAGAAAATTATAATTCTCTAGGTTTAAAAGATCTATTTTATTAGGTCACACCGGAGGAGTTCCTTGTGACACCCCGACTAATTAAATACCGGGTAGCTACTCCTTATTAAATTAATTCAAAATGCCAAGTTGGCTCAGTTAATAGCATCACTGTCGAAAACATTTTTATTATTACTAACCACCTAGTATTTAAAAAGTAAGTGCCAAATTTTATTTAAAGTCTGATTAACATGCAACAAGTGTAATAAAGAATAATAACACCATTCACCATAATGAAGTAAATAGAATAACCATCACATAACGTAAATAAAGTCTGGAGGAAAACTCCTCACTACAAATCCCACAACTGATAAGTAAACTGAATACTAAATCAATACATGCCAAAGTCTGAAAACTGTAATGGAAATGTAACTCTAATAGAAATGGGTAACATGCCCTACAACTGATAGATAATGAATCTGGAAACCACGTGATAGAGGCGTCTACAAGAAAATCCCTGTAGCTTCCACAAACAGCTACAGCTCGTCACCAGAATGAGTATCCTATGCATGGTGTCCTTGTGGCTGGGCACCTAAAATGGTTTTACAAGAAAAGTAGATTTGAAAGCAAACGGGTCAGAGCCCGAATGTGGAGTTATATTTTAAAAACCTGCAAGTGCTTTAAAAACATTTAAAACATTAAATGCAAAGTACATGTTACGACGTGCACTCACATGATATTCTCACCTCTCGTCTAACTGTGCACTCCTAACGTAAGCACCCATCTATAACGACACAAACCACTAGCTAAGTGACCTCATATCTAGCTAGGCTGCCATAGGTCCTACCCTTATTACTTGGTTCTATTAACATTATAACGCTCGTAATTAAATAGGGGTTTAACGTAACTCAGATGCTCAATATGCAATATATATCACTATCAGTTAACTCGTTATATTTCTCGAAACAATACCGTAATTATTTTCACAACATTAACATGAAGGTTCCCATTAATTAAGTGTATATTATTCACATCATAAATATACAATACAAGCACCCCGAGAACTAAGCTGCGGTGCAAACATACTCTGCTATCCATCCCGGTACATCACGTACATAAGGATTACATATTCCGAATCTCTCAGGAATAGTTCACAGATAACAACATCACAAATAATGGAGGCGAACACAGTCACATCACATGGGTCACGCACATACCTACGCTCCCACGATCAGCGGACTTATTAATATCCCAATAAGTCTTTCTATGACCTATGTTCATCAAGGTAACCAGTCTAAATCCAGGAAACACAAGGATTAGAGGGCCCTAAGCGAACGCAAACCTCCCGTGATAGAAAGTATGGTAGGTATGGCATACACACAATTCATATACCAATACTAAGTAAATACACATCTTAGTAATCCCGTAGTTTAATCGTAGTACATATCGCATTCTCGTACCAACTTATAATTATCACAATTTATACTATTCCGGTTTATAATCATACGCGCTATAATTTATTCTCTCGTCGTAGTAGACACTCACGTCTCAACCCAAACCGTCCATTTAATTTAACTCTCCTATATAATTTCCTTCTCATAAATACCCAAAAGTCCCAATTCTATCATTACATCATCATCGGAATGTTATCTATATCCTCGAACAAGTTTACGGGACTCCAAAAATCAAAATATTCCAAAAAGGCCCAGACTTCCAGCTCGTTAGAAGTCTCGTTCGAACGAGACTGTTCGAACGAGATTCCACTGTCAACTCGTTAGAAGTCTCGTTCGAACGAGACTGTTCGAACGAGATTCCAGTTCGTTTGAACGAACTGTACCTTCTAACGATATCTCGTTCGAACGAGATTATCGAACGAAGTTCCCTTTCGTTAGAAGCGACTGGTCAATTCCTTAGAAGCTCGTTCGAACGAGTTCGTTCGAACGACCTGGGGAGGGGCTTCTAACGACCTGCCAATTTCGTCCCAGATTTTTCTAAATCTCATTTTTCACCATTTTTACTCCTCAAATCTCTTCTAAAATTTGTCCCAACAATACTTTAAGGTCTCTAATCAATCCTAATCATATCAAGGTTATAAACTAATGTAATTTACGGAGTTAATTCTTCCCAATCATCATTAAACCATCAAATCTCATCACTTTCCCCCAATATTTCAAGAACACAAACCCTAAAATTTTAAATCATGAATTTACCCAATTTAAATCCGTTTTAAATTTCATCCAATCATAAATATCATCAGTATAAACATCTACCTATCATTCTACATGCAAATCCTCCTCAAAATTTCAAGTTCTAAGTTTCAAAATACATGGGTTTTCATTATCTTTCAAGAACAATTGATACTCTTCAATTTTCTAACATGGAAGGAACATTCTACGAATTTAAATATAATTAAAACACTTGCCTTGATTATCTCTGAATTTGGTGTTGATTTCTGTAAAGGTTTCTGCAGAATTCCTTCTCTTTCTTTCCCTCTCTAAGCTTCCTTCTCCAAAGGTGGCTATGGTGGCTAGGGTTTTCTTTGGGAAAGTTGGAAACCTAAATGATAACCTCCGTAGCTTAATGGGTTAATATGGGTTGGTTAGTGGCTTAGTGGGTCGATTCCCAATCAGATTAAAACTCCCAATTTTCGTCATTATTAATTCCTCAAAATACAAAATTACCAAAATACCCTTTAAGTTGCCGGTATGGCCTAAAAATACCCCGGAATCCAAACTACACCCCCGGCTAGTGTTTTCTGACTATCTCGACCCTTCCGGACGCGTTGACGCACTCAAAACGACCATACGGATAATAGAAATAAAAATCACTTTTATAATTAAAATAATATACCATGACGCGGCGGTCACACGCGTCTCAACAAAATTCTCAAATTGCCGTATATTAATCTCACGACAAATTTCATAATTCCAAATTCATAGATAATCATATATGCACATAATCAAATACCAACTCGCATCTCGTTAGTATTTTCACCCGGATTAATTTTCAATTAATACGCATTTAATATAGCCAAAAGTACGGGGTATTACATACTTCCCCCCTAATAACAGAATTTCGTCCCGAAATTCGAAACTAGAAAGTACCTGGTATGAACAACTCTGGATAACGTTCGCGCATCTCATCCTCGCGCTCCCATGTGGACTCCTCGACATTGTGATGTCGCCACTGAACACACACTAACGGAACTATCTTTGACCGCAGTTTCCTCTCGCTTCGGTCCAAAATAGCAATCGGCCCCTCCTCGTAGGAGCTATCCGGCTGGAGATCGATGTCCTCCACAGCAATGTGAGAATGAGCCAAATTATCTCTAAGGTATTTCCTCAGCGAGGAAATATGGAACACATCGTGAATCCGATGCAAATGCTCCGGTAACCCAAGTCTATACGCAACCGGTCTGATTCGCTCAATAATAGGAAACGACCCCACATACCTTGGTGCCAACTTCCCTTTCTTCCCGAAACGCATAATCCCCTTCATAGGAGACACTCTGAGCAAAAACTGGTCCCCCACTTGGAACTCTCTGAAAAATCCCTTCGCATCAGCATAACTCTTCTGCCTATCTTGAGCTACCCGGATGCGACTCCGAATCAACTCAATACTTGCCGAAGTATCCTGAATCACTTCCGGCCCAAGCAGTTTGTTGTCCCCCACCTCTAACCAACATGCTGGGGAACAACAAGGCCTACCGTATAATGCCTCAAACGGAGCCATGCCAATAGTGAACTGATAGGATTTGTTGTAAGCAAACTCCACCAGTGGAAGGTACTGCTCCCATCCACCCCCGAAGTCAATAATGCACATGCGTAGCATGTCCTCCAACATCTGGTTTGTGCACTCGGTCTGCCCATCGGTCTGCGGATGATAATCCGTACTCAACCGCAATTCCGTGCCCATGGCCTCCTGGAAACTCTCCCAAAACCTCGAAACAAATATCTTGTCTCTGTCAGACACGATATTTAGGGGCACTCCATCAAGTCTCACAATCTCTAAAATGAAGAGCTGGGTATACTATCCCGTAGTGTAGTCAGTCCTTACGGGTAAAGAGTGAGCGACCTTGGACAACCTGTCCATAATTACCCAAACGGAGTCGTGACCCCTCTGCGACGTAGGTAACCCCGTGATAAAGTCCATGGATATGCTCTCCCACATCCACACCGGGACCTCCAACGGCTGTAGCAATCCTGCCGGTCTCTGATGATCCACTTTTACAAGCTGACAAGTGGCGCATTTCGAAACAAACTCAGCGATATCTCTCTTCACACCGCTCCACCAATACTGACGTCTCATGTCTTGGTACATTTTGTCCCCTCTGGGATGTACCGCGAACCGTGAGCCGTGCGACTCTGCCATCACATCGTGTCGCAATTCATCCCCTTCCGGAACTACCAATCTCCCATTGAAGCGTAATCCCCCATCTGAGCTAACGGTATAGGACTCGGCTCCCTCTGCTAGTAATAGAACTATCTGCTCCTGACAGAACGAGTCATTAGCCTGTGCCCGTATTACCTTCGTGACAATCTGCGGTGTAACGGTCATCACAGACATGAAAGATCGGGCCACTGCATCCTGGTGTCCCAATTCCTTCCACTTAGCCTTCCACACCTCTGCCACCTCATCTGCTGGCCTACAGCTCAACGCGTCTGCTACCACATTAGCCTTACCCGGGTGATACTGGATATCGAACTGGTAGTCCTTCACAAACTCAAGCCACCTATGCTGCCGCATATTCAACTCCTTCTGCGTGAACATGTACTGTAGGGACTTGTGGTCCGTGAACAATTGGAACTTCTCCCCCAAAAGATAGTGCCTCCAAATCCGTAGGGAAAATACCACTGCCGCCAACTCCAAATCATGCGTGGGGTAATACTTCTCATGAGGCTTAAGCTTACGGGAAGCATAAGCTATGGCCTGTCTCTCCTGCTGCAATACACCTCCCAATTCTTGCAAAGACGCATCGGTGTAAACCAAATACTCAACTCCCGGTCTCGGAAATGATAAAGTGCTGAGGTCATTTTGTCCTTAAATTCATCGAATGCCAACTCACATGCATCACTCCAGATGTATGGCACACCCTTACGTGTCAGATGTGTCAAAGGACCTGCTATCTCCGAGAAACCCCGAATAAACCTCCTGTAGTATCCTGCTAGACCCAAGAAACTACGAATTTCCATTGGTGTCGTGGGCTGTCCCCACTCCCTCATCACGGATACTTTCCCCGGATCAACAGATATTCCCTGGTCGGAAATAATGTGTCCCAAAAACTGGACCTCCTTCAGCCAAAACTCGCACTTCTCATATTTTGCATACAACTCGTTCTGATGAAGTGTCTGCAAAACCTGCCTCAAATGCTCGGAGTGCTCCTCCTCTGTCTGGGAGTAAACCAGAATATCATCAATGAAGACAATGACAAACTGGTCTAGGAAATCCCTGAACACTCTGTTCATCAAGTCCATAAACACAGCTGGAGCGTTGGTCAAACCGAAAGGCATAACCCGAAACTCGTAAGAACCATATCTCGACAAGAACGCAGTCTTCGAGACATCCTCCTCCCTGATACGTAACTGATGGTATCCCGATCTCAAATCAATCTTTGAGAAGAAAGAAGCTCCTCTCAACTGGTCGAATAAGTCATCGATTCGAGGCAACGGATACTTATTCCGTATCGTGACCTTATTCAACTCTCGGTAGTCCACACACAATCTCAGTGAACCGTCCCTCTTCTTTACAAAAGCGCCCCAAGGTGAGGTGCTCCTGCGAATAAAGCCCTGACCTAACAGCTGCTCTATTTGATCCCGTAACTCCCTCATCTCAGCTGGAGTCATACGGTACGGTGCGCGTGCTATAGGTCTCGTACCCGGTAGCAAATCTATAATAAAGTCTATCTCTCGACTGGGGGGTAAGCCTGGTATCTCCTGAAACACATCTGAATACTCCCTGACAACTGGGATAGAATCTAAAGGAATCACTACCTCCTTAGAGGTATCCTCCTCAATGTAATACAGATGAGCGGTCGATCCTCCCTCTGGGTGAGGCATCGCCACTATAAACATCTCTTGCCCCGGAATGGCAAAAACAATGCTCCCGCTGAAGCAATCAATCATGGCCCTATAAGCTACGAGCCAATCCATACCGATAATCACATCGTGAACATGCATATCTAATACTAACATGTCTGCAGGTAATACCAAACCACCAATCTCTACCCCCACTCCCCGGCATATAAAGAAAATAAGTGACCCACTCCCCAATGGTGAGTCGACACACGTCACTGTGCTCTCTGCCGTAGCTAACAATCCTAAAGCTTTCGCGAAGTGAGTAGCTATAAAACAATGTGTAACACCCGTATCAAATAACACCCGACCCATAGTGCCATGGATAGGAAACGTACCCTCAATCGCGGGCGGTGCCTGTGGAACTGCAGCCTGGTGCACGTTGTAGACACGTCCATACTGTAGCTGCCCCTGTTGAGCTGGGACTGCTGGAATGGGTGGCAATGCTGCCATCTGTGGCGGTGCGGGGAGAGCGGCGGGAAACATAGGTCTCTGTGGCTCCTGGCGGGCACCCTGCTGCTGCTGCTGTGGGGCCCTGTCCCTATCAGGACAATCCTGTCACTTATGGCCAGTCTTGCCACAAACAAAACACTTCCTTGGGAAGTTCCCTCCTCTCTGCCCCTGCTGTCCCCGGCCCTGGTGGCCGTTACCGTTCCTCCCTTGGCCCTGGTGAAACTGCTGCCCATTCTGCCCCTGTTGGCCGTTTGGACCCTGATGGCCCTGACGAAAACCTCCATGTCCCTGTCTGTAGTTCCCGGACCTGAACCTCTTATTATCCCCCTGCTAGGAGCCCTGCTCATTCTGTCTCTGCCCCTGACCAGATTGTGCCCCGCTGGCACCATGTCCTCCGGTCCTGCCCTGATGGCTAGACTCCCCCGACCTCTTGCCCTTGGCCATATGAAAACGGTGGTCATGGCAATGTAACAAAGCAGCGTTAACCACATCGGAATATGTGGCCAACGAAAGGTTCCCTAATAGATGCTGACGGATCCTCCAAGTCAACCCGTCCGTGAACTTCTCAATCTTCTTCTTCTCTGTTGGTATTTCATCTGGAACGATATTCAACAGATTTGTGAACTCAGCCTCATACTCGGCCACAGTCTTACCTTCCTGCTTCAGACTCATTAATTTCCTCCTCATTTCCGTGTGAACAGCCGACGGAAAGTACTTGCGGTCAAACCGCACCCAGAAGTCCTGAATAGTGAGAGTATCCCTCTCCTCCATGGTGGTAATAGACTCCCACCATTGTAGCGCAGATCCAACTAGTTTGAAAGTAGCTAGCACCTGCTTCTGAACATCCGTGCACTCATACATCCTCAAGTGCCTCTGCATATCCTTCCTCCACTGGCTCGAGACTACTACAGCTGAGCTACCTGCAAACTCTGGCGGATGCGCTTTCTGAAAAGCGTCACGTACACGCTCCCAAGCAGACGGGGATACATTTGCCTGTACTGGCGCGGCAACTGGCGCCTGAGGTGGTGCCTACTGAACAACGGCAATTGCCGAATTTACCGCTTGGGCTATTATAGCTGCAACCTCAGCGGCGTTCATCATGCCCTGAACTGGAGCGGGCTGGGGTTCGGGTGTTGCATCCCTGGGAACTCGTCGTGCACGTCGTGGACGCATCTGAAATAAGAACAAAGTTTATAAGTTCGCTATTTATAAACTTAAGATAGCTGAAGAACGAAGCATACACAAAAAGAGTACAACAGTCCTAAAATATAGGGCTCTATATCAAAGAAACTTATAGGAAACATAATAAGCCATCAGATCCTAAAGGACACTAGAACCTGATGCTCTGATACCACCTGTGACACCCTGACTAATTAAATACCGGGTAGCTACTCCTTTATTAAATTAATTCAAAATGCCAAGTTGGCTCAGTTAATAGCATCACTGTCGAAAACATTTTTATTATTACTAACCACCTAGTATTTAAAAAGTAAGTGCCAAATTTTATTTAAAGTCTGATTAACATGCAACAAGTGTAATAAAGAATAATAACACCATTCACCATAATGAAGTAAATAGAATAACCATCACATAACGTAAATAAAGTCTGGAGGAAAACTCCTCACTACAAATCCCACAACTGATAAGTAAACTGAATACTAAATCAATACATGCCAAAGTCTGAAAACTGTAATGGAAATGTAACTCTAATAGAAATGGGCAACATGCCCTACAACTGATAGATAATGAATCTGGAATCCAAGTGATAGAGGCGTCTACAAGCAAATCCCTGTAGCTTCCACAAACAGCTACAACTCGTCACCAGAATGAGTATCCTATGCATGGTGTCCTTGTGGCTGGGCACCTAAAATGGTTTTACAAGAAAAGTAGATTTGAAAGCAAACGGGTCAGAGCCCGAATGTGGAGTTATATTTTAAAAACCTGCAAGTGCTTTAAAAACATTTAAAACATTAAATGCAAAGTACATGTTAGGACGTGCACTCACATGATATTCTCACCTCTCGTCTAACTGTGCACTCCTAACGTAAGTACCCATCTATAACGACACAAACCACTAGCTAAGTGACCTCATATCTAGCTAGGCTGCCATAGGTCCTACCCTTATTACTTGGTTCTATTAACATTATAACGCTCGTAATTAAATAGGGGTTTAACGTAACTCAGATGCTCAATATGCAATATATATCACTATCAGTTAACTCGTTATATTTCTCGAAACAATACCGTAATTATTTTCACAACATTAACATGAAGGTTCCCATTAATTAAGTGTATATTATTCACATCATAAATATACAATACAAGCACCCCGAGAACTAAGCTGCGGTGCAAACATACTCTGCTATCCATCCCGGTACATCACGTACATAAGGATTACATATTCCGAATCTCTCAGGAATAGTTCACAGATAACAACATCACAAATAATGGAGGCGAACACAGTCACATCACATGGGTCACGCACATACCTACGCTCCCACGATCAGCGGACTTATTAATATCCCAATAAGTCTTTCTATGACCTATGTTCATCAAGGTAACCAGTCTAAATCCGGGCAACACAAGGATTAGAGGGACCTAAGCGAACGCAAACCTCCCGTGATAGCAAGTATGGTAGGTATGTCATACACACAATTCATATACCAATACTAAGTAAATACACATCTTAGTAATCCCGTAGTTTAATCGTAGTACATATCGCATTCTCGTACCAACTTATAATTATCACAATTTATACTATTCCGATTTATAATCATACTCGCCATAATTTATTCTCTCGTCGTAGTAGACACTCACGTCTCAACCCAAACCGTCCATTTAATTTAACTCTCCTATATAATTTCCTTCTCATAAATACCCAAAAGTCCCAATTCTATCATTACATCATCATCGGAATGTTATCTATATCCTCGAACAAGTTTACGGGACTCCAAAAATCAAAATAGTCCAAAAAGGCCCAGACTACCAGCTCGTTAGAAGTCTCGTTCGAACGAGACTGTTCGAACGAGATTCCAGTCCGTTCGAACGAACTGTACCTTCTAACGATATCTCGTTTGAACGAGATTATAGAACGAAGTTCCCTTTCGTTAGAAGCGACTGGTCAATTCGTTAGAAGCTCGTTCGAACGAGTTCGTTCGAACGACCTGGGGAGGGGATTCTAACGACCTGCCAGTTTCGTCCCAGATTTTTCTAAATCTTGTTTTTCACTATTTTTACTCCTCAAATCTCTTCTAAAATTTATCCCAACAATACTTTAAGGTCTCTAATCAATCCTAATCATATCAAGGTTATAAACTAATGTAATTTACGGAGTTAATTCTTCCCAATCATCATTAAACCATCAAATCTCATCACTTTCCCCCAATATTTCAAGAACACAAACCCTAAAATTTTAAATCATGAATTTACCCAATTTAAATCCGTTTTAAATTTCATCCAATCATAAATATCATCAGTATGAACATCTACCTATCATTCTACATGCAAATCCTCCTCAAAAATTCAAGTTCTAAGTTTCAAAATACATGGGTTTTCATTATCTTTCAAGAACAATTGATATTCTTCAATTTTCTAACATGGAAGGAACATTCTATGAATTTAAATATAATTAAAACACTTGCCTTGATTATCTCTGAATTTGGTGTTGATTTCTGTAAAGGTTTCTGCAGAATTGCTTCTCTTTCTTTCCCTCTCTAAGCTTCCTTCTCCAAAGGTGGCTATGGTGGCTAGGGTTTTCTTTGGGAAAGTTGGAAACCTAAATGATAACCTCCGTAGCTTAATGGGTTAATATGGGTTGGTTAGTGGCTTAGTGGGTCAATTCCCAATAAGATTAAAACTCCCAATTTCGTCATTATTAATTCTTCAAAATACAAAATTACCAAAATACCCTTTAAGTTACCGGTATGGCCTAAAAATACCCCGGAATCCAAACTACACCCCCGGCTAGTGTTTTCTGACTATCTCGACCCTTCCGGACGCGTTGGCGCACTCAAAATGACCATACGGATAATAGAAATAAAAATCACTTTTATAATTAAAATAATATACCATGACGCGGCGGTCACACGCGTCTCAACAAAGTTCCCAAATTGTCGTATATTAATCTCACGACAAATTTCATAATTCCAAATTCATATATAATCATATATGCATATAATCAAATACCAACTCGCATCTCGTTAGTATTTTTAACCCGGATTAATTTCCAATTAATACGCATTTAATATAGCCAAAAGTACGGGGTATTACATTCCTATGTACCGTGATATGTAAAATGTCTAAAGATGATTAAGACATACTCCAACTCACTCATGGAGGTACTAATTCTGTTAAGGCATCCAAACTCCAAATCCTCACTACACAGTTTGAATTCTATAGATACTTTAGACTCTACGAAACTCGAAGAGCTTGCAGGTGATCTTCAAACTTATGATCTCGACATGTTTTCCTCTAAAAAAACCGAAGAAAGATAAGGTCATTTTTTTGAAATCCCATAAGAAGAAAACACATGTTTTGAACGATGAGTCTGACATTGATTTCGATAATATGGACATGTTATGAAAATGCCTATAAAATTTCTCAAGTTTGAAAAATAATTGAAAGAAGTAAAGAAAGTTGAGAAAATAATTTTATCATGGCCAATGAATTCCCTAAAATGATAATGACAATTTGAAAAGGGATGAGTCAGATAAATGCTTTGGGTATGAGGCTTATGGACATATGGAAAATAATTCTTCGAATAAACTAAGGAAGGAGGGCAAGAAACTGAAGGTGTATAATGCCACCCTTATTGATAGAGATCTAGAAAATGGACCCAATTATCTTCACCATGTTCATGGCTAGATACTAAATCTTTTCATGAATATAATTATGAGAATGACACTTTCAAGACCATTATTTATGATTCCTAAGAGAATGATGGTAGAGAGTGTGGAAAATAAGAGGAGGGGAGTGAACTTCAAGTTGCCTTTTCATCAGTCGTATACGAAAACATTGAAAATGAAAAAGAAAAACTTAAAGGTGGAAGCTAAGTTAAAAGAACATATCGTAGGTAATGATAAAAATGCTTTGATTGATGATCTTAGGGCACGCGAGAAGATTCTTATGGAAAAGATCATATTAGTTGAGGAAGAGCGAAATAGACTTCAGGGATTAATGGATATCTTGAAGAAGGATTCCATAATTTTTGAAGAGTCTCACCATTTACTCAAGTCTAGGATAGTAAATAAAGAAGAGATATTAAGAGACTCGAGTCATGTCAAATTTTATTTGGATTCTAGGTCGATAATGTAGGATAAAATGTTAATCAACATCCGAATAAAAAATGACAAGTGTGGGATTTTCTTCGATGATATAGAGGCATCCGCTAATAAAGCCAAAATCATGCTTTTAAGATGGTCAACCATTGTTAGATACGTTAGAAAAGATAAACCCTTAGGTAACAGCCCTCGTCGTGTCTTCACATTCACACATTATGATAGGAAATGTTACCTTAGGAGTTTTTCATTGATCTTTAAAACAGTCTTAAAAGTATAAGTCTAGAGTTACTGAGGTTCCCAAAAACCTAGAGCATCACATCACACCTATGTGGGTTAGGAAATTTAATTTGTAGGCTTTATATGTTAGACTTGTTGATTCTCAAATGCTTGCACATGATATTTATCATGACAAATACAATGGTTGATTGTGTTTGCATGTTTGCATACTGGCTTTTGTATTTCATGATATTCGTGTTTGCTAGTTGTATGTGATTTGACAATTTTGTATTTTGAATTTTCTTTTATTGGATCTTATTAAAAAATAGAAACATATTTTTTTTGTCTTTTCATTTATTTTTTTAAATTGGTTTCATTTTGAAGAATGTTTAAAAACAGACAAATATTTTTTTTTATTTATATGTAGTTTAGTTTTACACATTTTGTGTGCCATATTATTGTGTTTGAATTCACTTCATTTTATATTTTCATGTGGCTAGAACATTTGATTATGATTTTTAATGCTTAGATTGTTCTTAATCATGCTTGGATGGTGTTGTTCTACTTTTCTTTGATTAATGGACTCACTTTGTATATGCCTCCACACACATGCATGAGCTTTTTTGAATTTTAACTTCATATGTTATATTTGAGTTAAGTGAGATGTTCTCCCATATCTGCATCTTGGTATATATATATATATCGATTATGGGGGATTTATGCATGTAAAAATCATAGCCCATGAGTATGTTATTTTTATTCAAAATATGAGGGTGCAAGGTAAAGAGCTACGAAAGGAGAAGATCTCATTTGCAAAAAAACCACTCTTGGCAAGAGCCTATAAAAAATGAAAGGCAAAAAGGAAAGACTAAAGAACAATATATTTCTTTGATTGATTTTCACAAATGGTATCTTCAAAAGAATTGAGTGAAAAAATATGATGTATGTTTATTTTTTAGAGTGTTATGGTTGAAGATCAATGTGTTTTCACAATGAATCCTAGTTATCCTTATCATGTCATGACACTATTGATTTGTAAAATCATCAAAATTCTAGGCTTGTGTGGATTGTGCTTGCTTGTTCATTGAGTTCACTTTATCTATCACTTGAGGCTAAATCTTAGTTCGTTAAAGTTTTACAGTCAAATATAACTCCTTGTACATTTTTGAGTGATTGGGTTATAATTAATTTGTATCTAGTTCATGCCCATTCACACCATTTCATATGCTTAAACACATTGATACTATGATAGTATGTAAAGATTTTGTGTTTTGTGTCATTATTTGGTTGTTTATACCTATACGTATGTTCCTATGTGACATTGGTATATTTTGCATATTTATATATACAATATCATTTTGTTTTGAGTATTTGCATTTGCATTTGATCCATATTTTCCATATGCATTATCTTTTGATCAAATTGGCATGCTATACGATCGTATTGGTATCTCATGTTTCTTATTTACATTGGTATCTAATGATTTATTATGTATTCAAGTTGATATCATACTTGTATGAATATTGATATTAAATAATCATTGTTTGGATTATTTGTGCTTGTGTTGCCATGTTGTGTTTGCTTCACTTTACATCATTGCACGATATTATACTTTCTTTCTTAATTTCAATTGGTATAATATGTTCTCACTTTTTTTTTTTGGGGGGGGGGGGGGGGGGGAGATATGTTTTAAGGGAGAGAATTTTTTTTATTATGCTTTCTTCTTTGTTTATTCCTAAACAAAAGGGGGAGAAATCGTATCTTTCACTTTATCTTAGGGGGAGATGTCTCACCTAAGTGGTAATTATTATACATAAGGGGAGTTTATTCATATTCATATGCATATTGATATTGTTTATATATTCTCTTTGCATTTGAAGGTGTGTTTAAGTATGCAGGTTTTCAATATGAGGTCAAGTTTACAAGCAGGTAAAGCTACTCAACGAATGTGTCTGTCAAGTCTGTACTTTGGGGGGGGGGGGAGGATTGAGTCTTTTAGATGAGCTTGACGGCCCAGAGATTTTTTATTTTGTGTTTTGTCTCGCAATAGCCAAAATGGGATATTTATAAGGACAAACTTCCGATTTAGTCAATTTGTATGCATTGGATTAATTCTGGACAAAATATTTTAGGTCATAGCTTAGCCTTTGTATGTTGACCTTTCAAACCTATGGCCTGTTTGATTGAAGACATAGCGATAAAGCTTCAAAGATTACATTATCGTGCCTTGTTTAGTACCACATTTCATCTTCCTATTTTTGAAGATTTCTCAGGTATGAATGCATATACATTTTGATCCTTGGAATTTTATTTTAGTTGTTTATTTTTATAAAATATTTATAGATGTTTTTAAAAAAAAATCCTTTTTTATTTTAAGTAGTTCGAACAACTTTATAGGTTTTGTTCGAATGATTTCAAGAGTTCGTTTAAAAGAACATCAAACGAAATTTCACTATTAGCAGAACAAATGTTATTTGAATTTCGTTCAAAGCTGGTTGGAATGAGTTTTGAGTTGGTACGAATGAGATTGTGTTTTCGTTCATACAAACCCTTATTTTCGTTCAAACTTTTTTCTCGAAAAATATGCTGCCTCAAAAAATGAGTTTTCAATATAAAGGGGTTTCGACATCTATTTTTAGAGTGACTTTTAAGAAAAATCATTTTTCCAGCCATTTTCAAAAGCCCCCAAACCCTGATTTTGCTCAAACCTTTTAAGATCCAAGTTTCAATATATTATATGCTTTACGATATTATTTATGGGCACTATAGTTTGTTTCTTTCATCATCTTGATAGAGAAAATTTTCATGAGGAGGATTTGGTACTTGGTTTGCTATTTACTCACGATGGACTACATGGTGTGGTGATATGGTGAAGAAGCGGTGCATTCGTGTTCCATATATTATAGATGGTTGCTAAACCTTATCGATGGATACTGAGATATGAGTGGACTCACACGTTGTGGCAGCTTCTCGAATGGACTCTTGCGTGTCACTGTGGTGAAGGTTGAGGAATAAAGAGCATCAAGGCTTGCAAGGACTTAGAGTCTGTGCTGCAAGCCAATTGTCATGTCCTTGTAATTCCATAAATTATGAAATTTGCATGGCTGGGTCGCGTGAGATTTTTTTCATTGTAGGTTTTTCTCATACATCGACCTGTTATCATTTGTTGCCTTATTTTGTTCTTATACTCACCTAGATGCATGTTCTAGGACAATATAAAATTTAGTAAATTATTTATCACAACATCCATTTAAAATTGATGAATTTTTTTATTTGGGTTTATTCTGTTCAATTTTTATACTTCCTCATAAAAAAAATAAAAAATGAACTTTTTGTAGACCACCCTCCGTACTCCCGTAATTTCAGTTTCCATACAAATACTTTTCAAACATTGGCATTTAATCGACATATTTACTTAACACACACACACACACACACACACACACACACACACACACACACATATATATATATATATATATATATATATATATATATATCCAACACTACGAAAATGCTATATTAAGGACTAGCCTCCATACATATCGTAATATTGTACCTTGTATAATGACATCCTGTTACCGACACCAGTAAATATGTATCGTTTATGGGAACTATATTTTTATACCAAGTTCCCTTGGGTATGTAAGAGGTATACCGGTATAAAGTTGTGAAGCCCAAGCCTTATGTTATGCCTCTTGACATATTATTTCTTAAGGGCTGTCTCAATCTTTAGTCCAAACTATCCCAACTTGTACGTCTACCTCCCTAGCAACGGATGTTTAAAACATGACATCTTTAGCACTACAACCCACAGGTGATGGATGTATTTATCGACGAATTCATGTCGACCGCTATCTTGACTTTCCACCAAAGCTAAATTCTCACCCAAAAATAATTTATCCCCCTTTCCAAAGTCGTACACCTGCACACACTTCACGTTGAAACACGTGTACGATTGAAAAATATAGGCTTTGATCCCAAGTACTCTTGGGTACGTAGGGGCAATATCTTCTTTCTTGTGAGCTTGAGCTTTGACAATATATCTTATCATACGTTGTCACCACCGAGATGCACCCATCTCTTGACTTTCATTCTTTACACCTAATGAGCTAAAATGAGATATCAAACTATCTCAAGGAAAGACCTCCCAAACATATCCTTACATACAAGCGCACAAATACGTATACACCAATTATATGAATGAACTACGTAGGTTTTGATCCCAATTCCTCTTCGGTACGTAAGCATAAAATTGGGTCCTTCTCGTGAGCACCAACCTTAAAAATACGACTTTTAATGTGTTTTTCCACAGAGATGTACCTAGTTCTCGCAATTCTATATATCCTCAAAACCCGAACGAGATATCAAACTATCTCAAATTTGAGCTTCATTGTACCCTCACACATATTGACGGCCACCCGTCATCCAAGACAACCTTCTCACACGTTTATATACACACTAACGAACACATGTTATATAAATCACGAAGTTATACACAAGCACCTTTGTGTACCTAAATCGATTAAGTGACATTCCTACACCACTCACTCATATCGGTTGCCTACATAACCACCCATATACATTTTAAGGGACACTCACGCTAAGGTCTCTAAAATAATTCTAAAATAACTAAAAATTAATCAATTAATATAAAGAGAAATAATAATCATAGAATTAAGGAAGACTACAAAACCAGTGGGTGCCTAACACCTTCACCACTCGTAACCTGGTTCCCGAACCCACATAACAAGAATCTCTGTACCAATCACAAACTTTAGAATCTTCCTTTGGATTAACCCGGACCTTTTTATTTATTTTTATATAAAACAAATTGGTGACTATGAACAGCCTATAAAACCCCTATTTCGCATGAAGGCCAGACTTAATAAGGGCGTGAGCTAAAAAATGGAGATGTTGTCAAACTACATCCGAGGGAAAGTCATCGAGTCCAACCTCGAATCAGTAACCCAACCGCGTGTGTGTGTGTGTGGGGGGGGGGGGGGTTGTATCGGAAGATAATCATTATTGCATCCATCGTTAACTTCGCAGTAAGTTTTCTCCTTCCGAGAGCACCACCACTCGGGGCCAATAGCACCATAGTCTTATGGGGTAATTACTATATATGTATTCATGTGTATCAGTATATGAATGTTTATATGTATATATTGTATTTGTTTGAGTCTTTGCATAAATTTAATCCATGTTCTTTGTTGATTTTATTTTTGACACTATGTGTAATTCTATTTTCGCTATGTCATTTTTATTGCTATTTCACTTCACATTCGTGATATGTTTGTTCATTTGAAGATCATATTTGATGCATATTAGATTTTTTAACCTTTGTCTATTCCCGAACATTGGGGGAGAAGTTTATAGTAAAGGGCATGAATTTCATATGCGGGGAATATTTTGTCTAACAAAGTAATATATTGTATATTCTCTATGCATTTGAAAGGTGTGTTAATTTTTCAAGTTTATGCTTCAATGTGAAAACGTTTCATAAATGCAAAACTTCTCAAGCATTAGTGTTGGTCAAATGTTTGTAGTGTATTTTTTTAAGGGTTTGGAATTGGGCATTAGAGATTGACGGCCCAATTTTTTTTTTTTTTATTTTGTCCCCAAATAGACAAATGGTGAGATTTTTTAAGGAATTTTTTTGTAAACACTATAATGAACATTAAAAATGGTATAGATTGGCATTGTTCCAATGGGCAAACTTTTTTTTAGTAATTGGTTAGGTTTTGTATCTTTAAGTCTATGCAATTCAAGACTTGAAGCGACCTTCGAAAAGTGACATCAAATTTATGACAAGTTTAAACCTTCATCGATGGGATCTTTGAAAGAGGTACACATTTATTATTTTCGTCCCTCATTTTAATTGGGTGTTTTTATTTTTATTTGAGGCAATTTTCCCAATAATTTCTTATTACAAAAAAAAAACTTTTTATTTTGAAGTTGTTCGATCAAAATGTGACTTTCATTCTACAGAGATATGCAATCTTGTTCGAAAGGGTTTGCACCATTGTTCGAATGAGATTAACATTTTGCTTGAACGAGGAACAAACTAGATTTAAATAGGACCTTATTGTCCAACTTTACAAATTCCAATTAGATGCTCGTTTGAAGGTTGTTCTAATGACTTTGGGGGTCTCGTTCAAACGAGAAGCCAATGTCTTTCGAACGAGATATCAATTTCATTCGAATGACATTGCAAAACCTGCCTCTTTTTTGTGCTAACAGTTTTTCATGTTTTGCAACATACATATGGACAGTTTGTGCTAGTTTTGGGTGCACCTTTTGCAGAGAGAAAAACTAAGTCTCAAATACACCCTTATACTTTGTTTGTGATATCCATGAATAGATATAATATTCTTATGTAAATATCTCATATTTGGAACCCTTGAGATGTTTCATTCTTCATTAATTTGAATATTTTGATAAGGTGGACTCCGTGTTGCAGATTGACTCTGGCCAATTTAGATTGATGGATACCGAGACGTGGTTGAACTATGTTGTATGCCATTGTTGGATTCCTGTGGTTGCTATAAATAAGGTCAATAAGTAAAGATTGCATCAGGATTTAAGGGAGTCGAGTCAGTAAGTAAGTATGTCTGTCGTTTTTATATAAATTATATATCATAGTGGAATTATGTAGGCTAGTGCATCCGAGGTTTTTCCCATTATGAGGTTTCCTTGTACATCGCAACGTTGTGTATTTGTTGATTTACCCTCTTTATTTTACGCTTGATTATTCATATAGATAAATGTTAGGAAAGATAAAACATGAATAAAGTTTACACAATGCATATCGAAATCGTGTAAAATTAAAATTTGGTGTAATTGCTCACACCTTATTTAATTAATTGGTTTAAAATTAAAATTTGGTATTGCAAGTCTGTATTCTACACACGTTAGGTTTCTAAGAAGCAATACTAGTATAAATGCTTGTTTCAGTACAAAGTCAATAATATGCACAATTACCTACTAATATATGGGGATGCTACCATGTCTTACAGGGCACAATATGCTTCCTTAAACAAAATGATGACCGAGTAGTCACAAATTATATCATCCTACTCGCCGCCTTGGCGCAAGGAATGACACTTTACACAATATTGATCATGTACCAGATGCATCGCCTAAAAGTCCAATATGATCTTTCACATGATGTTTTGCTCATAGTAGGCATACTATACTCGATCTTGTGTAAACTTTTTTTTTTCGAAGGCAGGGAAAAGGTAGATTAGGGGGGATTACATAACGTAAAACATTAGCCATCAAGGCAAAACCAAAGAATAAGAAATGAAAAAGCTAGCAGGCAGCAACGGGAGGGACCGACTATATCATTAGGTTATTCAGGATCCAGCACATCGCAACAGGGATGTCCTCAATCTCAACAATTGCGTCTTCTTACAGCTTGGCCTCACGAGCCAACCAGTCTTCTCCATGTATATTTCTTAGATGGGAATAGGTAAGCTCTTAAGAGTACATCCTAATTCGTAAGAGTACATCCTAATGCTCCACGTTTTCTTACACCCATAACTCTCATAAGCTCGTAAGAGTCCATCCAAATGTTTTTGAAGTTGATCTCATGATATTGGACTCAATAATGACATCCTTCCATCCATGCACTTTGACCATGTGGAGAAAATGGTAGAGGCCCTCCATAACAGCACACAGAAGAGATGGGGTTCCCCGGAGGCGGCCGTAGAGGCCACACTTCCATTTGCCCATGTCATCCAGGACATAAGCACTAAAGGTGGCGATACGGTAGACGGGGTCAATGCTGGCTTGAAGAGCAACAATCATGTTTTTTAGGTCCACACGCTCAAGGAGGAGGAGGAGGGCATCTGGGATCTCTTTGTACTCCGTGTAGACATACTCATGAAGTCGTCCGAGGCGGGCGAGGCCATCAGCCCATATGTTGTTCGTGCGCCTGATATGATTGACATTGATTTCCATCTTCCACATAACATCCACACATTCCTCAATGATATTAGTAAGTGGGTGGTTTCGGTGTCCCTATTCACTAAGAATCTGCACAGCATCTAGGCAGTTATTGCAGATAGTGCTATTATGCCATCCTTTGATTCTAGCAAGATTTAGTCCATGAAGAATGCCAATGAGCTCCGCCTTTAAGGGGCTATGATAACTCGCCTTTTGCGTATTTATCGTTGTTGCAAACCAGTTAATCAAAAATCCTTTTTGGTACCTACAAACACACTAAAATTGTATATTGGCAAGTAAGGAGTCAATCCGCGCTTCTTAATGTGGACAAGAGCAAAGTGAAAGCAAGTATGATTTTTAAAACAATTATGAAGTGATATTTATACTTCTAATTATAAACTAAAAATTAAAACTACACTAATAAATAAAGAAAATGATAAAGTGAGCTAAATATGAGGAGAAAATAATTATGAGATAATTCAAGGGATTAAACTTCACCATTTAGCCTATTTATTTTCCTTAATTAGTTTGTCTATTTGAAACGCCCCAAAACATATATAAATTTACAAATCAACTCGCGTTGCAAATGTTAATTCACATATAGTCTTTTTAGAATAATTATATTTAAATTTCACATAGTCACAAAAATTAGATTTAAACATTTTCTAATAAATCACACGCTAGGGAAAATTTACTAAAAGCATTTAAATCATAAAAACGAAATAATTTTTAGAGTTGAGAAATTCAAACGGCAATATCATTCAAAAATTGCTTATCTCTAGTTTAATTAATGAATAAATATAATAATTTGAATTTACAATTTTCTCTCGAAAATAATTCACCCTCTCTCGAGGCGTAAATATAAATTGTAAAATTTTAATATTCATATTCAAAGGGGCATAATAAATAAACAAAATAAAAATAAGAATAACTAAGTTAAGGGTTCCATCTCACCCCTTGAATGGGGTATTTAGCCTCTCGTTTTGGTATTATTACATATAAAATGTAATAATGACACAATAAGAGGCATTAAATAGATAAGCTAAGAGACAACAAAATAAAATTCAAGTCTCCTTAAATTTTCATCGCAATCCCAAGCTTTCGACATGAATAGGAACCCACAAATTTGAATTTCACAACACATAAAATAATGCCACTCAACTCACAATTTGTATCTTATAAAAATAATCTATCTCACACTTGAGTCAGTAAATAAAAAAATAGAGAAAAAATAAAAATAGAACCAAAAATTTGAGCACAAAAAATGGAGCTCCTAAACTAAAAACTACACTACTCTTGCCTTGTTTGAACCGTCCTCCTTTTTACTGTGAACGGATGGTCTTATTTTATAAGAGGCGTATGGGTCAAAGGTTAAAATTGGAATAGTAAGAGTGAGGGTATTTTAGTAAAAAGGGGTTAAAGTTTAACATGTGACTTTTATTTTGAGAATGACAGAAGCTTGATTTTTTTGTGTTCTAGCTGGGTTGATGGATTTTTTTTGTATGTTTTAGGGTCTGAATCTATTTAACAGGTTGGGTTTGGAGGTTTAAAGAGCTGAAATTGGAAATAGGATTGGAAGTGGTGATGGATCTTGAGGTGGGTTTGTAGTGGCCAGAGCTGGATTTCGAGTTTGGGCATATGGGTTGGATTGAAATTGGGTAGAGGTTCTCGGGTTAAGGGAGGTAAAGGAGGTCTGCTTGTATGGAAGGTGATTTCGGGTCGGTTTGCACAGGGGGCTCTTACGGGTTTGGTGTTTGGGTGGTTTGTGGGAGACGATAGGGGGTTCCAGGTTCGGAGCGCCGGTCGGAGGTGGCTGCCCCGCCAGCGTTTGCAGGTGGGTTGCGCTGGTTTGATTTGGATGTGGTCCGGATTTGTGGGACTACCCGAATATGGGTCACAGAGGGTTAAGGAGTTCAACAAGTTTGGTTGGAGTGAGGTTAGGTGGTGGGTATGGTGGTATGGAGAGAGAAGTGAGTGTGTGTGTTTTTAGTTATGGAGGATAGAGGAGAGAGAGTATGGGAGGTAGAAGATGAGGGTGGGGGTTATAGGGTGCGGTGGACGTGTATGATATTGGTGTGTGGGTGAGGGGTTATTTAGGTGTATGTGAGTGTGTATGTAGGATTTGTGTATGTGTATTAGTCTGTGATCCTAAAAAAAAGAAGGGGCATATATTAAATAGTCCCTCGAACATTTTTTAGCACACGTGTAATCCAAGCCTTTTTATTTTGCTCCAAAAAGTCCTTCATCATACCGCTAGCACGGACCTTTATAAACAAGATAATATTAGTTAAATGGGTGATTGAGGGACTTTTTGGTACAAAATAAAAATGCTTGGACTATATGTGTATTAAAAAATGTTTAAGGGACTTTTTGGTATTTGACCCAAAAAAGAAATCTAATAAAATAAAAAAAAGTAAAATAAAAATAAAAATAAACTAAAAAAATAAAAATAAAACTCACTAAAAAAATAAAAATAACACAATACAAACACTAAAAACTAAACACGACTTAAATAAAAACTTATAAAACAAAACAAAATAATAATAAACTAACTAAAAACTAAAAACAAACCAAAATAAGGGAAAAGCAAATACTCGCCGCACTAAAATAAAACATAAAAAAATAAATTCTCTAAAAATAAATAAATAAAATCTATTCAATTCCTAATAAAATTCAAATAATAAAAATAAAAACTACACATCAAATAAAAATAAAACATAAAGTCCTAAAAGTATAAAATCTAGTAAAACTAAAAATAAACTACTAAAACTAATCCTCCCAATTAAATAAAATAAAAATAAAAACTAAAATTAAAAACTAATAAAAATTAAAAAGAAAAGGAAATAAAAAATAAATTCTAGAAAATTCTAAATAAATCATAAATAAAATCCAAAAATAAAGCGACTATAAATAAGCTTCTAAATAAAAATCTAAAAAGCACAAACTAAACACAAACGGGGCTCGGGTGAAGGTTTGGGATAGGTTAGGCTTGGGTAAGGTACGGGACTGGGGAATTAGTTTCATAAATCGCACATTTACCATGAAATAAGCGTTGAACTTTCGCAAACGGCGATCAAGCGTGCACATTAAATAATTACGTGCATATGACCCATTTTGTCAAGAATTAGCAACTAAAAATCATTTAGCCAGTGTATATAATGTACACTTTTGGGTGCTTATCATACTACAGTCCCCCCTGATCTTGACATTGAAACCAAGAATCCGACGTTGGTCATTGCTGCTCACCATGCCTTCAAAACCTCCCAACTTACTAAACGGATCGTAGCTACCATCGATGAATATTTTAAGACTTGTAGAGGAGACAGAAATTGAGGAGGTGTCAGTAGTGCTACCCCGAATATGGTTCAAGGAAGACTTGGTTTTAGTAATAAGAGATAAGTCCAAAGACAAGGCATTTGAGGAAGCACAAACCATGTCCAAGGTGATATTACGTTTGTCAAAAATGCATTTATTTATATAAATGAAAAGAAAAACACCATTAGTCCTGGGGTTACCCCATCTATTATCTTTAAGCCATTAAAAAAAGTAGGTTATTATTTGTGGACCATTTGGATGGGGTGAGAATGGATTTCCAGACCATAGAGGCAAGATGACAACTCCTAAGAACAAGTTTAATATCTTCATCAAAAGCACAAAAATCACAGTTTTTTGATTCAGTAAGGCGTCGGTTCAATCTTTGACAGTTTGTGAGGAGTTTATTGTGGAAAACGAGCCTAATAAAAGTTTTGAGTTTTGGAGGAATTTTAATTTTCCAAATTTGTTTCAAATTAATCAGGGAAGACATGTTGAGTTCAATCTTGATATTAGCGTCATGGCAGGATTTAATGGAAAATTTTTCATTAGTGGCGGGTCCCCAGTTGGGGCTGTCAGCATTCCTCGGGATGTGGGGGTGGGTAGTGTTTAATATACTATTAGCAGTGTTTTTGTCAAAGTTTTCCTTTATTACTTGTCTGTGCTAGACCCCATCCTTGATGAGAGGGTGAGGTGACTGGTGGAAAAAGTTCCAGGAGTGTGTAAGGACACAATTCTCCGATTGAGTCTTAATGTATTTTTGGCTCAATTCCGGACAAAAACATTTGAGTCATAGGATAGAGTTCAAGTTTATCCATTCAAGCCTATGACGTTGTTGATACTAAATTTATTCTGCTGACGTGGACCAATTATTCGGAGACACGTGTCAATCTACATGGCACCCGCGAATATTTTTTGACAACACTTTGACTTCGAGGAACTCAACCTCCCCGACCAACTCAAGCGCTTCGAGCAACAAGTGTTCTCCAAGGAACTTTATCGTACCGAGCAACTCATATATGTCGAGCTACTGAGGCGGTTCGAGCAGCTTAGGCGGTCCGAGCTGCATCTCGTACACAGCAGTTATAACAGGATAATTAAGAAGATTGAATGCGAATTAAATGCTGATTATTATCATACAGATGTACACGCCTATTGGACAGCTATGTAATATTCTCTCACATGAACAACCTCAAGGCTATAAATACATTGTAACCTCCTCATTAGCAGGGGACTCGAAATTTCTTGGTGAACCCTTTATCGAGAATTCTGCAAACAGTCAGTAATAACACAAACAGTGGACATAGGCTATTCTTTCAAGGCTGAACCACTTTAAAAATCTTTTGTCTTGTTTAATTTTATCTGTGATTGAATAATTAGAGATAATCTAATTTTTTACATCAAAAGATTGGCGCCGTCTGTGGGAAAACGACTGAAACTATCATTTTTCACCAAAACAATTGATCCTCAATGGCTGATAATCCTGAATCCAGTAATCGAACCGCTAGAAACCCCCCAAATCCATCCACTCCTCCAAGTGTCCAAGATCTGGCTGGAATAATGGCTAGTTTAGCTCAGGGCCAGACCGCCATGCAAGAAACCATGCGATAACTCATGCAAACTATCCAGGGTGGAGCACCTGCCCAGTCAGGACAACGAAGCATTCAGAGAAATACCCAATTGCCTTCCTCGCGAACTAGACGAACATTACTCCCAGAGGAATCTCGATGTAGGCATGTCGATTCATATCGTACTGATAGATCTGATGATTTTTCTTATCAACCTGGCCGAACTTCATCAGTACGAGCCACAGATACTGAACAAAACGTCACTCTATCTCCAGAAAGGACCAGTGCTCTTGAAAGGTTGAGTAGAGTCTCTTCCTTTCATCGTTTGGGTCGTAGGAGGAATAAAAGTCCCCCTAGGATGATGTCGAGGAACTCTCAATGATTCTCTAATTTAAAGGAAGGTTCTGCCCAATCCCGACTAGCTGCTCGTTGTGAAAGATCCCAAAAGGCAAATTCGACACGATCAGTTGCTCAGACCAACAGGCACAAGGAGGAAAATGACGCATGGAAAGGCTCTATTCAGAGGTTGGAGGATAGACTAGGGGAAATGGCTAAGGCCAAAAATCCTCTACAAAGAACTTTTGTCCAGGGGACATCTTTTATCCAAGCAATTGTGGATTTTCCCACACCATCAAAGTTTAAAGCCCCAGTGGTAACACCAAAATATGATGGAAAAACTGATCATGTTCTACATATAGAACAATATCAGGCAGTTGCTGATATTTATGCTCTTCCAGATGAGATACGATGTAGGGAATTTTTAGGAACTCTCACTGGATCTGCTCAAATATGGTAGAACAATCTTCCTCGGGGGAAGATAGCAACTTTCTTTCAACTGGCCGAGCTCTTTATTGGAAACTTCTGTTTTGGAGCAAAACCAGTTAAGCGAGTAGCACACCTGTTAAGTGTTAGACAAAAAGCAGGTGAGAGCACCAGTGATTATATTACTCGCTTCAATAACGAGAAGCTCGAAGTTATTGATTATGAGGAAAAGACAGTAATCACTGCTCTGGTGAGTGGATTATTGCCAAATAAATTATACTATACTCTGGCCAAAGATCCACCTAGAACCATGTCAGAATTAATGGAAAAAGTAGCCAAAATCATGAATGCCGAGGAAGCTATGGCTACAAAGAAGAGCATGGACACTAAGGAGACCAAAGTTGATGCCGAGAAGATTGAGAAGAAGGATCAGAAGAATAATGGCGGTAACAAGCAGTCAAAAGCAAAGCAAGCATTGGAACAGTTGAATAAATTTGAAAACTATACTCCTTTGAAGGTAGATATAAACCACGTTCTAGAAGAGATCAAGAACAGCGAGGAGTTAAATTGGCCAGAAAAAATGAAGACAGATCCTGATAAAAGGAATAAGGCCAAATATTGCGAGTTCCATAAAGACCATGGTCACAGGACCAAAAATTGCATAGCTCTTCAAAATGAAATCGAATCACTCATCAGATGAGGAAAGCTGGCCAAGTATGTTGATTACAGAAATGAAGGGAAAATCAACGACCGAGCAAGACAGAGGTCTAGATCTCCTCATCGAGCAGAAGAAAATAAGAAAAGAGGTCATGAAGATGATCCAGAAGACGACCCCGATCTCCCCAAAAGACTAAGACAGCCAGAGCGTGAGGTATTTTCAATTCGTTTTGGATCATTTCACTGTAATGTTATTATATGTGGAGATGCAGGAGGTGGAGATCTTACTGCAGAGAGGAAAGCATACCTCAATGAGGCTCAAGCTTGTTCATATATTCAGCGAATAAATCTAGCCGAGGATGATCGCCCAAGGAAGGTGAACAAAGAAAAACTAGTCATCGGATTCTCCAAGAACGACCTCGCAGGTGTGTTATATCCTCATGATGATCCATTGGTGATCAAAATGAGGATGAAGGAAGTAATGACCTCAAGAGTACTGGTGGATAACGGTAGCTCGATGGATATCATGTTCTACTCATGCTTTGACAGCTTAAATCTAATGTTGTCTCAGTTGGAGCCTTAACACAGGCCCCTCCTCGATTTTGCTAGTGAGAAGGTTTTTCCACTTGGGACGATCAAGTTGGATATGTTCATCGGTACATGGCAAGCTTGTCGAACAGAAAGAGTGAGATTTTTGTGATGGATAAGAATGTTCAATCAGCTTATAATATCATCATGGGAAGGGTAGGATTGAAGAAGTTCGAAGCAGTACCATCTACTGTACATCAATGCCTAAAATTTCCAACCAACTTTGGAGTAGGAATTGTGAAGGGTGACCAAAAAGTAGCTCGGGAATGCTACTATTCATCGGCCGAGCAAGAAGAACTGGAAGAATCTAGGAAAAAGACTACCACCTATCAAGTGGATGAAGGTGCAGAAATAGAAACGTTAGATCCTAGAGACATGTCGCAGTTCGTAAAAGGTCAGGTGGTGGAAGCTACTGAAAACGTCATTCTGGACGATGAACACCCAGAACGAACAACTCAAATCGGTTCATCGTTAGACACCCCACTAAAATAGGAATTGATAGCTTTCCTAAAAAGCATAAAACAAACTTTCGCATGGAGCCACGAAGATATGCCAGGAATAGACTCAAATTTCTTATGTCATGAACTTAATGTGAACAAGGAAATCCAACATGTGAAGCAGCGAAGAAGAGTGTTCAGTCCCGAGAAGAACCAAGCTATACAAGAGGAGGTCGAGAAGCTCCAAAAAGCTTGCTTTATTGAAGATGTCAAATATCCAGACTGGTTAGCTAATGTGGTGATGGTGAAGAAGAAGAACAACAAATGGAGGATGTGTGTAGATTTCACCGACCTCAACAAGGCATGCCCAAAGGATCATTTTCCTTTGCCCCGAATTGATCAATTAGTGGACGCTACCTCGGGACACGAGTTGTTGAGCTTCATGGATGCTTATTCTGGTTACAACCAGATTAAAATGAAACCTGAAGACAGGGAAAGTACCTCTTTTATTACCCCTAGGAGAACTTACTGTTATAATGTTATGCCTTTTGGTTTGAAAAATGCAGGTGCAACATATCAGCGGATGATGAACAAGGTGTTTGCAGAGCAAATCAGTCACAATATGGAGGTTTATGTTGATGATATGCTGACAAAGAGCAAGAAAGTTGTTGATAATCTAATTGATCTAAGTCAAACCTTTGATCAATTAGATAAATATCAACTGAAGTTAAACCCTACTAAGTGCATATTCGGAGTATGAGAAGGCATGTTCCTCGGGTATATTGTCAACCAACGAGGTATTGAAGTAAACCCGGAGAAGATCAAGGCTCTATTGGGACTACGATCTCCAACGACGAAGAAGGAAGTGCAAAGTCTCACTGGGCGAGTTACAACACTTCATAGATTTGTATCACGAGCAATAGATAGATGCCTCCCATTCTTCAAAACACTCCGAAAAACGTTTGAATGGAATGATGAATGCGAGAAGGCTTTTCAAGAGTTGAAGAAATATCTGAGAGCACCTCCATTATTGTCCAGGCTAGTGATGGGAGAAAAATTGTACTTGTATTTGGCAGTGTCGGAAAATGTAGTTAGCTCGGCATTGATAAGAGTGGAGAATCGAGTGCAAAAATTGATATATTACACTAGCAAAGCCTTCCGAGGATCGGAGATCAGATATCCAAGACTGGAAAAGCTGGCACTAGCATTAATTGAGGCAAGTAGGAGAATGAGGACGTACTTCCAAGCACATACCATAGTTGTGTATACTGATATGCCATTAAGACAAGCTCTTCATAAACTAGAAAAATCAGGAAGATTAATGTACTGGGCCATAGAACTTGGTGAATATGACATAGTTTATGAACTTAGATCGTCACTTAAAGGACAAGCAGTAGCAGATTTTATAGCAGAATTCATATATCCTGATACCCCCGAGGAGCAAAAGCTGAACACTAACCAACCTGTGGATGTTACAGGATCATCAGATTTAAACCCCGACCAACTTAGGTCGGGTGACGAGCAAGAAAAGATGGTCGATGAGCAGCAAGAAGTTCTAGAGGAGGATAAAAGGAAACAACAGATGTTCCACTGAGGAACTCTGTCCGATCAAAAATTTAAAGACGAGGTACCTATCTATATGTGGATGGCTCATCTTGCACTACAGGCTGTGGGGCAGGGATTATTTTGAACAGCCCGGATGAGGTCGATGTGGAGTATGCTATGAGATTCCAATTCAAGGCTTCTAATAATGAGGCGGAATATGAGGTTATGATCGCATGTCTTAGTTTGGCAAAAACCATGAGGGCAGAGCAGGTTATCGTATTTAGTGACTCCCAATTGATCGTAAATCAGATGCTAGGGGTATATGCAGCCAAAGGAGAATTAATGATCAGATATCATGCAAAAGCAATGGAGATTTTATCAAGCCTGATTACAGTACAGATAATTAGAATTCCAAGGTTGGAGAATGCAAGAGCAGATGCCTTAGCTCGGTTAGCCTCAGCAACACGCACCGAGCTACGAAGAACAATCCCAATAGAAGTCTTGGATAGTCAGAGCATAGATGAAGATCTGATGATGAACTTTATTACCCTTGATTTAGGACCATCTTAGATGGATCCCATCAGGGCATATATTGAAGAAGGGGTTTTGCCAGCTGATAAGCTCGCAGCCAAGAAACTGAAGTTTAAAGGTGCTCGTTATGTGTTAACTAATGGCATTTTATATAGACGAGGAATTATAGCAGGACTACAAAGATGTATGCATCCCTCCGAGGTGAAGGATTTGGTTGAAGAAGTCCATGAAGGGTCTTGTGGAGCTCATGTAGCAGGTCGGATGCTTTTGCAAACAGTAATGATGCAAGGATACTATTGGCCAACAATGAGGGCTGATTGTATAGCCTATGCCAAAAAATGTGATAAATGTCAACGCTTCTCCTCTATCTGAAGAACTCCCCAAGCATTGCTAACACCCATAACATCCCCTTGGCTATTTGCCATGTGGGGAATAGACCTGGTCGGGCCACTCCCGATGACAAGAGGAAGGTTCAAATACCTCGTCGTCGCTGTGGATTATTTTACTAAATGGGTGGAAGCTGAACCTCTAATTGGTATGACTTATGAGAAGGTATATCAATTTATTTGGAAGAATATCATTTGCAGATATTGTCTTCCCCATGCATTCATTACTGATCATGGAACCCAATTTGATAACGAGGAGTTCGCTGCATATTGCCATCAGTCAAACATTTTGAAAACCCACTTGGCACTAGGCCATCTACAGAGCAATGGACAAACTGAGGTGACGAACAGAACGCTGCTGAATGGTTTGAAGAAAAGATTAGATGATGCGAAGGTAAATTGGATCAACGAGCTACATTCTGTACTGTGGGCTTATCGTACTACACCACGAGCAGCAACATGAGAATCTCCATACATGCTGGCATTTGGAAGTGAAGCTGTTATACCAGCCGAGCTGGGCCTCCCCACACACAGAGTGCTGAATTTCAATTCTCCTATCAGTGACTTGATGAGAATATTAGACTTGGATATGCTCGAGGAAGTTACAGAAGAAGCAACAATCAGGAATGTTGTATACCAACAACGAACAACTCTGTTCTACAATAAGAGGGTAAAAAAGTGTGATTTGAAGGAAGGAGACTACGTGCTAAAGAAAGGAATTCAAAAGCACAATAAATTAGAAGCTAACTGGCATGGACCCTATAGAGTGACAAAAGTTGTTCGACCAGTACATATAGGATTGAAACCTTAGAAGGAGAGGAGTTTAAGAATGCATGGAACGCAGAGCATCTGTGCAAATATTATCAGTAATTCAATCCTTATGTAATGCAGTTTTCTTCGATATGAATAAAGTTTTGGATGTTTTACCCAATTTTCTCCTTTTGTTGAATTTTTTTTCGGAATATTAGTGATACACACTATGCATCAAGTTCAAAATAAAATCCCTACCAACTACGGTTGGTCGGTCTACCAACTACGGTTGGTAGATAAATAAAAACCTTACCAACTACGGTTGGTCGGTCTACCAACTAAGGTTGGTCGATAAATAAAAACCCTATTAACTACGGTTGGTCGATAAATAAAAATCCTATTAACTACGGTTGATCGGTCTACCAACTACGGTTGGTCGATAAATAAAAACCCTACCAACTACGGTTGGTCGGTCTACCAACTACGGTTGGTCGATAAATAAAAACCCTACCAACTACGGTTGGTCGATATATAAAAACCCTACCAACTACAGTTGGTCGGTCTACCAACTACGTTTGGTCGATAAATAAAAACCCTACCAACTACGGTTGGTCGATAAATAAAAACCCTACCAACTACGGTTGGTCGGTCTACCAACTACGGTTGGTCGATAAATAAAAACCCTACCAACTAAGTTTGGTAGATAAATAAAACCCCCTAACTACGATTGGTCGGGGAATAAAAGTTCACCAACTCCGGTTGGTCGGAAACAAATATCTTAATAAATTCTAGTTGGTTGGTAAGCCAACTACAATCATCTCTAGTTGTTTAAATTAAACAGGATCATGAGATAAAGGATGTTTTATCACATAAAAAGATTGATAAATCACTGCAATGAAATAAGCAACCAACAAGCAAAAATATTCTACAAATTAAATTTTTCATTCAAATTAAATAGAATTACATAAGTGGTGAAAAGTACAAAGTCATTACATAAAATCCTATTCTATGGGTTTCTTTCCCTCTGCCTTTGAAGCAGGTTCCATTCCGGCAGGAGGATCATCTAAGGCATAGGGGGAGTTTATGAAGTTTATGTCTTTCAACATTCTAATATTCATCACAGAAGGACGAGCAAGTAGGTGCTCTGGCCGAGATATCTCAAAATTTGAATGAAGATTGTAGTCACCAAGATACTTTGAGATCAGGCACTAAGGAATGGCCCGAGAAGGAATCCAACTCATGTCAAGCTTAAATGGAGGCACTAGCAAATCGAGCAACCCAGGATCATAATAGTCCCACAAATAGTGACCGTGTTCCAACTGTAGCACACCCAAGGCATTCAGCCATCCTTGCTTATACCCCTCGTTGTTCGACTGTTGGATCCGGTCATCAAGGTGGTAAAGGGCTTCATTATAACCAGCCATCCAAAATTCTCTGGGCTGCTTGTGGAACTGGTAGGTCAACCTCTCTAACTGCTCGTGAAGATTCTTCACCAGATTTGTCTTATTCTCCAAGGAAGAATTTTGGGCAGCAAGTTGCTCATCGAAGGTCTGAATCTTCTTGGACATCTCAGCTAATGCTTAATTCTTCGCCATCAATTGGAATGCTTGATTCTCCAAGGCTGCCTGTATTCTAGCTTCTTCAATAGTTACTCGAGCAGCCCTTGCTCGTCCCCGAGAAGCTCTTGCTCATCCGTGAGCAGATGTAGAGGGTCCCAACCTCTTTAAAGTTTCCAATTCGTCTCTCAAATTGGCATTTTCAACCTCCAAAAATGAGAAACCTTCATCATTGACAGGGACCAAGGCTCCCGAGGTCGACGCTACAGATTTTAGTTGGGATATTTCTCCTCGCAAGTTATTATTTTCCTACTCCAGCAGTTTCGCGATCTGCCTATGCTCTTCAACTTCGGTCTTCAAAGACCTCTCCTTAAAATAATAAGCAGCGACTAACTTATCATAGCCTTTGTCAGCATTTAGTTGTTGATACTTTTTCTCATACCCCTGATGCAAAAGGGCAGAGGATTCCTTGTATTGTTGCTGAAGTTCCTCGATGGTACCCTAAAGATCTTCAATCATCTTGTAATAAGTCACATTATTGGCAACAGCTCGGTCGAGTAAGCATTTCAGATATTGGTAAGCTTTCACTGCTCGTTTAGAGGCATCTGAGCCCAGGATATCAAAAATCTGTGATTCATCCAAATCTGTATGACCAGCTTTGAAATATTCATTACATTTTTTCATCAACTCAGTATCGTGAGATGACAAGAGTTCCATCCTGGCTATAAACTAGTAAAGAGAAGCAATAAACAAGATTAATAAATGATAAAGGCAGAGCAAGACAAAGAAAGTCAACATGAACAACAAAAACTCGAATTTTTATTCATTAAAAGACAAGTACAAGGTTTAGGATTACATTCAAAAGAAATAATAAAATTAAAGCCCGAGTAACTTTACACCTTCTCCTTGTGTTTTGCGACTTCCTCAGAAGGCTGAGAAGAGGAGACTGGTTGCTCGAAGGATATTGGCAATTGCTCGACAAAGGTATTGGTAGATTGAAGTTGCTCGGTAGGAGTAATAGTTGGTTGGGGCTGCTCGTAGCGAAGTTCAACGGTAGGGACTTGGTCCCCAACTATCATTGAAGATTCTTCAGAGGCAGCTTCGTCCTCTTATTCGCTAGGAGGGGGAGGATGACCATGAGTATGACGTTGAAATAGCTCGAAATCCTCATAGACCTTTAGCTCTTGAAGAGCTACAACCCAGCCATCTCAAAAGTATTTGATACTAGTAAACTCCATCTGAGAGGACATGGCAGCTAAGCCTTTGTCCCAACCCTTGTCCCAGTCAGTACCGAAAGACTTCTTAACAGCAAGTTTTCTCTTTGCCTTCTCCGAGGAAATATTCTCAAAAAAAGTTCCTCGACAGCCTTCAGTTTTCCCTCCAGTTCCTGCTTCTGACGATCAACGTCACAAAGTCTACCGAGCTCCTCTTCTGCAGTTTTGAGCTTGGGCTCGAGATCTCCAGCATTTTTGAGCTTTTCCTTGAGCTCATTGTTTTTCTTCTCACACTCTTTCATTTTTCTCTCTAACTCCTGAGAGGCCTCCATAGCTTTATCTATCTCTTGCTCGATGGCTTTTAATTGCTTCTCCCAAGCAGTTTTATCTTCGTCATACTTATGACGAGAATCCTTTAATGACTGTGTCAGACCTACAAGAGACTCCTCCACACCTGACGAGGAGCTCGAAGCTTTAATAGCTTCATCCTTCTTCAAAATGGTGTTGAAACAAGTTACTAACTGAAAAAAGAAAACAATTGTAAGTCAGTGCAAGGACATTACATTGAAAAATGAAAGTTTAGATTAGTAATACTTACTGAGGTAATATGTTGAGCTGCCAAGATGGTAACCCTCTCCCGAGAAAGATTTTCTTCAATACCTTGGATCTCGAGGATAATCCAAAACTTCACCGAGCTCATGGCAGAGCTCGGAGCAACAAAAGTGGGAACACCACTTCCAGCAGTTAGAGGCTGAGAGATGGATTCAGCCAATTTATTCGAGGAGCTTTTCTTCAATTTCCTCGTGGGAGCAGGAACATTTTCAACAAAGGATGTGGTCTTAGTCGGTGATATAACTATAACCTCGTTGGGAGGAGAGACAACAACAACCTTGCCCGGAGCCACAGGGGGCTTCTCGGCAACCTTCTTAGTAGCAGCTGGAGGGGGTGCTTCAATATTTCTCATCCTTTCTTCTGGGACATCCTGCTTTCTTTTCTTTGCCTCTCCAGCAGTAGAGGCAGACTTATCAAATAAGGCAGGAGCTATTCTTCTCTTCATTCTATCACTGAGAGGAATATTTGATTCAAGAGAGGAACCTTCAGAAGCTGGTGCTGATTCTATGTCACTTATTACTGGACGAGCAGTAAAAGAAGAAGTGTAACTCTTGTACTGCAACAAGTACGAGGCTGATCTGATATATTCGTCAGCAACAATTTGGTGCAAACTCCAAATAAGTTTCAAATGCCTCAAATTGACATCAGTTTCTTTAGGGGATTTCTTTTTGCTATCAACTGCAAATAAACAAAAATTAAAATGTCAATGACACATTTTATCAAACACAAAGAAAACATAATTTCAAAAATAAAATAAAATAAAAACAACCTATCCCATTGCCATAGGGAGGGCATTTAGGACCCTGATACACATCATCTCCATTTAATGGAGCATGTTGCCGATTTTTCATAACAAGCCCATGCTCGAAGTAATCCATGTTGGCATCGGGGAGATTGACAACTAAAGCCCTATTTAAAAACCTAGTTTTTAAATAAAATGTGCTATCACTAACAACCCATCTACAACAAAACATAATTTCTGGAATTCCTAAACGGGTTCCATGAATTTGATTTAACCTATGAACTCCATTAACTATTCTCCAAGTATTGGGTGCTATTTTTACAGGACCAACATCGAAATACTGACAGAACTCCAAACATAAGGGAGAAAAGCCACATTCGACCACAAAGAGACTAGGTAACCAATGTCCCTCAGCCAAAGAGAAATAGTCAGAAGGTTCAGAGAGCTCCTCTATAATGACCCAAGAAGGAATTGAAAACTCAGAACGAAATTTGTCAATATATTCAACGACATAAACCATGATGAACAAAAGAAATAAAAGAGAAGGAAGAAGGTCTTACAGGAAAAAGATGAATCAGGTGACAACGAACAATGGAGGAAACGAACGCACAAGACAGAGAAGAAGTGGAGAAGTTCTAAAGATGCAGATTTGAAAAAGTAAAAGACGATCGAATTATCTGAAGCGTTTAAATACTTTACCTCGAGAATGGAGAAAAATAATGATTACCAAGATGGATGATTGCGTATTCGGCGGCTAAAAAGAGAAAAAAGGCACGAAACATGAAACGATTATTGAAATTCGAAACACATTAAAAAGCCTGATACTACGTACTCAGAAAAGGAGTTATGTACAATGAATGATTGTCTAAAATTCATAAAGTTTAGGCGGCATAAATGTTCCATATTTTTCTTCAACATCAAACTACGAAACATTGGGGGCTTCTGTTGATACTAAATTTATTCTGCTGACGTGGACCAATTATTCAGAGACACGTGTCAATCTACATGGCACCCGCGAATATTTTTTGACAACACCTTGACTCCGAGGAACTCAACCTCCCCGGCCAACTCAAGCGCTCCGAGTAACAAGTGTTCTCCGAGGAACTTTATCGTACCGAGCAACTCATATATGTCGAGCTACTGAGGCGGTCCGAGCAGCTTAGGCGGTCCGAGCTGCATCTCGTACACAGCAGTTATAACCGAATAATTAAGAAGATTGAATGCGCATTAAATGCTGATTATTATCATACAGATGTACACGCTTATTGGACAGCTATGTAATATTCTCTCGCATAAACAACCTCAAGGCTATAAATACATTGTAACCTCCTCATTAGCAGGGGACTCGAAATTTCTTGGTGAACCCTTTATCGAGAATTCTGCAAACAGTCAATAATAACACAAACAGTGGACATATGCCATTCTTTCAAGGCTAAACCACTTTAAAAATCTTTTGTCTTGTTTAATTTTATCTGTGATTGAATAATTAGAGATAATCTAATTTTTTACATCAATAGACGTGTTTGCTGAAGACGTAGCGGCCAAGATATTAAAGCTTCATCAAATGCCGAGTTTAATGTGCCTTGTTTCTATGTCACCGATATTAGTTCCATTGCTCCTAAGGTATGAATGCATTTTAATATATATATAGGTGCTTGGAAAAATTATATTGGGTGTAAGTTTTGTTTAAACTATTGTTTGTTTTCAGAAAGTTTCATTAAAACTTTAAAATAAAGTTTATGGGAAAAAACTCAATTTTTCAGCTTTCTGGAAGTTCATTCGAACGAGTTTTTCATTCGAATGAGAATGTCGTTTGAACGAGGTTTGCCAACGAGTTCCCATATTGGCCACTAGAATATCGTTCGAATTATCGTTCGAACGAAAATGATGTTCGAACGAGAATTCCAACGAGATTTCTAACGAGTTTAACTCTCATACACTGGAATTTCGTTAGAAGGCTCGTTCGAACGAGACTTCGTTCGAACGAAAATCTCATTCGAACGAGATTTGGCGGGAACAGTTATTTGGGGAGTTTTTGAAGGTTTTCCACTTTTCCCACTAGTTTACCCCACTACCTTTTGCCAGATTTTATTAGTGAGGGAACCAACATTTTTGGATTAACTTTTTCATATCCTACAACCTCCAAGAGAGAGTTTGAGAGAAAAATTCAAAGAAGAAAAAGTTCAAGTTTGACTGTTAATTTTTCAAGGAAAAATCTTTGAAACACTTTTGTTTTTCACCCATATTATTTATTCCAAGTTCCAATATATATATCATTGCTTGGAGTGTTTGGCACCGGGTTTGACTTTACCGTTTGAAGAGTTCATTTGGGTTTCCTTCTACATCCCATAAAGAAGATGTTCGGGTTTTGCTACGGTATTCTCACATGGTAAAATGCACCATGTGTGGTTGACGGTGTACCTATGTCTCATTGGTGAAGACCAAGATTCCGGTGGAGCTCCGGGGTTGTCGACTAAGCGGAGGTGTTTACAATAAGACGCGTCAAGGCTTGAAATGGGTCAAGTCGAGGAAGTAAGTCATTTGTCTTGTAATTGTAAAACCATACTTAGTGGACTTAAGGCTAGGGCCGTCCGAGGTTGTTTTCCGTTGTGGGTTTTTCCTTGTACATCGCGGCACAGTGGTTTATTTATTTTATCTTTTGCAAAATTTAACTAGAACGCATGCTTAGGTAAAAAGATAAAATTTTGTTTAAATTACTACTTGTTTAATTTGGTGCGTAAATTAAATTTGGGTAATGTATATGTTAAATTAGTTCAAGTCATCACTTAATTTGTTAAAATTAGTTTGGCCTAATTTGGTAATATTGAAAATATGACTTAGACAAATTTCTATGACTTAGATTGAATTAAGTTGTGTAAGTGAAATATGTATTTATTGATTTATCTAATTTAACTTGGTTTAATTTTAATTTGAAAAGAAATTAAAATTTGTTATTTGTACTTGTTTAATTGAACCATCTCCGCTTTGTACTTGTTTAATTGAACCATCTCCGCTTCCGCATCTTTAAAAGGAAATTATCTTTTTGTAATAAGATTTAAAAGTTGAGGGTCCTCTCCTTTTCAAAATGGTATCAGAGAATTGAGTCTGAAAGACTTTACATTTTCAAATTGGTATCAGAGCCGGAGCTCTAATTTATCGCGTCAAAGATCCGTTTTTTGGCTTTTATTATTTTTTTGCTCCTTGCATTTTTAGGTGGTTCATTTTTTTACTCACTCTCAATTTTTTTTGTATTTCTCGATGGGACGTCTTAATGATAATTTGTCCATTTATAATGATAATGAAGTTTTTATTATTCGAGAGGAATTTAATGGGCTTAATAAGTGTAATGAAAATTTAAGAGAATTAAAATTGAGGTTTGCAAAAAGAATTAAATTTCTTGAAAATGAAAATTCTTGTTTTAAAGCTAAAGTTGAATTTTTTACAAACCTCTCTATCTCAAAAAGATATTTTTCGTGAAAAGCTCATGGACATAAATTACAATTTTAATATTTTAAAAAAGTCTAAAAAAAGAGTGCTTGTCGAGAAAAGACTCTGAGGGACAATTTTGCTCACATTGAGGGGGAGCGTGATAACCTTCTAGGAGTTATAGAAAATTTAAAGAAGGAGTCCCGTAAAATTGAGGAGTTTAATTTATTACTTGAGTCCAAAATTTTAGAAATAAAAAATAATTTACAAGACTCGAGTAGTTGTGATAATGGTTCTAGCTCATCTTATTCAAATATTTGCGTTGCTAAAGCTAAAACCATTGTTTGTTTTAGAGGGTCAACTTTGTCCAAGGACTTTAGAAGAGGTCACACCTTAAGTATCATTCCTTGTGTTTTCACATGCTTGCATTGTGGTAGGAAAGGTCACCTTAGGTCATTTTGTTTTGATCTTAAAAGAAGTCCTAGGAAGTCTATGTCTAGCATTTCATTAGTTTTCAAATCCCATCATTTTAAATATACATCTATATGGGTTAGGAAATCATTTTTAGACGCACTAGATATTAGATTTATTGATTCTCATTTACTTTCACATGAAACCCCCCTTGCTAAATTTAAAGGTTGAATGTGTTAGCTTTGTTTGCATACTCTAGCTTTTTATGCTTCATAGTATATATCATTTCAAGGTGCATGCTTGTTTAGTCATTTTCTAGACATTGCTTTATTTCATATCTCATGCTAGAAATCATGACTTGTTTATCTTTTGTATTATAGTTCTTTCATTTTAGTTTGCGTTAAATGAAAATTACAAAAAGATTTTTGTTTATCACTTGTGTTTTATCTTTTTAGTAATTTAAGATTAATGAAAAATACAAATGATTTTTGTTTGTCTTTTGAGTAAATATTTGTATTTTTGGTTTAAAAATTCCAAAAACTCAAAAAGATTTTTTTTTTGTATTTTAGTTTTACGCACTCGATGTGGCATATACTTGTGTTCGAATCCCATCTTTTTCTCTCCCATCTGACTAGAACTCTTGGTTTAAATTGTCAATCCTTATTATGTTCTTTACCATGCTTACATGGAGCAGTTAGATTTTGTGTTGATTTAAATGGATTCTATTTTTATATGCCTCTATTCACACGTGCACGAGCTCTTTTGAAATTTAATCGTCACATGTTATATTTGAGCTTTGTGAGGTGTTCTCCTACCAATCTTATCATCTACATACTTGTGACCTAGGAGGACTAGTGCATGTCAAAATCCGTTGCACATGAGATTTGTGAGAAATAAAAAATATTATATATAAATGTGCATGGGGAAAGGCTCCGAAAGGATTTATTATCCTTTGCGAATAGTAAGCCACCATTTTCTTGGACCTAAAAGAAATGCGTGATCCAAAGGCCTAAAAGACAATATGGCATTAAAAAGAAAAATAATTGCCAGGGCCTATGTTTAATTAATATATTCATTCAAAATTTATATATGTTTATTGAGGGAGATTGGATGGTATATCAACGGTTTGCACAATGTCCGTTTATCCTAGTTGAGCTTTCATTGTCATGACTGTATTGGTTTGTAGAATCATCAAAAATCTAGGATTGTATGCATTGTGTATGTTTGTTCATTGAGTTCAGTTTATATTGTCACATGAGGTTATATTCAAATGTGATGAAGTTTGCAATCAATTGAGAACTCCGTGAACATGTTTTAAGTGATTGGGTCTAAATTTTATTGTTACTAGTTCACACCCCAATACTTTCGTTTCCATATGACACATTTTTGCCATAGGAGTGTGAAAAACTTATCTTATTTGTGTCATTTGTGTGTTTATATCTATATATACGTGTATGTGCATTATTGGTATATTTAGTCCATGTATATATATGATATTTTTCTGTCTTTGCCTTGCTTTCTAGTCCATCTCTGCTTTAATCCATAATTGGTATCTAACTTGTTGCATACTTTGTTGATATCACATGCTTAATACTTTATGTATCATATTAGTATCACTTTCTTGCATCTTAGTTGGTATTGATTATTATTTGTTAGATTAGTTATGCTTTTGTTGCCTATATGCTATCATGTTTAAATTTGTTTTATCCTTTGTCTATTCCTGAACAAAAAGGGGGAGAATGATAGGGGGAGAAATGGTATCTAATCCTATTTTAATTGTATCTTAGTTTAGGAGATTTAACTTAAGGGGAGTCGCGACCTTCTTAAGTAGATCATTTGATAAAGGGGGAGAATTAATTAAGGGGGAGTCTTTATTTAAATTGCATTTAATATTTTAATATTCCCTATGCGTTTGATAGTTTGCTTAAGTGTGCAGGAATACTTCTAAGTGACAACTTTCAACATCGGCAAAGATATTGATCCTTGGGTTGTTTGAGTCAAGCATTGTATTTTGTTGATATCACATGCTTTATAGATATAATCTCGACGCTCAGAAGATCATCTATAATTGTTTTTCATCAAAAAAATCAATAAAAAAGTGGGTGAAATGAGGTGATATTAAAAAAAATGGTATAATTATGCATTTTCGGCCGTTGATATTTTGGCGATCATCTCACCCACTTTTTGATTGAATTTTTTCATGAAACTTCATAGAACATGGGGAATGTATGGATGCTCCATTATTAAAAATAATGTCCCAAGGGTGTGGTGGTGGTTAATAAGATTTAAGAGCATAAATAGAAAATTTGCCCAATTTTACCCTAATAAGTTTATTTTCCCAATTTCGATAGATAACATATTTTCATTTAATTAGATATAAATATACATATAGAAGGAAAAGGATAAACTATCTATCTGAATAAGGGATTTTATCGATCTAAGGTGTGGTTTGAATTTAAACTCTAGGGCTTCGATTCGAACTTGATAACAAACTAGGGTTTCGATTCTAACTTGATAACGAACGAGAGATGGTGGCTGAGAGATTGAGAGAAATGAAATTGTTTTGGCTCTAAGAGTTTGGCATTCGATATTACATTTGCTACACGTATTTTTTTTTCTTTTTTATAATTTAAAAATGAGTTGAAAGGAAAAAATAAAATAAAATAAAAATAAAATAAAAATCCATAAAAATAATTGTAATGGATATGGATCATGTCCAACTGTTATTTCCTATTAAAAATTAATAAACATCAATATAATTTATTAAAAACTCAAATTAGCTTCCGTTAGGAATGTCCACAAATGTTGTAGTATATAGATGAATAGTCCACAAGTGAAAATGTTAGTAACAAGTCGACTGAAGTGTAGCAGAAGGATGATTTTTTTTTCTCCAAATTGGTAGAGGTGATGAATTTTGTGGAAGTTTGAGTTTATTTGATTAAGTATAGGGGTGTCTAAGGTTTTTTGGGTGTCTAATAGTTTGAATTTTGGGACTCGATCTTTGGCGAGGTCCGTAAAAAAAGGAGTAAGGACTAGAGTGAAGGTAACTACAACATTCGTTAATAAGATAAATTACTAGAAATTTATTTTAATTAACTTCTTGTATTTTCTTGAGTGGTAGACCTTAACTTATTTCTAGTGTTGAATTAACATAATCCGCATATATGATTTTCAAATGAAAATTTATCAGCATTTAAAATGGCTATCATCATACCCTATAGTGAGATGTGAATTTATACCGTTATTAACATCACAATATATAAATGACCATTACCCAATCTGTCTGATTATTGAAATGAATCTCATTTAATAGCTCAAAAAAATGATTAGCAAACGCACGTAGCAATAAAGTTTATTAGGATTAAAGTGAATTACCTATGCGACCCTTAAAGTCTACAGGTCGTTTATATTAAGCCTTAAATTATTTTTGTTCCTATTAAGTCCCTAAAGTATCTATATCATGTCAGTTTGGCACTTTCATCCATTATGATCGTTAACTTTAACGGAATTAGATGATAAAAATGGTATTTTGGACCAATGGTAATTAAAATTACCCTAAAACGGTATTTTATTCTCAATATAATTAAATAGTACTTGAAACTTATTTCTTATAAAACCTTATATAAAAATTTTATTTATAAAATTTTTTTTGTTCCACTTTTATTTATCAAAATAATAGTTTCTCATTTAGAATTGTTTTATTTGTAAAAAAGCTCTTAGTTAAAAATTATAAGCAAGATAATTTATAGAAACAAGTTAATTACCTATGCGTGAATTATTTGTAAGTAAAAATAATTTATAAGTAAAATAATTTATAAAAATTGTTTATTTATAGAAAAGAATTTAGTTTTATTTTATTTTCTGTCCTAGTTTTTATTTATAAAAAACTGTGTTTTATAAATCTTGTTTTATATCATCTTTCTATTTAGTAAAACTACTAAAAGACTGTATGTTTTCTTTTTTTTCCCACATCTTAGTTCTTAGAAAAAAAATTAAAAATTATTTTCCCATTTTCATTCCAATTTTCAATTACTAGTCCTCTTTTTAATCAAATAAAATGTTGTAATTATGATTTAACTATTTTTTATCCCAATTAATTTGAATGGTTGGAAAATATTATTTTTTTCAATTATCTAAATAATACGTACACGCAATGATACAAATATTATTGTCTAGATTGTTTTGAACATAAAATGCTATAATTAAGTATGATTTACTTATCTTGGGCATAAAATACCCTTTTAAGGGTTATTTTAATTATCATTGGTTCAAAATTCTATTTTTACCCTCTAGTTCCATTAAAATTAACGGTCAAAGTGGATTGAAGGGCCAAACTAACATCATATAAATAATTTCGGGGTTTAATAGGAACAAAATATACCTTAAGGGCGTAATAGAAACGATTTGTATACTTTAGAGCCACATAGATAATTCACTCTTAGGATTACGAGCTTAGTAAACCTCAGAATCACGAATGTAGATTGTCTTATTATATCAGTATAAAGACAATTACCTCATGTTGGTCAAGTTCACTATACATAATGTACTAGCGCAATACGTTCGAAATATTGCGCTACATCCTCACTGATAGAGACTTTTACTTACATTCAATAAGGGATTACAAGCATTGCGGGGAGTTTTGTCAAGTTCCGGACAATGAAGGAAAGACTTTTCTAGCATAAGAATTAACTATATGATCTTCTGTCTACACATCTAATCACAAAGAACGAAGAATAAAAGACACCATTAATATATTAAAATAATACAAACATTATGTTCTATCATGATTCTCGTGAAAAAGAGAAAAACTATTTTTATTGAACAATTAATAAATTCATGACTAAAGCTATTATAAAAGTGTAATTCTAATCTACTTTGATTAATTAACAAACTTTGGGGCTTAAATATTACAAAAACAAGTTTAAATGCCAAAGCGTTACACTGTCCAAAGTTCATAAAGTGCAATTTACTGAGTTGATTACTCTTAAAATTACATCTTGCACATGATCCTTTTTATATTATAACGTGTTGTCGTTTAATATTACTATATGTTGTTATGGTGCTAACAAAATATTATTAACAACAATAGAATTTACACATTTAACATAAATATAATGAATAATAGGAGATTCTTTTGGGAAATTTGGTCTTCTGCCATTCCATGGAAAGATGTGGAAATCTAGTTCTATACATCATACTGTTTGGTACATATCTTATTATTTTATCAACATATATGTATTATGTTGGAGGAAAAATCATAAGGGCCCAATTTTTGATAATGCAAATAGGCCTAGCACGTTGTCCCGATTCAATTTAACGTTGCACGAATAAACACAAGTATATCACATGGATAATTAAAGACTCATTTGGTTGCCTACATTTTCGAAAGAGATAAACAGGAATCCAAGCGAGCCAATGAAAAGCTAGGGAAGTTTGTGTACAACTCAACTACTTTTTACTACTATAAATACAACTCTCACTCCGAGGCAAGGATGCATGTAGTTCTCAACCTCCGAAGAATTAATAAAAATAAGAAACTCTTTGTGGACGTCAATACTTAGGTCATCTCCAGAGGGCAATGCAAATGTATACATTTGCATTGTATTTTTCCAAACTGGGTAAGGGATTGTGCACATTTAGGAGAGAGAAAGTCTAACGGGTGTGCAAACTTACACGGCCGGAAGACATTGTGGAGGAGGGGGGGCCCACATCTGGGCGGCTAAAAGACATCCGCCCAGAATGTGGGCGGCCAAATGTCATCCCAAAATTTTTATGCCCCTTGTGCGGTAACCTTTCATCCGCCCAGAATTTGACCAGGTATAAAAAAAAATTAATTAGGCAAACGGTTTGAGGATAACGGTAATAAAATTATAACGGTAACAAAAAATAAAACGGTAACATTTATTTTTGTATATATACATTATGCACCCCTAGAATCTTTAACATCAAAACTTTGATATTTTATTTTCATTATTACCAATTCAAAAAATATTTCTATGGATACTCCTTCACAAAGTACTCCTCCAAGTTCTAGTCGACTACCAAATTTCACCCCACACGACGAGGTGTTACTTTGTCTGGCATATGTTAAATATTCTATAAATAGTCGTATGGGGACTAACTAATCACGAGCAACCTTGTGGGAAAAAATTACCAACGAATATAACACAAGCGAGGGTGTTATTTACAAACGAACCGAGAATGCGTTGCAGGGAAAATACCGAAAAATTAATGCTGAATGTTTGTTGTATACGTCGACTTTGTCCAAAGCTTACGGAACTGGGAAAGATAGCGGCACGACGGAGGTTACGTGGGTAATTACAATTAAATTGAAGTTATTTATTTATTTATTAGTAAATTCTTAAATTGTCATCACTAATGCGGGAATTTTTCATATAGATTGAACGAGCTAGAGATAACCTTTTAAGCAAAGAAGGTCATAAATTCAATTACGACCACTGCTACGAGGTGCTCAAGGACTTGCCAAAGTATTCCATGTCAACCACCGGTTCACAATATATGGATGAAGATAATAATGAGAGCTTGCTTCATTCGAACGACAACGAATCAAGGGAATTCAATAATGCTCTTAAAAGACCAGAAGGACGTAAAATGGCAAAACATAAAGGAAGGAAACGAGCGGCCGCCAACAGTGCGGCTACAAACACATCCCTTTTAGAGAACTCTGAAGAATTCAACACACTTTATGACAAAAATTCTGCGGAATCACAAGCAATCAGGAGAACTCTAAATGAAAAGATTGATGGTTTAATTTCAATCCGCACCAAAGAGTTTGAAGCTCAACTCCAACGTGACGAAGATCAGATTATTTACATGGATATAACTAAATTCACTCCCCAACAAAATGCCTTTCACGAGATGCGAATGAATCAGATAATGCATCGTCGGTCTCAAGCATATCGTAACTTCTTAGATTAGATAATTAGATTTGGCCGGGTTCTTTATGTAATCCAAATTTAGTAGTTATTAAATTTTGTACCAATGTTTATGAATGACTATTATTATCAAACCAAATTTTATTTATCACGAAGATAATTGTTATAATTGTCCATAATGGATAAAAAAGAAATTACAATCAAGTTGATGATTCTGCATGACGAATCCAAATGTGTTCCTTAAGATCGTCACGTAACTGGTTATGAGCTTCCTTGTTCCACATCTTTGCCTGACGCACCTGGTACTGATAATGGCCAGCGAGACTCTGCCTTCTTAAGCATGGGGGTGGGTCACGTAAGGGCAGGTCAGCTCGCCATGTCCCGTCACGCAACTCCTCCTCGACAATCATATTGTGTAATATGACACAAGCCTTCATAATTACACGTAAGTCTTTATATTCCCAAAAATTAGCCGGGTTCCGAATAAATTGGAACTGTTGTTGTAAGATCCCAAATGCCATTTCCACATCCTTTCGGGCTCCTTCCTGAGCTCGTGTAAACACCTTTTGTTTTTGAGTGACTGGTCTCTTGAAACTCTTAACGATAGTTGCGATAGGCGGATAGATGCCATCTGCAAGGTAGTAACCTGTGTCATATGTGTTTCCGTTTATTTCGAAGTGCATAGGGGTGCGATTTCCTTCTAGAAGTTCTTCAAACACGTGAGATTTGGCAAGAACATTCAGATCATTACATGCACCAGGCATCCCAAAGAACGAATGCCAAATCCAAGTATCATAAGATGCCACTGCCTCTAAAATAATAGTGGCAGCATGACAATGTCCTTGATATTGTCCTTTCCATGCATGTGGACAGTTATTCCATTCCCAATGCATGCAGTCAATGCTCCCAATCATCCCGGGGAAACCGTGTCGTTCATTTTCGGGCTGCATGCGGGCAATATCTTCGACTGTAGGTGTGCGATAATACTCCGGGCTAAACACCTTCACTATAGCCCTGCAGAACCGTTTTAAAGTCTCAATCGCTGTCGTCTCGGCTATTTTTAAATATTCGTCCTGTAAATCCTCGCATCCACCTTACGCCAACATACGAAGTGCACAAACAATCTTCTGGTGAGAGATTAATCCCATTCGTCCAACACAATCGGATCTCTGTATGAAATATGAATCTTTTTCACAGCATGCTTCTAGAATACGATTGAAGCTCGCCCTGTTCATCCTGAACCTACGTCTGAACATTTCTTCAGGGTAAGTGGGGTTCTCTTGGAAATAATCTTTCCATAAATTACGATGACCCATCTCTCTATCCCTATACACCGTTCTTCTCTCATGTATTTCCCTACCACTGTTTAGTAAGGACGATTGATATATTGCACTCTGCAATCTGTTGTGGATCGTGACGGCTTCATCATCTGAGTTAAGATCATAAGATTGGACGATCTGCGCTAATATCATCTCCTCTAGATCGTTGTTAGACATTTTTTTTATGGACTTGGGAAAAAATATTATATGAGTAGGAAATATCGTTATGCTCAATATCTATCTAAATCAATTATTTATAGTATTGAACGGTACTTGAAAAGAACCGCCCAAAATTGAACGGTAAATAATGTTCTTCTCACTTGTTCATGATGTGACCACTCGTACTTGGACGGTAAATAAAGAACAGCCCAAAATTGAACGGTAAATAACGCTCCTCTGACATGTTCATAGTCATTTTCAACTGACATATGATGTGACCACTCGTACTTGGACGGTAAATAAAGAACCGCCCAAAATTGAACGGTAAATAACGCTAATCTGAACATTTATTAGTCACTTTCAACTGACATATGATGTGACCACTCGTACTTGGACGGTAAATAAAGAATCGCCCAAAATTGAACGGTAAATAACGCTAATATGAACATGTTCATAGTCACTTTCAACTGACATATGATGTGACCACTTGCACTTGGACGGTAAATAAAGAACCGCCCAAAATTGAACGGTAAATAACGCTCCTCTTAACATTTATTAGTCACTTTCAACTGACATATGATGTGACCACTCGTACTTGGACGGTAAATAAAGAACCGCCCAAAATTTAACGGTAAATAACGCTCCTCTGAACATTTATTCATCCATTTACTTCCGTTTAAATAGCTATACTAACTTCAGATCATAAACTACAAAATGCATAACCAATTGTACATGCCTGATGAAGATTCACCCTCCTTAACCCATGTTCCCCTGAAAACTATGTCAGGGCAAAAACTTCCGTACTATAACTGGTCACCGCCTAAACAAGTTATGCGAAATGAATTCCTCTCAAGTGGGGGGATAAGAAGGATGCAACAGGTCAAGAAGAAAAATTGTAAGTCTAAAGCATCAACATCATTTGGAGATGACCATGATGAGGCGGGTCGCAACAATGTTGCACAAGTGTTGACTAACCCAGGGATCTACCAAGATCCCCATGGAGGGGGTTGGTTTGGTGAGAAAAGGGTGTTTGAAAACATCCCTATATGTACACTCCATTCCTTAGGCGATGTTAATCATGTGATGAAATGGTTAACTCCGACGAAAGGAAATATTCCATGGGATGATCATTTGAAATGGCCTAGGTTATTTGATAGACGTTGTGATTTGGAGTGTTATTGTCAGTGGCATTGTTTACTTGTGCCACAGGCAAAATCGGCAACATATTGCAAAGTTGTAAAGAAAGATAATGAAAAATGCATTCGTTTATTGGAACGCGAAATTGCACAGATGGAGAAAAGGCTAGAGCGGTGGCATTCTAAACATTTGATAAATACTGAACTCGACGATCCAATTTATGAATCGGATTCGGAACTCCCTGATTACAAAGGTCTAGATTCGGACTTGGATTTTGTACATCATCTACCTAACATGTTGATGGGGGATGGGAATGCCTTATGTTGTGTTCCGTGGTTGCATAGGAAATAAAAAAGATAAGATTATGTAATTTTTTTATGTTTTTATATGTTAGTATTAATAAATTATAGTTGGTATTAATGACACACGTTAGTATTAATAAATTATAGTTGGTATTAATGTCACATGTTAGTATTAATAAATTACAGTTGGTATTAATGCCACATGTTAGTATTAATAAATTATAGTTGGTATTAATGTCCATGATTGTAACATAAAATAGTAAATGGAAAATACACTGGAAAATTCCATCGTATGGAAAATACACTGGAAAATTACATATGGAAAATACACTTAAAAATGCAATTTACATTGGACGTCCTCCCTCATATTGGTCATAAGGAAATGTGTTGAAAATCCCAAAAACGTCATCGGCAAGAGATGGTTGAGAAGACGATCCTAAAGGATCTTGGGAGCGTGGTTGTGAAATATTGGGAGAAGCACTACGATATTCATCTCCATATATATATGGCGGTGTACGTTGCGGAATGGGGTAGTGTTCCGGGGCCGAACTCGATCCCGCACCGCGTAGAATTGCAATTTCTTGATCTTTCTCACGAATTTGCCTCTGCAACATAGTCTCTCGTTCTAACGTTAAGGACCTTGTTTTTCGGATGAAGTCCTCTCTATAATAAACCATATCACGCCATTGTTCGCGTGAGTAAAATTCAGCCGGAGCCAAGTCATTCGGCGCACTTGGTGGATCTACCTGAATAAATGTTGTGCCAATTCCACTCATATGTGTTACCTCAAGTTCCCGTGATAACGGTATCAAACTCGAGGAAGAAGGTTGACCCTGTGTGTTGTACGAATGTGGAGCTTGCCATCTATCTGTCGGTGCGATGGGTACTCGTAAATCATGTGGTACCATCGAGGCAAACCCAACCCCGTCATGGTTCTGCCACCGAATTAACGAAGGTAATATTGGACCCTTAGTTACAGCTCTCCAGTATGTAAGCCATTCATCCTGCCCTGTGATTGTTACATTAGCAATTGCAGGTTGCCAATTGCCAATATGTTGCATATATATATTAAGAGGAATGAATGCCATTGGATATAGTGGGTTATTTGGGATAGCAATGTGGCTTGTCATTTGACGGTAACAACGGTCTCCGAGATACCAACTCCCACCTAATTCCGGATCAAAGAGCATGTACCGTCTCTGAGCAAAATCATGAGCAATTGCAGCAGCAGGAAACTCGTTTTGCGACAATTCCATAAACGGTTGCCATATAATTGACTCGGGTGATCGCATTTCAAGCTGCTCCTGCATGACTGAACTTTTAAAACGCATTTGTCCCTGGACATTATCGCGATTATTGATCCCCCATCGTAAAATACGCGACCATCTTTCGACTGCATCATTGTGCAATAGGGGAGCCATGGTGTGGAGGTACTCGTAACCGTAATACTGCGATTTATAAGAATAAGCAATTAATAAATTTTTATTATCATATAATAACTATATTTATATTATTTGAAAAAAATGAAATATTAACTTCGTAAATACTTTACCTCTCTAAATTGCCAAAAACAATTAACCGTTTTCTGGACATTTGCAGCACATGCGTCTAGTGCGTAGTAAACTCGGGCAAGAATGGCAGAACCCCAATCTTTCGCAGCCATGTCATTTATGTCGTCTAAATAAGTTTCCCAATCCACAAACACTGTATTGTGTCCCGTTGGAAAAAATATGGAACTCATGACATAAACAATAAAAGCTCGAGCGATTTGATTCGCGTTCGCTAATCTATGATGCGGATCTTGTTGGCGCCAATGCAACATGTATTGTTTTAGCGTTGCACACGAAATATTTCGTCCTTTGTACTGTGGGTGGCCTATTCCAGGATAATATAATTCAAATATTTCCTCCACCGTAAAAGGACTAGAATGAGGAAATGGTGGCAAAATTGGATTGGTACCAATTTCAATTCCTGAAACGGTTAAATTTTACAATGATTAAAAGTTGCAAATATGATATATAAATAATTAACATAAAAAAAGTGCGTAGCAATATATTGATAAATTACCGGTTAAATGAAAAAAATCAAACGGGGTGATCCCCAATTCCACTGATGGTAGCTGAAATGTGTGTGTTCTCTCCGACCACCTACTAATTAAGGCACCGGTCATTTGGTTATCTGAGTTGGGATAAATTTCATTGAACAAATGACTGAACCCGAAATTATTTATGGCGTCTCGGACTGCAGGAACGTCGGATAAACTTGCGTACACTTCAATCGGACCTTGTACACTACCACGCATGTGAAATTGACTATCATTTACTTGTGCGTTAGGATCAATAATTGTGTCCGTCGCACGAGGTGTTTCGTCAGATAATCGAAATAAATTTCGATAAACGATTGGTAAATTGGGTGGTGGAGGTGGGTTTTCATTTGGTTTGGCCTTTTTGCCACACCATTTTCTTTGAATGTGAAACATTTTGATGACTAAATAATTTGGTACAAAGGTATTTTTTTTTTGAATGAAAGATATATTGTGGGTATGATAAAAAATGAAGGTAGATGTGTGATTTATATAGGTTTTTTTTTATCATAACGGATAGTTTTTTTATAACGGTTGAATTATAACAGCTGGATTTTTAACGGGCAGAAGTGGTACCTTGGGCGGACAAATGTCACACGCCCAAACCTTGGGCGGACAAAAGTCACACGCCCAGCCCTTGGGCGGACAAAAGTCACACGCCCAGATTGATTTTACACATTCCCCACTGTGACAACCGCACTCCACAACCAACCCAAAAAATCTAAATTTGCATTGTTTGTGCATCTTCCATTGGAGATGGCCTTACCGAACCATATAAATATTGGGTCTGTGATTAAATTTCTTACTCTTTTATTTCCTTTGCTCTTTAGAATCATAAATTATGATTTCTTCCACTCACATTTTCTTTTGGCACTTCCTCCTCTTCAAAAATTCAATTACTTTTGATGCAAGTTTTCAGTGCTTCTATTACTGTCCAACAAAGTATGGGCTAATCATGGATGTGTAAATGTTTTTTTTTTGGTTACAATGAGGAAAAGAAAACAAACAAAGCCAAGAATTATAGATTTAGAAGTTATGAAGTGGAGGGAAGAGACTGAAGATTAATGATGAATACCCTTGTCTTGTGCAAGCGGACAAGGTTAACTTCACCTCATCACCACACGGATTTCCACAAATAGGTACAATGTTGGGGGAGAGGTACTCTCTTTTGGGCATTTCAACAAACATTCTAAATGTTTTTTTTTGTGTGTGTGTGATTTGTATTCATGAATATAAGATAGATATCCATTATCTTCTTTTGTATCTGATGCCAAGCAACATGCAAAACAATGAATGGAAATGAAAGGTGAGAAATTTGATAACAATGATGATAATGAACCTCCACGGGTGCACCATATAGTAACATTATTGATGAGATAACAGTCGTGTGTAATTAATATGCAAGCGAGTGGGCATGTAGCTAGGTAGGTAGATATATAACGGAAGAGTGGGTTGAAGAGATTGCTTGTTTCAGTCAACATATCTGACAGTAAGAGCTAAACTAGTGATTGCATCAACAGCCAACGAACTCACAAGAGATCTCATTTTTAAACAAGAGGGTTTAAGATAAGGATTTCAATTATTTTTTAAAAAAGTAGGTTTAAGATGCTATTAATTCGTATTTTTTTTTAGTTAAAACATGAATGTAACACTTCATGATATGCTATAAAAAAAAATAACAATGTGACACTACACGTTTTGTACTATTTTACTCCATACCAATATCATTCATATAAAACACGACAAAACGTAATAAAGAGAATTTCTTAAATTTTATGCTTAATCAATGAAAACAAGCACGATAACATGCTTTATCGTTTTGATACGAACACAACAAAAAAAAAACTTTAAATAAAAAACACAAACCCAAAACAAACAGAATAACTTATACGTGAATTTCGAGTTTTCTATAAATTCATTCATGTGGCTAATATATAGACCTAGGGGTAAGGTCAATTAGGTGCAAGTGCATCTTTTTCCCAACTAGTACGGTAACCAGGGTTTGGGTATGGCAGTACCCACCCCACGTGGGCAATGCAGTCATTTTTTTTTCCATGTCGGAGGCTGAAATGAAAAGCCACAAAGGAGAATCCAACAAATAGAAAAAAAACATGGGGGGGTGTCAGTGTGTAGACTATAGAGCATGTAGCTTTCGACACCTTTTAGGCTTTGCGTGTGATTGCTATACTAGAGTGGAAAACCGCACACTCCATTACCACTCAAGGGGTTATAATTTTAGGAACGATTCCAAATGATAAGAAATTGATTTAAAATTAATACGATATTTTGTATTCTTGTCATGTTTTTTTTATATAAAGTTGTGTCGTATCGTGTTTATGTTTTAATTATGAGTGGTGTCGTATCGTGTTATCGTGTCTTTTATACCTGAAATTTAAGAAATTATGATTGTCGTGTCGTGTCCTGTCGTGTTATTTTTTATTCGGATCATGTTCGTGTCAGCTAAAAAATATACGAATTCGTGTCGTGTCGTGTTCGTGTCCGAAAAAACTTGTCGTGTCGTGTCGTGTCAAAACACGATCCGTTAACTCGAATTGCTACCCCTACCCCACTCCCAACCCTTCGATCTCGACTGTACCTGAACAAATTTGCATGATTTGAACTTGTGATCGACTGTAATAAGATTGTTTCTGGTAGGGGTGTTCGCAGTCCGGTCCGGTTCGATCCGATCCGATTTTGAGGTATTTTTAAAATCGAACCGCATTAATCGGTCCTAAAAAATTATAGACCGAAACCGGACCGAAATAATCGGTTTCAGTCCTATTCGATTTTCAAGCGGTCCGTGTTCGGTCTCGATCCTATTCGGTCCAATCCATATAAAACATCACATATTTTTTTTAATTGAAAAAGGCACATTTTTTAAAAAAACAACATTTCTCCTTAAAAAAACACCACTTGTAAAAAAAACATCATTATTTTTAAAAAAATGATAAAATACCAAAAAGTTTCTAAAATATTTTTTAATACACATTTAGTCCAAGTCTTTTATTTTGTACTAAAAAGTTTCTTATTCTCTTATTTTTAAAGGTTCCTTGCTAGAGGCATAGTATCTTTAAAGATCCGTGTCAGCGGCATGGTAAAGTTTTTTTGGCATGATGAATGACTTTTTGGTGCAAAATAAAAAGGCTTGGACTATACAAGTATTAGAACAAGTTTAAGGAACTATTTGATATATGCTCCTTTAAAACACAACACATTTTTTTATATTGAGACAACACTGTTTTTTAAAATAAAAATAAAAACAACACTATTTTTTAGGCAAGGACAAGAGTACATATCTTAATGGAATAAGCTTTCCTCTTGGAGAATAGTAATGCCACACACTAATTTTATTTATTATCTTATCAGCTAAAGAATAAAAATAGGATAATATTAGGCCTATCCATTTTTATTACCCCTTTTGTTACCCCCGACTTCAAAGTGTTGTATATTTCTTTGTCTTTACTTGTATAGGTCCCGCCAGGGCATAAAAAATAAAGGAAAGTACAACACTATCATGCCGGGATACCAAAAAGGGATAGCCCTAATGTTACCCATAAAAATAAGCTATTTGCTTCCTACAAAAAATCAATAGAAAGTTTAGGTATGCAATGGGAAGAAATCAAGCATGAAAAACAATAGACACTGAAAGTTTAGGCAGCGTGTGTAGTGTGTGTAATGTAGATAGTTATCTTGGGTTTATATATATATATATATATATATATATACAGTCCTGCTCTTGTGCGGACTAATCCGTATTTTAAGAATGCGGACCGTACATGTGTCGCGTAAAGGCGCGCCTAGAAATTACCGCCTAAATTATAGGCACACTCTCTCTCTTTTCTGGGCTCACCGCCAGGTGACACATGTCCGGTCCGCATTCTTAAAATGCGTACTAGTCCGCACAGGATCATTATTATATATATATATATATAGCGGTCCGATCCGGTCCGGTCCAAAATCGTTTTTTATAATTCAGAGCCGAGACCGACCCGAATTATGCGGTCCTATATATTTTTGGACCAAATTAAAAAAACCTGCAAAGTATATTCGGTTCGGTTCGATTTTTTCGGTCTATTCGGGTTCGTGCACACCCCTAGTTATTGGAATATTTTGGGAGGTGAATTAAGTTGTTTCTCAGTTCAATGTTCGGCACTATCAAATTATTAATTGACCAGTGAAAGCCACGGATAGCAAATGAGAATTAGTCGAAGTGCGCATAAACTGACTCGGACACCTCATGTTATACTACAAAAAAAAACATAGGTATTTACATTCATTTTTTGTTTGGCTTACAAAACTTTGGTGGGCAAGCGTGCCGAAGGGAGAACCAAATAAATTTATCAAATATGCTATTAGAATCGAATTTTTTATCGAAAGTGGAGGGACCGAATTAGGTAGAGAGTTTTTATTGGTTGGTTTTTGGGGTCTACGCTAGTGGGACTAAAGAATCTACCAATAGCATGCCGTCATGTGTGATTTCAGTCGAAATTTCAGTCAAATTTTCGGTTCTAATAGAAGAGCTCTAAATTTATTAACAAATTCATAAATAAAGTGATGTGAAAAGTGACACTAAAAACCATATCACAATGTAAGACATACATATTTCATCCTCATAAATAGAGCTACGTGTACATTCGATGATGATATATGTCACTAAATGGAGATGAGGGTTACAAATTAAAAAGACATTTTATTCCTTTTCCATACATACAATAATATTTCTTCTTTCAAAATAAAAAAATTTCTCTAACAATGATAAAAGTGTTGGAAATAATAGTAGAGAAGGCACCAAGCATATAAAAAAAGCTTAGAAATAGAGATAATAAAAAGCTATAGCTTTATAATGTGAAACGAATGAAATGCTACTAAAAAACATTGATTATTATAAGAATAATTTTTCTAAGATTGTTCATAGTATAGGCTTTTTTATATTTTAGGTTAGTTTGGTGTATTCCGTTACAAATCCCCATGCACCGTCACAACGAGCTGAACTCGAGCATCTCCAAGTTTAAAGACTTTCCCACATCCCATAAAGGTATAAAGTAATTTAGAGTTTGAATTAATTTACAGAATTATTTTTGGGGTGTTTATTTTTATCAAAAATGATCAGGGCTTTTTATTTTCGAACAATATTTTTTTAATATCGTTGAACGAGATTATGACTTCGTTAGAAGGGTCGTTCAAAGGTTTTATCTAACAAGCTTCAATCGAGGGCGTACTGTTTTGGCTATCAGAAGGTCGTTTGAAGCTTGTTCAAACGAGATTGCTTCTTCGTTCAAATGAGAATTTATTTCGTTCAAAGGAGTTGCAGTTTTCGTTCGAACGAGTCTCGAATTTGATTCAAACGAGCCAGCCACCTTGAAATTTTTGAACACCCGATAAATACTTGTTTCATGTTTAGTTTTTCTAATACTTTTACCAGATCTATTTATGCACATACTTTGCAAAAGTTCTTCACTTTTTGTGTGATAAAAATACTATGTAATTCACAAACAAACATCATGAATATTTAGTTTCGTGAATTCGTTTAAACCTTAGAAAGTTTTGTATCCTTATTTACACTTTTGTAGATAATGCATCTCCATGGCTAATTTTTGATACCTGAGGGAACTCACTACTGTAAAAAAAGGCTGAAGCGAAAAAGAGAGGACTGCTGCCTCCTGATTGTTGCGAGGATCATAGTTATTCTTTATAGATTTACGAAGATTAGCACATTATAATTGTGGTGGTTATCAAGTAGTCCATAAGTCGATTGTCTTGTAATATTTCTAAAGTGATAAAAAATGTTTTACCGGGAATGAGTTTTTTCTTGAAACTTTGCCTTTGTTGAATTTTTGGTTTGCTTTATATGTCTTATCACATAGATGTACATTTAGGATAAAAAGATAAAATTGCTTTAAGATAAAAAAATAAATTGTAAGAATAAATATGTGTTTGTGACCATCCTTGTCGTGCACGTTTACTTCTGCATTCATAAGTGGTATTAGAGTCTTCCACTCTTACAAGTGGTCTCATAGCATACTTACCAGCTTTCTCAAATTGGTATCTGAGAAGGTTGCACTAAGTTTTCATGTTAGATCCTTGTTTAGTGTTATTTTAGGGTGGTTGATTTGTTCATATCTCTTGCTTTGTTTTTTCTTTCGATGGATTCTCATCTCTCTTAATTTGTTCATCTTTCTAAAGTTTAATAAAAGAATTGAAATTCTTAAAAAAGAAAAATTTTCATTTAAAGTTGCTATAGATATTTTGCAAACTACTCAAAGTCAAAGAGATTTCTTTCATAAGAAACTTGTGGACATGGATCGTGATTTTAAATTTTAAAATTTTACAAGAAAGAGACTGATGATAAAGTCTGATTTTTAGAAAAAGAATTAGAGGACTTTAAAAATTCTAGGGTTAATGTATGTACCATTGAGTATAGTGTTTTGATTAATTATTTTAAGGAACGTAAGAAGACCCTTAGGGATAAGTTTTCTCACATTGAGTGGGAGCGAGATAACCTTCTAGGAATGATTGTACATATGAAGAAGGAGTCCCTAAAATTGGAAGAGTCAAATTCCTTGCTTGAGTCTAAAATGTTGAAGTTAAAAGATGATTTAAAAGACTCGAGTAGTTTTAATAGCGATGGCACTGGCTCATATATTTCTAGTACTTCCAATATCAAATCGAAGACCATTGTTTATTTTAGAGGGTCAACCAAATCAAAGCATGTCATAAAAGCTCAACCCATAAGTAAAATTTCTCATATTTACACATGATCGCATTGTGTTAGGAAAGGTCGCCTTAGGAATTTTTGTTATGATCTTGGAAGAGGCCCTCGAAAGTTAAAGTCTAGTGTCCCTTTGGTCCCTGAAACTCGACGAGTTAGATATACATCTATTTGCATTAGGAAATCCGTTTTGGAGGAGCTAGATGTTAGACTTGTTGATTCTCACATGCTTGCACGTGATTCTTCTTATGCTAAAGCTACTACTTGCTCGAATATAACGTATAGTTCGCTTAGAAGCTCCAAGATGATGAATAAGAAGATTATGCGTGAACCTTGAGATTAAAGTAACCTCACACATTATGCCCGAGTGAGAATTAGTGATATGTCAATACTCCCACCATGATTCTAAAAAAACTTTCTTCAGCTTTAGCAATTCCATCTTGCAATGACAACTTCTTATTTGTATTCATAAGAGTAGATGAGGTTTTGCAATTCAACATGTTAAACTTCTTAAGCAGATCCATCGCATATTTTTCTTAGTAAATGAAGATCCCTTCTTTTCTTTGTTGTACTTGAATAGTAAGAAAAAAATGCAGCAGCCCCAAGTCTGACATCTCAGCTTCATGCATCATGCACTGCTTGAATTCCTTAATGAGAGTTTTAAAACAAGATGCATATATAATATCACATATAATGAGAATTTCACCAGGATACAAAACCTCAACATAGAATGTTGGTTCACTATCACTCCTATGGAAGCCATTTTGATGAAGATATTTCTCAATCCTGCTTACCATGCTCTAGGAGCTTGCTTGAGTTCGTGCAACGTCTTTTTGAGCTTATACACTTTCGCTACTTTGCCTTCAACAACAAACCTTGGTTGTTGTTCCACATACAAATCCTCTTCCAAAAAACCATTTAGAAATATAGACTTAACATCAAACTGGAAACACTGGTCATTTATATTGAGCAGTTATCGCTAAAACTATTCGAGCGGTTTCAAATCTTACAATCGGGTTGAAGTTATCGAAGTAATAAGTACCTTTTTGTTACACGTATCCTTTTGCAACCAGCCTTGCTTTAAACTTTTGCACCATTCTGTCTTGATTGAATTTAACCTTATAGACCTATTTAACATAGATCGCTTTCTTCTCACGTGGCAAGTCAATAAGTTCCCACGTACCATTCTTTTCAATTGTAGTGATTTCCTCTTGCATATAGTGTTACCATTCCTTTTTTCCTAGTGCTTCTTCATAGCTAACATGTTCTGAACTTAAGAGAGAAAAAGTGCATGATTCATAAATCTCAGTTAAGGATCAATACTTATGAGGAGGACTATTAAAGCCCAAAATGGAATCTGAATTGTTATTGCTCACAATTTCAGAATTCCTTAGAGTAGACCTCACGAATGAGCCCGATGATATTGAAGCCCTTGAAGAAGAACTCCCGAATTAGCTTAATGATGGAAAACATTGAGGTGATAGTTGATTCTCCATTTCTTATGTCGGCTCGACTACATCCTCAACAAATGGCACTTGCTGATTTTGTTCTCCTTCCCAATTTTAAAAACTATTTTCATCAAATACAACATCTCGACGAATAAAAAAGTTCCCATTTTTTGGATTATACAACCGATAACCCTTAGTTTCATTATTATACCCCACAAAGATGAATTTCTCACATTTTTTATCGAGCTTTGAATGGTCATCATAGTCAATCAAGGAATAAGAATGCAACCAAAAACCTTTAAATAACTTACTTTGGGTTTTTGTTTCCACCAAGCCTCGAATGGAATCATGTTTTAGACGGATTTTATTGGAGATATGTTGATAAGAAATATCAACGTAGCTACTTCCTCAACCTAGAATTCATTGGGCAGCCTTTTCTCATTCAGTATACTTCTAGCCATCTCCACCACCGTTCAATTTTCCCTTTCGGCAACACCATTTTGTTCTGGGGTTTTTTCTCACTATTATATGCCTTTAAATCCCTTTTTGCTTCCAAAAAATGGTGATTTCATTATATAAGAACTCCCCCCCTCTGTCGGTGTGAAGGGCTTTCAGAACCTGCCCACTTTCCTTTTCTGCAAAAGCCTTAAATTCCTGAAACTTTACAAACGCTTCTGATTTGCAAGAAGGGAAGCACACCCAACTTATATGAGTATAATCATTCATAAAGAGTAAAAAATATCTACTCTTATTTAAGGATAATGTTCTTATTAGACCATATATATTATTATAAACAATTTCAAGGGGCTTCTTAGCTCTCCAAGATTTTGCAACTGAAAATGGTAGCGTGTGTTGCTTCCCGTAATTGCCTCATTCACACACATCATCAATGCAATGTATTTAGGGTGAACCAACCTCAATATTCTCCTGATTAAATAATTTCATCCCATTAAAATTCAAATGATACCATATTGTAAATGCCAAAGTCTGGAATCATATTTAACATTAGTAACTAATGCACACTCATTCAAACATGAAAGATCAAGGTGAAATATCATATTCTTAGTCATATGAATCGTAACAATAGGCTTATAAAATATGTTCTTTTCCTAATTTCACACACATCATTCTCAAATAAAACTGAATATCTTTTTTTGACCATTTGACCTACACTTAACAGGTTATGCACTAAATGAGGTGAATTGTAAACATCACTAATTGATTTTGTAATACCTGACTTAGTAGTCGCTCCAATACTTCCTTTGCCTTCAATATGTTGTGCCTTATCATTACTAAGATGGACTTTTGACTTTGTACATTCATCAAAGTCACGAAACAAACTCTTATTTCCTGTCATATGGTTATTACAACCACTATCTAGAAACCATATATCATTCATACTTTCTTTAGGTTCTATATATGTAAGAAATAAATTATCTTCCTCATGTTCTTATTTAGCAAAGTTGGCTTGCTATTGAGCCTAGTTTGGGAAGTTTGATAAAATGTGTCCATGTTGCCTACACGAATAACATGGCCTTCCTTGATGATCTTGTCTTTGGTTGCCTCTACCACTATTTTGATGACCCCATTCAATTCGATCACATCCTCTTCCTCGACCACGATAACCTCCTCGACCTCATCTTCTTCATGCATATCCAAGACCACCTTCACCAGACCTTTGACTAAAATGCCTATTCCACATTCTTATTTTCTGCCCTGTTCATTCTATCTTCATGAACTAAAAGAGATCCCATTAAGTCATTCATAGAATAAATACTCACATCCTTGTTGGATTCTTCAATAGTAGTAACTACGTGATCCCACTTAGTAGGAGGACTTTGTAAAATATTTTTGACAACCTTTTGATAAAAAATATTGTCACCAAAGTTCTTTATTTGATTTATAATAATAGATACCCGAGATTTGAAATACTATACCGATTCGTTACTTTTCATAAAGAGTGTTTCGAACTCTATGGGCAATATCAAAAGTTTTACCATAGTTACTTAGCTAACCCCATGTAACTCTTTCTTCAAAATTACCCACGCGTCCTTCAATCTGGTGGAATTTACAAGATGGGGAAATATAGCCTCCATCACAGCTTGTTGCAAAACAAGTAGAGCCTTTGCATCCTTCTTGCGAAGTTCCATCACATCTCCTGTTGTCTATGCGTAACCAGACTCAACCAACTCCCACAAGTCTTGTAATATGAAAAATGTCTTCATCTTAATGTTATATAATCCATAATTTTCTCTGTTAAAAATTGGCACTAAGGATTGAGATTGTGAAACATTGAGATACTTCATTAATCCACTTTGAAGTTTTTTAATAAACACTCGGTTGGAGCAAATCTCCAAAGAAATACAAAATGTATTCCCAACTTGATCAAATCTAGCTCTGATACGAAAACTGTTGGAAATAGCTGTAAAGAAGGAAACAAGCATATAAAACAAGAGCAAAAATAGAGATAATAAAAAGTTACTGCTTTATAATATGAAATGGATGAAATGCCCTACAAATTTCTACTGCTCAAAAACATTAATTACACACCTTATTTATAGACTAAATCATATCCATAAAGACCACTAAACTAGCAACTAAGTCTTACAAAATAGGACATAACAAACTACTACTACTTAGTTGTTAGCTAACGACTACTGGATTAGTCTTCTAGTTAAACGAGAATGTCGCCACCTGAATTTATCACGTGTTGTATCAATTCCTATCAAAAATACCCTCTCAAATTAAACTCATAAAATGGTATATGGTTCTCTTTAAAGGAAAAATCATACCCCCAAAACAAACTTTAAATACCCTCATTTAAAGTTGCATACAATATTTTTTCCTTTCTAAATCAATACACATTCTCACTCTTTTCTCTGCTCGTATATCTCTTTTTCTCTTGGATGATTTTATATTCTGAATTCTCCTCTCTTTAAACATAGTCAAATAGAGGCTCCACAATTACATATAATATGTATGGTGGAGTGATGGTGGAGGTTCCATTAAAGAGATAATGGAGATTATGGCAATAACATGCTGATAGTGGTTGAAGAAAGGATGATGGTGGTGGGGTTGCATATATTACCAAATCAACAATCTCCACATTAGCGAGATATGTAAGGGACCCATTATATAAGGTCAACTGTACCACCAAAAAAGGAACAATAATCATTTCCGAACGAAAAAAAATTATTAAAGAATTTTGGTTAAGTTTGAGTCCTCCTTAAACCTAACCTCCAGCGTACTCTTCAATCTATGCATTTTTTGCTCAGCCACAAGAATGCATCAACCATCTCTGTTATACCCATAATACCGCCTTAGGTACCCTTGAAATCTCCAAGTTTGACATAATTTCTATCAACCTTTACCAACTGCCAACAAACCATTGATTGGTGATGAAAAATTATCTTTTTATTCTCTATGGAGAATAGGATATTGATAATTTTCCCCTGCGTAAAAAAATGACCAAATGCTTGCCTCTCACACACATTCGTGGTACTTGAATGTTCTATCTTTTTGACACTAATATTATCACAACTCAACATCACGGTGTTCCCCCATAATGTTATGTATCCCCCCCTACAACCCTTTTGGAAAAAAAAATCGTTACTCTTTAAAAAATAATGCAAGCCTCACTTACCTCCTTATTTGTAAAAATCCAAATGTCGGGTTTTGGAAATTAACTATTTTCACATTTAAAAATGTTGATCTTCATTTATATAAAAAATTATTTTTATCAGAATTTTAATCGAATTTAAATTAAGAGAGTTTTACATTTAATAGAAACATGAGAAAATTTACAGATGCAGGTGATCCGAACCGGTTTGCAGGGTGAGACGAACCAGTTCGCTTGACTGTTTTAAAAAAATAAAACTATTTTATTTAGAGTTGTGAAGGACTCAAATTCTTTTTGGTATAAAAATACAAAGTGACGGGTTTGGAATTTTTGAAATATATTTTAGTCTTCTCCAAAAGTAAGAACCTCTCATATTTTTTATCCTCCCTTTTCTTCCAAACCTAAACCCTTTATACTCAATTTTCAACTCAATATTTGAAGAACTTGATCAAGATTTCTCAACATCGTTCAAGAACGTTTTTTTATTATTTTCTTGAGACGAACTCAACCATCAAATCAGATTCTTCAAATGATTTTTACACGCAGTATTATGCGTTTTAAATGTTGTCTAAACACTAATAATCATTTTTTTTCCTAAAATAAATTAGAGAGACTAATTATAAAAAGCAAAACTAAATTTAAGACTATTTTTATTCAAATCTTTAATACGAATTAAGTCTCAAAACCTTGCATGCTTAGATTAGAGGTTGGGATTCCGTAAGAATTTATGACATTAGCATGTAGAATAAATAATAGGCATGTTGTAAATTAATTTTGATATGTAAAACCACATTAATTATGTGCATCGTGTAGAGTATGGATTTATTATTATATGCTCTCCAAAAACATATATGCATGTGAATAGAAATTCTATAACTAGATGAGAAAACGAGTTGTTTTAATTAAAAGGACATAATTTTAATAAGTATTGATTTTGCGATTATTTTAAAGAATTGTCATGATAAGATAAAAATATGACTTATGTGAATTGTTATTGTAATAATAATTTGACACCGCGGGGGATGACGGTATTGTTGGGGTAGTTAGAGATCTCACCTTATTTTAGGTTGATTGTTAGGTATGAAACTAGTAGGTAGGCCTTAGTTATGGTAACTCTTTCAATGTATCGAACTAAATAGCCTGGGTTTGCGGAAGAATGATTCCGGGGTGGGGCTAAATTGTACGTCATTTTCGTTGGATATTTAGCATATGTGTGATGCTAGGTAGTAGCTAGTGGTAATTATTCTTGCTAACTGATAACCTAGGATGCAATTGCGTTTTGGAGACCTTTGAGTATAGGATTAGGGGTTGTTTGAGGAATTATGCTCGATAAAAGGACGGGGCTAATAATAAATAATGAGAACTTGAAAGAATTGATTATTAATACCTAAGACTATTAAAATGAATTTGCATCGTGAGTATGTACATGGGTGACAGAATACGGGCCGAATGGTCATAGCGACTTGGGTGTTTGTTAGTGTCACGAGTTTGTGCAGAGCTGGCAGAATAGGGGCTGACTGGATATAGTGACGTGTTGTGCATAGGACCTCACGAGTATGTGCAGAGCTAATAGAATATGGGTTGACTGACTACAGTGAGGGGAATGAGTGTGATGTATTGGAACTTAAGCACGACAAGAGTGTATGCAGGGCCGATAAGGGTCGACTAACCATAATGGTGTTGCATGAATATAAATAATTAGATAATCTAATAAAGTAAGGATAAGAGCTAGTGTTTAAATTATAGTTGAACTGGAATAATTGGACTTAAACAATTGTGGTGAATTATTTAGGTGGATCGATGGTAGTAGTTTATTTTTACTCGCATGTTAAAGTATCTCGTTTGATTTAAAATACTTTATTGAGACGTTTATCTTGTATAATGCTATTGTATGGGTTCCCGGACCCTAATTGAGAGGAGAAACTACTGTTCATGCAATGGGCTATGATCCATTGTATTGACTAACATTTCATGTATAGTTACTCGAGTAGCTTCATAAGATGCATTGGAGATCTTTAGAGAATAGCTGGACCTTTTTTGTATTTTCTTTACTAGTTTATATTTACTTTTCATTCTGTCGTTTATATTATGAGACTTTCATTTATGGATTTGGTAGGTCAATCGGTTCCACAGTTATTTACGGTTATAGACAGATACTTAATATTGGATTACATCATTTGAGTTTTAAAATAAAATTAGTGTTGGATTTATTTTGGAGATTAGAATGTTGATGTATATTATTGGTTGGATGATTTTATAAATTCGTCGGATTTAATTGCATTATATCTTGTGAATTATGGTTTTAAATATCTCTTATTGATCTCACATACTAAGAATAATATTTTATTTAGTGACGTACGACATAGTTTGGCAGCGACCGATGCCAGAGTGCGCGGGGTGTTACAGATGGTATTAGAGCATGGTCTTAGGCCTCGTAGGTTGTGAGTCCGTTTAGTTTCTGCATTACCGATCTTTGATTTTTTTTTGATTCATACTTCTTAAGGTATTGGGCCTAGCATATGTGTTAACGGTGTTTCTTGGAGATAGGAAGTTTTGTATTAAGGACGTTATAGGCATTGAGGTTAAAAGTAGTAATCTTGATGTGAGGATCCTTAAAGTTGATTTTGGAGACGATATTTATTTGGCAGATTGTTAGTATAAATTTTGTATGTATCTAGAATCAATGCAATATTGAGATTTGATTTGATAATTTAAGCGTTGCGATGACCTTTGGAGATCGAATCGAGTGGTAATTCATGAGGGATCGTGATACGCCGTTATTTTTCATAGTTATGTCTACATATATGGTTAGAATATATATATATATATATATTGTACTTATATATTGTATTTTTGTTCATGGGGTAGGTGCGTGTGAAATTGGGTGTATGGGCATCCAATCGTGACATTTTACGAGTAAGCATATATAAGCCTTAGTTTATTTGTGCGATTTTACATTTGCGCTTCATCGAATTTCTAGAATGAAATTTCTAAGCTAGTTGGGAAGTATGTAACAACTCGTGTTTTTTTAAACTAAAATCTGTTGGGAATTTAAAATTTCGAGTAAAATAAATTTTGGGGAATTAATTATTTTCGCATTTAAAAATGTTGATCTTGATTTATATAAAAAAAGGTTTTTTTATCAGAGTCGTAATCGAATTTAAATTAAGTGAGTTTTAAAATTTTATAGAATCAAGGGGTAATTTTTGGATTCAGGGGATTCGAACCGGTTCATAGGCTGAGCCGAACTGGTTCGCTTGGTTTCTTTTAAAAAAATAAACTATTTCATTTAGAGTTGTGTAGGAGTCATATTATTTTTGGTATAAAAATACAAAGTTACGGGTTTAGGGTTTTTAAAACACATTTCAGCCTTCTCCAAAAGTAAGAACCTCTCATAATTTTCATCCTCTCTTTTCTTCCAAACCTAAACCCTTTATACTCAATTTTTAACTCAAGATTTTAAAAACTTAATCAAGATTTTTCAAGATCGTTCAAGAACGTGTTTTAATTATTATCTTGAGAGGAACACAACCATCAAATTAGATTCTTCAAATAATTTTTACAGGTATGAATACTTTCATTATTCCCCTTTAGTATTACGCATTTTAAATGTTGCCTAAACACTAATAATCATTATTTTCTTAAAATAAATTAGAGAGACTAATTAGAAAAAGTGAAACCAAATTTGAGACTGTTTTTATTCAAATATATAATACAAATTATGACTCAAAACCCATGCATGCTTAGATTAGAGGTTGAGATTCTGTTATAATTTATAGCATTCGCATGTAAAATAAATCTTAGGGATGTTATAAATTAATTTTGACATATAAAATCACGTTAATTATGTGCATCGTGTATAGTAGAGATTTATTATTGTATGCTCCCCCAAAACAATATATGAATGTGAATAGAAATTCTATAACATGATGAGAAAACAAATTATTTTAATTAAAGGGACATAATTTGGATAAGTGGTGATCTTGCGATTAATTTATAGAACTGTTATGATAAGATAAAAATATGCCTTATGTGATTTGTTCTTGTAGTAATAATTTGACACCGAAGGGACGACGAGATTGTTGGGGTAGTTAAAACTCTCACCGTGTTTTAGGGTGTTTTCTAGGTATGAAACTAGTAGGCAGGCCTTAGTTGTGGTAACGCTTTCTATGTATCAGACTAGATAATATGGGTTTACGAATGAATGATTCTGAAGTGGGGATGAAATGTACATCATTTCCGTTGGTTAGTTAGCCTATGTGTGAGGCTAGGTGGTAGCTAGTAGTAGGTATTCTTCCTAAGTAATAAGCTAGGATACACTTATATTTTGGAGACCTCTAGGTATGGGACTAGGGGTGGTTTGAGGATTTATGCTCGATAAAAGGGTGGGACTAATATTAAATAATTAGAACTTGAGAAAATTGATAATTAATGCCTAAGACTTAGAACGGGTATTAAAATGAATTTGCATCGCGAGTATGCACAAGGCTGGCAGAATACTGGCTGACTGGCTATAACGACGTGGGTGTGTGCTAGAGTCACAAGTATGTGCAGGGCTAACAGAATATGGGCTGATTGACTATTATGACGTGTTGTGTATGAAACCTCATGAGTATGTTCAGAGATAATAGAATACGGGTTCACTGACTATAATGAGGGGAATGCGTGTAATGTGTTGGAACTTAAGCACATCAAGAGTGTGTGTAGGACCGTAAGGGGCCAACTGGTAATAATGGTGTCACAGGAACATAAATAATTTGATAAAAATATTAAGTAAGGATAAGTGCTAGTGTTTAAATTATAGTTGAAATGGAATAATTAGATTTAAGAAATTGGGGTGGCTTATTTCTGTTGGTAGTTGGTAGTAGTTTATTTTTACTCGTATATTAATATATCTTATTTAACCAAAATTACTCTATTGTGATGTTTATCATATATAATTCTATTATTATGGTTCATGAACCTTAATTGGAAGGAATAACTAGTATTCATGCGGTGGCTCTAACCCATTGCATTGATTAACATTTCAGGTATAGTTACTGGAGTAGCTGCATAGGATGCATTGGAGTACAACGGGAGCTTTATTTTTATTTTTTTAGTAGTTTAGATTTACTTTCCATTCGGTTGTTTATATTATGAGACTTTTATTTATGAATTTAGTGGATCAATCGGTTCCACAATTGTTTATGGTTGTAGCTAGATACTTATTTTTGGATTACTTCATTTGAGTTTTAAAATACAATTGGAGTTGGATTTATTTTGGAGATTATCATGGTGATGAATATTATTCGTTGGATGTTTTTATATATTAGTTGGATTTGATTGCATTATATCCTGTGAATTAAAGTTTTAAATGTCTCATATTTTGTCACATTCTAAGAATGGTATTTTATTTCGTGATGCCCAACGTAGTTTGGCGGCGATCGATCCCAGAGTGCGCGCGGTATTACATATGGTATTGGAGCATGGTCTTAGGTCTCATATGTGGTAAGTCCGTTTAGTTTTCACATTACCGATCTTTGATTTCCTTTGTTAATTCGTACTCCATAAGGTATTGGGTATAGCATACGTGTTAGCGGTGTTTCTTGAAGATAGGAAATTTTGTATTGAGGATGTTGTAGGCATTGAGGTTAGAAGCAGTAATCTTGGTGTGAGGATCCTTAGAGTTGATTTTGGAGACTATATTTATTTGGCAGATCGTTATTATAAATTTTAGATATACCTAGTAACGATGCAGTATTGAGATTTCATTTGAGGATTTAAGCGTTGTGATGACCTTTGGAGATAGATTTGAATGGTGATTCGTGAAGGATCGTGATACGCCATTATTTTTCATATATATATATATATATATATATATATATATATATATATATTTTTCGTTGGGTGGGTGCTTATGGAATTGGTTGTTTAGACACCCAGTCGTGGCATTATACGGGTAGGCCTATATAAGCCTTATTTTATTTGCGTGATGTTACGTTTACGCTTCATCGAATTTCGAGAAAAATATTCTTGTGCTAGTGGGGAAGTATGTAACACCCCGTGTTTTTTTTAGACATAAGATCTGTTGGGAATTAAAATTTTTGAGTAAAATAAATTTTTGAAAATTAACTATTTTCACATTTAAAATTTTTGAAGTTGATTTATATAAAAAGTTATTTTTACCAGAATCATAATCGAATTCAAATTAAGAGAGTTTTAAATTTTGTAGAAATAAGGGGAAATTTTTGGATTCAAGGAATTCGAACTGGTTCACAGGATGGGCCAAACCGGTTCGCTTGGCCTATTTAAAATAAAATAAAACTATTTTATTTAGAGTTGTGTAGGACTCAAATTCTTTTTGCTATAAAAACACAAAGTGATGGGTTTAGGATTTTTAAAACATATTTAAGCATTCTCCAAAAGTAAGAACTTCTTATCATTTTCATCCTCTATTTTTTTCCAAACCTAAACACTTTATACTCAATTTTCAACTCAAGATTTAAAGAACTTAATCAATATTTCTCAACATCATTCAAGAACGTGTTTGTATTGTGTTCTCGAGAGGGATGCAACCATCAAAACAGATTCTTCAAACGATTTTTATAGGGATGAATACTTATATTGTTCCCTTTTAGTATTATGTATTTCAAATGTTACCTAAACACTAATAATTATTATTTCCCTAAAATAAAGTAGAGAGACTAACTAGGAAAAGTAAAACTGAATTTGGGACTACTTTTATTCAAATTTTTAATAAGACTTAAGACACAAAATCCTTGCATGCTTAGATTAGAGGTTGGGATTCCATTGGAATTTATGACTTTTTCATATAGAATCAATCGTAGGTATCTTATAAATTAATTTCGACATGTAAAACCTCATTAATTATATGAATCGTGTAGTGTAACGATTTATTGTTGTATGCTCCAAAAAAATTATGTATGCATGTGAATAGAAATTCTATAACTTGATGAAAAAACGAATCGTTTTAATTAAAGGGATATAATGTGGATAAGTAATGATCTTGCGATTAATTTAAAGAATTGTTGTGATAAGATAAAAATATGCATTATGTGATTTATTATTATAATAATAATTTGACACCGCAGGCACGACAAAATTGTTGGGTCAATTGGAGCTCTCACCATATTTTAGGTTGCTTGCTTTGTATGGGACAAGTAGGACGCTTGGCCTTAGTTGTGGTATCGCTTTTTATGTATCGGACTACATAGTGTGGATTTATGGATGAATGATTTGGGGGTGGGGCTGAATTGTACATTGTTTTCGTTGGATAGTTAGCCTAGGTGTGAGGCTAGGTAGTAGCTATTAGTAGGTATTCTTCCCAAATTATAGGCTAGGATACACTTGCATTTTGGAGACTACTAATTATGGGACTAGGGGTTGTTTGAGGATTTATCCTCGACAATAGGGTGGGGCCAGTAGTAAATAATGAGAATTTGAGAAAATTGGACTTAGAAAGGGTATTAAAAAGAATTTGTGTTGAGAGTATCTGAATGGATGACGGATATGAGACGATTAGCTGTAGCAACGTGAGTGTGTATTGGCATCACGAGTATGTGCAAGGCTGAAAGAATACGGGCTGACTGGCTATAGTGATGTGTCTTGTGTAAACCCTTAGGAGTATGTGCAGTGCTAGCAGAATACGGGTTGACTAACTATAGTGAGGGGAATGGGTGTGATGTGTGGGAACTTAAGCACGCCAAGAGTGTGTGTAAGACCGATAAAGGGGTCGACTGGCCATAATGTTGTTGCAAGAATAAATAATTGGATAATTAAATTAAGTAAGGATAAGAGATAGTGTTTAAATTATAGTTGAAATGGAATAATTGGACTCAAATAATTGGGGTGACTTACTTATGTTGGTAGATGGTAGTAGTTTATTTTTACTCGCATATTAATATAGCTCGTCTAATTGAAAATAATCTATTATGATGTTTATCATGTAAAATGCTATTGTCTCGGTTCACGGACCCTAATTGGGAGGAGTAACTATTATTAATGTGGTGAGCTCTGACCCATTGTGTTGACTAACATTTCAGGTCTAGTTACTGGAATAGCAGCATAGGATGCATTGGAGATCTTTGGAGTACAGTTGGACCTTTATTTTATTTGTTTTAGTAGTTTAAATTTACTTTTCATTCCGTTGTTTATGTTATGAGACTTTCTTTTATGGATTTGGTGGGTCAATCAATTCCACGGTTGTTTATGGTTACAGCCAGATACTTATTGTTGGATTGCTTCATTTGAATTTTAAAATACGATTGGAGTTGGATTTATTTTGGAGATTACCATGGCGATGGATATAATTGGTCGGATGTTTTTATATATTCTTTGAATTTAATTGCACTATATCTTGTGAATTAAAGTTTTAAATGTTTCATATTTTTGTTACATGCTAAGAATTATAATTTATTTGGTGACGCCCGGGGTAGTTCGGCGATGGCCGACGCCAGAGTGCGCGGAGTGCTACAGATGGTATCAGAGCACGGTCTTTGGTCTCGTAGGTTATGAGTCCGTTTATTTCCGCATTACTGATCTTTGATTTTCTTTATTGGTTCGTACTCCTTAAGATATTAGGTCTAGCATATATATTAGTGGTGTTTCTTAGAGATAGGATATTTTGTATTAAGGATGTTGTAGGCGTTGAGGTTCGAAGTAGTAATCTTGATGTAAGGATCCTTAAAGCTGATTTTGGAGACGATATTTATTTGGTAGATCGTTAGTATAAATTTTGGATATATCTAGTATCAATGTAGTATAGAGATTTAATTTGACGATTTAAGTGTTACGATTTCCTTTGGAGATAGATTCGAGTGGTAATTCGTAGAGGGTTGTGATATGTCGTTATTTTTCATAGTTATGTCTATATATATGGTTAGGATATATATTGTATTTTTTCATGGGGTAGGTGTGGGTGGGATTGGGTGTTAAGACCAGGTACTGACCCAGGATTTTTTATTGGTGGGGAGAAAGTTTTGAGTGGTGCCGGGGGTTTGAGGGCGGGAGGCCCGAGGAGAATTGTTTTGGGTTAATTCGAGTTTATACAAACTTTAGGTGAGTGTAAGGTTTTACAATTTTAAATAAATTTATAATATTCAATCATTAACTAACTTCAAGTATCAATTTCAAGCACTAAAATAACAATAATTAATCAATATTTATAATGTTCAATTAATTTTAAACACCGAATTATGTTTTTTGGAGGAAATATTCCTATAAAAATTTTGAATATAAAAACAACTAAATCTAATTATACATAAACAAACATAACAATAAATAAATAAAAAAGGCAAAAACACATACCTAATGTAAATGAAAAAAACCAGTCGAGAGGACGATTTTATGTCAACCAAACCTTGATGGGTTTTCATGTGAGAGAGAGAGAGAGAGAAAGAATGGGAGGAAGCTAAAAATAAAGGGGCAGTGAAATGAGAAGCTTTTTTTTTGTTTTAGTTGTTCATAACAACTAATTACATTTTATAACCTTCCAACTTCAAAAACCTTTGCATCTTCACCTTTAAATTTTTATTTATACACTTAACACCCCCTAAACGTTTTTTTTCAAAATTTCAGGGAGGGATACCGCCCCTCGTTGGCTATGAACAAATCCGTCCCTAGTTTAGATGCCCAATTTTGACATTCTACGGGTATGCATATGTAATCCTTATTTTATTTATGTGATTTTACATTTACGCTTTGTCGAATTTCGACGAGGACAAAATTTTTGTGCCAGTGGGGAAATATATAACACCCCTTGTTTTTTTGAAGCATAAGTTATGTTGGCAATTTAAAATTTTGAGTAAAATAATATTTTGAAAATTAACTATTTTCACATTTAAATTTTTTTATCTTGATTTATATAAAAGGGTATTTTAATCAGAATTGTAATTGGATTTAAATTAAGAGAGTTTTAAATTTTATAGAAACAAGGAGAAATTTTCACATTCAAGGGATCCAAATCGGCTCGCATGGTGGGCTTAATTGGTTTCTCTTGGTCTGTTTTAAAAAACTTAAACTATTTCATTTAGAGTAGTGTAGGACTCAAATTTTTTTGGTATAAAAACACATGGTGACGGGTTTAGGATTTTTAAATATATTTCAACCTTCTCCGAAAATAAGAATCACTCATAATTTTCATCCTCTTTTTTTTTTCCAAACCTAAGCCCTTTATACCCAATTTCAACCCAAGATTTGAAAAACTTTACCAAGATTTCTCAACATCGTTCAAGAACATGTTTTCATTATTTTCTCGAGAGGAATGCAACCATCAAATCAGATTCTTCAAATGATTTTTACAGGCATGAATGCTTCTATTGTCCCCCTTTAGTATTATGCATTTTAAATGTTGCTTAAACACTAATAATCATTATTTTTCGGAAATAAATTAGAGAGTCTAATTAGGAAAAATGAAACTAAATTTTGAAATATTTTTATGGGAGATTTGGGGTTTAGTCTTACATTTTAAGAATAGTTAGCCTCCGATCTTAGGTATTTTATCTTTTGTTGATGGTCCTGTTAAAAGTTGATTATAGATGAAAATGTCAGCAGTTGAAACCAACTTTACATAAAATAACCACCCACGTTTCTACAAGGATGACTGATTTTGGAGCACTATAGGACTGAAGACAAAATATAAAAACACTTAGGATCGGAGGCTGTCAAAACTAATGAAATGGGATGACATCCAAAAAAACTATATTTTTATTCAAATCTTTAATACAAATTAAAACTCAAAACCCTTGCATGATTAGATTAGCGGTTGGTATTTCCTTTAGAATTTATGACGTTCGCGTGTAAAATAAATTGTAAGGATGCTATAATTAATTTCGACATGTAAAATCTCGTTAATTATGTGCATCGTGTAGAGTAGGAATTTATTGTTGTATGCTCCAAAAAATATATGCATGGGAATACAAATTCAATAACTTGATGAAAAAATGAATTGTTTTAATTAAAGGGACATAATTTGGATAAGTAGTGTTCTAGCGATTAATTTATAATTTTTTTATGATAAGATAAAAATATGCCTTATGTGATTTCTTATTGTAGTAATAATTTGACACTGTGGGGACGATGGGATTGTTGGGGCAGTTAGGGCTCTCACCTGATTTTAGGTTGCTTTCTAGGTATGAGAGTACTAGGTAGGCCTTAGTTATGGTAACTATTTCAATGTGCCGGAATGGATAGTGTGGAATTACAGATGAATGATTCCGAGTTGGAGCTGAGTTTTACGTCATTTTCGTTGGATAGTTAGCCTGGGTGTGAGGCTAGGTAGCAGCTAGTGGTAACTATTCTTTGTAAATGATAGGCTAGGATACACTTGCATTTTGGAGACCAATAGGTATGGTACTAGGGGTGGTTTGAGGATTTATACTCGATAAAAGGATGGGGTTAATAGTAAATAACGAGAACTTAAGAAAACTGATAATTAATGTCGAAGACTTAGAACGGGAATTAAAATGAATTTGTGTCGTGAGTATGTGCAGGGGAGACATAATACAGGCTGATTGGATATAGTGACGTGAGTGTGTGTTGGCATCACGAGTTTGTGCAGAGCTAATAGAATACAAGCTGACTTTCTATAGTGATGTGTCGTGCGTGGAACCTTACGAGTATATACAGAGCAGACAGAGTACGGGCTGACTGGATATAGTGAAGGGAATGGGTGTGATGTGTGGGAACTTAAGCACGTCAAGAGTGTGTGTAGGACCGATAAGGGGTCGACTGGCCATAATAGTGTCGCACGAACATAAATAATTAGATAATTTAATAAAGTAAAGATAAGAGTTAGTGTTTAAATTATAGTTGAAATGGAATAATTGGACTTAAACAATTGAGTGGCTTATTTATGTGGGTAGATGGTAGTAGTTTATTTTTACTCGCAAGTTAAAAAATCTATTTTAATTTAAAATACACTATTGAGATTTTTATCATGTATAATGCTATTGTTTGGGTTCACGAACCCTAATTAGGAGGAGTAGCTAGTATACATGCGATAGGCTCTAACCCATTACGTTGACTAACATTGCAGGTATAGTTTCTGAAGTCGCTGCATAGGATGCATTAGAGATCTTTGGAGTATAGTTGGAGATTTATTTTATTTGCTTTAGTAGTTTTTAATTACTTGTTATTTCGTCGTTTATATTATAAGACTTTCATTTATGAATTTGGTGGGCCAATCGGTTTCATAGTTGTTTATGGTTATAGCCAGATACCTATGGTTGGATTACTTCATTTGAATTTTAAAATACAATTGGAGTTGGATTTATTTTGGAGATTAGCATAGTGATGAATAGTATCGGTTGGATGTTTTTATATATTTGTTAAATTTAATGCATTATATCTTGTAAATTAAAATTTTAAATGTCTCATACTTCTATCACATGCTAAGAATGGTATTTTATTTAGTGACGCCCAACGTAGTTTGGCGGCGACCGATGCTAAAGTGCGCAGGGTGTTCTAGATGGTATCAAAGCATGGTCTTAGGCCTGACAGGTTGTCAGTCTGTTTTGCTTCTGCATTACTGATCTTTGATGTCCTTTATTAATTCGTACTCCTTAAGGTATTAGGTCTAGCATATGTGTTAACCGTATTTCTTGGAGACAAGGAGTATTGTATTAAGGACGTTGTAGGCATTGAGGTTAGAAGTAGTAATCTTGATATGAGGATCCTTAGAGTTAATTTAGGAGATGATATTTATTTAGCAGATCATTAGTATAAGTTTTGGATATATCTAGTATCACTGCAGTATTGAGATTTGATTTGTGTATTTAAGCATTACGGTGAACTTTGGAGATATAATCGATTGGTGATTCGTGGAGGATCGTGATACATCGTTATTTTTCATAATTATTGTTGATGTCTAAAATTGGATTTTATTTTAGATTCACCATGTCAGCTAATTTTATGATCATGGATAAATAATAAAAAAGAAATAAATCTGACACGAGGGTTTTAAAGTGGTTTGGTCGTGAAGAAAAACCTACGTCCAATGTTGTTGTATTGATTTTGGTGATTATAGAAATCTAGGTACTCTTGTTACAATGGGAATAATCTAGAATACATTCTATCTTGCCTTTTATGAAAGAAATACAATGTATTTATAGTGACCCGAAGGTTAAGGGTTAGAATGCCTTTATATCTTCAAGTATTTACACCCATACACAATGAACGTCATGGTTGATAGTCTTGAGCACGTGTGGGAATACTCTTGGCTCCTTCCCATGTGATGTCTATTTATCTACCTTGATGGTATTCATTCTTCAGACTGGTCGGACTTCTAGTCGAGCAACTACCTTGATGGTCGATTAAGTAATTGATTACTAAGACTGCTGCCATATAAGGAGACATGTGTCCATTTCTGATTAGTCTATGTGGATGGATGATTTTTGGTGTCAATAGAAGTCCCAAATTCTTTATTCTTGATATTTTGTTGAAGGGATAAAGTATGACTCAAACAGATTTTCTCGACAATCTTTGTGGTCTTTTTCGGCGACTAACCTATAGGACTTGTTAAAATTTTCATCATTTGATCATGTAATGGCAATTTTGTGAATAATTTGAATTTTAGCGAACCACTAAAGGGTGTATCCGCAATTTCCCATATCAAAAGTTGTACTGCCGTCAGAATGTCAACCATCTATAAAGTTGATCATTATATGTGTTGTTTTCTATGCAAGCTATAAGAGACGAGATTTTGGTTGATCTGTACCACAAATTTTAAAACTTTCGGACTTTCTTTCGTCCTCAAACTTTTCATCCCCAAGCTTTCTTTTTGCGCCCATTCTCACATTTGCTTCTTCCACTACTTTCCCTATAAGCTTTCTTCTTCCCTTTCCTTTGATTTCTTTCTTTGTTGTAATTATGGCATATATTGTTTATGGATACTCTTTACACGAATTTAGGCGGGAAATAAATATCCCAGATTAAGTAGATTTAGAACTACCTATTATATGCTCCTCTTTAAAGAGGATGGGTCCAAGTGTCCTAAAAAAGGACATGGCATAGGTTGTTAACCTAGATATTGTATTTTTTTATTTCTTAATGATTAAATGTTTGATAGTGTGTTCATTAATATTTCTTGTCCTATTTTGTACAATTGAGAGAAAGAAAAAGTGTCCTAAGGAAGGGGATATCAATCTTGAAGAGCTTAAATTTTTGTGGAGCATTCATCAAATAATTGGTGAGGAGCATCCCAAAGCAGCCTCCTACCTATTGCAATACAAAAGATCTACTACTTCTTTTATTGCTAGGCCAACTACTACAGCACCTTCAATCCCCATTAATTTGGAAGAGGAATCAATTCCCACTTCTTCGGTCGAGGAATCTATTGGAGTTGAGAAGGGTTTTGGAACTTATTCTTCGTTTGAATTATTGGACATCTCTATAATACCTACTTCACTAGTAGCAGGAATGGACAAGAGAAAAACCCCTGATTTGATGCTCGGGCAAGAGAAAAATCCCTGATGTGATGACTAGAGCCTTATCTCCTACTGCCAAGAAGGCTATAGAGAAGACTATCAAGGCTACTGATGCCAAGAAGTCCAAAGTGACCGAGAAGGCGTCTATGGTTGCTAAAAAAATACCTCAAGTCATCAATACTGAGGAAATTGACACTGTTGCACCTCATTACAAGAGGTTAAAAAAAAGGTTTGTCTAGTAAATGAGCTCAAATAACTGTTGTCGACCAACAGGAGTTGGTAAAAAAAATATCAATTTGATTGGGAGGTTTCTAGGTCATCCTCTATTGCTATCAATTCTAGTCTGGACAGAAGTCTAATTAAGGCCGGTACCCTTCCTGCTGATAGGGAAGTTGATGCTCCCAAGAGCTTGCCAGAATTGGCCTTGGTAATCCTTTTCCCTTATTACTTTTATTTATAATCTTATTTCTTTTTTTAATAGTTTTTCCTTTATGCAGTTTTTGGTGGATCTTAACCAGATAATGGAGAAGGACAATCAACTATATTCTTCTGGAGGATAGGTAGAAGAGGCCTTTTAAGGTCTAAAAAAATCGTTGGAAGCTTCAAGACAAGCGCTAAAATCCAAGCAAAGGTATTGGGAAAATGATTTAGTTGTAGCCAATAACAAGGCTAATACTGTTGAAGAGAAAATGAAGATAGTTGAAACCAATTTGAAGATAGCTGAGGATAGGGCCAAGTTGTCTAAGAACAAACTACTGTAAAATCAGACCCTTCTCAAAGCAGTCGAGGAGAAGTCAATAAAGCTTACTATTGATCTTATTGCTGAGAAGGACACAACCAAGAAATAAAAGGAAACTTCCGTTAATAAAGGCTAGAAAAAAGCATTTTTAGCTTCATGTGCGTAAATTGAATATGTCAGGAAGAAATCTTTCAAGGACGATTAGTGGAGGCTCTTAAGGAGGTCGACACAGCTGAAGACTCTGAGCTGTTCTAGAGGAATTATCCAGGCAATCCTCCAAACTTAGAGGAAGAATTTGATGATGAAGAAGGATCAGGTTAATCTTACCTGTAACCTGTTGGGTCTGTCCTGGAGATAATTGGTGAAGCTGCCCTTCCTGTCGAGCTTCCTTCTGAAGTTAATGTCCAGGATAAGGAGAAGGTCCAACTACTTTATTGTTTATCTTGCTTGTTAGCAAATATCTTATTCTTTCTTCCCAATTTTGTAATGGGAGTGACTCTTTATAACCCCATCTTTATTAATGAAAAAAATATTCTTTTTATTAATTGTATTTCGTTCGTTATACTTCTATTGTGCAGTCTTTGTATTCTTACACTTGTGATTCTCTGTTTGATGCTAAGAAAAAGGTTACAGTTTCTGCTGAATCCAACCTACTTAGGTGGAGTAAAAACCTTTTAGAAGCTATCCATATGCATATATCTGAAGAAAATTTGGATGCGTTGCTCATCCCAGATGTATCTGACCAAGCCCAAGAATCATACATTCACATTAATTACTTATGAAAGAGGGTTTTAGCCAACAATGCTACCTATTACGAAAAGATAGAGCAACTTCAGGAGGATCATAATCAATTCGAAGATTTAATGCATGTTGATTATGAAGTTAAGTATAAAGAGTTAATTAAAGGATGGGCCTTTAAGAAAAAAAACATAAAAAGCATGCCTCCATGTATAGACGAAAGGAATTTTTATTGAATCGAGAGGTTAAAGGATCTCGGGAGGTAGGAAAATTTCTCGAAGAGGAAAAAATCACCTCAAAAATAAGCTAGATAACCTAAAGAAATCGTCCACCAATTGTGCTGATGAAGGTGCTTCTTTCCTAGAAACTGATAATGCAAGGTTAGTGGAAGAACTTGAAGAATTGCAGAAAACTAGACTTGGGAAAACTTCCATGCAAAGGATGGCTATCCAACCAACCATGAATGAGCAAAGAACTAGGAAAACTCTAGTCGACCAAGCTGTCCAGTTAAAAGTAAAGATTCGGGACATTGCCAACTTGTTTGTCCAGTTGGAAGCTAAGGATAAAGCTATCGCCGAGCAAGCTGCTCAATTGAAAGTCAAGAATGATGTTCTGAAGAAACTCTAACATCAGGTTGAAAGGTTAACCTTTCTATTTCATAAGAAGCCCATGGATATTTTGATGGAAGGTTACAATGAGGCCCTAAGCTATGTAGATAATCATCTAGAGTCATCGTGAAGGTTATAGATGGGGATGGACCAATTTGCTTACCCTACTGAAATATGACCAAAACAGTGAGCTATGGTATTAGAATAATCCCGATTTGCTGGATTGTGACAAGCCCCTATTTAAGTTAGACATATCATGGATCCCTCCTGATCTCATTCCCCAGTATTTAATCACCAAATATCTGAGAGATTATAGCCTTCACGATGTGCATGAGATAATTCGTCCTCCTCAACTGATCAGTAGGCCGAGCAGTAGCAATAGGCAAATACTGAGAGATTTTAATTACATAAATTCCCCATATACCTTGGATGATCATCCTTCTAGGATGAAGAGAGTTCAACATACATCTTCTGAAATAACAAAAGCACAAGAAAAACGACCAGCTGGATATTTCCTCTATTTCTTATACTCGCCTGATCTTGAATGTAATACATTTAGTATTTTAATAAAAACATGTTTTTTGTTGTCAACTTATGATTAGTTAATCAATTTTAATGATGAGTTATTAAACTATAATTATAGGGCTTTAGATTCTACCAATGCACTTAAATGAAACTATAAATAGTTTTGTTGATCTAAGTTATAGCATCAGTTATCAGTGGAGACCAAGTGTATGAGGAATGTATGTGTGTATTCCTGTATTTATGAATGTATACATATTTTCCTGCATTTAACCTAGTCAGGTAAAACTTATTTTCAACTTCTTGAGTTGTACACAAAGTTTTACAGACTTCTTCTTCTTGACTTGTCAAAGACGAAGTCATACATGAAGTAAGTTATTAGTGACGACCAAGTGTGTTAGGAATATATGTGTATATTCCCGTGATTAACTTAGTCGGGTAAAGATTCTTGTGTTGATACACGGAGCCTTACTGACTTCTCATTCGTGACTTGTTAATACAAAGTCATATATGAAGTAGTAACTTTGTCAGGCAAGACACGAATCCATGTTAAGTTGTTAGTGCATCTCGAATTTGATAAGTTTAACCTGATTAAATATCTGATTTATGTAGTTGTTGCCATCTATTGATCGGTAAGGGCTGAAAACCAAGAGACATTTGTTTTTTTTTTAATTTTTGGGGATGTATATCGCCGTGCTCCGAAAAAATCAAAAAAATTGGAAACTAAAATCAAGATACTTTATTGAACTTGAAATAAAATTTTGTTGAACATAAAGAAAAAAGAAAGACAAAATGCCTTTATTCACTGATAGTATTTTTGGAGGTGCTCGGCATTCCAAGGGTTCTTGAATTCTTTCCCATCAAGTGTCTCTAGTCGAAAAGTTCTTGGTCGGATTACTGCTGAAATGAGATATGAACCATGTTAATTTGCCTCAAACTTGTTGTCTTTCTGGATGACTTTAGTCGCCTTCTTTTAAGTTGGTCGGCTTGACCCTTTTGTTGTAAAAGCAAGTAGTCCTTTGTTGATATGCAACATTTCTAAGGGAGGCATCTTCTTGGACATCTTCCACCATGTCCAAGTCCAATTATCTCATTATATAACTCATTGGAGAATCAAAGTTTAACACTCTATGAGTTGGTAGTCCTAGCTCGGCTGGTATCATGGCCACTATCCCAAATGCAAGCATATAAAGTGTTTCTCTAGTTACTGTCCTCGGCTTTATTCTATAAGCCTAAAGAACAAAGTGTAATTCATTAATCCAGTTACCCTTTGAAGCATCAAGTCTCTTCTTCAATTCATTAAGCAAGGTTCTATTTGTCACTTCTGTTTGACCATTTCTTTGTGGATGTCCTAGGGCAGAATGAAGTTTTTGGATCTTGGATTGAACACATTATGCTTTAAACTCATCGTAATCGAATTGGGTGCCATGGTTAGTAATGAAGGCATAAGGCATGCCATACCTGCATATGATATTCTTCAAGATGAATTGACATACATTAGCATAAGGCATCTCTATTAAAGGCTTTGCTTTCACCCATTTTCTTAAATAATCAACAGCTAGCACCAGATATTTGAACTTGCCTTTGGTGGTCGAAAATGGGCCGACCAAGTCAATTCCCAAAATAGATAATTGCCAAGGAGAAGTGATCGATGTTAAATTGGCGCTTGGTGCTTTGGGAATTGCAGCAAACCTTTGGCACTTATCATATTTTCTTACGAAGGACCTGCAATATGCCTTTGTAGTTGGCCAGTAATACCCTTGTGTATTGATTCTTTGGACTAATGACCGACCAGCTGAATGGGCTCTACAAGAATATTCATGCTCTTCTTTGATTAAATCATCAACTTCCAATGGGTGGACACATCGTAATAGGGAAAAAATATATCCCATTTTGTATAGGACTTATTTCTCCAAAACATATCTGGATGCTTTGTACCGAAGCTTTTTTGCTTCTTTTAGATTAGTTGGTAAGGTTCCTTTTTTTTATGTAAGCTCATCCAAGACGGTCCTAAATCTATAGTAATATAACTGATCATCGGACCCTCATCTATGCTCCTGGTTGCTAAGATCTCTACTTGAATGCTTCTCCGGAGTTCTATTCTCGTTCCTGAAGCTAGCTAGCTCGGGAATTTTCTATCCTTGGTATCATGTTCATCTGTACACCTGTAAATTTAAAAATAACTTTCATTGCCTTGGCTAAGTATCTAGTCATCAAATCTCCTTTGACTCCATATATATTAAGCACTTGGTTGGCGATCAACTGGAAATCACTGCGTGCCACTACTTGCTCGGCGCCTAATGATTGGGCTAACTCATGTCCAGTGATTAAATCCTTGTACTCATCTTCATTATTTGATGATTTGAATTGAAACGTGAGGGCATGTTCCACGTCGATATTATTTGGAGTGTTAAGTATGATACCTGCTCCACTACCAGTTGTGCATGAAGATGTATCCACATATAAGTTCTATAATATAATTTCACCACTAAATCTTTCTATAGAAAGAACTCCATGGAGGAATATCTTCTTACTTTCTTCTGCATACTTCTGATCCATTTCTTGTGCAATGGACGATTCCGGTTGATCGGCTACGACTTTGGCTTGCTTTTAAGCTGAGCTCTCTTTTGGAGAAGTGTGCTTGATAGGCAAGTTTGGTTGGTCAGTAACCTCTAGATATGTAAATTTCGTAATGAAATCTGCCAAAGCTTTCCCTTTTTAATGATAATATTGGCTCGTAAAAGATGTCATATTCTTCTAGCTCTACTACCCAATACATCAACCTGCCTGACTTTTCAGATTTGGGAAGTGCTTGCCGAAGAGGTAGATCAATGTATAGTACTATGGTGTACACTTGAAAATAAAGCTTCATTCACTTGGAGGCTTTAATAAGAGCTAAGGCCAGTTTTTCCAAGCATGGATTCCTAATTTTGACTCCCTTGAATGCTTTGTTGGTGTAGTAGAATGGTTTTTGGATCCCATTCTCCAGTCAAACTAATGTCGAGCTAACTACAGATTCAGAAATAGCTAAATACAAATATTACCTTTCTCCCAAAATTGGTCGGGACAATAATGTCGGAGACCCCAAATACTTCTTTAACTCTTGAAATGCTTCTTCACACTTCTTGTTCCATTCGAAGGTCTTTTTAAGCACCTTAAAGAATGGTAAACACCTATTTATTGCTCGAGAAACAAATCGGTTTAAGGAAGCCACTCTACTAGTAAGTTTTTTTAACAACTTTTTTGTAGGTTGATGAGTGCATTTCAATTAGAGCTCTGATTTTTGCAGGTTTTGCTTCTATTCCTCTTTAGTTCACTATAAACCCGATTAACATTCCTTCTTGCACACCGGATACACACTTGCTCAGATTCAATTTCATTTGATGCTTTTCCAGTTGGTCAAAAGTCTAACTCAGGTCTTTGATACGATCTGAAGCTTTCCTTCTTTTAGTCAGCATATTATCTACGTACACATCCATATTTCTCCCAAGTAATTCTTCAAATAACTTATTGACCAACCTCCGGTACATAGCTCTGGCATTTTAAGCCCGAAAGGCATTATGTTGTAGCAATAAGTACCTCGGTTAGTAATGAAAGAAGTTATTTATTTGTCCTCTGGTACCATTTTTATTTGGTTATACCTAAAATATGCATCCATGAAACTCAACAACTTATGTCCCACTGTGGCATCTACCAACTGATCAATTCTGGACAAAGGAAAATGGTGCTTTGGGCAAGCCTTATTAAGATCAGTGAAATCTATACACATTCACCACTTATTATTTTTCTTCTTAACCATCACCACATTTGCCAACCATACTGGATATTTGACATCCTCAATGAATTGGGCTTGTAGTTTTTCTACCTCTTCCTTAAGGGCCTGGTTCTTCTCAGTACTGAACACCCTACACCTTTTCTTGATTAACTTGACATCCCTGTTATTGTTAAGCTCATGATCGAGGAAATTGGGATCAATCCCTGCCATATCTTCATAACTCCAAGCGAACACATTCTTTCCTTCCCTTAAGAACGCAACCATTTCCTATTTTAGGAGTGGAGCCAATTTGTGTGGTTCTTTTCGATTATTCATCATCCAAGATTATGCTTTCGGTGGCTTCTACAATATATCCTTTGACTAGCAATGTTTCTTCTCGGAGATCCAAAATATCAACTTCTGATTCATTGTTGGGCTCCATAGTGTCTACTTGGTAAGTAATGTCTTTTTCTTCATATCAACCAAATCTTCTTGATCGGTTGAAGAGTAATAGCATTATATGGCTCTCTTCTAATCACCCTTTACAACACCAACCCCAAAGTGAGTAGGGAACTTTAAACATTGGTGGATTGTAAATGGTACATCTTTAAATTTCTTTAGTCCCACTCTGCAGAGGATCACATTGTAAGCTAATTGAACATTTTTCTCCATAACAAAGAAACGTATCTTTTCGGTGAAGCTTCCTAGCCAAGTTCCGAATAACACTTCCAACTTGATTGTTCCTAAGGGATACACTTTTTCCCCTAAAAATCCAATAAAGGGTATGTGGTATGGTTCCAATTGGCTAAGATTTAATCCTAATATCTAGAAATAGGGATAGAATGTGATATCGGTTGAACTTCCATTGTCTATCAGAACCCTGACGATGATGGCCTCCTGGATTTTAAAATTGACGACAAACGGGTCATCGTGAGGATACAGTACTCCGAAGATATCATTTTTGGAAAAGCCAGTGACCAGTCTATCTTTGTTTACTTTCCTGTGCCGATCATCATCTTTTAAATTGATACATTATTTGTAAGAGAAGGCTTGTGCTTCATTCAGATAAGCCTTCATCTCAACAGTTTGATCTCCCCTTTTGCATCTCCACCTGTGATGACACGACAATCAAAAGAACCAAAACCTATCACAACTACCTCAATTTTTGGTTGCTTCGTCGTCTTTGGTAGGTCTGGATCATCTTCATAACCATTTTCATGGCCTCACTTCCTGTCATCTCTAGGTTTGCAAGGAGAATTTGGCCTTCCTCCTGTTTCTCGACTTTTATGCCGATCAACAAATTCACTCAGCTTTCCTCGATGAATGAGGGATTCAGTTTCATTCTTTAAAGATATACAATTATCGATCGTGTGTCCATGATCCCTGTGGAATTCACAGTATATGGATTTCTCTTTTATTGGGGGGGGGGGGGGGGGGGGGGTATCCTCAGCTTTTCAAGCCACTTCAAATCTTTATTGTGCCTAATTTCCTCTAGGATAGGGTGGATACTGACCGTTAGTTGGGTGTATACTTCATATCTTTTAGGCTTATCTTCTTTCTTATGTTTCTGTTCCTTCTTTTTAGGTTTGGTTGTTGGGCTTTGCTTTGCAATCATTGCTTCTTCGGCATTCATGATTTTTTCTTCCTTAGCTATGAGCTTTGTCATGGTTTTAGGAGGGCCAATGCATAGTATAACTTTTCTAGAAGTAATCCACTCATTAAAGCGGTGATGGCTATTTTCTCTTCATAATCAACCACTTCCAGTTTCTCGTTATTAAAACGAGTGATGTATTCTCTGATGGTCTCTCCCGCTCGCTACTTAACACTTTGGAGATGAGTTACTCTCTTAACTGGCTTGGCTCCAAAACAAAGGTTACTGATGAATAGCTCAGCGAGTTGATTAAATTAGAAATTTATCCTCCGAGCAAGTTATTGTATCATATCTAGGTTAAACTAGTAATGGTACTTGAAAAATCTTTACAACTCAGTTCATCATGAAGTAAATATATGTCAGTTGCAACCTGATACTGCTCAATGTGTAAAACCGGGTCAGTTTTACCATCATATTTTGGGGTAACCACTAAAGTTTTAAATTTGGATGGAGTCGGGAAATCAATAATTGCCTGAATGAAGGAAGACCCCGTGAAAAAATTTCATTGTAACGAGTCCTTTGTAGGGTTGTGTTTTTTTTCGAACTTTCGATTTTTTCGATTTTCGATCCAATTTTTTTTTAATTTGGAATGAAATGTTTGTTTGTCAATTTTTGATTTTTCGAATTCTAGTGTTCTAAAAAAATCGGATTGGAAATCGAAAATAATTCAAAATTTTCGATTTTTCGAATTTTCCAATTCGATTTTTCGAAACTATGCCGATCCGATTTTTCTGAATTTTTTTTCGATTTTTTTAGAATTTTTTTCTGATTTTTTTAGAATTATTTTCCAATTTTTTGATTTTTTGAAAGTTTCTTATATCCCACATCTGTTGGAAGAGGGAGAGGACTCCAAAATGTTCTCTATAAAAGGAGAGTATCCTCATAACTTTTACACAAATGGAAAAATTGGCCAAATCCTCATAACTTCTACACATGTTGGGTTAAGACCTTTTATTTGTTTCTTTAAAATGAGAATTTCGAGTAGTCGAAAATTCATAATTTATTTTGTTGAAATTTTGGAATTTTCGAAATTTTTGGATTTTTAATATATTTTGGAAATTTTTGATTTTTTCGAATTCGGATTTTTTTTTTACTTTTTCGAAAAAATCTGATCGAAAATGGGAATAATTATTTTATTTCTGAAAAAATCAGAATTTTTTCCGAAGAGTCATTTTTCGATCCGATCCGGCCGAAACACAGCCTTAATCCTTTGCCTTGGTCATATTCCCCAGCCAATCTTCTAATCGTTGGATCGATCATTTACATGAAGGATTTTCTGCACTAGATATGTTCGAAATAGCTCGACCGTCTCGACTATGTGTTTGTGCTGAGCTCTCTTCATGAGAAGTATGCTTGGCATGTAGAGATCGTCGGATGCCTGACCTGGATCTGGCTAAACCTTCACGATGTTCGGTTGGGTGTTCATATGGCCTGGATAACTCCATGTGATGATTCATGTTTGCTCGGGGCCCCAAACGTTCGAAAGGTGAAACTCTACTGAACCTTTCCAAAATGCTTGGCCTTTCAAGAGAAAAAGAATGGTCATCATAGAATTATGTGGATCTAAGTAATGAGCTTACTCCGAGACGATAAGACCTATCGTGCGAAGACCCGGAGTAACTATGTTGGCTATTCCTAGGATGCGAAGGTGGCATCTATCTCTTAAGAAGTGGAGTCATATTTTGCCTGGAAAGAGTTGGAGACCTGGCTTGTAATGATTAAGCCAATTGGCTCATGGTTAGAGCATGGCCTCTTGACCCCCGACAATATTGGCAAGAATTCCAGTTAAGTCGGCTGTTGTAGGCGAGCAGAGGGTATGGCAGTATTGCCTTCATTTCTGGTGTTACTCTCAGGGTCATTCACTTATCTTGAAGTTAATGGTCAAACAAAGATGTACAAGATAGATAACGGTAATAGACACACGTTCCCACAGATGACACCAATCTGTTGATGTCTAAAATTGGTTGTTATTTTAGATTAACCACGTCAGCCAATTTTATGATCACAGATAAACAATAAAAGAGAAATAAATCTGACACGAGGGTTTTTAAGTGGTTTGGCTGTGAAGAAAAGCTTGCGTCCATTATTATTGTATTGATTTTGGTGATTATAGAAAACTAGGTACTCTTGTTATAATGGGAATAGCCTAGAATTCGTTTTATCTTGCTTTTTTGTGAAAGGAATACAATGTATTTATAGTGACCTAGAGATCAAGGGTTAGAATGCCTTTATATCTTTAAGCATTTACCCTCTTACATAATGAACGTGATGGTTAATAGTCTTTAGCACATGTGGGATGACTCTTGGCTCATTCCCACACGATGTCTGTTTATCTACCTTGATGGTCTGGATTCTTGAGAATGGCCGAACTTCTAGTCGAACAACTACATTGATGGCCGATCATGTAATTGATTGCTAAGACTGTTGCTATGTAAGGAGACATGTGTCCATTTCTAATTGGTCCATGTGGATGGATAATTTTTTATGTCAACAACTATGTCTATATCTATGGTTAGGATATATATACTGTATTGTTGTTCGTGGAGTAGGTGCGTATGGGATTAGGTGTATGGGCGTCCAATCGTGACATTCTGCGGGTAGGCAAATGTAAACCTTATTTTATTTGCGCGCTTTTACGTTTACGCTTCGTCTAATTTCGAGGACGAAATTCCTATGCTAGTGAGGAAGTATGTAAGACCCCGTATTTTTTTTAAACATAAGATCTGTTTGGAATTTAAAATTTCGTGTAAATTAATTTTTTGGAAATTAACATTTTTCACATTTAAAAAGGTTGATCTTGATTTATATAAAAAGGTATTTTTATCGAAATTGGAATCGGATTCAAATTAAGAGAGTTTTACATTTTATAGAAACAAGGGGAATTTTCGGATTCAGGGGATCCGAACCGGTTCGGGGGGGGGGGGGGGGGGACCGGCTTGCTTGGTCTGTTGTAAAAAAAATAAAACTATTTCGTTTAGAGTTGTGCAGGATTCAAATTATTTTTGGTATAAAAACACAAAGTGACATGTCTAGAATTTTTAGAACATATTTCAGCCTTCTCCAAAAGGAAGAACCTCTCATAATTTTCATCCCCTCTTTTCTTACAAACCTGAACCCTTTATACTCAATTTTCAACTCAATATTTGAAGAATTTAACCAAGATTTCCCAAGATCGTTCAAGAACGTGTTTTTATTATTTTTTGAGAGGAACGCAATTATCAAATCAAATTCTTCAAACGATTTTACAGGCATGAATACTTCTACTGTTCCTCTTTAATATTATGCGTATTAAATGTTGTCTAAACACTAATAATGATTTTTTTCCTAAAATAAATTAACAAGACTAATGAGGAAAAGTGAGACTAAATTTGAGACTGTTTTTATTCAAATCTTTAATACGAATTAAGTCTCCAAATCTTAGCTTGCTTAGATTAGAGGTTGGAATTCCGTTGGAATTTATTACGTTCGCATGTAGAATAAATCATAGGAATGTTATAAATTAATGTCGATATGTAAAATCACATTAATTATGTGCATCGTGTTGAGTAGGGATTTACTATTGTATGCTGCCAAAAAAAATAAATGTATGCATGTGAATAGGAATTCTATAACTTGATGAGGAAAAGAATATTTTTAATTAAAGGGACATAATTTGGATAAGTAGTGATTTTACGATTAATTTAAAGAATTGTTATGATAAGATAAAAAATATGTCTTACGTGATTTGTTATTGTAATAATAATTTGACACAGCAAGGACGACGGGATTATTGGGGTAGTTACAACTCTCATATTATTTTGGGTCACTTGGTAATCATGGGACCAACAAGTAGGCCTTAGTTTTGCTAACACTTCCTAGGTATGGGACATGATAGTGTGGGTTTACGGATGAATGATTCCGGGTTGGGGATGAATTGTATGTTGTTTTCGTTGGATAGTTAGCCTAGGTGAGATGCTAGGTAGTGGCTAGCTGTATGTATTCTTCCTAAATGATTTTCTAGGATACAATTGCGTTTTGGAGACTTCTAGGTATGGGACTATGGGTGGTTTGAGGATTTACGCTCGATAAAAAGGTGGGGCTAATAGTAATTTATGGGAACTTAAGAAAATTGATAATTAATGCCTAATACTTAGAATGAGTATTAAAATGAATTTGCGACGCGAGTATGCGCAGGGGCGACAGAATATGGGTTGATTGGCTATAGCGACGTGGATGTGTTAGCGTCACGAGTATGTGCAGGCTGACAGAATACGTGCTGACTCGTCTTAGTGACGTGTCATACATGGAACCTCATAAGTATGTACATAGCTGATAGAATACGAGTTGATTGGCTATAGTGAGGGGAATGGGTATGATGTGTTGGAACTTAAGTGTGTGAAGAGTGCGTACAGAACCGATAGGAGTTCGACTGGCCATAATGGTGTTGCACGAACATAAATAATTGGATAATTAAATTAAGTAGGGATAAGAGCTGATGTTTAAATTATAGTTATAATGGAATTATTGGACTTAAATAATTGGGGTGGGTTATTTATATGGGTAGATGGTAGTACTTTTTTTTACTCGCGTGTTAATGTGTCTCGTTTAATTTAAAATACTATAATGTGATGTTTATCTTGTATAATGTTATTATATGTGTTCACGATCCCTAATTGGAAGGAGTAGCTAGTATTCATACGACGGGCTCTGACTAATTTTGAGGCATAGTTGTTAGAGTAGCTGCATAGGATGCATTGAAGATCTTTGGAGTACATCTAGAGCTTTATTTTATTTGTTTTAGTAGTTTAGATTTACTTTTCATTTCGTCGTTTATATTATGAGACTTTCATTTATGGATTTGGTGGGCCAATCGATTTCACAGTTGTTTATGGTTGCAGCCAGATACTTATTATTGGGTTACTTCATTTGAGTTTTAAAATACAATTGGAGGTAGATTTATTTTAGAGATTAGCATGGTGATGGATATTATTAGTTGGATGTTTTTATGTATTCATTGGATTTAATTGCATTATATCTTATGATTTAAATTTTAAAATGTCTCATATTTCCGTCACATGCTAAGAATGGTATTTTATTGAGTGACGCCCAGTGTAATTTGGCGGCGACCGACGCCAGAATGCGCGGGATGTTATAATTAACACAATTTATAATTTTTTACCAAGATAAATATGACAATAGAAAAATAACACGATGCAATATGATAACATGGTTAAACATGAGTCATAATTTTAGCAAACATGATATGACACATTTTAATATCGTAAAAACTTAGATATTAATATGACATATGTTCTCAATTTTGAGTCTAACTTCGTATTATTCTTTTATCATGTGCATTGAACACAATACAAATTGCTTAAAACAATTTAAACTATTTTAGTGACAAAAAATATATGACTTTTAACACCACCCTATATAGATATATGGACGAGCAATTCTAGTCCGTTTTAAGAATTCAGGTCATATTTTGCGACTCGTTTGCATGTGAAAACTGTATTGATTGGTGTTTGACCTACACTCAGTACTATTTGAAACACCAATACGATTTTAATTTGTTTGCGAGTCCCAAAAAACGAGCCTAGTTCCAAACTCGGCCTAAAATTATTAATATGGATAACATAATATGCACATTAGAATTGTGTAAGACGTTCAATAAATGACATGGCAAATCATTGAGAAAATGTGCAGTAAATATTATTATTGGTATAGTTTCTTATTACAGAAAGGATTATCCTATGATTAATTATAGAAATATATTCTATATTGATAAAAAAAAGTTTTATGAGAGAATCTTTTTGGACGTAATTTTACTAACACGGTCTGTAGGATAAAGTTCAACTGCAATGCATTAAATCAAGCGTCTTGCCCAATAGTATAAGATTGTCATTGGAACAATCTTGGGGTGAATTGAATTTGATCCCTAGTTAATGTTTAGTCAGCGAAAATCATAAATCGCGAATGAGGATTAATCAAGATGCACTGAGTCAACTAATGGTATTCTACTAAAAAAAAAAAAAAAAAAAAAACTAAATTATAATGCATCGAAGATACCTCGTCTTGTGAATAAATGGTGTGCCACTAGAATCATAATAATTGTTGATACGTCTTTTTACTTAGAATGTTTTCATTAATTACTACATGCATTTATCCTATATATAGGCACACTCGAGGTAGGTAGTCTACTTCCACGCATCTTCTTCTTAATGAGCATGTTCCTACTCACTAGCTCTTTCATTCACTTCAACCCCAACATCACGACCAGATTTCGCTATTAATTCCTTATAAAACATCCCTTTCCTTCTCTAGCGTTTCATCCAACATATTTGCGTTTACAACCTCCAAACCAACTAGTCTCTCATTATGTTGGGCTCATTTATTTCATCCTCCCATGACAATGAAGACCACCCAAACTCATTCCAAATCCTCTTAACTTGTGCCAACGTCATCTCCACCTCCGATATTTCATCTGCCCATCACCTCCTTACTATTCTCTCCACAAACTCATCCCCATACGGTGACGCAACCCAAAGACTCTCCCACCAATTCACCAAATCCCTCTCCCTCAAACTCACCCCCACCCCACCCCACCCCCACCCCCACCCCCACCCACTCTCCCAATCCTCCTACTTATCACTCAACAAAATCACCCCTTTCATTAAATTCACTCACCTCACCGCCAACCAAGCCATTTTAGAAGCCACAAAAAACCAAACTGCAATCCACATTCTAGACTTCGAAACCAACCACGGCCTTCAATGGCCTCCACTAATGCAAGCTCTAGCCGAAACATGTCCCACCCCGACCCTTAGAATCACGGGTACCGGTAATGATATGTATACTCTTAATAAGACCGGTGCTCGCTTGGCAAAATTTGCTCAGTCTCTTGGGTTGTCATTTATGTTTCAGTTTATTATATTTGACAACTATGATGACCCATTGGAAATTGTGTCATCGGTTGTTATGCTACCCGGAGAAGCTCTAGCTGTCAATTTTCCACTTTGTCTACACCGGATGATGAAAAACCCTCGTCGGATGAAATATTTACTACAAACTATTAAGTCGATGAGTCCTAGTGTGGTGACCGTGGCCGAGAAAGAAATGAGTCGTGTAAGGGAGTCTAAGCAAATACAAGGTGAATCCACTGCCTATTTATCATAAATTGAGCAATTTTAAGTGTGAAAATTGTTATTTTTTGTGTAATTTCTTGCCATGCTTATTAGCTTCTTGTACTATTGTACAACAAACTAAACAAATCCAATATAGGATGTTAAAGCAACCAAATAAGAAAAAAATGATAAAATAGAACTAAGGGATGTATTTGTTATTTTGTATACCAAAGTTGGTATTATAGATTTGGGTTTCATTTTCGCAAAAGCTTACAAAATTCGTCACAAAAAGTAAAAATGATATGGAAATCACATTATGGTAGTAATGTACCCTATAGCTAGTATAAGGACCAAGACCAAAATGATCCTAAAAATTATTAAAGTAAATTATATATTGAGATCATATGTAATGACTAATGCATATCTAATTTATGAGTACTTGACTTATTTATGAATTTTTGAATATATCTTATATTTATGTAAATTGCAGGACTGGCCTTGGGGAGCCACAACCGCCACCATTTTTCGCGGAGGTTCGCGATGGCATTGGGTTATTACAAGTCGGTGTTTGATTCGCTTGAGGCGACGGTGCCTCCAAATTGCCGTGAGAGGTTGGCGGTGGAGGAGGTGTGGTTTGGGAGAGAGATCGCCGACATTTTGGGGGTGGACGGAGATTTCGGGAATGAGAGGTTCGAGTTGTGGGAGGTCGTGATGAGGGGGTGTGGGTTTAGCAATATGGGGTTGAGCAATTTCGCGGTTTCGCAAGCGAAGATGTTGTTGAGGCTTCATTATCCTTGTGAGGGTTACTCTCTTCATGTTTTCAATGGTGCTTTGTTCTTGGGGTGGCAGGAACAACCTCTCTTCTCAGTCTCTTCTTGGCACTAATTATGTAAATGTATATGCAATTAACCCTTGTATCCAAAACCCTAACCCTAGCTACTTTCTTTTAGCCACATTGTGATCTGCCCGTTGCATGGCTTGGTTTTCTTGTGTTATTCACTGAGGAGCATCTCTAGTCGGGACCTTAAATGACTGCCTAAAAAATGAACCTAAAGGGTAATGAATGACTTTTTGACTTAATTTGTCAAAGATGATATCTATAAAGAAAATCATAACTTATCAAAAAATAAGGAAATCGTTGTCCCCAAATTTTATCAAAAAAATTATGATTTTCTTACTTTAGCCCCTTAGAGATAATATTGTATTTAGAGATAATTCCTAATGTTGGAGTAATTAGATTTACCCCCTCTTGTTGAATATTTAAAGGGTATTTTTAAATACAGAGTTTTCTCCAGGGGGAAAAAAACTCCAAATTTTCTAGTGTTCAAACTTTTGATAAATTTGGTAGCGGTGATATCTTCGACAAATTCGGCTCATAACTAATTCATTTTAACCCTAATGAATGGAGGTTCAATTTTTTAATCCGTTAGGTCAGGATCACACAAAAGATGTTATATAAGTATTTATTTAGATACTGGTAGCGCTGATTACATAAATAACTCTGTGTAATCTTTTCTTGTTTTATTTTTATATTTCACATTCTGTAACCAAATCCTCTACCAGCCATTGAGGAGGCAAAAATCTGGATGTGGCTCATTAGCTCAAGTTAATATATTCAATTTTAAATTATTATCGCTTTGCGTCATTTTGTATTGGTGGGCTGATTCATCTTCTCACTTTTTAATTCTAAGATTGCCTCACTTTTTTTTAATCTTTTTTTTTATCAATACTATAGTTGTATTCTTCATGTAGTCTTACCTTTATCTTATTTTGGTTAATTATTAAAAAATGTAATGTAATTAGTTTTTTTTTCTTGCCGACATATTTTTTTGTTTGTTTGTTTGCATAATGACAGCATACTTACAATTTACAAACTGACGTTAATTACCTAAAACTAAGTTTGTTTTGTCAGTAGCATGCCATTTGTTCCAACTAAATTGCAAGTCATCCAATGTAAAAAACAATCCAAGTACGTTGCATTTTTTTTAACAAATAAATAACTGGCATGGACATCATGTTTAATAAATTTAATATAAAAGACCTTAGAGCATTTTCAGTACACCAGCTAAGTTGTGGTTGGTGTGGCAAAATTGCAGCAAGAAAATATTATTCACAGCGCTTGCCACTCCACGTGTTTCAACTTAAAAATTGCATGACATTTCAAACGTCGCGGAAATGCTCTCTATAGGGGTGGTAAACGGACGGATACGGATCGGATACCATGTTTTTCATATCCGTATCCGTTATCTGGATGCACAATCCATATCCGTATCCGTATTCGCTCGGATAGTTAAAACAACTATCCATATCCATATCCGCTCGGATACGTCGGATTCGGATAATATCTGTATCCGTTTACATTGTTTAGTCATCGCAAAAAATAACTATTAAAATATCCAATCAAATGAAATCCAATCCAAATAAATATATAACAAAATTGCTACCTCCTAACATAAAAAAATTATGACTTCCATAATAATAATGGCATTCCATAATAATAATATGGATTAATGTTATTCATACTTTACAACCATGTAAACTTAAAGCATCCAAAAAAAATTATAGTAGCATTTTATAATAGTAAATATACATATGCACCTTTTAGATTAAATCAAATTTATTGAGAATGATAATCTCATGGACCTTTTAGTCTTCAAAACATACTGATATTTTTATATTCTAATAAGTATACATTTTTATTTTGTATATAATATAAATGTTGTTAACTTCAATTCTCATCACAATCAAAACCATCTCTTTATTTTTTTGTTTCTCTCGTACATAAGGAAACTAATGAACAACCACAAGAACAATATATAAATACAGTTATATATTTTTATTTTTATTTTGTATGTATCTGTTGTTGCGAACTTTCTGTTGCAGGAGGATGGGATGCGGAGTGGCAGAGTTGATGCGTAGTGGAAGGGTTGATGAGTAGTGGTGGCGGGTTGATGAGCAGTGAGGGACTGATGCGACAGAGGGAGAGGTGGCAAAATGAGGGTTTTTTGTAGAGTGAAATGAGAGTTTCCTTTCTCTTGTTTTGTACGAAAGAGAAATGAAATGAAATTATGATTTTTTTATTTTGAGTGGAGTATATGTTCTTTAGTGGGTATATGTTGTGTGTGATAGGGTGTGTTGTAACTTTAAGGTAACTCCATGATAATATACCCAATAAAATAATAATACACGGCATGTTATAATATACACAATAAAATAATAACTTTAGGGTGTTTTTGTTTTGGGTGGAGTATGTGTTTGTTTTGTTTTAGGGAATAAAAAATTCAGTTTTTTAATATTATTTTATTTGTAATACCAATACTAATATTATTAGTAATATTTTAAACATATTCTTGACGGATACGGATATCCGTTAAAATGGATACTCCGCATCGGATACGGATTATCCGTGTCGGATATTAGTACTATCCATATCCATATCCGTATCCGTTTTCTCGAATATTTTTACAGAGTATCCATATTCGTATCCGTTTCCATTTTTTCGGATAAATATTCGCAAATTCGAATTCGAATATCGAACGGATGCGAATTTTCGAATATCCGTTTACAACCCTAGCTCTATATGACAATTGAAATTCGGCCCTTAAGTTGCGTTCGATTTTTTTTAAAACAACAATCTCCAAAGCCAATTATAATTAACTACTACTACGTTGGGGGATTAGTACAACATCTTGTCGCCACACTTGGATTGACACGTATTGTTATTTTTGATGATTTTTAGTTACGGCATAATGTAAGCTCTCTTGAGTTGAAAATTCATTTCTTGTTAAAGCAACTTCTTCCACAAATTTCCTTTTGTCTCCCTTGAGTGTTGTATTTTTTCTAGGTGATCAATTGTTTTTTTTACACTAAATATCCGTATATTCACGTGTAAGTCTCTCTCTCTCTCCTTCCGTTAGAGATATGAAGTAAACGGCAATACTAGAGCAACACATAACACATTTTGGTTTAACAGATTGACATATCGTGTCTAAGCCTCACTAATGTTAAGCAGTGTTTTAAAAGGTGCCCTTAAGTTTGAGCGTTGGAGAAACATCTCCCCTTAAGTCTTTTACGCTTTATTTTTGATAAAACGCTTAAGGAACACTTTAAAAAAAAAAAACGCTTTAGTGAAACGATATCGCCTTTTAAAGACTATTTTTTTAAAAACGGACTAATATCTCATTAATAACAATCAAAAGACAAATAATATCACAAACCTCTTCCAAAAAACGTTCGTTTTTTCATTTTTTTCTTCTTATTTTAAAAAAATAGTATTTTAATTTATATATTTTCAGACATATTTTAAGGTGTATACCATTTTAGTATTTTTGGTAGCTTTGTTATAGTTAAAAATGTTAAAATATATAGAAAAGGACCTAAACATTTTTTTACGGCGTTTTCCGTATAAGGTCCCCCTAGAATTCTAAGACTTAAGGCTTGATCTTCACTCCTCGATAACGCTTCCCATTTTCAAAAGGATAAACATATACAGACACGATTTCCATTTCCGATTTTCATACTCATTGCTTTAGAATGTTATATCTTGTTGTTGTGGGTTCCATCAGGACATATAATACAATTCCTTACAACCTTGTCTCCTTAACGTGTATGAAAATACGTATGTGTAGTGATGTTTTTTTCAAAATTCTATGTTAAGTGAATATGCGTATGACACATAAATGTAAGTGTGACACGTTTCTATCAATTCCGAATTTATGTGCCCTCGAGAAGGTAAATCAAGATATAGTCCTAAACTTTCCCTTCGAATGATCCAAAAGCTTGTAGAAGTTACAAGTTTCAATGGGTAAAGAAATATCCAAAACCTTGTTATTCAGTGGAATGATGGATCAGTTCTGAATCTCTGATCATAAGCATAGGAAGAAAAGAGAGAGATGTTTGTTTTTTCTATTATAGTGTAGTTGCTGACAATGATAAGATGGTTACTAGTAGTATCTCAACTCCCACGCAAGGCATTGAGATTCACAATAGTTAGGTTGTGAGTTGAGAGAGTTATGATTGCTGATTGGTTTGGTGCAATGATGCAACTAACATCGGTCCTTTTTTGGGGCCAGCTCACGGCACTTCAAAAAATTTGATAGTACTTAAAAAAAAATTAATAAATAACAAAATTACTTTTCACTCTTTACCTTTTTTCTTTATCTTTTTTTTTTAAAAATGTTAACTAATCACTTAAAAAAATGTTATAAAATGTTGACACAAATTATTTTTTAAATTTAATAATTAAATACAATTTAAGTAAAGATTTTTTTTAACTTTGAATGCGAATTATTAACAATTTAATCATTAATTGATTTATACTTTAATACTTACTTTTTTTTTACCAAATATGAACACAATCCAATAAAAATGCCACACGACACAACATTATACGAAATTTTATTTTTTTATTTAACAAGAATACAATTCAAATAAAAGTGACACGACAGAAAATCTTATTTTTTATCCAACACGATAAGACATGGAATCTCATTTGTTTACCTAACACAACCCAAATAAACTCGGCAATACACGATTTTTTTTTTAATCTAATATGAACACGATCTAATTAAAATGCAACACGACACAATACAACATGAAATTTTATTTTTACCCAATACAAACACAACTCGTATAAAAGCCCCACAACATGACTTAAATTGTGTTCGTATTCGGTCAAATATAAAAGTGATAAAAAAAAGTGAGCATTAAAGTGTAAATCAATTAGATCGTGTTCCTATTAGATAAAAAAAGACTTCATTTTTAATTACTTTTTGAATTTAATTATTATATTAAAAAATAATTAAAATAATCTTGAATATTTTTCTCTTTTAAATTTCAAGATTATTTTTTAATATAATAATTAAATTCAATTTAAGCAAAGAAAAAAAATTTAAGCTTTGAACACGATCCAATTAAAATGTGACACGACACAACATAATATTATACGAAATCTTATTTTTTATCTAACAATAACACAACTCAAATAAATGTGACACGATATGAAATCTTATTTTTTTTATCTTTTTTATCTAAAACGAATACGGTTTAATTACAATGCAGCACGACACGACAAGATATGAAGTCTTTTTTTTTTATCTAATAGGAACACGATCTAATTGATTTACTCTTTAATAGTCACTTGTTTATCACTTTTATATTTGACCGAATATGAACACAATTTAAGTTATGTTGAGGGGTTTTTATACGAGTTGTGTTTGTGTTAGGTAAAAATAATTTTCATGTTGTGTTGTGTCGTGTTGCATTTTAATTAGATCGTGTTTAAGTTAGATTAAAAAAATAAGATTTCGTGTATGACTGGGTTTATTTGGGTTGTGTTAGGTAAACAAATGAGATTCCATGTCTTGTCGCATTGCATTTTAATTAGATCGTGCTCGTGTTAGATAAAAAAATAAGATTTTCTGTCGTTTTACTTTTATTTCAGTTGTGTTCTTATTAAATAAAAAATAAGAATTAGTATAATGTTGTGTCGTGTCGCATTTTAATTGGATAGTGTTCATATTTGATAAAAAAAATAAGCAAGTACTTACGTATAAATCAATTAATGATTAAGTTGTTAATAATTGTTATTCAAAGTTTAAAAAAATTCTTTACTTAAATTGTATTTAATTATTAAATTTAAAAAATAATTAAAAATAATTTGTGTCAACATTTTGTGACATTTCTTTTAAGTGGTTAGTTAAAATTAAAAGAAAAAAGGATAAATGATAAAGGGTCAAGGGTAATTTTATCATTTATCAAATTTTTTTGAAGTGCCATCAGATTTTTTAGAGTTCCATTAGCTGCCCCGTTCTTTTTATTTATCATTCCCTTTCAATTTGTTTACACCTAGCATTTAGAGTACACTATTAAATATTGTGACAAAGAGTGAAAGACCCTTTTTCATATTTTTTTAACATATCATGAAGATTCTGGTAGCTTGCGCGCACCTCAACTAATCTCCATTCGCGATTCGTGATTTTCGGCAGCCAAACATTATTTTAACAATATCGGGGATCGAACTAGGGACCAAACTCAATCTACCCTCAAGTTTATCCCAGTGACAACTATGTCTTAACAATAACAATGTCGTGGCTTATTAATATTTGACAAAAATGTCAAACATTTTTTTGAATGTTTATTATATAAATTTTCCTCATAATATTATTTTTCTGCACTGTTTTTTGCCATTCAAATAAAAATATTAAGGATTTTTGTATTGATAAATATACACATTCCATTTCATTATTTTACGATATTATATTCAAGTGCGCACACAAAAAAAAAGAAAAAAAAAAGATGTAACAAGATTTTTAGGGAATTCACATGCCAGAGTTTATGGTTCCCTAATATAATTATTTTCGTTTAAGTTTTTGCTATTTTTGTACTTAATTCCCAGTTTAGAATGCTTAATATAGACCTATTAGGACTTCTACACGTGTGGACTCTAAGATTACTCCTCTTTATCTAGAAGACAGTGACCAAGCTAAGTCGATGTGAATAATTGATAAGGTCTTGTGTGGTTCTCTATTCAGAAAATTTGATTTAAACACTGTTTTTAAATATAGTTTTAAAATTCAGTTTTTTGTGTTTATAATTATTGGTGTGCGTTTGGTAAAGTTGTTTGTAAATTTGACAAAATTGACAAATATGTATATTTATATCATACATATGCGTGTATATATATATATATATATATATATATATATATATATATATATATATATATATATATATATATATATATATGTATGTACATATAAACATACATAAAACTTTCATACATACATGATACATGAATGTATACATACATACATCATAAATTATATACATGTATTTCTAGGTATATTTAATGAGGTATGTTGTGGAGTTTATATATATATATATATATATATATATATATATATAAACTTTCATACATACATGATACATGAATATATACATATACATACATACATACATCATAAATTATATACACGTACATTTAATATCATGTATTTTTAGGTATATTTAATGAGGTATGTTAGGGAGTTTAACTCTCTCTCTCTCTCTCTCTCTCTCTCTCTCTATATATATATATATATATATATATATATATATATATATATATATATAATGATGTCGCATATATAATTCACTATAAAATTATATACATACATGAATTGATAATATTTTTTAATATATGTACTATATGTATATTTTATACTATTCCATACATTAATAATATATGTATAAAACTATATGTAAGTATCATGTATCTATTGATAATATTATTTAACTTTATATTATTCCATACGTAATTTTGTGTATATGTACATATATATTTTTTATTTATAAGAATTACACACATTAATGTATTATGTATGTATATTATATATTAAGGTATAATTGCTTTAAAATATTAAGAATGAATAATTCTGAGTTGAAAAATAAAAAAAACAGATATTATAAAACACCCAAAATTTGTTTTCTAAAAAACTTGATTATAACACAGAAATATTATAATTCTGTGTTTAAAAACAGGTTGCCAAACGAAGATTTTTATCAGAATTGTATTTAAACACAGAAAACAGAATTATAGTTGCAAACCAAACAGGCCCTAAGTCTTTGACAAATTCAACTGCCAATATTTCAACAATCTAATCAATTACTTAGGGTTAGGGGTGGTCATAGGCTCGAGGCCCGCCCAGTCCACCCGATAAAAAAATAGGGTTTGGGTAAGGTAAATAGGCCCGTGAACCGGGCTTGGTGAAATTTTATACGCCCGATTTTTTTCTGGGCGGGCTTGAGCATGTATTCTTAGGCCTGCTTGAGCCCAGCCCGACTCGAGGCCCGAGAACTAGATATAATGTTCATCATATATATATATATATATATATATATATATATATATATATATATATATTAGTTTGGTTTTTATTCCTTTACGGTTAAAAGTTACAAAAAAAGAATATAAACGGATAACATCTAGAAATATCAATTAAAGGCTTTATTTACTCTTAGTCTTAAGAGCACGTTCTAAAATAAATTTTCTAAACAATAAAAAAGGTCTTAAATTTGCTACACAAATAATATTTAAGGGCTTAGACAATGGGCCTGGGTAAGAATCTTTCAGACTTGGGCGGGCTTTGGCTCACACAATGAGGCCCGAGTCGGGCCCAATCAGGCTTGGGTTTGCTCACATATTTTAAGGCTCGGCTGGGCCCAGCCCATGGCCACCCCTACTTAGGGTCCCTTTTATTTAAAAGTGGACAAAAGTGGGAATGACAAAAAAATTCCACGGGCAAATTTCATCTAGTTTTTTCACATGAGGCTATCAAACAATCATTAGATGAAAATAAGGTTAATCTAATTAGTTTATTTTAAAAAAATAAGTATTTTGTAAACAATTTTAAAACATTTTTATAAAATAGTTCTTAAAACATTTCTGAAACAGTTTTTATAAAACAATTAAATTCTTTTTTATAAAACATTATTGAAACAAGTTTTAAAACAATTTTTTACAACATTTTTATAAAACAGTTTTTTAATTGTTCAAAGAAGTTTTTAAACCTTTTAAAATAGTGTTCTTTATAGTTTTAAAATAGTTTCTTAATAAAATAGTTTTTTTCAAAAAATAGTCTTTAAATTATTTTTAAAACAGTCTTAAAGCATTTATAAAACTGTTTTTACAAAGCAGTCTTAAAACAGTTTTTATAAAACTTTATTGAAATAGTTTTAAAATGATATTTAAAATAATTTTTTACAACATTTTTATAAAACAGTTCTTAAAAATAAATTATACAATATTCGAAAAAGTTTTAAAATTATTCATAACAGCTTTTAAACATTTTAAAATAGTGTTTTCCACAGTTTTATAAAACATTTTTTTTATTTATAACAGTTTTTAAATTATGTTTAAAACAGTTTTAAAACATTTTTGTAATAGTTTAAAAACATTTTCAAAAAATGTTTTTTACAGTTTTTTAAAACATTTTTTAAAATATTTTCTATAAAACAATCTTTTTTTATTTAAAAAAGTTTTATAAAATTGTTTCTTTATTTAAAACCTTTTTTTAACAGTTTCTAAAATAATTTTTAAAATATCTTAGCATAAAAAATTAAAAAAAAGCACTTATAAGAAGTGACAAATTTGTTTGGCAAATATTTCTCATCCAAATAGCAAAGCTGCATAGAAGGTGTTGTACATTTGCAAATAACATGTAGGCAAACTTTGCTATCAAACACACCAAAATATAAGTAAATACAACATGTACCAACTTATTTGCCATTTGCCATGGCAAATCCGGATATCAAATAGACCTTTAGTTTATTGGTTTACCATTTCATAGGATGTACTATGATAAATACAGCTCTATGCGTGTATATTCAATTCAGTGAGAACAATTTCTATTCCTTGTTCTACATTCCTATTATTCTAACACCAGTTCGTAATTTTGCATACAGAGTTTAAATCCGTTGTCAAGTTTACAACTATTTATGGTATCAAAGCTTAGGCTCATGGCATTCGGATCAAACCATAACAACTTGCCTCTTAGCATGGGCTCATTGCACTAACTGATTGCAATTTGCAATGTTAAGCAAGAAGCAGAAACCTATCACATGTGGAGAACTCAGGTTCTCAACTACATGAAAGCCACGATAGTAGAAGAAGTAATTAAGAATGAACCACCCCAGAAATTTAATGAAAAAGGTGAACAAACCAAAGAGTTTCAAACATGGGAGGAAATTAAGATCCTCATCAGAAGCTAGTTATCAGGTACAATTTCTAAGGAATGCCAATTTCGTTGGTTGTGAGACTGCAAAAGAGACATGAGAATGTCTAAAATATAAAATGCCCTAAAAAATGTTATGTCTAATATTTATAAATAACAACTGTACAGAATTATGAATTATTATATAATTACAGAATTAAAACAGAATTACAGAAATGAAACACTTACTTGAATTTGCAGAAATAATATAAGAATAAAAGAATGTAATACCCCGTATTTTGATGGCTTTTAAATTTAAGGATTTATTAAATTTAATTGAGATAAATTAAATTAATTTTAATCCGAAATGTTGTTTTAAATATTTACTAGCGTGACAAGAGTTAGTAATTATTGGGAATATATTATTTGTTGCATATTACTGGATGAGTATAGTAATATATGAGATTTATTTTTATAATATTGTCACGTGTGAATAAAATGACAATTGTGGAAATTTAAGTCGGGACGCGCCTGTGTCGTGTCGGGACTAAATGTGGATTAATAAAAGTGAATATTTTATAGGTTGCTCATATGGTCGTTTTGAGTGCGCCAACGCGTCCGGAAGGGTCGAGATAGTCAGAAAAGTGTACCCGGGGGTTTAGTTTGGGTCTCGGGGCGTTTTTAGCCCTAATTAGTACCCCGGGAGGGCATTTTAGTCATTTTGTATTTTTGGGTAATTAAACCAACGAAAATTAAAGGGGTTATATCAAATTTTTTGGTTATCTCCTAGGGTTAGATAACTCAAAACACTAGAACGGCCATTGGAGAGGAGAGGAGAGAGCTCTCAAGGCATTCCAAGGCTCAAAATTCACCCGTTTGCACCTCCGCCGCGTAGATCGCGAGACGGGGAACGCAACCACACCAAATTCAACACCAAACCAGATTTCTGAAAATCCCAGGCAAGTGTTTATCTTGCTTATTTCGTCGATGCATCTTTCATATTGGTTTATGAATGATTAGGATGAATTGTATGGAAGAAAAACCCAATTTGAGATAGGAAATTGCATGTAGTGATGACTTAAATGATATTCTGGAAACCTTTTGTGATGTAGAGGATTAAACCACGAAATTTTGATATTGTATAAGAAGGGAACCTTAGAGACAATCAGAATAAAGGAGGCAAATTCGCGCATCAGGCCCCTCGAACCGGTTCGCATGTACCCCGAACCGGTTCGTCTCCCCAAACCGGTTCGCCCCTGGGTTCGCAAATGTTTGCTGGTCTGGGGTGCTTTTTCTTCCATTCAACACTTAGAATTTTTTTTCTTGTTTTCTTTCCTTTCTTCCTTGGATTTTTCTTCAACTTCAACGGGTCATAAATCATCAACCGTAGCTCGGATTTGGGTGCTGTTTCTTCCAGTGTTCTCGCTGTTCAGAGCTCTTCAACTTTCCAGTTGACTCCTCCTTCGAGATCTGGCTGCAGAATTACCAAAATGCCCTTGAACTTGCCTTCTTAGATTTTCTTTCATTGTCTCTCTTTCTCTTTTGCGCTGCTTGCATAATTAACCTGTAAAACCAATAAGAGAAGCACAAAACATGAAATACTTGCCAACGAAGATTAGTAGCATAAATGTGCGTCAAATCCATATAGGTTACATCACTCGGGTTCACAAATGCACTGAAATTAGGGGAATAAATATACAATATTTATGTTCAATCACGTAGTAAGTTGGAAAAAACCCTTTGAATTAAAGTTAGAAACGAACCATTATACTTGATATATAATAATGAGAAAATAAGGATAAATGTTATGAATGTGGGTTATGGGATAAACCTAAATTGATATAATAAAAGTGGTATATTTATATGATTGTGTATGCATATATTATATACTTGTGAAAATCATGCCCGCGCTACTTGCTATCCCCGAGGTTTCCACGCTGGGACGATCTTATCTCGTGTGCCTTATGGGGGATATTGACTCGTACCCTAGAAGATAGGAATCCTAGGTACAGGCTATCGAATCGGTATTCACGGTCCTAAGAGACGTGAGGGTATGTACTGACCTCTTGGACTTGGAAACTATGCTTCGCCTCAATATTGTTTGTGTATGTAGTTATACAGTTCGAGAGTGATTCCGAACTTGTATTCCCTTTAGTATGATTGATACAGGGATTGGATAACAGAGTATGCCCGCACCATAGTTTTTATGTGGGGTGCTGTTATGATATATATATTATACGAGTAGTTAATATATATATGAAATTCTGAAATCTGGAACTGCCTACTGTGATTTGATATGTAGGACATGGTTGATGATTCAAATTATAAATAATTATTTTGAGAAAGTATAATATGACACTGGAAAACGTTATTGATTAATAAAGTTAAAAGGAGAACCTTGGTTACAAATTGAAATCTTACGTTTTAAATACTTGTGTTGTTTAGTTGTAAATCCTGCGAATAACCTAAGATAAGTTAAATCATTGGGGAAAGATAGTGTGATATATGATGAGATAAACCATTGGGAAGGTTAGTGCGATAGGAGTGCACATTAGAAGAGAGGCGAGAATTTCTCAAGAGAGTGTTGCACTAATATGTTGTTGCATTGGCCTGTATCAAATTAAATACTTGCTAAACGAATTTTTAAATCATATACACTATCGGGCTCTGACCCATTTCTATTTCCTTTTCTCTCTTGTATATATATGTATGTATTACAGGTGCCCAGCCACAGGGGCGTCTTACTTAGGATCCTTTGGAAGGAACGTGCTGCATCTTAGGTGGGAGTTGTAGGCCTGTTGTTTAGACGACTTCATCCATTTGATTCCACTCCTAGTTCAGTTTTATCCAGTAGGGGCATGTGTCGCCCTCTTTCTATTATTTAGTTGGTATTGTCAGAGATTGAAATTTTTACTTTCAGTACCTTTATTTCGGGATTTATTACTGTCAGGATGTTTTCCTTTAGTGTTGTAAATGTTGGGATTTATTATTGATGATTAAATTCGTGTATGTTCAATTCTATTTTTATTCTTAATGTGTGACTCTTTAGATGTTAATGGTTTAAGGTTTTATAACCGGATTTAGTAAAATGAGAATAAGGTTTTAAATGGTTTTGACACTTAGCTTAATTATTTAGGGTGTTTAAATTGGAAAAGTATTTTTACGACAGTGATGCTAAGAATGAACCAACTGTTCACCTTGATTTTAATTTAATAAAGGAGTGATCGTCCGGTATTTAATTAGGCTGGGTGTCACAAAGAAATAATCCGAGTACTGTTAAGAACAGTCTCCTTAAGACAATTTATTCCCTCCAATATGCTCCGAGGTTGATGAATATTGTCTCCCAAGATAGAATGGATTTTCCAATTGATTATGTAGCATGACAATAATTAATTACAACGAACTCAAATTCTGTGTCTCATACTCAACAACAATGCAGCAGATGCTATGCAGAAAAAGAATTTTCTGAAACAGAAATGACAACACTTTTGGTATGGAAATGGAAGGAACTGGAGGAGGGAAATTTTTCATTGTTTTTAAAAACGGAGGGAGGCATCTGTATTTATAGTAAAGTAGGTGACGGTTGGCAAATAACTGTCAAAACAGTTAAACGAATTAACTGTTGGCAATAACTGCCAACAGTTTATTAATTAATTAATTAATTAATTTCATAATTAATTAATAATTAAAGCCCAGAAAGTGAAATAAATTCGGCCAAAAAATGTAGGAGATTTTTATAAGCCTAAGACCGAACCGAACCGAACCGAACCGAACCGAGCCGGACGGACGGATGCGCCTGTGGACTTTTGACTGAAAGTCAACCCGTGCATAGCTTAGGTCATCTCCCCTTCAAAGAGTTGGGATACCCCAAGGCATCCAAGCCTTAGTCCATACTTGGGGTGTTATTAACTCACCAAATTTTCACTACTCTTCCAATGTGGGACAAGAGTTAAAACACACCCAATTCATTAACGTTCATTGCTTTGTGAGTCACTTTGGGGACATATTTATCATTCATAACTTATTGAAATTGGACATATGAATATACTATGTTAATCTCCTTGCGGAGGTGAACGCATTCGTATATGGTCCCACGATCTTCGTAGTGTGGGTCCCACCTAAATTTGAGCTCAAAGTTGCTCAAAATTCTGTCCAAAAAATTTTGGACAGCTTTCTAAAACCCAATTCAAGTCCAATTTTCCAACAATCCCCCACATGAATGATATATCGCTATAAATAAAACAAAATAGATGCTAATGCAGATGCAGACATAAGTTGAGTAAAACTGAAGACTTATTGCAGCGGGAGAAGTAGCCTAGTGGCCTTGAACTTTCCTTAGTGATATACTATCGAATTTACTTGGTTAATCAGTAGACTTCACGTCCTTGAACCATCAACCGTTTTTGTAAACCTAGACAACAATATTCACACAACAATTCTTCAACATAGTTGGTTCTCATGTTTGTGTTCATTTTGACCATGAACACTGCTTGGTTCCGTGAGTATTTTAGAGAATATGCCTTTTATTATTCTCATAGAAGTGGCCCCCTTCTTACTCACGTAGGTGACTTCCCTAAAGAGTATCCTGCAATACCCCACTTAGACGTACTAAGATATAGATGTCATTAAAAGCATAACTTATCCTAATTTCGCAGCAGATATGCACTGTCTCATCTTTGGAATGGTCAGGATTAAATATCCTCCAGTTCTTACTGAATACAACGTAGTTCGGTTTGCCCATTGAATCTAGATCTTGGGATCTCCAGTCAGCTAGGTTGGGTTGCCACTATATTGATTCTTATTTATTTATAGGCTTTAGACTCATTCCTCTCGATGATCTTTTAATTTGGTCTCGGTTTAAACCTTTCGTTAGTGGATCCGATATATTATCTTTTGACTTTACATAGTCAATTGAGATAATTCCGTTTGAGAGAAGTTGTCTAACGGTATTGTGTCGATGATGAATATGTCATGACTTTCCGTTATACGTGTGATTTTGTGCCCTTCCAATCGCTGATTGGCTATCGCAATGTATACATATTGCAGGCACAAGTTTAGACCAATTTGGAACATCCTCTAAAAAGTTTCGAAGCCATTCAGCTTCTTCTCCAGCTTTGTCTAGTGCAATGAATTCAGATTCCATTGTCGATCTAGCAATGCACGTTTATTTTGAGGATTTCTAAGATACGGCTGCACCTCCTAGGGTAAACACATACCCACTCGTAGACTTATAATCTTTTGTATCAGATATCCAATTTGCATCGCAATGTCCTTCAAGAACAACTGGATATTTTGAGTAGTGCAATCCATAGTTTTGAGTATATTTTAAATAACCCAAAACTCTCAATATTACTTTCTAGTGATCTCTTCCTGGATTACTCGTATATCGACTTAGATTACTTATTGAGTATGCTACGTCCGGTCGCGTACAGTTCATTATATACACTAAAGTGCCGATAATACGAGAATATTCTAGTTGAGATATGCTTTCACCATTATTTCTAGCTAGATGTAAATTTACATCTGCAGGTGTCTTGGTAGGACTAATATCGTACTTCTTGAATTTTTCAAGTACTTTCTCTATGTAATGAGATTGAGATAATATAAGTCCATGCGATGTTCTAGAAATTTTAATTCCTAATATAACATCGGCGATTCCCAAATCTTTCATGTCAAATCTACTACTCAACATTTGTTTTTATAGTTTTGACAATTTCCAAGTTACTACCCATGATAAGCATATCATCAACATATAGGCATACAATGACATATCCATTATGAATGTATTTAAAGTAAACACATTTATCGCATTCATTAATTTTGAAACCATTTGATAACATTGCATTATCAAATTTTTCATGCCATTGCTTAGGTGCTTGTTTTAATCCATATAGTGATTTAACAAGTTTACATACTTTTCCTTCTTGTCCGGGAGCCTTGAACCCTTCAGGTTGCTCCATATAAATTTTCTCGTCTAGTTCACCATTTAAGAATGAAGTTTTTACATCCATTTGATGTATTTCTAGTCCATTAATAGAAGCTATTGCTATTAACATCTGAATGGACGTTATTCTTGTTACCGGTGAATATGTGTCGAAGTAATCCAACCCTTCCTTTTGCCTATAGCCTTTAGCTACAAGTCTAGCTTTATATTTATCAATTGATCCATCAGCCTTCAATTTCTTTTTGAAGATCCATTTATAACCTAACGGTTTTGAACCTGGTGGAAGATCCACCAGTTCCCATGTATGATTTTGTAATATGGATTCAATGAATTCACAATTAATTGCTTCTTTCCAATTGGAAGCATCGGGTAAGGATATAGCTTCTTTATACGATTGAGGTTCATTTTCTAGCAAATATGTTAGAAAATCCGGACCGAAAGAAGTCGAGGTTTTTTCTCTTTTACTACGTCTTGGTTCATCCTCTATTGATTCAATAGGTTGATGAGTACCACTTGTAGTAGCTTGATTTGTCCTTTTAGAAGGGCCAGATTCTCGGGTCATGTTATACGGGAATTCATTTTCAAAAAATGAAGTGTCCCTCGATTCAATAATCGTATTTACATGAATATTCGAAATCTCAGATTTACAAGCTAGAAATCGATATGCACTGCTATTAGAAGCATAACCGATGAATACACAATCCACCGTTTTTGGTCCTATTCTTACTTTTTTAGGTTTAGGAACCATTACTTTGGCTAAGCACCCCCACACTCGTAAATATTTATAAGAAGATCGTCGACCTTTCCATAATTCATAAGGTGTCTTATGAGTCTTCTTGTGAGGTACTTTATTGAGAATGTAATTAGAAGAAAGTAAGGCTTACCTCCACAAATTTTGTGGAGCTCCTGAACTTAATAACATTGAGTTCATCATCTCTTTCAAAGTACGGTTTTTGCGTTCAGCAACACCATTCGATTGAGGAAAATAAGGAGCGGTTGTTTGATGAATAATCCCATTTTTAGAACAAAATTCCTCAAATGGATATTCATATCCACCTCCTCTATCACTCCTAATAGCCTTTATCGTTTTGCTTAATTGATTCTCAACTTCATTCTTATATTATTTAAATGCATTAATAGCCTCATCTTTACTATGTAACAAATATACATATCAATATTTTGTGCAATCGTCATTAAAAGTAATAAAATACTTTTTCCCACCTCTAGTTTGAATAAATTTTAAATCACAAATATCGATGTGAATTAAATCTAAAGGTTCAGTTATCCTTTCAATAGAATGGAAAGGTAATCTAGCTAATTTAGATTCCACACAAATTTCACATTTATGATTTTTATCAATATTAAATTTTGGCAAAAATTCCAAGTTAATTAATCTACGCAATGTATCAAAATTAACATGTCTCAATCTAGCATGCCAAATATTAGATGACTCAATCAAGTAAGAAGAACTAGCAATTTCATTCATTGAAACATATGTTTTTAGGGTTACAGTAAGAACATTGAGTTTAAAGAGACCCTCATTTAGGTAGCCCTTTCCTACATACATGTCATTTTTAGATAACACAAATCGATCAGACACAATCACAAGCTTGAAACCATTTTTAGTCAAGAGAGATCCAGAAATCAGATTCTTTCGGATATCAGGCACGTGAAGAACATTGTTGAGAGTAAGTTCCTTTCCAGAAGTTATTTTTAAAACAATCTTTCCTTGTCCCACCACCTTAGAAGTGGAAGAATTTCCCATAAAAAGGTTCTCCTCATTTTCCAAAGGCTTATAGGTGGAGAACATCCATTTGTTTGCACAAATGTGTCATGTGGATCGAGTGTCCACCCACCATTCCTCGGTATTTCCAACCAAGTTACATTCAGAGACCACGGCAGAAAGATTCATATCCACCAAATCATTGGCGATATTCTCATCCTCGGTTACATTGACTTGAGGGTTATTTTTATTTTGCTTCTTAGGCTTACGACACTCGCTTGAGCGGTGTCCAGGTTTACCACAATTGTAACATTTGCCTTTGAAATTTTTCTTCTTATGTTTGGAAGTGCCTTCCCCATCATACTTTCGTTTGTTCTTCTTAGGACCTTCAACAACATGGACCTTCGTTTCCATCGGATTCTTCCCACTTTTCTTTTGAGACTCACGGTTTTCTTCTTCGATTCTCAGCCTGACCACCAACTCCTCCACATTCATCTCCTTTCGCTTGTGCTTGAGATAGTTTTTGAATAAAGTCCAAGATGGTGGCAATTTTTCAACAATTGCAGCAACTTGGAAAGTTTCACTAATTGACATTCCTTCAGAATGAATGTCGTGGAGGATCACTTGGAATTCTTGCACTTGCAAGATTACTGATGTAGAATCAACCATTTTGAAGTCCAGAAAATGCCCGACGATAAATTTCTTCATCCCAGCATCTTCAGTTTTATACTTCTTTTCCAAAGAATTCCATAATTTCTTGGATGTTTTGATCGTGCAGTAGACATGGTACAATGTCTTATCCAAGTAGGCCAGAATATAATTTCGGCATAGGTAGTCCGAATGCTTCCAAGCATCGACAACAACAACCTTTTAAGAGTCATCTCCCTCTTGAATAGAGGGGCAATCTTCATATACAAACCTACCCAGTTGGCAGGTAGTGAGATAGACGTATATTTATCCTTGCCAACGTTTGAAGTCAGCCCCAATGAACTTTTTCGGTTTCTCCCCGTGTGGCATAGATTACGAGTGCAGTCACATTTGTGTTGGTGACAATCAGTTTCGTAGGATTAGTGTTCGTACTTTGCGATTCCATTTCTGTTACAAAAACAGAATTTTTATCAATGATAAAATTCATATATAATGAATTAATCACAACATAATACAAAATTCCGTGCACCAATTTTCTCCAAATATAATTCACAATAAATGAATTCCAAAAGAATTCCAAATAATAATTTAGAATTAAACTATAATATAAACAGAATTCCGTACAAAACAGAATTAAACTATAAAATCAGGTATTTATCGCATTATGTTCCTTTCCCTAAATTTACCTTAGATGTTTCTCTCCTCTCCCTCACTTTTTGTCTCCTCGGTAGCATACTCTTCTCCAGCAATCTCCGCTCGCATCCCTCATCTATAGCTTTTCTTCAAAATGTTTTTATTTTTCTTTTTTATAAGGATCTGCTATAATTAAATTTTTATATGATGGTTCATGTGCGCGAAATGGATTTTTTTATAGCAATCTTTATTTTACAGATTTGTGATTTTTTTACATGCACACTGTCTTGCAAAATAATTTTATTATAGATTTGCAATTTTTTTAAAGGGAATGTCTAGATAAATAATTTGATTTGTTATTTTTGTGGATGAAATGTATACTCTGACTTGTTATGTTATTATTTTTATTGATAAAATGTATTGTTCAATACCTTTTTATTTACTCAAAGTATTGTAAAACACAATTTTGAACAAAATCAGCAGATAAATGATGAGGATGAGATTGAAGATGAAGATAAACATTCACATCAAACATATATGAGACAAAGATTTTTAAAGTGGTTCGGCTAGGAATAAAGCCTACGTCCACTGTTATGTTATTGCTGAGTGTTTGTGGAATTCTTGATTACAAGTTCTCTCAAGAAATTCCGGTCCCCTTGAATGAGGGTGATACAAGGTATTTATAGCCTTGAGGCTGTACATGAAAGGGTCGATACATTAAATGATATACATGTGAAAGGGTAATACATTTAATGCCCTTAGACTTGTGCGTCAAGGATAATCATTTAATGAACCAGTTGGACTGTTCGTTATCTGGCAATCAATGCTGTGGCCGAGATGCAGCTCGGATCGTCTGAGTAACTCGGGTATGTTGATCTTCCTGGTATTCAAGAGTTCCTCGGAGAGGTATGTTCCTCGGAGAGGTATGTTCCTCGGAGCCTGTGAGTTCCTCGGAGAGGTCTGTTGTTGCCATGTAGATAGCCAGGTGTCTTCGTATGATTGGTCCACGTCAGCAGATTAAATTTGGTATCAACAGAAGCCCCCAATGCTTCATGCTTGATGGTTTACTTGAAAGGATGGAGTATTTATTCTGCCGTGTTGCTCGGTGCTCGTGAAATTCTTGATCTACCTTCTTGATTTGTTGGACATAAAGGGCATTATCTCCTGGACGACATATGATGCCGCTTGTAGCTTATCATAATCTTCAAGTATGTTGATTGGTTTGCTAGCCGACCTACTGCATTCTGTGAGCTAGTGGTGGACTTTGAAACATTTTCATATAACTTCTTCTTCAATTTTGGTTGAGACAGTATTAGCAAAGATCTCAGTGATGTAGATGCTGATTTTAACTTCTACCTCCACTCGGGGGCGAGCAAGAGGTTCTCGGGGATGAGCAAGAGCTGCTCGTGGACGAACAAGAATTGCTCGGACAGACCATCTGTGATGAACATCAGAATGCTGAAATATCTTAATTTCATAAAATTTCCATTATGCTTTGGATGATCTTCCTGCTGGCGAGGAACCTGTTTCAAAATCAGAGGGAGAGAAACCAATAGAGTAGGAATCTCAATGTAATAGTTAGTACACAATTTAATATCAATGTAATAAATTTGCATAATTCATTTTGAATTCAGTGAAAGAATTTCATTTTTGTTCACAAATTTGAATTTGCTATTGTTTTGTAAATATCAAACACATTATTATTTGTGCTTGCATAACAATATTGTATGGTTCATCGACCAAAAAAGTTACAAGTATTAGTAATGTTGCTCGATCACTTAATAATAAAGTAATGAGTATAATTTATTCAAAGTGTTTCCAACCAACCAAGGTGGATAAATAATGTTTGTCGACCAACTACAGTTGATGGGTTTTTATCCCCGACCAACCATACTTGGTATAGTTTGGAATATTTTGTTCTTTAAAGAACTTTTTGAAATAATGTTACCTCCTGACCAACATAAGTTGTAATGCGAGAATATATAAAGTCTTACCAACCGTAGTTGATCATGCTGGTGTATACCTCCTAGCCAAAGGAGTAGTAGGGTTCTTTAGAACTTTTTGGCTCCTTAGAGCATGTCCTCCTAACCAAAGGAGGTTGGCTACTTATAGCACTTTTGCTCCGTAGAGCGCTCCGGAGAGCTTATCCTCCTAACCAAAGGAGGTTGGCTACTTATAGCACTTTTGCTCCGTAGAGCGCTCCGGAGAGCTTATCCTCCTAACCAAAGGAGGTTGGCTACTTATAGCACTTTTGCTCCGTAGAGCGCTCCGGAGAGCTTATCCTCCTAACCAAAGGAGGTTGGCTACTTATAGCACTTTTGCTCCGTAGAGCGCTCCGGAGAGCTTATCCTCCTAACCAAAGGAGGTTGGCTACTTATAGCACTTTTGCTCCGTAGAGCGCTCCGTAGAGCTTGACTCCGTAGAGCATGGCTCCGTAGAGCATGGCTCCTTAGAGCAGTCTTCTTGGTTGATCCTGTAACATCCACAGGTTGATCAGCGAGCAATTTTTGTTTCTCAGGAGTATTAAGATCAGTAAACTCTGCTATAGCTTGTATTAATGGCATGTCGGTATGCATGGTATGGGCCTGGAAACACAGCCTCCTTCTTCTATTTGCTTTAATTAATGCCACTGCCAATTTTTCCAGCTTTGGGTATCTGATCTCTGCACCTCTTCTTTCGTTTTTGGGGATCGCAACTCTAAAAGGGCTTTGATCTTGTCTGGATTTGCTTCAACGTCTCGCTGGTTGATGATGTACCCGAGGAACATTCCTTCCCGTACTCCAAATGTGCACTTCGTCGGGTTGAGTTTCATTTGATAATTATCCAGTTGATCAAAAGTTTGACTCAAGTCAACCAAATGATCAGCAGCTTTCTTGCATGTCATCAACATAGATTTCCATACTGCAACTGATTTTCTTGGCAAAAACCTTGTTCATCAGCCGTTGTTATGTCTTCAGGTTTCATTTTAATCTAGTTGTAGCCAGAGTAAATATCCATGAGCAGTTCGTGTCCCGAGGTAGCATCCACTGCCTTGTTGATATCGGTGAAATCAACACACATTCTTCATTTATTGTTTTTCTTCTGCCCGATGAGGAGATCTAGATATCTCTCTTGCTTGGTCGTCATTTCCTCTTGTATAGCTTGATTCTTCTCGGGGATGGATACTCTTCTTCTCGTATGTCATGTCAATAAGTGGCTCAGCTTCTATCCACTTAGTAAAATAATCTACTGTGATGACGAGGTATTTGAATCTTCCTCGAGTCGTCGGCAATGGTCCAACCAAATCAATCCCCATATGGCAAATGGCCAAAGGGAGTTATGGGTGTCAACAATGCTTGTGGAATTCTTCGGATGGAGGAAAAGCGTTGGCACTTGTCACATTTCTTGGCATAGGCTTATATAGTTAGCTCTCATCGTCGGCCAGTAGTATCTCTGCGTCATCACCTTTTGCAAAAGTGTCCGACCTGCTACATGGGCTCCACAGGACCCTTCATGGATCTCTTTAATCAATTCTTTCACCTCGGAGGAATGTACACATCTTTGCAAACCTGCCATAATTCCTCGTCTATACAAAATACCATTATTAATACATACCGAGCAGCTTTAAACTTCCATTTCTAGGCAGCGAGATTATCCTCCGTTAATTGTTCCTCCTCAATATATGCTCCGACTTTCTAATATTTCAATTGGTATCGTTCTTCGCAGCTCGGTACAAGTAGCTGATGCTAATCGGGCCAATGCGTCTGCTCTAGCATTCTCCATCCTCGGTGTCCTCACCAATCAAATTCTGTCAATAACTCCATCACCTTTGCATGGTACTTGACCATCGACTCTCCATTCACTGCATATATTCCCATCATTTGATTCAATTAATTGAGAATCACTGAAAACAATTACTTGCCGTGCCTCCATGACTTTCGCCAAATGAAAACCTGCTATCATAGCATCATACTCAGCCTCATTATTGGAAGCTTTGAATTGGAATCTCAAGGCATACTCCATGTCAATATCATCTGGGGTGTTTAAAACAATCCCTGCTCCACAACCAGCTGTGCAAGATGATCCATCTACATATAATCTCCATGTAGGTACCTCGTCTTCAAATTTCTGGTCTGACAGAGTTCCTCGGGGGAATACTTGTCGCTTTCTTTCATCATGTCGTGATACTTCTGAATACACCTCTTGAATTTCAATATACCTCCTGAACTTCAATATTCCTCCTGAACTTCAATATTCCTCCTGAACTTCAATATTCCTCCTGAACTTCAATATATCTCCTGAATTTCAATATTCCTCCTGAACTTCAATATTCCTCCTGAACTTCAATATATTTCCTGAACTTCAATATTCCTCTTGAACTTCAATATACCTCCTGATTAGTCGGGGTTGAATTTGATGCTCGACTGCATGATGATATAAGAATGTGCCACCAAATGAACAAATATATCTGTAATATAAGCCCCCAACTGTGGAATGTGAACTTTGAATGAGATTTATCGACCAATACCAACCGGAGTTGGATTTTATCTACCAACCGGAGTTGGATTTTTTCTACCAACCGAAGTTGGATTTTGTCTACCAACCGGAGTTGGATTTTTTCTACCAACCGAAGTTGGATTTTATCTACCAACCGGAGTTGGATTTTGTATACCAATCGGAGTTGGATTTTATCTACCGATCAGAGTTGGTGGTAATTGATAATAAATGATGAAGACTTCCTCGGAGCTGACCAACAGATTGTTGGGAATAAGATAATATAAATACTGGAGACCTCCTCAGCGCTGACCAACAGATTTGTTGGGAATAAGATAATATAAATGCTGAAGACCTCCTCGGTGCTAACCAACAGATTCGTTGGGAATAAGATAATATAAATGCTGGAAATCTCCTCAGCGATGACCAACAGATTCGTTGGGAATAAGATAATATAAATGATGGAAATCTCCTCAGCGATGACCAACAGATTCGTTGGGAATAAGATAATATAAATGATGAAGACCTCCTCGGCGCTAACCAACAGATTGTTGGGAATAAGATATAATAAATGCTGGAGACATCCTTGGAGCTGAATAAGATACAATAAATGTTGGAGACATCCTTGGAGCTGAATAAGATATAATAAATATCTCGCCGTGCTTCATGTTGAGATGAATATAGAATATGAATCCCAATGGATATATAGAATCATTTGTGCTGGAGCAGATATCTGGGCTTGAATATAAATAAGAATTACCCCGACCAACTATCCGTTGGGGGTGAAATATAATAACTGTTGTAACTTTTCCTCGGAGCCGAATATATATAGAGAGAAGAAATTTTTCGAGCTCCATGCTGAGATAAATATAAAATATGAATCTGAACGGATATAGAATAATTTATGCTTCAGCATTCGTCGGCATTGAATCTTGTGCCTGTAAAAATTAATAATTTGCTCTACCATACGTGTAGGCTGAATTGATTAGTCATGAGAATAATTTACTCATCCAATCAATATATGATATGTATCAGCATAAAAATTTCAAAATATGAAATAATATGTTTTATGCCAACTGTGTGTGAGATGGACAAATTATTATCAAATAAGACGTAAAGTTTTTTGAAAATTTATTTAATCTCCAACAACCAATCAGGTATTAGTTGCTGTTTAAAAATATTTTTGGGGTGATCATAAGTTAAAAAGACTTAAGCCCCCTGCTTGTCCCCAAACCGAACTCGTGTTTAAAGAAATATCAGGGGTGCTTAGCATTTTTTTAATACCCCAAGATTCTACTGCTGCCGACACACGACATGGATGTTGCCGACCAACATTTAAGGATATCTCAAATTATAGAATATATGGTTGGATGACTAGAATATCTCGAATCTTTAGATCAAAAAATAACATTCAATGTAAAATTTAAGCCTTAAGAATGTTAATTAAATGAATAAATATATAACCTACTAGATCGTGTAATTTCGTCAAAGAAACCTTGTGATGTGATGAACGAGGGAACAACATATCAAATTTGTGCCCAAAGTCTTGATATGGTCATGATTGTTTTACTGATCCTCTTTTACAAAAGGTGGGTAATGATTTTTCAGGTGAGAGAATTTTTTTTTTTTTTTATATTGATCCCTTCCTATTCCCAATTTGGAGAGATAAAAATATGGTGAATGATCGAAATTATTACCAAATTTATATAAAAAAATCAATCAATTTGACTTTATTGACATAGATGGAAGATGAACCAAATTAAGTATATAGTTCATAAAAATGAATACAAAGAGACTTAAACTTGTGAATGCAAAGAGACTCAAACTTAAAGAGAGAGAGAATATATATGGGTCATGATTTCCATGAAAAGACTTTTCATTGTCTTTAACCTTTTCCCATTATTTTATTAAAAATATGATGGGAATATGAATAGACATCAAATATCTTACAAAATTTATTTCAAAATCAACAATGAAAATGATTAGATCTCATCATCGTCGTATATATTGGTATATGTAATCATTTAAAATATTTATTCCATGATATAAAATTAAAACTTGAGAATCAAGCAAAGAATTATGATTTATGAAATCTACTATTTTTCAGATTTATAAATAAGGATGAATCTAACAGTTATGATTTAAAAATCATGATATGCAATATTTTGCAGATAGAAATTGGACAATTAATTTATGTATATAAACATAAAAATCACGATTCAATCAAAAGATGTATGTGTAATTGATTATACGTAGAGAAAATAAAAACTTAGCTTTTGGTGGAGAACAACGCTTGTAACACGATTCCCACAGACGGCGCCAATCTGTTGAAGACAGAAAATGGCCACTGCCATTTTAGTGGCGTCAACAGCAGATAAATGATGAGGATGAGATTGAAGATGAAGATAAACATTCACATCAAACATATATGAGACAAAGATTTTTAAAGTGGTTCGGCTAGGAATAAAGCCTACGTCCACTGTTATGTTATTGCTGAGTGTTTGTGGAATTCTTGATTACAAGTTCTCTCAAGAAATTCCGGTCCCCTTGAATGAGGGTGATACAAGGTATTTATAGCCTTGAGGCTGTACATGAAAGGGTCGATACATTAAATGATATACATGTGAAAGGGTAATACATTTAATGCCCTTAGACTTGTGCGTCAAGGATAATCATTTAATGAACCAGTTGGACTGTTCGTTATCTGGCAATCAATGCTGTGGCCGAGATGCAGCTCGGATCGTCTGAGTAACTCGGGTATGTTGATCTTCCTGGTATTCAAGAGTTCCTCGGAGAGGTATGTTCCTCGGAGCCTGTGAGTTCCTCGGAGAGGTCTGTTGTTGCCATGTAGATAGCCAGGTGTCTTCGTATGATTGGTCCACGTCAGCAGATTAAATTTGGTATCAACATCAGTTAAAATATTATATAACTTGTTTGGGTCGGGTTTGGATCCCCCACGAGGATTTTAAACGGGTCGAGGTTGGGCTAATCGGGTCTGGGGCAGAAGTGGGGAGGGCACCTCCAACCTAAACCCTACCCGCTGACATTTATGTATGTTATATATAATACATAAGCAAGGTATGCAATTTTGATGTACACAGTACAAACCTACATGTATATTGTTATGTTTTCTACCCGAATTTGGTTTATAGTGAGAATCTCCGAGCTATACCTTATTGAATGATGAGGGGGACGATGCTGATACTTGTTTTATAAGGTTCCACACAGGAGCTCCTTATGAAGATATTGCATTTCGGATTGTGAATAAGGAGTGGTAATACTCTCGTAAAAAGGGCTTCAAGTGTACCTTTGAGAAAGGATTTTGTGCCTTCATTTTAACGTCAAGCTCTACCGTTATCATCCATGAAGCACCTGCATTTTGAAGATGTAATTTGTATTTATTTTGTTAGGATTATTGATTTAGGTACCCACTTGGAATTTATTGTTTGTTTTTATTATTTACTTTAGCTTAGTGGCATTGTAGAGAGCAATTGGATAACTCCATGTTGGTTGATAGAAGAGTTTTTGAATAGTTGATTGATTCTTTATGTTTTAAACTCCATTTTTCTATCCATCATCTGTCTTCATTTCACATTTTACCCATTACAAAAGATTGTTTTTTCTTTTATTTATAAAAAATAGGATGTGTAGAAAAAATAATTACTATTCATCTCTAGTATATTGTGGAGGCATAAGTAACTGTTAATGTTATGACCATGTTTAGTTAATGTTTTTGGTACAAAATGAATGTAATCCTGATGTGAGGCTCCGTAGGTTCATTTGTCCAAAATGTATGCCTCGCTATAATGACAATATAACTTTTCTCCTTAACAATTTACATTACTTTTCTTGTATGTGGGCATGTAGATAATATGCCAATTTGCAGCCGAGGGATGGAACGTATACTGTTGGTGATTTTATGACCAAAAAAGAGGATTTAAACGTCAAAACTACCACTGCCATTGATGAAGGTATTTGATACACTTATTGGATCCTTTGTTTTAATATCTTTCATGGTTGGTTAGTTAGTTGTTTAATTTATTGGACTTTCTATTCACAACGCTGGAGCTTCTTGTGGAGAAAAAATTTATCGGGTTTCCCGTAGTAGAAGATGTCTGGACATTGGTAACTTTACTTACCCACCAATTATCTTTTCCCATCATTTTATACATTAAATGGGAACCATCGTTATAAATTTGAAAAGTGTTTCATTCTTTACCCAACACCCAAAGCATTCATTTTCTTGGAAAAATTAACCATTTCAATATTTTCCTCTGTTTTAAGTCCCCAATTGCGTTGTTGGGATTGGGATTAGTGAGCCTTTTTCGAGTTCATTTGTTCACCAAATATAAAGTTTTCTTTCCTATTATGGTAATGAAAGATAATTGAGGCACTCGTTGCTTGTTGGGCTTTAAGATAACTGCATATATGGGATAATGATAAGCTGTTGTCCCACAATAGTTAGAATATGTATGAAGAATAGTGTGCAAGAAAGAGGTGAGAGTAAAATAATAATCAGGTAGAATGAAGAATGAATTTGATGGTTTAGTTACTTACTAGGATTAATAGAGTTTAATCAGTTATTTGATTTGACTTTCTGTGGCTAGGGAATTAAAATGATAATAAGATTTAAGTATAGAAAGTGGTGGGCAGAAAAGGGGTGAAAATTAAGAATTAATTAGGTAGAACGGATATTTACGTCAACATTATAATGTCATATTGAACCAGTTAGCATTATATTGTCATATTGAACCAATTAGCATTATATTATAATATTGAACCAATTAATTAGGCTAATTAGGTCCATAGTTTTTTATTTGTTTGCATATTATATTTACATTTCTTGTTTTTTCAGTTCCCACTTTTGTTTGTTTTTTGTATGTATAATATATGTATATATATTATACATATAACTCCAAAATTATGGGATTCTTCGAGATCAGCTCATATAAACTTTATATGACTGTTTATATAACATTTATTTAAAAGTTATATAACAGTTATATAACTGTTTATATAGCTCAGTGTTTGAAATTGTGCCACAATCCGCAAAACGTGATAATGGGGCACGTGTATCAAATAAGTGTGTTTCAAACTGGTCACAGAATCGCATGTCGCTAAAGCAAAGTTTAATAAATAGAACATGAGGTAGTCCCTAGAATGGCGGTTGTATATATGTGTCGTCCTTACTTTTATAAGCGACGATGTGTTCTCCTAAGAACTATATTTACATGTATTGTGGTTTAATATGCCATAAATTAATAAATATATTTTTGTTTTAAGCAGTTGAGTACGTGAGTTTTGATAACCTTACTTAAAAATATAAATAGTGAACAAAATTTAGGCCATTATGGGATGCAATGGATGACCCAATAGATGTGAATTGTGTTTGGACATGTTGCCATTGGTCATATGATTAGTTTAGGGAGCACAATGGTCATATGACTAGTCCCAAGTAAATGATAGTTAACACCTTCTGTGCTAATGTGATGCTATAACATATGATTGAGAGAACCTGCCCTAACCCTCTAGTGATGCTCTATTTCTTTTGGAATCATGAGTTTCTTGAATGCAAATGGTAGGTGATACTTTTGTTGTCACAATGATGCCTTTAATTTTAGTAACTTGGTTATATGGTTTATTTTACATTTCCCATATCAGTCACCTATGTACTTTGGTATATGCTACTTCTTGCAACTTTGTTTCTCTTTCGCAAGGTTATGGTTTCTAGCGTATGCCACGGGGCTGTATCTTATGATCATTAAGTCTTGGACCTTCCGTTGTAGTGTTTTGTTTTGTTTAGACATTTAGACTTTGATCCGACCTGAGTTGAAGACTATTGATGGACATGGCTTTCCTCACATGATATGATTCACCTGGGCTTATGCTTTCATCTATGCTTATCTTACTAGAGTTTATGATTGTTCTCATATGTTCAATTTTTCAAAAAACCTGATGAATGCATTATTTTGTATCATTTATACCCAAATCTAGGACTTGTTAGTCTCGTTATATCATTAATAAAGAGCTTTTAGAGTTATTTTTGCTATTTTATAGGAAAATACAAATTTAAGAATAAATGGGGTTAATAATGCAATTTTAGGAACTTCAAGCTCACATCTTATATTGCTAATTTCTTGTGCAAATTTGTTTTTGAGTATTAACAGGTTTAAAAAGAGAGCGGTGAAGTCCGGACGCAAATTGCACATGAAAAGGTCACTTACGCACCTTCAGGAGCAAAATTGTAAATTCAAATGGCTGATTTCGGACTCGGACCAACCATGGAAATTGAAGGCCTTGGATCAAGGGACGCCTGGGCTGAAACGGCGTATCAATCGGAGTTAAAACGAAGAAGTTATGGCCGTGCAAAGTTTGAATTCAAAAGAAAGTCAAAGTCAAAGCCCCGGGTCAAAGCCCAAAGTCAATCCCGAGACCTGGACACTACTAAAATATTGTTGGCACCGAAATGAGGGTCACGTCGGTTCAAACGGCATGTTAATCGGGCACCGAATGAAGAAGTTATGGTGATTTGAGCTATTGTGCATATTATGAAATTTGGGATTTAATAAGATGTTAAATATAATTGGAGGCATATTATAATAAATGATGAAAGTTAGCTTAATGGCTGGACTCTTGGGCATGCATAAGAGAGGTCAGGGGTTCGACCCCTCCCTACCTCATTTCTTTTTGGCGAAAATCCCTAAACCCAAACCCATTTGCCCACTAACCTAACCCATTACCCCACCTTCTAAACCCATTATCCCACCAACCCATGTTTCTTCCCATAATTCCTCCCCATTTCCCTCACGTTTTGTACCTCATTTTGGGGTATAAATCATAAGCCAATTCCCACATGAAGGGGGGGACTTTACTTTTGGAAAAAAAAAGACACTTTGAGAGATAGAAAAAATCTCTGTAGAGTGTATTTTTTAGGCACATTTTGAAGGAGCATATTGTTTATTGTAATTCAAGTCTTGGACCCAAAATTTTGTAAGTTGACATTTATTAATGAAAATTATTTTTTTATCTTGCAATATTTGTGTGTCAAATATGTTGTGTGAGTAGTTTAATTACTAGGACTTAGGTGATGTTTGTCATGACTAATTAAACTACGCATGTTAATTTAATTTCGTACATATTCCGACATGTTTTAATTTGAAATAAAAAAATTCGGTATTCGCTTAAAAATACACGAGAGTGTATTTTTAAACCTCAAGAATTAATTAGAAATTCGTGCTTTAAAAATTTAGAGTTGTCATTTTTGATGGGTTATGCTTGTACTTAGATGTTTTGATATCCCATGCTTAAATACACATTAAAACTTTAGAACATGATATTTTCGAGGGAATAGGGATTTATGGTGTCTAATTCAAGAGACGTTAAAATATTTTGAGCGCATATAATGTTATATTCTCCGAAATGTACGCGACGAGAATCGGTATATTTTGTATTATAAATTCGGAATCAAGGAATTAAATTAATGTGTTAATTTAATAAGAATTGACAAACGAATCCGATGTCCTAATTTCTTCCTCATTTAATATTATCTATTGTACTTGTTCGTTTATTTTTTATTTTTTATTTTTTATTTTTATTTTAGAAACCTAATCACTCTTATATACTCATATGTCTAGTTGGACAATCAATACTTTATAAAAATTGACGAAATCTCTGTGGGTTCGACCCGTACTTACACCCGCTATATTTCAATAGCGCGTGCACTTGCGGTAGTTTTATAACAAATAAAATTTGACGACAAGTTTTTGGCGCCGTTGCCGGGGATTTCGGTCGATTTTAAGAATATTGATTTTCGGACTAGTTTTATTAAAAAAAAAATACTATAAAAAAACGAAATATCCGACAAGTTCAAAATTCCAGTAGCAATTTTTTTTATTTATTTTCAGAATATAGAAAAAAAAAAGTTAAGTCTTTTGTGATTAAATAGTGTTTTGACACTAATCTTGTCATAAATTACCTAAATATTTGTAAAAATTCGTAATTATTTTTTTTTCGTGGATTTTTTTTCAAAACTGCTGTAATTTGTTTTTTTTTAAAAAAAAAGCTTTAAGTGTTTTATGAGAAACTAGTTATTTTTTACACTAGTTTGTCACAAAAGTACTTAGAATTTTGGAAATTTCAAAAATAATATATATATTTTTTTTTTGGAAACTTCCAGATTTTCGAGTTTGTATAAAAAAAAAATAGAATTAAAGTCTTTTATGAATAACTAGTTGTTTTTAACACTAGTTTTGTCATAAAAGTACTCAAAAATACAAAAAAAAAAATCGAAAAATCCTAAAAAAAAATAAAATAAATAAATAAACCAAAAAAAAAAAAAAAAAAATTCCAGCAGCCTTGTTTTTTATTTAAAAAAAAAATTCAAAATATTAGATTTAATTCTTTTTGTGAATAAATAGTTGTTTTGACACTAGTTTTGTATTAAACTATCTAAAAGTTTAAAAAAAAAAAATTGATATTATTTTTTTTTCGGAAACATTCAGAATTTATTGCTGCTAAAAAAAAAATAGTAAAAGCAAAAACAAAAAAAAAAATCTGATTTATGTTTTTTTTTAATAAATAGCACTTTAGTACTAGTTTATCACAAAAATACATAAAAAAAATTGAAAAAAACTTGAAAACAAAATATTTTTTTTAATGTAAATTTCCAGATTCGTTTTTTTAATTAGTGGAAAAAAAAAGTTTACAAAAAAAAGACTTTACAAAAAAAAAAAAAAAAAAAATCATTAGTAATTTCCAGAATAAAAGCAATGAAAAAAATTTGTTTCATAAGTGTGCTTGGTCATTTTTGTTTGTGTGTTGAATACACCATTAGTGTGCGTGTCGTGTTAATTTTTTTTTCCTTTCCTTGTCATTATTTTTTTTTTGTGTGTGTCGCACTTTACAATTAGGTGTATTTATTTTTGTGTTATTTTTCTGCAGCACACTAAATAAATGCAAAAAAAAAAAAGAAAAAAAAAAGAAAAGAAAAGAGATTGACGTAATAAACTATAATGGGTGATCCCAATATTGTTATCCCATCATATTTTTCGGATTCCTATATTGATCATTTGGATGTGTGGCTAGAAACTACTGAAAATCCGGATGACTACATATTTCGATTTGAGTCGGATGGGTCAGTAATAATTTTTAAAGAAATTAAAGATGGCATGAACGAGAGTCCAACTCCTTTAATTACAATTTGCCCACCAAAGTGTATCAACTGGGAAGAAGTGAACCAACGTTGTAATGACGAGATTTCTAAAAATAGTCATGAAATAATTGAAGATAATCAATTTTATCTGAAGAAAATTGACAAACTTGACACAAGTAATAATTGTGATTATTTAGATGTTGACTTTTGTCAAGTTTCTTCTTATAATTCAATTGATAAAATTGCTACTTCAACTTATCTGTGGAAAAATCTACTGGAGGATTTGTTACCCGATTTTCCCGATAATTCTAGTGATTATGATGGTCCTCCCATTTTTGACGAAGAGAATACATTCCCGTGGGATACATCTTCCTCCCGTATTTTTTGTAAAGTCTCACATTTAGGATTGGAGTATGCATCTCCAATTTTACATGACTATTTTAAGAATAGGGATAGTAAATATGTGGATCCTTATTGTGATTTGTTACCCCAATGCGATGCATCGACACATGATTCACGTGCTATGAAATTCTTTATTTGTGATGATGTCGGTGATCACCATTATGACCGTGACTTTAACTTTTGGATTTATGTTGTGCGGTCAAATTCACTAGTTTATACTACTTTTTTACTTAGTACTATAAAGATTATTAATTGGAATGACCCACAACTATTTCGATTATTAATTTATGGTGATGGTGATAATTGTCACAACTTTGTATATAATTTTTTTCCCCTCCTTCTTAGATTTTTTTATGTTGTTTAGCTTTATTTTATCGCTAACATACACTTGTATAGTTTGTAAGTAGGTGACACAAGTGGAAATTCACAGGTAATATCCTCATTTTACTTCTCTACTTTATTTTATTTGTCCATATTTTGATTTTTGTATACATTGAGGACAATGTAAAATTTAGGTTTGGGGGTAAGGATAGTATTTTTGAAAAAAAAAAAAAAATTCAAAAATCCAAAAAGATTTTCAATATAAATGAGTTTTGAAACAATTTCTTAATATAGAATTAATTCACAAATCTCTCAACTTATAATATATTACACTTAGCCATATAATATGATCGGAAATGGATATTGAGGCGAAAGTTAATATGCTTAAAGAATAAATGTGAAGATTTTAGCCCGGTGAGATATTGTGTCATTCATCGTTTTCGAGAGATTTAAATCAATCCGAGTTAAAATAACTCAAACTTTCCTTCAGTGATAAATTCGTTGATGATCTCAAATTCATTGTTTTGTTCGATTACTGAAAACAAAAGGTCAAAATCAGAATCTTACGCACTAGAAGTCTTAGTAAGTCATCTTGAGACACAAATCAACTTAATGAAACTTGAGAAATGAGATTAGGCCCTCGTTTGAAAGCCAAAAAATTAAGCCCAAACTCCAACATTTTTTACATTATTACATTGCAAGCCCATTTGAGCCAAAAAGAAGATAAGTCTTTTGTTGAAAGCCCACTATCCTACCCAACTCCAACTAGGAGTTTAAAACCCATAAAAAGAAGCCATACCCATTTTCTGAGAATACTAGGGTAAAATTACGGTTGGAAAAAGGCCAAAAGAAAATGAGGTTGGAAGAATAATATATGAAAAAAAAGAAAGAAAAAAAAATGTGAGTTTGAAAAAAAAAAAGGAAAGAGAAAAGAAAAATGGAGGTGAGAAAAAGTGCCTAAAAGTCAAAATACCGAAAAACCTCTATATTCTCAGAAATTTTGAACTCGAAAAGCCATTCTTTCTAGCCAAAATTCGAGCCTACAATAAAACCAAAGAAAGTCCTAATCGATCTCAAGTGAAGTTAGTTAAAGTGTGGAGAGAAGATGAATAGGATCTATGGTGTGATTTAATGTTTTCAAAAAGTAATCGATTTTTCGTTCATGAGATTATATTCATCCATTATAAAAAGTTCGTTCTTGATCATGTAAATGTGAAATTTGTTCATATAAATTTACTCTTTTATTCACATATACCGAGAGAAAATAACCCATTTCCGAGTGTTCGATTGTGAGTGCATTCTGAGAGACTTTGAAATCAAAATAAACTTTCGGATAAGAAATGTAACGATCAAATCTTTTGAAATGGACGGTTATATTGGCCATGCACACACACACGATAAGTTGAGATTGAAAAGTGAAATTCTGCTATATTTATGAAGTTTGCATTCAAACTTGGTTATATTATTTTTGAGTCTCTTGTAAATAGAGTCAAGTTTTTGCATTTTGTGGGTATATTCACTGCAAACCCTCACGAGATAAAACTCGTCCACTAGGGAAACCTAGAGGTTTAACGGCTTGTTGCACATGCTAAGTGCAACCGTGATTCCTACGAAAGTGAGTTAGATTTCAATTTTTGCTCGAGGACTAGCAAAGTTTAGGTTTGGGGGTATTTGATGAGTGCATTATTTTGTATCATTTATACCCAAATCTAGGACTTGTTGGTCTCGTTATATCATTAATAAAGAGCTTTTAGAGTTATTTTTGCTATTTTATAGAAAAATACAAATTTAAGAATAAATGGGGTTAATAATGCAATTTTGGGAACTTCAAGCTCACATCTTATATTGCTAATTTCTTTTGCAAGTTTGTTTTTGAGTATTAACAGGTTTAAAAAGAGAGCGGTGAAGTCCGGACGCAAATTGAGCATGAAAAGGTCACTTACGCACCTTCAGGGGCAAAATTGTAAATTCAAATGGCTGATTTCGAACTCGAACCAACCATGGAAATTGAAGGCCTTGAATCAAGGGACGCCTGGGCTCAAACGGCATATCAATCAGAGTTGAAACGAAGAAGTTATGGTCGTGCAAAGTTTGAATTCAAAAGAAAGTCAAAGTCAAAGCCCCGGGTCAAAGCCCAAAGTCAATCCCGAGACCTGGACACTACTGAAATATTGTTGGCACCGAAATGAGGGTCACGTCGGTTCAAACAGCATGTTAATCGGGCTCCGAATGAAGAAGTTATGGTGATTTGAGCTATTGTGCAAATTATGAAATTTGGGATTTAATAAGATGTTAAATATAATTGGAGGCATATTATAAACAAAGATGAAAGTTAGCTTAATGGCTGGACTCTTGGGCATGCATAAGAGAGGTCAGGGATTCGACCCCTCCCCACCTCATTTCTTTTTGGCGAAAATCCCTAAACCCAAACCCATTTGCCCACTAACCTAACCCATTACCCCACCTTCTAAACCCATTATCCCACCAACCCATGTTTCTTCCCATAATTCGTCCCCATTTCCCTCACGTTTTGTACCCCATTTTGGGGTATAAATCATAAGCCAATTCCCACATGAAGGGGGGGACTTTACTTTTGGAAAAAAAAAAGGACACTTTGAGAGATAGAAAAAATCTGTGTAGAATGTATTTTTGAGGCACACTTTGGAGGAGCATATTGTTTATTGTAATTCAAGTCTTGGTCCCAAAATTTTGTAAGTTGACATTTATTAATGAAAATTATTTTTTCATCTTGCAATATTTGTGTGTCAAATATGTTGTGTGAGTAGTTTAATTACTAGGACTTAGGTGATGTTTGTCATGACTAATTAAACTACGTATGTTAATTTAATTTCGTACATATTCCGACATGTTTTAATTTGAAATAAAAAAATTCGGTATTCGCTTAAAAATACACGAGAGTGTATTTTTAAACCTCAAGAATTAATTAGAAATTCATGCTTTAAAATTTTAGAGTTGTCATTTTTGATGGGTTATGCTTGCACTTAGATGTTTTGATATCCCATGCTTAAATACACATTAAAAATTTAGAACATGATATTTTCGAGGGAATAGGGATTTATGGTGTCCAATTCAAGAGACGTTAAAATATTTTGAGCGCATATAATGTTATATTCTCCGAAATGTATGCGACGAGAGTCGGTATATTTTGTGTTATAAATTCGGAATCAAGGAATTAAATTAATGTGTTAATTTAATTATAATTGACAAACGGATCCGATGTCCTAATTTCTTCCTCATTTAATATTATCTATTGTACTTGTTCGTTTATTTTTTATTTTTTATTTTTATTTTAGGAACGTAATCACTCTTATATACTCATATGTCTAGTTGGACAATCAATACTTTATAAAAATTGACGAAATCTCTGTGGGTTCGACCCGTACTTACACCCGCTATATTTCAATAGCCCGTGCACTTGCGGTAGTTTTATAACAAATAAAACTTTACAACAAAACCCGACTTTTCTTCTTTTTCTTCTTAAAGTTGGGAGTGTGACCAACCTAGTTAGGACTTTTCACTTTGAGAGCTTTCATCTACAATTAGTGTCGAATCTAACGTTTTTTATACTCCTACATTACGTTTTTGCTATGATCTCTCTTGTGCTAATATGGTTATTCTGATCATGTTCTCCAGGCTGTATTGTTTCCTTATCGTTATTTTTGGCAGGTTATTGTTGGTTATCTGCTTGCTGGTTCGCTTATTAGGTCAAGTGGTTCGAAACTCATCAGTGAAATTGTGCAGGTATGTTTTTTTGAATAATTAAGAATCAAACAATCCAAAATTTTGAATTATATGTTTTTCTTATGTAGATTGTATCGGAGATATGCAAGATGATGGAGTTAGTAGGCTTTATTGAAATCAACACACTGTTTCTACATGTTTGTAAATTTTTTGGTGTTCATGTTCGATTGATTCACCTTGTGGTCATAGTTGTCTAATTAAAGGATCTAGAAAAATTATTAAACATACATGTTTAATAAAAAAAAACATTTCCTTTTAAATAAGTAAAAATGCTAATAAGAATTGACGCAAACCTAAGCTAGTTCCCAAATGGTCCCGTAAGAGGCACGAACACCTCGCGTGGGACCAATGTAATTGACCGCGTCGTCACGGGCCTCTCGATTTGATAATATGACGATAATTTAAAATATCTAGATTAGTCTTAAAAACATCTCGTACGGGACCAATGTAACTTATAGGAACTAACTCTGTAGTTACGGGTCTGCTGGTTTGAGAATATGACGATAATTTAAAAATATTTAGATTATTCTTAAAAACATGTCGTTTGAGGGTGAAGACTTAAATCGATTCTCAAACGGCCCCGTAAGAGGCACTAACACCTCATACAGGTCCAATGTAACTCGTAGGAACTGACAATGTAGTCACGAGACATATGATTTAAGAATATGATGATAATTTGAAAATATCTAAACTTTCACTTAAAAACATGTCGTTAGTGGGTGAATACCTAAACTAGCCCCCAAATGGCCTCGTAAGAGGCACGAACAACTCGTACGGGACCAATGTAACTTGTAGGAACTGAATGTGTAGTCACGGATCTCTCGGTTTGAGAATATGATGATAATTTAAAAATATTTACATTATTCTTAAAAACATGTCGTTTGAGGGTGAAAACTTATACCGGTTCTCAAACGGTCCCGTAAGAGGCACTAACACCTCGCATGGGGCCAATGCTACTCGTAGAAACTGACCGCGTAGTCACGGGACATATGATTTGAGAATACGATGATAATTTAAAAATATCTAAACTTTAACTTAAAAACATTCCGTTAGTGGGTGAAAACCTAAACTAGCCCTCAAATGGCCTCGTAAAAGTCACGAACAGCTCACACAGGACCAATGTAACTTGTAGGAGCTGACGGTGCAGTCACGAGTCTCGCGGTTTGAGAATGTGACGATAATTTAAAAATATTTAGATTATTCTTAAAAACATGTCGTTTGAGGGTGAAAACTTAAATCGGTTCCAAACGGCCCCGTAAGTGGCACTTCCACCTCGCATGGGGCCAATGTAACTCGTAGGAACTGACCGCGTAGTCACGAGACATATGATTTGAGAATACGATGATAATTCCAAAATATCTAAACTTTGACATAAAAACATGCTGTTAGTGAGTGAAAACCTAAACTAGCCCCCAAATGGCCTCGTAAGAGGCACGAATAGCTCGCACGGGACTAATGTAACTCGTAAGAATTGATCGCGTCGTCATGGGTCTCTCGATTTGAGAATATGATGATAATTTGAAAATATCTAGATTAGGCTTAAAAATAAGCCGTTTGAGGGTAAAAACCCATCTCAGCCCCCAAATGGTCTCGTAAGAGGGACTAACACCTTGCACAGGACCAATGTAACTTATAGGAACTGAATGTGTAGTCATGGTTCTCCCGGTTTGAGAATAAGATGATTATTTAAAAATATTTAGATCACTCTTAAAACACATGTCGTTTGAGGATGAAAACTCAAACCAGCCCCCAAACGACCTTGTAAGAGGCACTAACACCTCGCACGGGGCCAACGTAACTCATAGGAACTGATTGTGTAGTCATGGAACATATGGTTTGGGAATACGATGATAATTTGAAAATATATAGACTTTGAATTTGGCTTAGAAACATGCTGATAGTGAATGAAAACCTAAACTAAACCCCAAATGGCCCCGTAAGAGGAACGAACACCTCGTACGGGACCAATGTAACTCGTAGGAATTGACCGTGTAGTTACGGGTCTCTCTGTTTAAGAATATCATGATAATTTGAAAATATCTAGATTAGACTTAAAAACAAGCCGTTAAAGGGTGAAAATTCAAACCAGTCTCCAAACGGCCCCATAAGAGGCACGAATACCTCGCACGTGACCAATGTAACTCGTAGGAATTGACCGCGTAGTCACGAGTCTCTCAATTTGAGAATATGATGATAATTTAAAAATATCTAGATTGGGCTTAAAAACAAGACTTTAAAGGGTGAAAACTCAAACCAGTCCACAAACGGCCCCGTAAGAGGAACAAACACCTCGCACGGGGCCAATGTAACTCGTAGGAATTGATCACGTAGTCATGGGTCTCTAGGTTTGAGAATATGATGATAATTTGAAAATATCTAGATTAGGCATGAAAATAAGTTGTTTGAGGGTGAAAATCCAAACCATCTCCCAAACGGTCCCGTAAGAGGGACTAACACCTTGCACGGGACCAATGTAACTTGTAGAAACTTATCGTCTAGTCATGGGTCTCTCGATTTGAGAATATAATGGTAATTTAAAATTATTTAGATTACTCTTAAAATACATGCCGTTTGAGGGTAAAAACTCAAACCATCCCCCAAACGACCCCGTAAGAGGCACTAACACCACGCATGTGGCCATTGTAACTCGTAGGAACTGATCATGTAGTAATGGGGCATGTGGTTTTAGAATACGCTGATAATTTGAAAATATCTAGACTTTGGCTTAAAAACATGCCATTAGTGAATGAAAACCTAAACTAGGCCCCAAATGGCCCCGTAAGAGGAACGAACACCTCGTACGGGACCAATGTAACTCATAAGAATTAGATGCGTAATCACGGGTCTCTCAGCTTGAGAATATAATGATAATTTGAAAATATCAAGATTAGGCTTAAAAACATGCCGTTAAAGGGTGAACCCAAACCAGTCTCCAAACGGCCCCATAAGAGGCACGAACACCTCACACGTGACCAATATAACTCGTAGGAATTGACCGCGTAGTCAGGGATCTCTCGATTTGAGAATATGACGATAATTTAGAAATATCTAGATTGGGCTTAAAAATAAGACTTTAAAGGGTGAAAAGTCAAACCAGTGCACAAACAACCCCATAAGAGGAACAAACACCTTGCACGGGGCCAATGTTACTCGTAGGAATTGATCGCGTATTCACGGGTCTTTCGGTTTGAGCATATGACGAAAATTTAAAAATATCTAGATTAGGCTTCAAAATAATCCGTTTGAGGGTGAAAATCTAAACCACCCCTCAAACGGTCCCGTAAGAGGGACTAACACCTTGCACGGGACCAATGTAACTTGTAGGAACTTATCGTGTAGTTATGGGTCTCTCGGTTTGAGAATATGATGGTAATTTGAAATTATTTAGGTTACTCTTAAAATACATGCCGTATGAGGGTGAAAACTCAAACAGCCCCCAAACGACCTCGTAAGAGGCACTAACACCACGCACGTGGCCATTGTAACTCGTAGGAACTGATTCGTATAGTCACGGGACATATGGTTTTAGAATACACTGATAATTTGTAAATATCTAGACTTTGGCTTATAACATGCCGTTAGTGGATGAAAACCTAAACTAGGCCCCATATGGCCCCGTAAGAGGAACGAACACCTCTTACGGGACCCATGTAACTCGTAGGAATTAGCCGCATAGTCGTAGGTCTCTCGGTTTGACAATATGATGATAATTTGAAAATATCTAGATTAGGTTTAAAAATAAGCCGTTAAAGGGTGAAAACCCAAACCAGTCTCCAAACGGCCCCATAAGAGGCACGAACACCTCGCACGTGACTAATGTAACTCGTAGAAATTGACCTCGTAGTCACGGGTCTCTCGATTTGAGAATATGACGATAAGTTGAAAATATCTATATTAGGCTTGAAAATAAGATTTTAAAGGGTGAAAACTCAAACCAGTAAACAAAAGGGCCTATAAGAGGCACGAACATCTCGCATGGGGCCAATGTAACTCGTAGGAATTAATCGCGTAGTCGCGGGTCTCTCGGTTTGAGAATATGACAATAATTTGAAAATATCTAGATTAGGCTTAAACATCCGTTTAAGGGTGAAAATCTAAACCAGACCCCAAATAGCCCCGTAAGAGGCACTAACACCTTGCACGGGATCAATGTAACTTGTAGGAACTGACCGTGTATTCATGAGTCTCTCGGTTTGAGAGTATGTCGATAATTTAAAAATATTTAGATTACTCTTAAAAACATGTCATTTGAGAGTGAAAACTTAAATTAGCCCCCAAACGACCCCGTAAGAGGAACTAACACCTCACGCTGGGCTAATGTAACTCGTAGGAACTGATTATGTAATATGAAGACATGGTTATTGAATACGATGATGATTTGAAAATATCTAGACTTTGGCTTAAAAATATGTTGTTAGTGGATGAAAACCTAAATTAGACCCCAAATGGACCCGTAAGAGGAACGAACACCTCGTACGGGACCAATGTAACTCGTAGGAATTGACTGCGTAGTCGCGGGTCTCTCGATTTGAGAATATAACTATAATTTGAAAATATCTACATTAGGCTTAAACACAAGTCGTTAAAGGGTGAATACCCAAACCATCCCCTAAACGACCCCGTAAGAGTCACGAACACTTAGCACGTGACCAATGTAACTCGTAGGAATTGACCGCGTAGTCACAGGTCTCTCGATTTGAGAATATGACGAAAATTTAAAAATATCTAGATTAGGCTTAAAAACAAGACTTTAAAGGGTGAAAACTCAAACCAGTACTCAAACGGCCTCGTAAGAGGCACTAAACCTAGCATGGGACTAATGTAACTCGTTGCAGCTGACCACATAGTCACAAGAATTCTTATTTCAGAATACAATGATAATTTTAATTCGTAAATGCAAATTTTTAGCTTGAATAAGATTTTATTTTTAAAATTACTCGGTTACTAATATCATCTCCTTTTTGTATCTTATTTTTTTGCAGGATAACATTTTGTCGTTAGCTTTTATCCCCATGGAACACACGAAGTTAATGGTTTACAAAAAGGGGATTATTACTTAATATCATTAATATTCAGGGTTCTATTTTTTTGTGTTATGGTCGCGCGGGCTTTTGTAGTTTTATTGTTAGTTTTACGACCGTGCGGGATTTTGTAATTTTATTGTTATATTTTACGGCCGTGAGGGCTTTTCATTACACAGGTTTTTATATTAGCAGGTTTTAGAATGTCCATAAAATAGAGGAAACTCTAGCTAATTTTTTTGGTCTATGAACTATTAACACTTGTAATATTTTGAAGTTCGTATGTACATTAGTCTATCAATAAATTTTGAGATTCGTAATTTGTGAATTTTCTTGTTTTCAAATAATTTTTTTTCTTTGATCCAAAAAATTTGGCACAGTTCGAAACCGTGCCAAAAGAGTACCAAAATCTACTCAATCTGGCACAATTACAAGGTGTGCTATAAATATCAAATTCTGGCACAGTTTTAAAGTGTGCCAGAAGTGTTCCTATTTGGTCAAATCTGGCACACTTTTAAACTGTGCCAAAAAATGGTCATTTTGGAACACCTGATTCTGGCACAGTTCAAAATCGTGCCAGATTATTATTTTTGGTGCAGTGACATTGTTGACACAAAAATTCTCCATCTACGAGGACCAGCCATAAAAGGACACCTGTCATCCTACGTGGCAATATTTATACTTGTTCGACACCCGAGGAGAGTAAGTCGGCACCCGAGGAGAGTTAGTGGGCACCCGAGGAAAGTTGGTCGGCATACCAACCAACACATGGCATACCAAGCAACTCAAGGAAGACTAACCACTATAGAAGACCAACAGTTATATTCATTGTATATAGATATAAATGTCTGAATGTATAAAGACATTGTATTTATTTAACTCCCATCACTATAAATACATTTATTCCCTTTGCCAAAGGGACGGACAACGAAGAGACACCATACACAAGATACACACCTCTTTCTCTCTCTACACCATATTGTGCTATTGTAAACCCCTGGGAATAAAATAACAGTGGACGTAGGCTTTATTAATAGCCGAACCACTTTAAAAATTTTTGTCTCTTATATGTTTGATGTGATCACCATTTCATCTTCAATCATTATCTTCATACCTTCATTTTTATCTGTTGTTAATGTCGATAAGATATCATGGATGCTATTTCTAGTCATCAACAGATTCGCGCCGTCTGTGGGAAAGTGTTACAAGCATTGTTCTCCATCAAAAGCTAATTTTTTATTTTCTGTACATATAACTAATTATATGCACGCACCTTTTTGTTCAAATCATGATTCTCATATGTTTATATTCATAAACTTAGAGATCAATTCAATTATATGCTGAAGATACATCTTTTAATTTAATCATAATTTTTATATAAATGAATTCTGTGATCAGTTTTCATTTAGGGATATGTAAAGTCGTAGTGGATTTCAGAATCATATACGCTTAAAAATTTCGTGTAAAACGAACCCTGAAACATGTGAAAATTTTCTGAACAGCCACGCTTAAACATGGATTAAGTCAATTTGTTGAATCCCAACGTGTATCTGATTTTCATAATTTTAAAAGGTGAAAAGTCACCTTTGACATCTTTTTCTGATCATAATTCATTCCTACTCACCAGATCATCAATAGAATACCAGATCCTAAATAAATTAGAGGAGTTACAATTTTCTATTTTTTCTCGCTTATTGAAGAAACCATCTCAAATTGAATAATATTGGCCTGTGTTGATTTTGAGATCTTGATTTAAAATACCGATTCATTACAAAAGGTATCATTAATTCGAATTGAATCTGGAAATTGAATTATCAAATCAAATATATATATGGGGAAAAATAAATCCAAACAGGAAACCCAAAATAACCTTCTCTCTCCTGAAAAACCTTTACCCACCTCCGTGAAAGAAGAAAAAATGAACAAATCCAATGGAAAATTTCATCACAATTGCTCAGATCATATATCATGAAGTTAAGAGAAGTTTTGATCTTATCGCCAGTTCCATAAGATTATTCTGGTTAGTATCATATAAACTGATCGACGCCATACTAGAATCCTCATAGTACCCGACTTGATCGTCACAGGTGGGCCTTTCCTCGATCAAATATTATGGGTAAGAGATCATATATTATTAGTTAGCAGACTTCGACATCGCTCATATTAGTCGGCAGCATAAGCGGTATCAAAATTAAAATTGACATAGGCTTGACGGGATCCCCAACAATTCAACAGTAATCGGCGACCTGAAATTTATGGGCAGAAAACAAATTATTTCAGCAAGAAATTTATTAACAGGTATAATACAGTGTGACACCCCGACTAATTAAATACCGGGTAGCTAATCCTTTATAAAATTAATTCAAAATGCCAAGTTGGCTCAGTTAATAGCATCACTGTCGAAAACATTTTTATTATTACTAACCACCTAGTATTTAAAAAGCAAGTTGCCAAATTTTAATTTAAGTCTGATTAACATGCAACAAAAGTAATGAAGAAATAAATAACACCATTCACCATGCTGAAGTAAAATGAATAACCATCACAAATAGAGTAAATAAAGTCTGGAGGAAACCCCTCACTACAATCCCAAAACTGAAATAAATAAACTGAACTGAAATAAAACATGCTAAAGTCTGAAAACTGAAATGTAAAAGATGCTCTAAGTAGAAATGGGCAACATGCCCTACAACTGATAGAGGGTAACTCTGGAATCCAAAAGATAGAAGCGTCTATATGCAAATCCCTGTAGCTTCCACAAGTAGCTACAGCTCGTCACCTGAATGAGTACCTATGCTTGGTGTCCTTGTGGCTGGGCACCTAAAAATGGTTTTACAAAGAAAAAAGAGATTTGAAAAGCAAACGGGTCAGAGCCCGAATGTGGAGTTATATTTTAAAAACCTGCAAGTGCTTTAAAAACATTTAAAACATTAAATGCAAAGTACATGTTAGGACGTACACTCACATTATATTCTCACCTCTCGTCTATTTGTGCACTCCTAACGTAAGTACCCATCTATAACGACATAACCAACTAGCTAAGTGACAACATAACTAGCTACTGCCAAAGGTTCTACCCATTTTACACGGTTCCATTTAACATAATAACGCTCGTAATTAAATAGAGGTTTTAATGTAAAACTTCGTTTCTAAATATGCCATATATATAAGTATCAGTTAACTCCTTATATATCTCGAAACAATACCGTAATACAGTTACAACATTAACGTGAGGATTCCCATTAATTTAATGTATATTATTCACATCATAAATATACAATACAAGCACCCCGCAATCTAAGCTGTAGTGCACACATACTCTTCTATCCATCCCGGTACATCACGTACATAAGGATCACATATTCCGAATCTCTCAGGAATAGTTTACCGATAACAACATCACAAATAATGGAGGCGAACACAGTCACCATCACATGGGTCACGCACATACCTACGCTCCCATGGTCAGCGGACTTATTAATATCACAATAAGTCTTTCTATGACCTATGTTCATCAAGGTACCAGTCTAAATCCCCCCCGTAGGCACACAAGGATTTGAGGGTCCTAAGCGAACGCAAACCTCCCGTGATAGCAAGTATGGTAGGTATGTCATACACACAAATACTATATCAATACTAAGTATACACGCATCTTAGTAATCACCGTAGTATAATTGTAATACTCTACATCATTATACCATTATTCCAAATCCATATATTTCAAGTATCCCGATAATATAATTTAAATGGTTGACACGTCTCACGTCGTAATTCCTTAAACTTAAAACCTATCTCAAATAGACTATTAAGTCTCCCATAATTCTCACATATGACATCTTTATACCTAAGGTCTTTGCTTCTGCCCCAAACCTTATTTCATCAACTTATTCAAATTTGTACTATTAGCCCAAATATTATCTCACATGACAAATTTCATTTATTTAGAAAAATTCCTCAAATTACATTCCAAATAAAGTCCCATCTCATAATCATGCCTACTGGTCTTCCTTAAAGTTAAGGGTATTCATAAAGTCTCTAATAATATTATCCAAGGGTTAACACCACTAAAATTCAATTAAGGGAAAACTTCATTTATTCTGGGAAGGTCGATCGATCGACCTTGACCTTCGATCGATCGATTTTGTCGATCGATCGACTGATGAATGTCGATCGATCGATTACACAGGTATGGTTACGGACTGCTTCGATTTGCAGATTTGAAAACATCCCAAAACTTATTTTTAAAGCATGATTCTCTAATATAACGTTATAGTAATGTCATATAACCATCCTACAATATTACTAACGTCCATAAATCAACATTTCAACAACTAAAGGCTACATATGGATCAATCTTTATCAAAAACCTAGTTTTCTAATTTATCTCAAGAACATTCATAAACCTCATCTTAAATCCGTTTTTGGTATCACAAAAGTCAGTAATTCTCTTAATATGATCTTCCAGTAACATTCTACATGCAACCTATATCCCAAAAATTAAACTAATAACTCCAATCTTATGGGTTTTTCATTATCTTCCAAGAACACATAAAGTTTTTGAATAATCTAACATGGAAGAAGCATTCTCCGAAATTTAAATGGAATAAATCACTTGCCTTGATTGTCTCTGGATTTGGTGTTGGATTTGTAAGCTCTTTCTGCAGATTTTCTGCAGAATTCCTCCTCTTTCCCTTCCTCTCTAAGCTTTCTTCTTCCAAAGGTGGCTATGGTGGCTAGGGTTTCCTTTGGGAGGGTTGGAAGACTAAATGATAACCTACGTAGCTTTCTAGGTTAATAAGGGTTGGTTATGGTCTTAGTGGGTCTTATCCACATCAGATTTAATTAACCAAATTTTCGTCACTTTTAATTCCTCAAAACGTGAAATTACCAAAATACCCTTTAAGTTGCCGGTATGGCCTAAAAATACCCCGGGACCCAAACTATACCCCCGGCTAGTGTTTTCTGACTATCTCGACCCTTTCGGACGCGTTGGCGCACTCAAAACGACCATACGGATTATAGATTTTAAATTCACTTTTTATTATCAAAATATTATACCGTGACGCGGCGGTCCCACGCGTCTCAACAAAATTTCTAAAATGCCGTATATAAATACCACGACAAATTTTATAATACCAAGTTAATATATAATCATATATGCACATAATCAAATACCAATTCGCATCACATTAGTATTTTTATCCCGGATTAATTTCCAATTAATACGCATTTAATAAATTAATCCTCAAAATAAATATAGCCAAAAGTACGGGGTATTACATACTCCCCCCCTAATAACTGAATTTCGTCCCGAAATTCGAAACTAGAAAGTACCTGCTAAAAATAGCTCTGGATAACGTTCGCGCATCTCATCCTTGCGCTCCCATGTGGACTCCTCGACATTGTGATGTCGCCACTGAACACGCATTAACGGAACTATCTTTGACCGCAGTTTCCTCTCGCTTCGGTCCAAAATAGCAATTGGCCCCTCCTCGTAGGAGCTATCCGGCTGGAGATCGATGTCCTCCACAGAAATGTGAGAATGAGCCAAATCATCTCTAAGGTATTTCCTCAGCGAGGAAATATGGAACACGTCGTGAATCCGATGCAAGTGCTTCGGTAGTCCAAGTCTATACGCAACCGGTCCGATCCGCTCAATAATAGGAAACGGTCCCACATACCTCGGTGCCAATTTCCCCTTCTTCCCGAATCGCATAATCCCCTTCATCGGAGAAACCCTGAGCAAAACCTGGTCCCCCACTTGGAACTCCCTGAAAAACCTCTTCGCATCAGCATAACTCTTCTGCCTGTCTTGAGCTACCCGAATGCGACTCCGAATTAACTCAATCCTTGCCGAAGTATCCTGAATCACTTCCGGCCCAAGTAGTTTGTTGTCCCCCACCTCCAACCAACATGCTGGGGAACGACAAGGCCTACCGTATAATGCCTCAAACGGAGCCATGCCAATAGTGAATTGATAGGAGTTGTTGTAAGCAAACTCTACCAGTGGAAGGTACTGCTCCCATCCACCCCCGAAGTCAATGATGCACATGCGTAGCATGTCCTCCAACATCTGATTGGTGCGCTCTGTCTGCCCATCGGTCTGCGGATGATAAGCCGTACTCAACCGCAATTCCGTGCCCATGGCCTCCTGGAAACTTTCCCAAAACCGCGAAACAAATATCTTGTCTCGGTCAGACACGATATTTAGGGGCACACCGTGAAGTCTCACAATCTCTGAAATGAAGAGCTGGGCATACTGTCCCGTAGTGTAGTCGGTCCTTACGGGTAAGAAGTGAGCGACCTTGGACAACCTGTCCACAATTACCCAAACGGAGTCGTGACCCCTCTGCGACGTAGGCAACCCCGTGACAAAATCCATGGATATGCTCTCCCACATCCACACCGGAACCTCCAACGGCTGTAGCAATCCTGCCGGTCTCTGATGATCCACTTTTACGAGCTGACAAGTGGCGCATTTCGAGATAAACTCAGCGATATCTCTCTTCATACCGCTCCACCAATATTGCCGTCTCATGTCTTGGTACATTTTGTCCCCTCCGCGATGTACCGCGAACTGCGAGCCGTGCGACTCTGCGATAACATCGTGCCGCAATTCTTCCCCTTCCGGAACTACCAATCTCCCATTGAAGCGCAATCCCCCGTCTGAGCTAACGGTATAGGACTCGGCTCCCTCGGCTAGCAATCGAACTATCTGCTCCTGACAGAACGGGTCATTAGCCTGTGCCCGTACTATCCCCGTGACAATTTATGGGGTAACGGTCATCACAGACATGAAAGATCGGGCCACTGCATCCTGGTGTCCCAATTCCTTCCACTTAGCTTTCCACACCTCTGCCACCTCCTCTGCTGGCCTGCGGCTCAACGCGTCTGCTACCACGTTAGCCTTACCCGGGTGGTACTGGATGTCGAACTGGTAGTCCTTCACAAATTCAAGCCACCTACGCTGTCGCATATTCAGTTCCTTCTGCGTGAACAGATACTGTAGTGACTTGTGGTCCGTGAACAGCTGAAACTTCTCCTCCAAAAGATAGTGCCTCCAAATCCGTAAGGCAAATACTATCGCTGCCAACTCCAAATCATGCGTGGGGTAATTCTTCTCGTGAGGCTTAAGCTTACGGGAAGCATAAGCTATGGCCTGTCTCTCCTGCTGCAATACACCTCCCAGTCCTTGCAAAGACGCATCGGTGTAAACCAAATACTCAACTCCCGGTCTCGGTAATGCTAACACAGGTGCTGAGGTCAACTTGTCCTTCAATTCATCGAATGCCAACTGACAGGCATCACTCCAAATGAACGGCACACCTTTACGAGTAAGATGTGTCAAAGGACCTGCTATCTCTGAGAAACCCCGAATAAACCTCCTGTAGTAACCTGCTAGACCCAAGAAACTACGAATCTCCGTTGGTGTCGTGGGCTGTCCCCACTCCCTCACCGCTGATACCTTCCCTGGATCAACTGATATTCCCTGGTCGAAAATAATGTGACCCAAGAACTGAACTTCCTTCAGCCAAAACCCGCACTTCTCGTATTTTGCATACAGCTCGTTCTGACGAAGTGTCTGCAAAACCTGCCTCAAATGCTCGGCGTGCTCCTCCTCTGTCTGAGAGTAAACCAGAATATCATCAATGAAGACAATGACAAACTGGTCTAGGAAATCCCTGAACACCCTGTTCATCAAGTCCATAAACACTGCTGGAGCGTTGGTCAAGCCGAAAGGCATAACCCGAAATTCATAAGAACCATATCTCGACAAGAATGCGGTCTTCGAGACATCCTCCTCCCTGATACGCAACTGATGGTATCCTGACCTCAAGTCAATCTTCGAGAAGAAAGAAGCTCCCCTCAACTGGTCGAACAAGTCATCGATTCGAGGCAACAGATACTTATTCCGTATCGTGACCTTATTCAACTCTCGGTAGTCCACGCACAATCTCAGTGAACCATCCCTCTTCTTCACAAACAAAACTGGAGCGCCCCAAGGTGAGGTACTCCTTCGAATAAAGCCCTGCCCTAACAGCTGCTCTATCTGATCCCGTAGCTCTCTCATCTCAGCTGGAGCCATACGGTACGGTGCACGTGCTATAGGTCTCGTACCCGGTAGCAAATCAATAACGAAGTCTATATCTCGACTGGGCGGTAAGCCTGGTATCTCCTGAAACACATCTGAGTACTCCCTGACAACCGGGATCGAATCTAAAGGAATAACAACCTCCTTAGAGGTATCCTCCTCTATGTAATACAGATGAGCGGTCGATCCTCCCTCTGGGCGAGGCATCGCCACTACAAACATCTCTTGCCCCGAAATGGCAAAAACAATGCTCCCGCTGAAGCAATCAATCATGGCCCTATATGCTACGAGCCAATCCATACCGATGATCACATCGTGAACATGCATGTCTAACACTAACATGTCTGCAGGTAATACCAAACCACCAATCTCTACCCCCACTCCTCGACATATAAAGAATATAAGTGACCCACTCCCCAATGGTGAGTCGACACACGTAACTGTGCTCTCTGCCGTAGCTAACAATCCCAAAGCTTTCGCGAAGTGTGTAGCTATAAAATAATGTGTAGCACCCGTATCAAACAATACCCGACCCATAGTGCCATGGATAGGAAACGTACCCTCGATCGCGGGCGGTGCCTGTGGAACTGCAGCCTGGTGAACGTTGTAGACACGTCCATACTGTAGCTGCCCCTGCTGAGCTGGGACTGCTGGAATGGGTGGCAAAGCTGCCATCTGTGGCGGTGCAGGAAGAGCGGCGGGAAACATAGGCCTCTGTGGATCCTGGCGAGCACCCTGCTGTTGCTGCTGTGGGGCCCTGCCCCTATCAGGACAATCCTGCTTCTTATGGCCAGTCTTGCCACAAGTAAAGCACTTCCCTGGGAAGTTCCCTCCCCTCTGTCCCTGCTGTCCCCGGCCCTGGTGGCCGTTACCATTCCTCCCTTGGCCCTGCTGGCCCTGATGAAACTGCTGCCCATTCTGTCCCTACTGGCCCTGATGGCCGTTTGGACCCTGCTGGCCCTGACGAAAACCTCCCTGACCCTGCTTGTAGTTCCCTGATCGGAACCTCTTATTATCCCCCTGCTCAGTCTGTCTCTGCCCCTGACCCGATTGTGCCCCGCTGGCACTATGTCCTCCAGTCCTGCCCTGATGGCTAGACTCCCCCGACCGCTTGCCCTCGGCCATATGAAAACGGTGGTCCTGGCAGTGTAATAATGCAGCGTTAACCACATCAGAATACGTGGCCAACGATAGGTTCCCTAGCAGATGCTGACAGATCCTCCAATTCAACCCGTCGGTGAACTTCTCTATCTTCTTCTTCTCTGTTGGAATCTCGTCCGGAACGATATTCAACAGGTTAGTGAACTCGGCCTCATACTCGGCCACTGTCCTGCCCTCTTGCTTTAAACTCATCAGCTTCCTCCTCATCTCTGTATGAACTGCGGACGGAAAGTACTTGCGGTCGAACCGCACCCAGAACTCCTGAATGGTGAGGGTATCCCTCTCCTCCTCGGTGGTAATGGACTCCCACCACTGCAGTGCAGATCCAACTAGCTTGAAAGTAGCTAGCACCTGCTTCTGAACATCAGTGCACTCATGCATCCTCAAGTGCCTCTGCATGTCCTTCCTCCACTGGCTCGAGACTACTACATCTGAGCTTCCTGCAAACTCTGGCGGATGAGCTTTCTGAAAAGCGTCACGTACACGCTCCCAAGCAGACGGGAATGCATTAGCCTGTACTGGCGCGACAACCGGCGCCTGAGGTGGCGCCTGCTGAACAACGGCAATCGCGGCATTTACCGCTTGGGCTACTATAACTGCAACCTCAGCGACGTTCATCATGCCCTGAACTGGAGCGGGCTGGGGTTCGGGCGTTGCATCCCTGGGAACTCGTCGTGCACGTCGTGGAGGCATTCTGAAATAAGAACAAAGTTTATAAGTCCACAGTTTATAAACTTTAAAATAGCTGAAGAACGAAGCATACACAAAAAGAGTACAACAGTCCTAAAATATAGGGCTCTATATCAAAGAAACGTAGCGGAAACATAATAGCCGTACAGATCCTAAAGGACACTAGAACCTGATGCTCTGATACCACCTGTGACACCCTGACTAATTAAATACCGGGTAGCTACTCCTTTATAAAATTAATTCAAAATTCCAAGTTGGCTCAGTTAATAGCATCACTGTCGAAAACATTTTTATTATTACTAACCACCTAGTATTTAAAAAGCAAGTTGCCAAATTTTAATTTAAGTCTGATTAACATGCAACAAAAGTAATGAAGAAATAAATAACACCATTCACCATGCTGAAGTAAAATGAATAACCATCACAAATAGAGTAAATAAAGTCTGGAGGAAACCCCTCACTACAATCCCAAAACTGAAATAAATAAACTGAACTGAAATAAAACATGCTAAAGTCTGAAAACTGAAATGTAAAAGATGCTCTAAGTAGAAATGGGCAACATGCCCTACAACTGATAGAGGGTAACTCTGGAATCCAAAAGATAGAAGCGTCTATATGCAAATCCCTGTAGCTTCCACAAGCATCTACAGCTCGTCACCTGAATGAGTACCTATGCTTGGTGTCCTTGTGGCTGGGCACCTAAAAATGGTTTTACAAAGAAAAAAGAGATTTGAAAAGCAAACGGGTCAGAGCCCGAATGTGGAGTTATATTTTAAAAACCTGCAAGTGCTTTAAAAACATTTAAAACATTAAATGCAAAGTACATGTTAGGACGTACACTCACATTATATTCTCACCTCTCGTCTATTTGTGCACTCCTAACGTAAGTACCCATCTATAACGACATAACCAACTAGCTAAGTGAAAACATAACTAGCTACTGCCAAAGGTTCTACCCATTTTACACGGTTCCATTTAACATAATAACGCTCGTAATTAAATAGAGGTTTTAATGTAAAACTTCGTTTCTAAATATGCCATATATATAAGTATCAGTTAACTCCTTATATATCTCGAAACAATACCGTAATACAGTTACAACATTAACGTGAGGATTCCCATTAATTTAATGTATATTATTCACATCATAAATATACAATACAAGCACCTCGCAATCTAAGCTGTAGTGCACACATACTCTGCTATCCATCCCGGTACATCACGTACATAAGGATCACATATTCCGAATCTCTCAGGAATAGTTTACCGATAACAACATCACAAATAATGGAGGCGAACACAGTCACCATCACATGGGTCACGCACATACCTACGCTCCCATGGTCAGCGGACTTATTAATATCACAATAAGTCTTTCTATGACCTATGTTCATCAAGGTACCAGTCTAAATCCCCCCCGTAGGCACACAAGGATTAGAGGGTCCTAAGCGAACGCAAACCTCCCATGATAGCAAGTATGGTAGGTATGTCATACACACAAATACTATATCAATACTAAGTATACACGCATCTTAGTAATCACCGTAGTATAATTGTAATACTCTACATCATTATACCATTATTCCAAATCCATATATTTCAAGTATCCCGATAATATAATTTAAATGGTTGACACGTCTCACGTCGTAATTCCTTAAACTTAAAACCTATCTCAAATAGACTATTAAGTCTCCCATAATTCTCACATATGACATCTTTATACCTAAGGTCTTTGCTTCTGCCCCAAACCTTATTTCATCAACTTATTCAAATTTGTACTATTAGCCCAAATATTATCTCACATGACAAATTTCATTTATTTAGAAAAATTCCTCAAATTACATTCCAAATAAAGTCCCATCTCATAATCATGCCTACTGGTCTTCCTTAAAGTTAAGGGTATTCATAAAGTCTCTAATAATATTATCCAAGGGTTAACACCACTAAAATTCAATTAAGGGAAAACTTCATTTATTCTGGGAAGGTCGATCGATCGACCTTGACCTTCGATCGATCAATTTTGTCGATCGATCGACTGATGAATGTCGATCGATCGATTACACAGGTATGGTTACGGACTGCTTCGATTTGCAGATTTGAAAACATCCCAAAACTTATTTTTAAAGCATGATTCTCTAATATAACGTTATAGTAATGTCATATAACCATCCTACAATATTACTAACGTCCATAAATCAACATTTCAACAACTAAAGGCTACATATGGATCAATCTTTATCAAAAACCTAGTTTTCTAATTTATCTCAAGAACATTCATAAACCTCATCTTAAATCCGTTTTTGGTATCACAAAAGTCAGTAATTCTCTTAATATGATCTTCCAGTAACATTCTACATGCAACCTATATCCCAAAAATTAAACTAATAACTCCAATCTTATGGGTTTTTCATTATCTTCCAAGAACACATAAAGTTTTTGAATAATCTAACATGGAAGAAGCATTCTCCGAAATTTAAATGGAATAAATCACTTGCCTTGATTGTATCTGGATTTGGTGTTGGATTTGTAAGCTCTTTCTGCAGATTTTCTGCAGAATTCCTCCTCTTTCCCTTCCTCTCTAAGCTTTCTTCTTCCAAAGGTGGCTATGGTGGCTAGGGTTTCCTTTGGGAGGGTTGGAAGACTAAATGATAACCTACGTAGCTTTCTAGGTTAATAAGGGTTGGTTATGGGCTTAGTGGGTCTTATCCACATCAGATTTAATTAACCAAATTTTCGTCACTTTTAATTCCTCAAAACGTGAAATTACCAAAATACCCTTTAAGTTGCCGGTATGGCCTAAAAATACCCCGGGACCCAAACTATACCCCCGGCTAGTGTTTTCTGACTATCTCGACCCTTCCGGACGCGTTGGCGCACTCAAAACGACCATACGGATTATAGATTTTAAATTCACTTTTTATTATCAAAATATTATACCGTGACGCGGCGGTCCCACGCGTCTCAACAAAATTTCTAAAATGCCGTATATAAATCCCACGACAAATTTTATAATACCAAGTTCATATATAATCATATATGCACATAATCAAATACCAATTCGCATCACATTAGTATTTTTATCCCGGATTAATTTCCAATTAATACGCATTTAATTAATTAATCCTCAAAATAAATATAGCCAAAAGTACGGGGTATTACATACAGTTCGAAGGTTTCTGACCTCCTATTTTACTGATCGACGAGATCTATTTCCACTCAGATGTATTTATTTTTGGTCGGCCATGGTCAGCAATAAGTCTTCTTGGTCAAAGAGACCATCCAGTGCTGGTCGACACCATCTAAACAGTCGGCAACCACCTGCTTCTTGGACGACGACGTCTAATTTTGGTCGGTGACCATCCAACAAAAACCTACCCCTGCTCGTCAACATCCATTGCTGGTCGACATATATCGGGCGTATTGTATTCTTGGTCGGAGACTCATACCATAGGTCGGTGGAACCAATAGTTGGTCGGCGACATCTTATTCTTGGTTGGCGTATATATAGTTAGTCGGCAAAATCAGTTGTTGGTCGGTGACATCTGGTGGGCAAATCCTATATTTTGGTAGGCTCAGGTCGATCATCCCTGTATTACAAACAACTAGTCGTCCACTCCTATTTGTTGGTCAGAGAAATTTTTTAGGTCGGCATCAATGGTCGACCATTTTCTATTGCTTCAACAGGTCATTTTTGTTGGTTGGCACCTCCTATTTGTTGATTAGAGACAGATATCACACTTCCGGAGGAACTTTTCGATCTCTTATTTATTGGTCGGCACAAGAAGATTTATAGTTGCTGGTCGACGTTTCATATTATTGGTCGTTCATAGATCTAGATCATCTAACACAGGTCGGCAACCACTATTTTACAATAACACTACCAATATACTCCCCGACCTTTGGTTCGCAGAAGGCAAAGCCTAACCGTTCTTGGTCGGTAAATATATTCTGAGATGACCATCAGTTAATCGGTAACACCTATTCATGATTGCAAGTTTCTATATGATTGGTCGGTCACTTCTACATTCACTTCTGACGAATAGTTGGTCGGCAACGTAAAAGGCCATAGCTGGTCGGTGATAGTCAACAATACACAATCGTTGGTCGACGAATAGTTGGAACAATATTAGATAAGTTGGGGCTTCTAGCACGTGTTCTCCGATGACACATAATGGTTTCCCAGTTTTCTTTTACTCAATCGGCACTTTATTGATTGATAATGCCACCCCTCTTTATATTTTACAGTTCAAAACTTTAATTATAAACAAATTTCGAAACCAAACACGGATAACTTTCTTAAGTCCTTCACTTTGTTGAAAAAAGATTTTGATATTCTTACACCAAAGTCATATGTTGCACAATCGTGAGAATAAATTTAAAACTAACTTATTTTTAATATTCGTTGGGATTGTAAATAATTTTACAAAAAATTTAGATAAAACAATTATGCCTTACTTATGGCACATATCTGATAAAAATTTATCCATCTGACACACATTTGGCACAGAACATATTATTTCATATTTTGAAAATTTTATTGCCTTATGCTGATACACATCATATATTATTTGGCTGAATAATTATTCTCATGACAATAACTATCTGATCTAGTCTCAACAGGTATTCGGGCAGCTTATTAAAATTCCATAGGTACAAGATTCAATCCCGACGAAAGCTCGGCCACAATCTAAAACTTCTGGAAACTGTTATTGCTCGACATTAGGCAATTATGCCTCGAAAGATCAGCCAGACATATATTATTTCATATTTTGAAATTGATATCTTTATTGCCCGAGCATATACATATCATATATTGATTGGATGAGTAAATTATTTCGTGACTAATCAATTCAGCCTACACATATGGTAGAGAAAGTTATTAATTTTTACAGGTACAAGATTCAGTGCCGAAGAATGCTTGAAAATAATCTTAAACTTCTGAAAAATATTATCATTGCTCGGCATTATGAAATTTTACCTAAACCAGGAACTATTGATTGTATTATTGCTCTAATATCTGCTCAAGCACAAATTATTTTATATATCCATTCACATTCATATTCTATATTCATCTCAGCATGGAGCTCGACGAGATACTTATTCAGCTCCGAGGAGAACTACAACATTTATTATATTTTACCCCCAACGGATAGTTGGTCGGGGTCATTCTTATTCATATTCAGGCCCGACTATGTACTCGGCCATATTCTTATGTTTTGGAGAATATTATTCTTGTTCGGCATTATGCAATTTTTTCCTCGACAGATCAGCAAGACACTTTATTATTGTTCTGAATCATTCTTTATATCTATTCGGATGCATATTTTATATTCATCTCAGCATGGAGCTCGTTAAAATATTTATAATCATAGATTCAGCTCCAAGGAGGTCTCGATTATTTATTATATTTTATCCCCAACGAACTGTTGGTCAGGAAAATTCTTTTCTTTATATATATTGAGCAAACTAACTAAGGTTGGTCGGCATCAACAAACCACCAACTCCGGTTGGTCGGCGTATCAGCAACCACTAACTCCGGTTGGTCGACAATAACCCCCAGCTCTGATTGGTCAGTAACAATAAATTTAACCAACAATGTTGGCATCACGGGTGATCTCAAGGGACACCCCAAACTAGCCAAGAAGATGGGTGACCTGCCGGTGCATCCACTGTCTAGGAAACAAGGTAATCTCGGTAAGATTACTACAACTAAGCAGGAACATGGGATGAAAATCATTCCATTGCTTAGGCCCAAAGAGTGACAAGCCACTATAATTAAATAGCTGGTGGAGCAAGTTCCATTGTCTATGCAAAACAGGACAATTTTTCCTTCTATGGATATATGCATATATATATTCATCAGTAAACAACAAAGAAAGCATCTTACAAAGTATTTCCAAGAAAATGAAATTGCAAACATGCAAAGATCTTAGGGAGTCATTTCAGGGAACATTTCCTCAGCCTTATTTTTCTAGCAAGACCAACATACTTCAAGGGCAAGAAAGCATTCATATTCCACACTTAGGGGCTTCTATTACACATATAGTTGTTCATTAGGTGGCACATTCTTATAACATCATGCAGTCGAGCATCAAATTCAACCTCGACCAATCATCATTCAGGAGTTGTTTCTTTTGCACAGGAGTTAGTTTTTGCTATTGAAGTTCAGGAGGCATATTGAAGTTGAGGAGGCATATTCAGAAGTTCAGGAGGCATATTCAGGAGTTATTTGTGCTATTGAAGTTCAGGAGGCATATTCAGGAGTTATTATGCACATGCTATTTAAGTTCAGAAGTCAGATTCAGCATCTACATCACTGAGATCTTTACTACTACTGTCCCGACCTTCACTGAAGGAGAAGTTTTACTTATATGTAAAGACTATTACTAGCTCGGTACAGAAGGCAGTTGGTCGTCTAGTAAACCAATCAACATACTTGAAGATTATGACAAGCTACAAGCTGCATATTATGGCATGACTGCATCCAAATTCCCAGGGGTAATACATAGCACACATTCGCTTGACGAACAGAGTTCCTCAAAAGAGAGATTAACAACCATCAATCAGCCTGCATCATATGTCGTCTTGGAGATATTGCACTTTATGTTTAACAAATTAAGAAGGAAGATCAATAATTTCACGAGCACCGAGCAACACTGCAGAATAAATACTCTATCCTTTCAGTGAACCATCAAGCATGGAGCATTGGGGGCCAACGCATCCATCTCTGTCACAATTAATAACCTCACTTACGGGGTTTGATATTCATGAAAAAACTTCAAAGGAATCCAAAAATCAGTAACCTCAACTTGTTGATCATTCCATGGCATTTAGTACGATTAAAGCTCCTATTAAATATCACAATAAGGAAGATATAGACCAAATAAAGGTAGGGGCTTTTTTGGTCATAATTCTGGAGGGCAATTTACATCACGGGGGGTAGGATTCAGACCTGTTGGATATCCTATGCACCATCCCTACGGTTCACAACCAAATCAAAATTCTCAAATAGTTGTTGCAAACCACGAGTCAGGGTTTACATCTAGTGCTTTTCAAGGAATGCTAGAACCACAAATGACCCAAGAATTTGCAGAGGGTGACAAAATAAATCACGATACTATATCCTGTCAAATATGTGGAAGAACAATAAAGACGCTCTAAGTGCTATTTATGAAAAGAAAGAAAGTGGTGATATTTGGCATCAACGGTTGGGTCATCCTCAAGTCAAGTCTTTAAATTTTTTAAATAAATGTCATGCTTTTCATGTAGATCATTAGAATAAATCTCGAACAGTTTGTGTGAGTGGTCAACTTGGAAAAAGTTTCAAATTACCTTTTGGATTGAATGAAATTTTTTCTAATATTCCATTTGAAAAGATTCATTGTGATTTATGGGGACCTTCTCCCCTAACATCCTCTCAAGGATTCGAACTTTATGTTATATTTGTGGATGATTGTGCGCTATATACTTGGTTATATCCCCTTAAGCAAAAATATGATTTTCATAAAGTGTTTGTTACATTTCACAAAATGATAGAAACATAATTTGAAAAAAAAAAATCCAATGTGATGGTGGTGGTGAATTTTCAAGTAGTGACTTTACTTTATATCTTAATAATTATGACATAATTAGACACATATCATGTCCAGAAACACACGAGAAAAATGATGTGGCCGAAAGAAAACATAGAGACATTATTGAAACTGGATTAACATTAATGTCTCATGCTAATATTCCTATGTTTCTCTGGGTTAAGGCATTCCTAACCGATGTCTACCTTATTAATCGCCTTACCTCTACACCCTTAAAACAAAACAAACCATTTTTTAAAATTTATGGCACTCATCCTAATTATTCCGTCCTACCCACCTTGGGCTGTCGATGCTTTTCCCACTTCCAAAATAAAACACAAAATAAATTTACATCCAAATCTTATCCTTGTGTATTTATCGGGTATAACTCACCTCATAAGGGATATCGATGTTATCAACCACACACCAAACGCATTTTTATTTTGAGACATTAATCTTTGACGAAAATACTTTCTCCTGTGTCTCTAACCCATGAGATACTATTCAATCCCAACAGATTGATATGGTCACTTATCAAGAATTTTTGAAATTGGTTGCAACAAACACACCTTCTCATACTGTGTCTAATTCTCCCTTAACTGAACCATCATTATCCGTATTTCTACCTCACAACAATAGCCTTTCTCATCCCAATGACCATGTCATACCTTCATCCACCTCTAATCTTAGTCAAAGTTCCACTGACTTGTCTAATACCTCAGTATCCAGTCTTATTATTTCAGTGCCTTAAATCTTTCCTGATGCCCATTTCTCTCGTACAAAATCAACTCAGCATTGCTATCCTTTTGATACAATGTGTACTGACCTTAATGAAGGCTAATGTTTTGATTCAATGCCTGCTGATCCTAATTCAGATAAAAGTTATCCTAAATCTTACCCTATCTTAGACACTATTCATTCACACTCTTTCTAACACATTGATCCAACTTGTTCCATCTTCTCTGAATGTTCACTTAATGCGGTCGAACAGTAACAAATGATTGATTCAGACATTTCTGATAAACCTCACCTTAACCTATTGCCTTAGTTTCCCATAAATGTCCATACATGTCCTCCCAACTAGAAGTTCTTATACCCCATATTTTTTTACCAACCCACTGTAATACCCCGTATTTTCATGGCTTTTAAATTTAAGGATTTATTAAATTTAATTGAGATAAATTAATTTAATTTTAAATCCGAAATGTTGTTTTAAATATTTACTAGCGTGACAAGAGTTAGTAATTATTGGGAATATATTATTTGTTGCATATTACTAAATGAGTATAGTAATATATGAGATTTATTTTTATAATATTGTCACGTGTGAAAAAAATGACAATTGTGGAAATTTAAGTCGGGACGCGCCTGTGTCGTGTCGGGACTAAATGTGGATTAATAAAAGTGAATATTTTATAGGTTATTCGTATGGTCATTTTGAGTGTGCCAACGCGTCCGGAAGGGTCGAGATAGTCAGAAAAGTATACCCGGGGGTTTGATTTGGGTCTCGGGGCGTTTTTAGGCCTAATTAGTATCCCGGGAGGGCATTTTAGTCATTATGTATTTTTGGGTAATTAAACCCACGAAAATTAAAGGGGTTATACCAGATGTTTAGGTTATCTCCTTGGGATAGATAACTCAAAACACTAGAACGACCATTGGAGAGGAGAGGAGAGATCTCTCAAGGCATTCCAAGGCTCAAAACTCACCCGTTTTCACCGCCGCCACCGTCAACGCGTAGATCGCGAGACGGGGAACACAACCACACCAAATTCAACACCAAACCAGATTTCTGAAAAATCCCAGGCAAGTGTTTATCTTGCTTATTTCGTTGATGCATCATCCATATTAGTTTAGGAGTTATTAGGATGAGATTTATGGAAGAAAAACCCAATTTGAGATGGGAAATTTTCATATAGTGATGATTTATATGATATTCTGGAAACCCTTTGTCATGTAAAGGATCAAGAGTTTGATTAAGAAAAGAGTTCTAATCAGATACAAACACATTAAGAGTTTGATTAAGAAAAGAGTTTTAATCAGATACAAACACTTAAAAAAAAATTATTCCGAACGATCGGACCGTTAGAATTGGATGAAATTTTACAGAAAATTAGCTGAAGACGAGAGGAAGTTACAAAAAAAAATTCAGCCCGATCGGACCCTTCAATATTTTTTAATATTTTTTTTTCTAGACAGTTTTATGCTTTGAGGACTCTTAGAGATAATAAAAATTCAATTAAAACTCCATTTTAATTCCGATTTCGAAACCGTTTGAAATTCTCATCTTTAAAAAAAAAATCAAAATACTTTAATGTAAGGCAAAATCTATATTTTTGGGATATTTTGCATAAGGGATAATGTAAGTATATATTAAAGGGGAGAGACACGTAAGAGAGAGTTACGTTGGAACATAAATGGATATCTACTGAATTGTACATTTGGAAGAATAGAGTCCATGAGGGTTACGTAATAAGTTGGAATAACCCTTCGAATTAAAGTTAGAAACGAACCATTATACTTGATAAATAATAATGGGAAAATAAGGATAAATGTTGTGAATGTGGGTTATGGGATAAACCTAAATTGATATGATAAAAGTGGTATATTTATATGATTGTGTATGCATATATTATATACTTGTGAAAATCATGCCCGCGCTACTTGCTATCCCTGAGGTTTCCGCGCTGGGACGATCTTATCTCGTGTGCCTTATGGGGGATATTGACTCGTACCCTAGAAGATAGAAATCCTAGGTACAGGCTATCGAATCGGTAGTCACGGTCCTAAGAGACGTGAGGGTATGTACTGACCTCTTGGACTTGGAATCTATGCTTCGCCTCAATATTGTTTGTGTATGTATTGATACAGTTCGAGAGTGATTCCGAACTTGTATTCCCTTTAGTGCGATTGATACGGGGATTGGATAGCAGAGTATGCCCGCACCATAGTTTTTATGTGGGGTGCTGTTATGATATATATATTATACGAGTAGTTAATATATATATGAAATTCTGAAATCTGGAACTGCCTACTGTGATTTGATATGTAGGACATGGTTAATGACTCAAATTGTAATACTTGTTTTGAGAAAGTATAATATGACACTGGAAAACTTTATTGATTAATAAAGTTAAGAGGAGAACCTTGGTTACAAATTGAAATCTTACGTTTTAAATACTTGTGTTGTTCAGTTGTAAATCTTGCGAATAACCTAAGATAAGTTAAATCATTGGGAAAAGATAGTGTGATATATGATGAGATAAACCATTGGGAAGGTTAGTGCGATAGGAGTGCACATTAGAAGAGAGGTGAGAATTTCTCAAGAGAGTGTCGCACTAATATGTTGTTGCCATGGCCTGCATCAATTTAAATACATGCTAAACGAATTTTTTAAATCATATACACTATCGGGCTCTGACCCGTTTCTATTTCCTTCCTTCTCTTGTATATATATGTATATATTACAGGTGCTCAGCCACAAGGGCGTCTTGCATAGGGTCCTTTGGCAGGAACGCGCTGCAGCTTAGGTGGGAGTTGCAGGCCTGTTGTTTAGACGACTTCATCCATTTGATTCTACTCCTAGCCTGTTCATTATTGGGGCATGTGCCGCCCTTTCCATTTTTCAGTTGTTATTTGGATATTGTACTTCATCTATTTCTAGTATTGTCACTTTGGGATTTATTATATTCTGGATGGTTTAGTTTAAGTTTTATTGTTAGTAGCCAGTTGTTGAATGTTAAATTATGGGATTGATTGTTTAATAAGATAAATAAATAAAATTTGAAAGGAATGTTAAAAATGGTTTTGACACTTAGCTTAATTAATTAGGGTGTTTAAATTGGAACGACAGTGATGCTAAGAATGATCCAACTGTTCACCTTCATTTTAATTTAATAAAGGAGTGATCGCCCGGTATTTAATTAGGCAGGGTGTCACACCCACTACTCCTAATCATCCTAAGTCTACTTGTGATCAACCTCATAACTCTTTATCACCTACTACCCCCAATTCGTCACTTCGTAATATTAATCTGGAAGTTGTACTCCCTATCTTTCAACCTCCCAGAACTTTACCTTTAGTGTCAAAACCTTATAACACTCAGTCCTCTAACACTCATCCAATGACTACCCGATCCAAATCCTCTATATGGAAATCAAGCATAATAAAGATGTCCGTTGGCCTGATAAGTTGAGAAGTTCCCCGACCAAGGGAGACAAAACTAAGTACTATGAATTTCATAGGGATCACGGTCACATGACAGAACATTGCATAGCTCTAGATTGAAACTCTCATCCGAAGAGGAAAATTGAATCAGTACATTGATCAGCAGAACAACGTAGGAGGTCAGCACAGATCAAAATCTCATTGCAATCCTAGAGAGGAGAAGAAAAGAACTCATGAAGATGATCAAGACGATGGTGTCGATCTCCCTAAAAAACCTCGACAACCAGAATGAGAGGTATTCTGTATCAATTTTAGTTCTTTTAATTGCCAAGTGATTACAGGTGGAGACGCATGAGGAGGAGATCATACAATATAGAGAAAAGCTTACCTCCATGAGGCACAATCTTGCTCGTACATATAAAGGATCTACCAAGAAAAATTAACAAAGATAAACTAGTAATTATTTTATCTAAAAATGACCCTTCAGGTGTACTGTATCCTCATGATGACCCACTGGTAATCAAAGTCAGAAAAGAAGAAATCATTGACTCTAGAGTATTAATAGATAATGGTAGCTCGACGGATATCATATTATATCCTTGTTTCAACAACTTGGATTTTAAACTCAGCCAATTAGAACCTTATAATAGCCCACTAATAAGATTTGCAGGTGAGAAAGTCGTCCCTTTGGGAACCATTAAATTAGAGGTGATGATAGACACCTGGCCAACTCGCCAAACAGAGAAGATCTATTTCTTTGTAATGGATAAACATGTTCATTCGGCTTACAATATAATCATGTGAATAGTAGGGCTAAAGAAGTTTGAAGCAGTACCATCCACTGATCATCAGTGTCTAAAATTACTTACTAATTTTAGTGTGGAAATTGTGAAAGATGACCAGAAAGTAGCTCGGGAGTGTTATTACTCTTCTGCTGAGCAATAAGACTTAGAAGAATTAAAGAAGAAAACCACTACCTACCAAGTGGATACTCCCATGCTTGATGAAGAATATGAGGTTAAAACCTTAGATCCAACAGAGGAAACAAAGCTGGTAAAGGGACAGATCGTGGAAGCAACTGAGAGCATTATGTAAATGATGATAAACCAGAACACACCACTCAAATAGGGACAACATTGGATGATGTTCTTAAACATGAACTAGTGAGCTTCTTTAAACAGAGAAAGCATACGTTTGCGTGGAGTCATGAAGACAGGCTTTGGATAAATCCAAATTTCTTTTATCATGAGCTCAACGTAAATAAAGAAGTTAAACTAGTCAAACAAAGGCAAAGAGTGTTCAGACCCAAGAAGAACCAAGCCATACAAGAAGAAGCCGGAAAGCTTCAGAAAACGTCTTTTATTAATGAAGTGAAATACCCAGACTGGTTGGCCAATGTAGTTATGGTCAAAAAGAAAAACAACAAGTGGAGAATGTGTGTAGACTTCACGAATTTAAATAAAACATGCCCAAATGATCATTTTCCTTTGCCCTGAATATATCAAATCATGGATGCTACATCAGGACATGAGCGTCTCAGCTTTATAGATGCTTATTCTAGTTATAACCAGATAAAAATGAAACCTGAAGACATGGAAAACACTTCTTTCATCACTCCCCGAGGAACATACTGTTATAATGTTATGCCTTTTGGTTTGAAAAATGTAGGTGCCGCATATCAAAGGCTGGTCAATAAGGTGTTCGAGGAACATATAGGTAAGAATATGGAAGTCTACGTAGATGATATGCTCACAAAGAACAAAAGGGCATCCGATCACATTACAGACTTTAGCTATACTTTTTATCAACTTGAGAAGCACCAGATAAAGTTGAATCTGACCAAATGTGTTTTTGGAGTATAAGAGGGAATGTTACTTAGGTACATAGTTAATCAAAGGGGAATTGAAGCTAATACAGATAAGATCAAGGCACTAATTGAAATGTAATATCCAACTTGTAAGAAGGATGTGCAAAAACTAACTGGACGAGTAGCGGCCTTGAACAGATTCGTGTCCCAAGCTACAGATAGATGCCTGCCGTTCTTCAGGGTGTTCATAAAAATCTTTGAATGAAACGAAGAGTGTGAAAAAGATTTTGTGGAGCTGAAAAAGTATTTGGGTTCACCTCCATTACTCTTTCGACCAATCACAGGTGAAAAGTTATACCTGTACTTCGTTGTTTCTAAATCAGCAGAAGGTTCTGCATTGATCCGAGAGGAGTTTGGAGTTCAAAAATTCGTCTACTATACCAGTAAGGCTTTCCGAGGACCTGAAATCAGATACCCTTATTTGGAGAAATTGGCGTTGGCAATGATTGAAGAATCTAGATGCATGAAACCCTATTTTCAAGCCCATATAATTGTAGTTTACACTGATATGCCTCTAAGGCAGGCTTTGCATAAACCAGAGAAATCTAGTATATTAATGTACCGGGCTGTGGAGTTGGGGGAGTATGATATCATATATAAACCAAGGTCTTATCTGAAAGGCCAAGCAGTGGAAGATTTCATAGCGGAGTTCACCTATTCTGAGGTCCCCGAGCAACAAAGTGACTAGACATAACAAGAATCAGGAGAAGGTAATGTTACCAAAAAAACTCCCGAAGAACTTTCTTCAGAAGAAGCGAGTGCAGACCTACTAGACTCTTCTTCCCCAACACAGGAGATGACCGGGAAGTATGAAAAAATAGAGAGAAAAGTATTCCACTATGGGAGTTTGACATATCAAGCATTCGACAACAACGTCCACATATTGAACTTATATGTTGATGGGTCATCTTATTAAACTGGCAGTGGAGCAGGTATAATACTTAGTACTCCTAATGGTATTGATATTGAGTATGCACTACGTTTTCAATTCCAAGCTTCAAACAATGAAGAAGAGTACGAAGATATTATTGTAGGCCTAAGTTTAGCCCACTCGTTGAGTGCCGAGCAAGTTGTGGCACATAGTGACTCTCAGTTAGTAGTAAACCAAACACTGGGTTTATATGGATCCAAAGGAGAATTGACAACCATGTATTTATCCAAGGTGATGGAAGTCATTGAAAACTTTCCAGCTATTCAAATAAATAGAATTCCAAGGTTGGAAAATGACCTAGCTGATGCCCTATCTCGGCTAGCCTCTATTACCAGAATTGAACTCCGACGAACTATCTCTATTGAGATTTTGGCCAATAGGAGTATCTATAAAGATTTGATGATCAATTTCATTGCCATAGATATGGGGCCATCCTGGATGGATCCCATCAGAGCATACATTGAAGAAGGAACTCTACTAGTAGATATAGTGGAAGCAAAGAAGTTGAAATACAAAGCAGTTGGTATGTATTAGATAAAGGTGTTTTGTATAAGAGAGGACTAATAGTCAATTTGCAGTGCTATGTGCATCCATCAGAGGTCTAAGATCTAATTCAGGAAGTGCATGAAGGATCATGTGGAGCTCACATAGCAGGGAGAATAATTATGTAAAGAATCAGTACTCAAGGGTATTACTGGCCAATGATGCAAGCAGACTGTGCAACTTTCGCCAAGAAGTGTGATAAATGTCAGTGATTTTCTACAATTCACAAAACTCCTCATGTTCCTCTCACTCCAATCACTTCGCCATGGCCATTAGCCATGTGGGGTATAGACCTGGTCGGGTCACTGCCAACCACCCGAGGAAGATTTAAATACTTCGTGGTCGCCGTGGATTATTTTACAAAATGGGTGGAGGCAGAGCCCTTAATAGATATGCCTTATGAAAAGGTATATCAATTCATATGCAAAAACATCATTTGTAGGTGTGGGTTACCCTACGATTTCATTACCGACCATAGAACACAGTTTGATAATGATGAGTTCACAAATTACTGTGCTCAATCCAATGTGAAAAAATTGCATTATGCTCCAGGACATTCTCAGAGTAATGGACAAATTGAAGTTATGAACAAAACCTATCTTAATGGGTTGAATAAAAGTCTTGATAATGCCAAGGAAAATTGGATAAACGAGCTACACTCTGTCTTGTGGGTATACCTAATAACACCATGAACAACAACTAGAGAGTCCCCATATATGTTAGCATCTGGGACTGAATTTGTTATTCCTGTCGAGCTAGGCTTGCCATCCCATAGAGTTTTAAATTTTAACTCTCCTGTAAGTGAATTAATGAGAAGGTTGGATCTAGACACGCTGGAAGAAGTAAGATAAGATGCTTCCTTGTGCAATGCGGCTTATCAGTAAAGAACAACATGTTTTTACACTAAAAGGATGAATCTGACCAACTTGAAGGAAGGAGATTATGTGTTGAAGAAAGTGCTGCAGAAAAATAACAAGCTTGAAGCCAGTTGGTATGGGCCCTACTGTGTTTCGCAGTAATCCGACCTGGAACCAATTGAATTGAAACCTTGGAAGGCGAAGAATTCAAAAACCCATGGCATGCAAAGCATCAACAAAAGTATTATCCATGATGTTGTAATTAGTTTTCAACTTCCAATATTAATAAAATCTTCAGTTTCTTTTCATTTTTTGTTTATTTCTTCGGAGTATTCGTGCTATGCACTACACTATCTTGATACTATATTGATACAAAGTAATAAATTATTGCTCGGTCAACAAATTTATTACTCGGTTCAGAAAATTATTGCTCATCTCAACAAATATTACCCTGAAAGTTTCTCGACAGAAGAAATAAGTTGCTCGGAGTAGCCATAAACTTGATCTTTGATATATGAAGTCCAAGTCAACAGGATGATAAATCCTCAAAAAACTTGTTCCGCAAACATAAGGATAGAACAAGATCTTTATACTACTGGGCAAAGTACAGGAAAAACGTTGCAAAGGTTCCTCAAGAAGAACGCAAGAACATATTCCACAAAGGCCTGGTCACACTTGAAAAAAATGCCACTTAGGACGTTTAATACAGTATTAAACTGTTAAAATGGCTCCGGACTATTTGTTGGAGAAACTCTTAATTCAAAACAAAACTTAACACAAGATGTGTTCAAAACGATTATCAAAATAGTTTGAACGAGTTATTTCAGATCTAGAATTAACTAGTTTTGAAAAATAAAACTTAAACTATTAAATCAACTCAGCTTAAAAGAAGGTGATGAAAAAAATGAGGAAGTGCAATAGTAATTTTTAACGTGGTAAAACCCCACCCAATTGGGGAAATCCACAGTGACCTCTACGTCACAAAACGAAAAATACACTAAAATCAGAGTAACATATTACAAGCTACTTAACAATAAAACCACACAAACACACCTAAACTAAGTTCAGAATCGTTACCAACTCCTCTGGATAAGATCTGACTTCTCTGAAGGTTGTTGTTGTTGATGTTATCTTCAGCTTCACAACTTTACTCGATTTCAGCTTTACTTCGACTCAAACAAGTTCAAGATCATATAACCAACACTTTAAGTGTGGTAGAGTGAAAGTGTAGTGGTGATGTTCTCTCTAACTTATTCATCAAACACACTCACATTTAATACAGACATAATGATTTAACAAATTACAAGATCACTAGATATGCTAGATATTCTAAAATCAGTTTACTTAAGACTAAATCAGGCTTTAAACCTTTCAAAATAACCGCAGATCAAGAGGGAATCTTGTTGTGAAATATCCAAGATCCTAACACTTTCTTGTTTTGAAAATATTAAAGATTGAAAATGCAATCCCCAATCAAGATCCCAAAACTAGATCTTCTCTGATAGTTTGAGTAAAATGAAATGAGAACGAATATTGTTAGTTTAGGGCTTAAAAACATAAAATCAGTTTAAAATAACCAACAAACAAGATTTCTCGAAATAATAAATAAAAAATGTAACCTATCTATGTGATTTGTATCACAAAGACGAGATCTCAAGTTTCTATGAAGAGAAACTGAAAACTCTACCAACGTGACTAAGTTGGAAGGATGATCAAGAACAAGAGAGGATTATCTTCTCAAAACTAGGAACTAAACACTCAAAGGTTTAAATCTCAGAAAAGTATTTCTGGTTTGGTTTGATGAAGTTTGGATTAGGGTTTTTGTTTCTCTCTCTTATCTCTTCTCTCCTTTTTTTTCTCAAACGAGGAAGTAACAAAAGTATTTAAATGTCTCACAGGAGGCATCTTATATACTACTCGTAGAAGGATCTGGAACGATAGCTTAAATCAAAGGTCTTAGATTAAAAGTATTTAAATTGAAGTAAATCCATGGGTTCACAAGAAGCGGTGCAATAGCCAACTCTGATTGGTTAAAACCAATTCACTTAGATTGATTCCAAACACATGCAGTCCATAGATAAGTCAATCCAAGGGTCCAAAATAAATCGCAGGTATGTGAGTGATAAGAAACACAAATCGAACCGTTGTGTGTGCAACATGTGTATGCTTAGGATTAACATTCACACGCGTGTTTTTTGGTTTTCAAAAAATTCCAGTTTCACCCAGAAATGTTTCTGCCGCTTTTAGTTTCTACCCAAGATAGTTTTAAGGCATAAGAAATATTTATAAATCAACCCTAAAACTTTATTAAGTTCCAATTTTAATTTCCAAAAATTATTTAAAATTCTTAGAAAATATTAAATAAATCCCAAAAATTATTTAAAAAACATATTAAAGAGATTTAACTCACACAAGGTCATTACATGAATAAAACACTATATATATGCAGTCCTAGTGTGTTGTGTATGTGTTATACCTTCATGAAGTTGTAGAGGAATAAATTTGAAGTTTTGAAAGTTTTGGTTCATCTAGGGATATACAAAATTGTCACTATTTCCAAACTAGATGAGCTCATATATAATGTACACTCAAATGAGTCAAAGATATAGGATGCTTCAATCTCCACCTTTGGAAATATGAGATAAAATCTCCTTTGAGTCATCTTAGCACTCGTAGGGATACCAAAAGAAATAAGAAAATCCTATTCCTATACAAAAAAATCTATCTACCCAATCTCCTAGAAATGGAAAAATTACATAACTCAACTATGTACAAACCATTACCCTATCAAAATCTGATGCAATAAATAGGTACTGAAATCTACAATAAGATACCTAAGATCAAGTTCATTAGATGAGAATGTATAAGAGTGTCCAAGTGGACTCAAATTTCTCCCTTATTTTGTCTCAAATGGACAAGGGTCAGGAAGAATCAAATAAGAGAGTTATAAACTGGTAGATAAGAAATAACTAGCATAAACAACAAGAATTCACACGAATCTCCTACATAAAACAGATATACGAGGTGTTCTTTGTCATTATACTAACATCCATGCCTTACATCCATAGAGAATGATTATAATAAGCATGTGAAAATCTGGTAGTTGTACAAATTAAGAAAAAAGAATTATTCAACCAAAACCATACCAATTGATTTGTGTAAAGATTCAAAACGCTTAAAATCCAAAGGTTTTGTAAACATGTCAGCCAATTATAGATCAGTAGGCCGGTAATTAATCTATAATTCTTTTGATTAAACTAATTCTCGTATGAAGTGATATCGAATTTTAATATGTTTTGTGCGAGAATGTTGAATTTGATTCTTAGAGATGTTGATTGCACTTTGGTTATCGCAATAGAGATGTAGTTTTTCTTCATTTATACCGTAATCTCTTAGTATTAGTTGCAGCCATAATATTTGGGCAAAACAACTTCCAGTTGCGATATATTCAAATTCTGTAGTAGATAAAGAAGTGCAGTTCTATTTTTTGCTGTTCCAACCAACCAAGTTGTTACCGATGTAGTAACATGCGCCAGAAGTACTTTTAATATCGTCGGAACACCGAGCCCAATCAGCGTGAGTGTATCCTACTATAGGGCTCGATGTGTCATTATTGTACCACAATCCTAAATTGTGAGTGCCTTTTATGTACTTAATTATTCTTTTTACACATAATAAATGTTTCTCTTTAGGATTATTTTGATAATGAGTGCACACACAAACATAGTACATAATATCTGGGCACGAGGTGATTAGGTAAAGCAAACTTCCTATCTTACTATGGTATAAAGTAGAATCAATGGATTTACCATTTTCATCTTTGAAGAGTTTGACAGAGGTACTCATATGTGTTCTATCTTCTTTAGTTGTTTCTAGGCCAAACTTTTTTACAATTTCTAATGCATATTTAGATTGCGAAACAAATAAACCTTCTGAATTTTGTTTAACTTTAAGACTTAAGAAAATTACTACTCCCCCATAAGTGACATTTGGAATTCTTTGTGCATAATGTCTGAGAAAGACTTGGCTTCTGAAGGGGAGGTGAATCCAAAAATGATATTGTCAAAATAAACTTGAGCAATAGTAATGTTGTTGTCAAAATATTTGACAAACAAGGTTTGGTCATTTCCTCCTTTCCTAAATCCATTATCTAACAGAAAGGTGGATAGACGCTCATACTTAGCTCTAGGAGCTTGTTTTAACCCATAATGAGCTTTCTTAAGACGATAAACATAATTTGGATGATGAGGGTCAATAAACCCTTTGGGTTGTTCTACATAAGTCTCCTCAGTTAAAATTTCGTTAGGGAAGGCAGACTTTACATCCATTTGGTAAAGCGTGAAATTTAAATGGCATGCTATGGCAAAAAGTAAATGAACAGATTCGAGGCGAGTGATAGGAGCAAATGTTTCCTCGAAATCTATTCCTTCAATCTGAGAGTAGCCCTAGGAAACTAATCTAGATTTATTCCTAATGATCATCCCAAAATCATCAGTCTTGTTTTTAAAAATACAACGTGTGCCAATAACCCTTTTATTTTCGGACCTGGGTACAAGATACCAAACATTATGAATGATAAATTGAATAAGTTCCTCTTGCATCACACTAATCCACAAGGGGTCATTCAAGGCTTCATTTATATTTTTGGACTCAATAAGAGACACAAAACATGCAAAGTGAGCAATATTACGAAGTTGAGATCTTATACGAACAGGTTCAGTAGGATTACCAATAATTCTATCTAGAGGATGGTCTTTGGAAACCCAGTTACGCACTTTAGGGGCCTCAGTTGGTAAAGACTCAGTTATTTTAGGAGAGTCATAATTTAAAAAGCTTTCAAACTCTTCCACAATAACTGGTCTAGTAGCTTTACTTTCTACAGAAGTGTCATTTACAATCACATTAATGGATTCCATCATAGTCTTAATACGCAAGTTGTAAATTCGATAGGCTCTAATATCAGGTGAATAACCTAAAAATATAGCTTTATCTCCTCTGGTTTCAAACTTAGATAAATGTTCTCTGTCTTTACAGACATAACATATACTACCAAAAGTTATAAGATATTTGAGATTTGGTTTCTTGCCATACCAAATTTCATAGGGGGTCTGTTTAGAATTATTTCTAAGGTAGACTCTATTGATAATGTGACATGCAGTACGAACTAATTCAACCCAAAAGTATTTAGATAAATCTTTGGCATGTATCAAAACTCCTGCCATTTCCTGAATTGTTCTATTTTTTCGCTCGGCTATCCCATTTTGTTAACGTGTCTTGGGTGCCCTGAACTCGTGTTTGTAACCATTATAGTCACCATATTCAATGACACCTGAATCTATGAATTCACCTCCTCTATCACTCCAGATTCTATCTATTTGGGAGTCCTTTTCATATTCTATACGAAGTAAGATTTTCAAAAATGCTCTAAAGGTTTCAGACTTCTACCTGAGAAAAGAAACCATAGGTAAATCTCGTGTAATCATCAACCATAACTATAATGTAACTATTGCCACAAAGACTAATAGTACGAGAATGACCCATTAGTCCATATGGATGAGTTCTAATGGTCTAGAGAATAAAATGTCTTTAACTCTTTTATGAGGTACCTTAACTATTTTTCTTTCTTGACAAGGACCACAAACTATGTTAGAAATAGGTTTTATTTTAGGAATACCTCTAACAATTTCCTGAGAGGACAATTTACTAAGGCTTCCATAATTTATGTGACCCTTTCTGTTGTGCAATAATTCATTGTCATCCATTTTGGCAATGTTACAGACCTCTAGACTTGGATTGACTATGTAACAGTTATCTGGAGTACGAAGTTCTGTAATGATGCACTCACCATTTTCATTTAAAATTTTGCAATTGTTCTTCAAAAAGGTGATAGTATGATTGGAGTCACAAAATTGTGAAATATTTAGTAAATTAGCCTTAAGACCTTTTACTAATAAAACATCTTCAAGAACAGGTAATCCTTCTTTATGGAGTGTTCCTTTGCCAACGATCTGGGATGATACACCATCTCCAAACAAGACTTTGCCTCTGAAGAAGTTAGTTTTGTTTGAAAGTTTGGTTTCATCCCCTGGTCATATGCTTAGAACATCCAGAGTCTAAGTACCATCCAGACGTGGTGTGTTCAACTTTCAAAGCGCTGATCACTATGTTACATGTCATCTGGGGTACTCGATCATCCTTTCTTACCCAAATAGGTCTAGTTTTCAATTTTCGCTTATTAGCTCTTATTTGATAAAACTTGCGAGCATTAGATTTTTGTATAAACAGATTTTACGTAGGTTTTTGAAATTTATAAACATTTTGAGCATTTAGTCGAGAAAAGACTCTAGGATTATTTCTTGATGATTGACTTTTAGTATTAGATCTTGTCTTTCTCTTTGATAGTAATATTTTCTATCTGGTGGTTTAAGAAGGACATAATTGTTACGGCTTCTCCTAGAATAGTCAAAATTATTATAAGTAAAGGAGGGATAGGTAGGTTGGTATAAACGTTTAGAATAGCAAGCATCTAAATAATTCCCGTACACATCACAGTATGAGCAATAAAGATTGCTCATTGTAGTTAAGTCTTTAGGAAAGTTGTTGAACATATGTTTCCCTAAATTACGACTTTTGGCATTATTTCTAGAGGAGAGAGTTTGAAATGGGGTCTCACTCTTTCTAATGGGAGGACAAACGTACTTCACTTTAAGTTGAACATTATGCTTAGAGGTACTTGTCTCACTAATGTTTAACTGCTGTTGATTTTTATCAAAATCATTTTTTAAAGATTAAAAGTCTGGACAAATTTCCACAGGTCTTCTCCCATAAGTAAAAAACTTTATGGTTTCAAAAGGTTTATTTTTCTTGATATTTTTGGCGCAAAAGCCTATTCCAGATCTGTCGTCAGAATTGGTCTTACTATCAGCAACACAGTCCTCAAAACAATTAGAATTGCTTTTAAATTTTTAAATTTTTTTGATGACTGTTGAAGCCTTTTATTTTGTTTGTTCCAATTCTAATAACGATCCTTTATATTTCTTTTCCAATATATTATTGGATTCAGTCAAGTCTTTCACTCTTTGTTCAAAAGCATTTATTTCCTCATCATGAGTTAAACTTTGAGATGTATACTCTTCAGAATTTTGTTTAACTATCATGGTTTAAGGACTCCAGTTTCTTGGAAAGATCTTTGACAAGCTTTTGTAGTCTAGTTCTTTTCTTGAGTGTTTTAGTGTAAAGTGTGTGAACGTCAGGAAGGTCCTCATTGTCGGAGTCACTAAGTGAGTTGTGTTCTGTGTCCCCTATCGATTCAATTTTAGGACTCACACACCCATTGTCATCATCAATAAGGCGTTCACTTTGACTTATACACACACGATTTGCAATACTACAATCATTCTCAAGCATTATGGCAGACATATTAGTAGAAGCAACATCAATTATGGTATGATCAATTTACTCATCATCATTGTAGATTATCTTAGCAAAGAATAACATGCAAGGGTCATAAAAGCTGGATGACTCATGTTGATCATTTTCAGAGTCATTTGAGTCATTCCAAGTCTTGCATAGCTGAGCCCTATTATGTTAGAGGTTTTGATCTAAGTTAACCCTACAGTCACTAGCCATGTGTCCTAATTTTCCACATCTATAACATTCAACATTTTTAAGGTGTTTCTGAGGTCTCTTGTAATCATCAGTCTTTTGTTTGCCATGTCATTTCTCATAAGGCCTATTATTAGAAGTGTTGGAGTAATTAGGTTTCCCTTTGTCTAGAAGAAACTTTGTTTCTAAATTTTACAATCTTTTTTTAATATCTTAGACATAAGGGCAAGCTGATTATCCAGGTTATCCAAGTCACAGTCCTCATCAGAGTCAAGGTCAAGGGTAGGTTTGATCAACTTAAATGAAAAAACAAGATTAGAATTACCTTATTTTTTATTGGTCTGGATCAATTGTTTCTTGAATTCTAGTTCCATTTCCATAGTTCTTAGTTTACGACTGAGGAGTTCTGGGGTAAGATTTTGATCATCCATGTCCTCATTAAAATATCTCTCATCATTAAACTTCAGTGGAAGTTATCTTAGAATTTTTAAAACAATCTCTTTCCTATCATAAGTTATACCGTTTGCATGCAACTTAGTTACAATGTCAGTTAACCTAATATAAAAATCATCAAAGGATTCACTTTTAACCATGACTAGGGAGTTATACTGCTGAATGAGCATTTGAGTTTTAGCACCTTTAACTCTCGTGTCACCCTCACGCGTAGTTACAAGACTATCCCACACTTCCTTAGAAGTTGTGCATGATGAGATCCTCTTGAACTCATGTTCGTTAATAGACATAAATATGGAATTCTTGCCTTTATTGTTACATAGTGAATTTTTTTTCTCATATTTAGTGAATTCACTTAGTAACTTCCTGATCCCCATAAGAGTTCCTTCAGGTGCTGGTTTAGTAGGAAAAGTGTAGACATTTTCAATGACTTCCCAGACTTCATCTCCGAGAGTCCCTTGAATGAAAGCAACCATCCTTACCTTTCAGTAAAGAAATTTGGTTCCATCAAAGAGAGGGGGTCTGGACAGGTTACCTAGTCTCTAAAATTTCTCATCCATTCTTTTGTTTCGAAAAAACAATTTCAGAAACACATGATCAAAAAAGATTTTAAAACAACCAAGCTCTGATACCAATTGAAAAAAACACTACTTAAGACGTTTGATACAAGATTAAACTGTTAAAATGGCTCCGAACTGTTTGTTGGAGAAACTCTTAATTAAAAAAAAACTTAACACAAGATGTGTTCAAAAAGATTATCAAAATAGTTTAAACGAGTTTGAACGAGTTATTTAAGATATAGAATTAACCAGTTTTGAAAAACAGAACTTAAACTATTAAATCAACTCAGCTTAGAAGAGGGTGATGAGAAAATGAGGAAGTGCACAAGTAATTTTTAACGTGGTAAAACCCCACCCAATTGGGGAAACATCCACCGGGACCTCTACATCACAAAATGAAAAATCCACTCAAATCAGAGTAACAAATTACAAGATACTTAACAATCAAACCATACAAACACACTTAAACTAAGTCCAGAATCGTTACAACCTCCTTTGGATTAGATCTGACTTCTTTGAAGGTTGTTGTTGTTGATGTTCTCTTCAGTTTCACAACTTTACTCGATTCCAGATTTACATCGACTCAAACAAGTTCAAGATCATACAACCAACACTTTAAGTGTGGTAGAGTGAAAGTGTAGTGGTGATGTTCTCTCTAACATATGCATGCAACACACTCACACTTAATACAGACATAATGATTTAACAAATTACAAGATCACTAGATATGTAAGATATTATAAAATCAGTTTAATTAAGACTAAATCAAACTATAAACCTTTCAAAATAACTGCAGATCAAGAGGGAATCTTGTTGTGAAATATCCAAGATCCTAACACTTTCTTATTTTGAAAATATTAAAGATTGAAAATGCAATCCCCAATCAAGATCTCAAAACTATATCTTAGTCTGATAGTTTGAGTAAAATGAAATCAGAACGAATATTGTTGGTTTAGGGTTCGAAAACATAAAATCAGTTTAAAATAACCAACAAACGAGATTTCTCGAAATAATAAATCAAAATAGTAACCTATCTACATGATTTGTATCACATAGACGAGCTCTCAAGTTTCTATGAAGAGAAACTGAAAACTCTACTAACGTGACTAAGTTGGAAGGATGATCAAGAACAAGAGAGGATTATCTTCTCAAAACCAGGAAGTAAACACTAGGTTTAAATATCAGAAAAGTATTTCTGGTTTGGTTTGACGAAGTTTGGAATAGGATTTCTATTTCCCTATTTAATCTCTCTCTTCTCTCATCTCTCCATTTTTTTTCTCAAACGAGGAAGTAACAAAAGTTTTTAAATGTCTCACAGAAGGAATCTATATATACTACTCGTAGAAGGATCTGGAACGATGGCTTAAATCAAAGGGCTAAGATTAAAAGTGTTTAAATCGAAGTAAATCCAAGGGTTCATAAGAAGCGGTGTAATAACCAACTCTGATTGGTTAAAACCAATTCATTTGGATTGATTCCAAACACATGAAGTCCGTAGATTAAGTCAATCCATGGGTCCAAAATAAATCGAAGGTATGTGAGTGATAAGAAACACAAATCGAACCGTTGTGTGTGCAACACGTGTAGGCTTAGGATTAACACTCACACGAGTGTTTTTTGGTTTCCAAAAAATTCCAGTTTCACCCAAAAATATTTCTGCCGCTTTTAGTTTCTACCCAAGATTGTTTTAATGCATAAGAAATATTTATAAATCAACCCTAAAACTTTATTAAGTTCCAATTTTAATTTTGAAAAACTATTTAAAATTCTTAGAAAATATTAAATAAATCCCAAAAATTATTTAAAAAACATATTAAGGGTATTTAACTCACACAATGTCATTACATTAATAAAACACTATATGTATGCAGTCCTAGTGTGTTGTGTATGTGTTATACCTTCATGAACTTTTAGAGGAATAAAATTGAAGTTGTGAAAGTTCTGAGGCTTTTTGGTTCATATAGGGATAGACACAATTTTGTCACTATTTCCAAACTAGATGAGCTCCTATATAATGTAGAGTCAAATGAGTCAAAGATATAGGGTACTTTAACACCACTGGTATTTAATGCAAGAATCCAATACTTGGGTGCATTAGTAAAACCTTTGGAGACACACGGGTTACTAGCTCTAAATTTAGATTTTAAGCTAAGTATGCTAGTAAAATCTATGTATTCATCTAAGTAGCTCTAAATTTATATTTTAATCTAAGTATGCTAATATAACATTTGCACTCAATAGAACTAAGTACATAGAAATGATTAGCATTCAATACAAGATATGTTGATCGAATTTCCATTTCATTAAATCAAAGAAATTACAAGACTGTGTTAACACAACAGAGTACAAAGTTTCATTATGCAGGATGTTTCCCTTCAACTTTAGAAATAGGGTCCATTCCAACAGGAGGATCATCTAAAGTATAAGGAGAGTTAATGAAGTTAAAATCTTGAACCATTCTTGTATTGCTGCTACCAAGACGATAAAGCAGGCGAGGAGGTCGAATGATCTCTAATTCATCATGAAGCTCGTAATCTCCCAAGTACTTTGAAATCAAGCATTGAGAAATACGATGTACATGAATCCATTTAACATCTAACTTAAAAGGAGGATTGTCAAGCTCAAGCAAGCCTGGATCATACCAGTCCCACAATGAGCTGTTTTGATCCACTTTTATCACTGTCAAAGCATTAATCCAACCCCATTTGTAGCTATCATTCTTAGCTTATTGAAGCTTATCATCAAGATACCCTAGATCTTTATTATACCCGTCCATCCAAACTTCTCTAGGTTGCTTATGGAATTGAAAGATTAATTTGTCAACCCGAGAGTGTAGCTTCTTCAACACTCCATCCTTAACTTATAATTGAGAAGATTGAGTGGATAGTTGTTCAGACAAGGTCTGTAGCTTCTGGGACATCTCAGTAATATCTTGATCTTTAGCTTTTAATTGTGCAGCTTGATTGGCAAGGGCTTGTTGGGTCCTGACTTCCTCTGTAGTACCTCGACCAATACATCTGCCAAGCTTGACTCTAGCTCAAGAAAATGAAGAAGTAGGTTTTATTTTCTTCAGAGCCTCCAACTCCTCACTCAACCTTGGGTTTTCAGCCTCCAAGAAGCAAAACCTCATCTGTAGTAACAACAAAAGTAGTGGATGACTTCAAAGCATCAGGTTCATCTCTCAAGTTATTATTTATTTCCTCTAGAATCTTAGCAATGTCCCTTGCTTCATCCGTCTCACGTTTCAATAAGAATTCTTATCTTCATAAATGAGAAGCTAATTTATCCAACTTTTGCTCAAAGACCTAGCCTTCACTAAGGGCCCGGAATTTCTTCTCATAATCTTCATGCAAAAGTTCCCTAAATTTATTATGCTCCTCCTTCAGCTCTTCAATCATTTCAATGTAGGCAATATTATTGGCAACTGTACGATCAAGAAGACACTTCAGATGAATATATGCCTCTTTGGCTTGCTCGGATACCCCTTCTCTGAGCAACTGCAGTAGGTCGGTATCAGTCAGAGATAAGTGACCAGCTTTGAAAATATCATTACGCCTTTGGAGTAGCTCGAAGTTAGTAGATGAGAAGTATTCCAGTTTATCCATAAACTATTCAGAAAAAGAAAGTCATCAATCAACAAGTTGCTGAGTATTGAAAAATACAAGCAAAGGAATATAAATATCTCTCTTTTCATTAATAAAAAGGGAAGTACAAATACATCTTCAAAAAAGAAAAAAAGTACAACTATTCAAAAAAGGGAAACAAAAGCTGCTTGATTTTACACCTTCTTCTTATCTGCCTCAGGATTAGCTGAAGAATAAGCAGGAGCCGAGGGAGGAGGAGTATTAACTTTGGAGGGCATAATGGAATCAATATCCTGGTGTTGATTGGCAGACTCCACCATTATCAAAGATTCACTGGAACCCCCATCATCAACTTCCTCATCCATATTTAAAAAATACCGAGGATCATGTAGAGAGAATAGCTCGGAATCTTTTGGAGTGCCGACCTCCAATAGAGTAGCAGACTAGCCATCCTAGAAGCACATTTTCTTCAAAAACTCAATTTGCGAAGAAGCTTCTCCAAAGGTCTTATCCTATCATTTGTTAAAGCCAACCTCTCTGGCCTTAGCCCTCTTTACCTTCTCAATACCCAAGACCTTCTGTAGCTGAGCAGACTTAACTCTCTCAGCATCAAAGTCCTTCTGTAGCTGGTTAAATTTTACTTTCTCAACATCCAAGTCTTTCTGCAGCTTCTTGATCAGACCCCAAGCAGTCGCAGTATCTTCTTTAGAAGTTTTCATCCTTTCCTCCCATTTTTTTATTCAGAAGCCAATGCTTATTAGGAATCAAACAATGAATTGTTTAGCTCATTAAAATATTTTTAAACTTCACGAGAGGAAGAATCTCTCAAAGACTAATCTTTCTCCAATATATTATTGAAGTCAACGAGGAATTGCACAAGAACAATAAGGAAAGTCAGTATTATGAAGAATAACTCCAAAGACAAAAAATTAAAGAAGGCAAAAAGAATATACCAGAGCAAGGTTTTGAGCAACCCTTTCAGAACTCTTGGAGCGAGGTAATGGAGCAGCAACACTCCCGCGGTCTAGCAAAGTCCCAAACTTTATTAGTTGTTTTTCCAATCCAGGGCCAAGGACCACTGGAGTGGCAGAAGAAGATATGTCGACCAACTCACGTTGGTCGGGATGAGAAGAAGAACCTTCTACTAACTTAGAAGGCAACCCTTTATTTATTCTTTTCAAGGGTCTCTCTTCAGTTTGCTTGACTGGGGGATTCTTCCCAGTCTCATTTTTATTTTTGACCCCTGCATCAATTTGTTTGGAAGGGGGATTGGCAGCTATGTCTCCTAAAATATTGGCAATTTTCCTCTTCCCCATGGATACGACAAGGGGCACATTTGAATCTAAGGAGGAAGGGGAAAGGACAACAAGGTCATCACTGCCAAATGAAGTGGCTGAGGAAGTGGAAAGAGGTTCTTGCTCAAGGTCAATTACAGGGGAAGGAGTAGGACGAGCAATAAAGGAAGAGATTGTGTTCTTGTACTGTAACAAATAAGATGCAGACCTAACGTGATCCTTACCAATCCTTTAATGAAGTCCCTAAATAAACTTTAACTCCCTCATGTTCACTTAAATTTCCTTGGGGCACCTTCTCTTCTGATCAACTGCAATAAGAATTTACAAAGCAACAATTAATGTAACATTTAAATAGATTTGTACAAGGCAAAGCAGTTAAATGAGAAATAACCTATCCCATTTCCAAAATGAGGACACTTAAGCCCCTGGTACTCAGCATTTCCAATCAAAGGGGCGTGTTGCCAGTTTTTTACGACAACCCCATGCTCAATATAATCCCTATTGGATTCTAGACGATCAACTACTAACGCTTTATTTATAGCCCTAGTCTTTAAATAAAAAGTGGTGTCACTAGTCACCGACTTATAACAAAACATTATATCTGGAATCCCCAGATGGGTTCCATGAATTTGATTCAACCTATATACTAAATTTGCAACCCTCTAAGTATTGGGGGCTACCCTAGCAGGGACAACGTCAAAGTATTGATAAAACTCAAGGCATATCGGGTCGGGAGGAAAGGAAAACCCACACTCAACTATAAAAATAGATGAAAACCAGTGACCCTCAGCAAGTGAGAAAAAATTAGTAGGTAAAATAGTATGTTCCAAAACAACCCAAGAGGGAATTTTAAATTCATTTCTGAATTCATCCAGAGAATCAACAGAGTAAACCATGATGAAGAATAGAAGGAAAAAGAAAGAATTCTTACAGGAATTAAGGATTCAGCAAGAACTGGATAACAGAAAATAATCGTTCGAGAATGAAAAAAAAAGCTTGAAGACACTGTAGCCCAGAAACACTCAGAAGATTTGAGATAACAAAGGTTCATGGCTTTTCACTCTCTTTATAGGTTGCCTCAGAAACTGGAAAAGTAATGATTAAAAAGCAGTATCGATTGAACTGGTGGTGGATAAAAGACAGACGGATTTTCCCAAAAATGATTTGTTAAAGTTATGAATAATTTTAAAAATGCCACGCGCATTATATTCCCATAATTAAACCATAAATTTTTACAAGTAGGGGATTCGGCGACCGACCAGGCCTAAAATTATTGCCCGAGCAACTTTAAGAGCTAAATTCTCCATACTCTTGTAAAAACTTCAAGCATGAAACATTGGGGTCTTCAGTTGATACAAAAAATTATCCATCCACATTGATCATTCAGATATTGACACGTGTTATACAGTGGGAGATTAATCCTAGTCATTGAGGATGGAATACCGACCAACTTCAAGAATACCGACCAACTCTAAGAATGCCGACCAACGTGGTAGGCAAACACCAACAATTGTATATATTAATGATTACACAAATGTAAATGTCTATGATATAAATACATTCCATCTTTTGATATTCCATCTCTTGTACACCCTGTTGATACCAAATTTAATCTGCTGACGTGGACCCATCATCTGAAGACACTTGTCAACCAACATGGCAATTATAAATATTTCTACCGATCAGCCCACTGTCACCAAGCAACTCATACATTCTGGGATATTCATAGGCCCCGAGAAACTCATGGGCCCCGAGTTACTCAAGCGTGCCGAGCTACTTAGGCGGTCCGAGCAGCTTAAGCGGCCCGAGCTACTTAGCGTACAGAGCACTCAAATCAGGAGATTAAAAAAGGCGACTGCGCATTAAAATCTCATTATTATCATACAGATATATATATGTCTACTAGATAAAAACGCATTTTCCTTTCACAAGTACATATTTAAGGCTATAAATACATTGTAACCTCCTCATTAGCAAGGGACTCGAAATTTCTTGGTAAATCTATTATCGAGGATTCCAAGCAAACAGTCAGCAATAACTAAAACATTGGACGTAGGCCATTCTTACAAGGCTGAACCACTTTAAAAATGTTTTGTCTTATTTATTTTATCTGTGATTGATTAATTAGAGATAATCTAATTTTTTACATCAACAAATTGGCGCTGTCTGTGGGAAACGACTGTACTCATCGTTTTTCACCAAAATAATTCATCATCAATGGCTGATAATCTGGAATCCAGTAATCGAAATGCTGGAATCCCTCCAAATCCATCTACTCCCCCAAATGTCCAAGATCTGGCTGGTATAATGGCTAATTTGGCCCAGGGCCAGACGTCTATGCAAGAAACCATGCGATAACTCATACAAACTGTCAAGGGTGGAGTGCCGGCCCAGTCAGGACAAAGAAGTATCCAAAGAAATACCCACCTACCCTCTTCGCGAACTAGGCAAACGTTATTCCCAGAGGAATCTCGATCCAGACACACCGATTCATATCGTACTGAGAGATCTAACGATCCTTCTTATCAACCTGGTCCAACCTCATCAGTACGAGCTACAAACACTCAACAAAACGTCACTGTATCTCCGAAAAGGACCAGTGCTCTTGAAAGGTTGAGTAGAGTCTCTCCTTTTAATCGTTTGGGCCCTAGGAGGAATAGAAGTCCCCCTAGGATTGCATCGAGGAACTCTCCATGACCATCTGATCTAAGGGAAGGCTCTGCCCAATTACGACCAACTTCTCGTAATGAAAGATCCCAAGAGGCTGATTCAACGCGATCAATTGCTCGAAAAAATAGGCCCAAGGAGGGAAATGATGCATGGAAGGGATCTATTCAGAGGTTGAAAGACAGGTTAGGGGAAATGGTTAAGGCCAAGAATCCTCAGCAAAGAACTTTTGTCCAAAGAACACCATTCGTACAGACAATTGTGGATTTTCCCACACCATTAAAATTCAAAGCTCCTATGGTGACGCCTAAGTATGATGGAAAAACTGACACCGTCCTTCATATAGAACAATACCAAGCTGCTGCTGATATCTATGCAGTTCCGGATGAGATGAGATGTAGGGAATTTTCAGGAACTCTTACCGAATCAACCCAAATCTGGTACAACAACCTTCCTCGGGGAAAGATTGTGACTTTCTTTCAACTGGCAGAGCTCTTTATTGGGAACTTCTGTTTTGGAGCAAAACGAGTCAAACGAGTAGCACACTTATTGAGTGTTAGACAAAAGGAAGGTGAAAGCACCACGGATTATATTACTCATTTTAATAACGAGAAACTCGAAGTAATTGATTACGAGGAGAAAACAACAATTACTGCTCTGATGAGTGGACTGTTGCCAGATAAATTGTACTACACTTTGCCAAAGATCCGCCTAGGACCATGGCTGAAGTGATGGCAAAAGTAGCCAAAATCATGAATGAAGAAGAAGCTATGGCTACGAAGAATAATATAGACACTAAGGAGACTAAGGTCGAGGCTGATAGGACTGAAAAGAAAGAACAGAAGAATAATGGTGGCAACAGGCAATCAAAAGCAAAGTAAACATTGGAATAGTTGAAATTTTTTGGAAATTATACTCCTTTAAAGGTAGATATAAATCATATTCTGGAAAAGATCAAGAACAACGAGGAGCTGAACTGGCCAGAAAAAATGAAGGCAAATCCTGACAAGAGGAAGAAGTCCAAATATTGTGAGTTCCATAAAGATCATGGTCACATGACCAAAAAATGCATAGCTCTACAGAATGAAATTGAAGCACTCATCAGGCGAGGAAAACTAGCTAAGTATGTTGATCGTCGAAATGGTGGAAAAGCCAACGACCGATAATGGCAAAGGTCTAGATCTCCTCGTCGAGCAAATGAAGACAAGAAGAGAGACCATGAGGACGATCCAGAGGATGATCCCGACCTTCCTAAAAAACCAAGACAGCCAAAACGTGAGGTATTTTCAATCCATTTAGGATCATTTGAATGTAATGTTATTATAGGTGGAGATGCAGGAGGTGGAGATCTTACTGCAGAAAGGAAGGCTTACCTCAGTGAGGCTCAAGCTTGCTCGTACATTCAACGAATAAATCTAACTGAAGATGATCGCCCGACGAAGGTAAATAAAGACAAATTGGTCATTGGTTTCTCTAAGAACGACCTAGCAGGAGTACTATATCCTCATGATGACCCATTAGTGATCAAGATGAGGATGAAGGAAGTGGTGATCTCACGAGTACTGGTGGAAAATGGTAGCTCAGCAGATATCGTGTTCTATCCATGTTTTGATAGTTTAAATCTGAAGCTATCCTAGTTGGACCCATATCATAGACCCCTCCTTGGTTTTACTGGAGAGAAGGTTTTTCCACTTGGGATGATCAAGTTGGATATGCTTATCGGTACTTGGCCTGCTTGTTGAACAGAAAGAGTACGCTTTTTTATTATGGATACAAATGTCCAATCAGCCTACAATATCATTATGGGAAGGGTAGGCCTAAAGAAGTTCAAAGCAGTACCATCTACTGTACATCAATGTTTGAAATTCCCAACCAATTTTGGAGTGGGAGTTGTAAAAGGTGACCAGAAAGTAGCTCGGGAATGCTACTATTCATCTTCCGAGCAGGAGGAACATGAAGAATCCAGGAAAAAGACTACTACCTCTCAAGTAGATGAAATAGAAGATGCAGAGATTGAAACGCTAGACCCTAGAGACGAGTCTCAGCTGGTAAAGGGACAGGTCATGGAAGCCACTAAAAATATCATACTGGAATATGAGCATCCAGAACGAACAACTCAAATTGGTGCATCACTGGAGGTATTATTAAAATAGGAATTGATAGCATTTATAAGGTGAAGAAAGCAGACCTTTGCATGGAGTCATGAAGACATGCCAGGGATAGATCCGAATTTCTTGTGTCACGAGCTCAACGTGAATAAGGAAATCAAACCAGTGAAGCAGCGAAGAAGAGTGTTTAGTCCTGAGAAGAACCAAGCTATATAGGAAGAAGTAGAGAAACTACAAAAAGACTATTTTATTGAAGATGTTAAATATCCCGATTGGCTAGCAAATGTGGTGATGGTGAAGAAGAAAAATAACAAGTGGAGAATGTGTGTAGACTTTACTAATCTTAATAAGGCATGCCCAAAGGATTATTTTCCTTTACCCCGAATCGATCAACTGGTGGATGCTACCTCGGGGCATGAATTATTGAGTTTCATGGATGCTTATTCTGGTTACAACCAGATTAAAATGAAACCTGAAGACAGGGAGAGTACCTTTTTTATCACCCCAAGGGGAACTTATTGTTATAATGTTATGCCTTTTGGACTTAAAAATACAGGTGCCACATATCAGAGGCTGATGAATAAGGTGTTTGCAGAGAAAATCAGTCATAACATGGAGGTTTATGTTGATGACATGCTTACGAAGAGCAAGAAAGCTGCTGATCATCTAATTGACTTAGGTCGGACCTTTGATCAGCTAGAGAAATATCAAATGAAGCTGAATCCTACCAAATGCATATTCAGAGTACGAGAAGGCATGTTTCTCGGGTATATTGTTAACCAACGAGGTATTGAAGAGAACCCTGAAAAGATCAAGGCTTTATTGGGGCTACGATCTCCAACAATGAAGAAGGAAGCGCAAAGTCTCACAGGGCGAGTTGCAGCAGTTAATAGATTTTTGTCACGAGCAACTGATAGATGTCTCCCATTCTTCAAAACACTCCGAAAAATATTTGAGTGGAATGATGAATGCGATGAGGCCTTTCAAGAATTGAAGACATATCTGGGGACACCTCCATTGTTGTCCAGACTAGTGACGGGAGAAAGATTATACTTGTATCTGGCAGTATTAGAGAATGCAGTTAGCTCGGCATTAATCAGATTGGAAAATGTAGTACAAAAACCAGTCTATTATACCAGCAAAGCTTTTTGAGGAGCAGAAATCAGATATCCAAGACTGAAAAAGTTGGCACTAGCACTGATTGAAGAAAGTAGAAGGATGAGGCCATACTTCCAAGCTCATACTATAGTTGTGTATACAGATATGCCATTAAGGCAAGCTCTGCACAAACTAGAGAAATAAGGAATGTTGATGTATTGGGCAGTAGAACTTGGAGAGTATTATATAATTTATGAGACTAGATCGTCACTCAAAGGACAGGCAGTAGCGGATTTTATCGCAGAATTTACTCAGGAGGATTCCCCCGACGAGTAGGAATTGAATACAGACCAGCCTGTGGACACTACAGGATCATCAAATTTAAACCCCGACAAACTTACATCGGCAGACGAGCAACAATAAATGCCAAAGGAGGACAAAAGGAAATATCAAATATTCCATCGAGGAACCCTGGTTGATCAAGAGTTCGATAATAAAGTACCTATATGGAATTTATATGTGGATGGATCATCGTGCTCTACAGGCAATGGAGCAAGGATTGTTTTAAACAGTCCGAATGAGATTGATGTGGAATATGCTCCGCACTTTCAATTTAAAACTTCTAATAATGAAGCTGAATATGAAGCTATGATTGTGGGTCTCAATTTGGCAAAAACCATGAAGGCAGAGCTGGTCGTTGTATTCAGTAACTCACAGTTGATCATAAATCAAATGATGGGGGTATATGAAGCAAAAGGAGAATTACTGATCATGCATCATGCGAAGGCAATGGAAGTTGTATCTAGTTTTAATGTAATACAGTTGATTAGAATACCGAGATTGGAGAATGCAAGAGCAGATACATTAGCTTGGTTAGAATCTGCCATACGCATCGAACTACGAAGAATAATCCCGATAGAAATCTTGGCTGGTCGGAGCATAGACGAGGATCTAATGATGAACTTTATTGCCCTGGATTTAGGACCATCTTAGATGGATCCCATCAGGGCTTATATTGAAGAGGGGACTTTGCCAACTGATAAACTCGCAGCCAAGAAATTAAACTTTAAAGATGCTTGTTATGTATTGACCAATGGCATTTTATATAGACGAGGAATTATAGCAGGGCTAAAAAGATGTGTCCATCCCTCCGAAGTGATGGATTTGATCGAGGAGGTTAATAAGGGATCTTGTGGAGCTCATGTGGCAGGTCGAACACTTTTACGAAGAATAACAAAGCATGGGTATTATTGGCCGATAATGAGAGCTGATTGTACAGCTTATGCAAAGAAATGTGATAAATGTCAACGCTTCTCTTCTATAAGAAGAACTCCTCAAGCATTATTAACACCCATCACATTCCCCTGGCCATTCGCCATGTGGGGAATAGACTTGGTCGGGCCACTTCCAACGACCAGGGGAAGATTCAAATACCTTGTGGTTGCTGTGGATTACTTTACCAAATGGGTGGAAGCTGAGCCTCTCATTGATATGACATACGACAAAGTCTATCGATTTCTTTGGAAGAATATTATATGCAGATATGGTCTCCCACATGCATTTATCACAGACCATGGAACTTAGTTTGATAATAAGGAGTTTGCTGCGTATTATCACCAATCCAATGTACTGAAGATCCACTTTGCACCAGGACACCCCCAAAGCAATGGGCAAACTGAGGTGATAAATAGAACGCTGCTGAATGGTTTGAAGAAACGACTAGATGCTGCAAAGGGAAATTGGATTAATGAGCTACATTCTGTGTTGTGGGCTTATCGTACTATTCCGCGAGCAGCAACAGGAGAATCTCCATACATGCTGACATTTGGAAGTGAAGCTATCATACCTACCGAATTGGGTCTACCCACACATAGGGTGCTTAATTTCAATTCTCATGTTAGTGATTTAATGAGAAGATTATACCTGGATATGCTCGAAGAAGTCAGGGAAGAAGCAGCGATCAGGAACGCAGCGTATCAACAATGAACAACTTTGTTCTATAACAAAAGAGTAAAGAAGTGTGATTTAAAGGAAGGGGATTATGTGCTGAAGAGAGTAATCTAAAAGAATAACAAACTGGAAGCCAATTGGCATGGACCCTACAGAGTAACAAAAGTTTTTCGTCCAGGTACATACAAAATTGAAACATTGGAAGGAGAAGAATTCAAGAATGCGTGGAATGCAGAGCATCTGCGCAAGTATTATCAGTAGTTGAAATTCCTGTGTAATACAATTGCTTCAGTATGAATAAAGTATTGAATGTTTTACCCAGTTTTCTTTTTTGTTGAAAATTTTTGGAGTATTAGTGCTACACACTACACATCAAGTCCAGAACCAATCTCCTCCAACTCCGGTTGGTCAGGAACCAATCTCCTCCAACTACGTTTGGTCGGGAACCAATATCCTCCAACTCCAGTTGGTCGACAAATCAATCTCCTCCAACTCCGATTGGTCGGGAATCAATTTCCTCCAACTCCGGCTGGTCGAGATTAAATTACCACCAATTCCGGTTGCTCGGCAAATCAATCTCCTCCAACTCCGATTGTTCAGGAACCAATTTCCTTCAACTCCGATTGGTCGGGAACAAATTACCACCAACTCTGGTTGGTCGGCAAATCAATTACCACTAACTCTGGTTGGTCGACAAATTAATTACCACCAACTCCGATTGGTCGATACCAACAACTCCGGTTGATCGGTAAGTCAATTACAATCAACTCCGGTTGGTTAAACTAAGTAGGAACATGGGATGACAATCATTTCATTGTATAGGCCCAAAGAGTGAACAATCACTATAATCAAATAATAGATAGAACAAGTTCTATTATCCAAAAACAAAACATATTGTGCATATATTCGCAAACAAAGACATTCTGCAAATTACTTAGAAGAAAATGGAATAGAAAAGGACAAAAAATTTCTTCATTTAAATCAAGCAGAATTACATATGATGGGAAAAATGTACTTCATTACATAAAAATCCTATTCTATTAGTTTTTTCCCTTCTGCCTTTAAAACAGGTTCTACCCCAGCAGGAGGGTCATCTAATGCATAAGGGGAATTTATAAAGTTTACATCTCGAAGAATTCAAACATTCATTACAGATGGCCGATCAAGTAAATGTTCTGGGTGATATATCTCGAAGTTGGCATGAAGACTATAGTCACCAAGATACTTGGAAATCAGACATCGAGGAATTGCACGAGCAGGAATCCAAATAAAATCAAGCTTAAAAGGAGGTACGGGTAAATCGAGCATTCCAGGCTCATAATAATCCCATAAGTAATGTCCCTGCTCTAATTGTAGCACACACATAACATTCAGCCATCCCTGCTTGTACCCCTCATTATTTGACTGCTGAATCCGATCATCAAGATAGTAAAGGGCTTCATTGTAACCAGTCATCCAAAACTCTCTAGGCTATTTATGGAATTGGTAAATTAATCTCTCTAGTTGATCGTGGAGACTCTTCACCAGAATCTCCTTATTTTCTAAGGCAAAGCTTTGGGTAGAAAGTTGTTCACTAAAGTTCAAAATCTTCTTAGACATTTCTGCCAAAGCTTGATTCTTCGCCATCAACTAAAATGCCCGATTCTCCAAGGCCGCTTGAGTTCTTGATTCTTCAATAGAAACCCAACCAGCCCTTGCTCGTCCCCGAGAAGAAGATATTGCTCACCCACGAGTAGAGGTGGATGGTCTAACTCTTTTCAAAGTTTCCAACTCATCTCGCAGGTTGGAATTTTCTACCTCCAAGAAAGAGAAACCTTCATCATTAACTGGGGCCAACACTCCCGAAGAAGATGCAACAGATTTGAGTTGTTTTACCTCCTCTTGCAAGGAAATGTTCTCCTGCTCCAACAACTTGGCAATATGTCTGTGTTCTTCAACCTCAAGCTTCAAAACACTTTCTTTCTTCTCATAAGTAGAGATGAACTTATCATATCCTTTGTCAGCACTTAGTTGTTGATATTTTTTTCTCGTATCCTTGGTGCAAAAGGGTATAAGATTATTTATATTGTTGTTGGAGTTCCTCGATAGTTCCCTGGAGATCTTCAATCATCTCATAGTATGCCACATTATTGGCAACTGCACGATCGAGCAAACATTTCAGATATTGGTAAGCTTCAACTGCTCGGTCAGAAACACCTGATCCGAGGATATCGATTATCTGGGCCTCATTCAGATCTGCATGACCAACTTTGAAGTAGTCATTACATTTCTTCATCAATTCTGTGTCATGGGCTGATAATAGCTCCATCCTGGCCATAAACTAGCAAAGAGAAGCAATAAACAGGATCGATAATGATAAAGATAGAGAAAGAAGAAGAAAGTCAATATGAACAACCAAAAGTTTGAATATTTATTCATCATAAGGGAAAATACAAAATCCGAGGTTACATTCGATAAAATAACAACATAAACACCCGAGCAACTCTACACATTCTCTTTATTTCCGATGACTTCCTCAGAAGTTTTTGAGGCAGAAACTGGTTGCTCGAAGGGCAAAATTAGCTGCTCGGTAGATGCACTGGTTGGTTGGGGCTGCTCGGTAGGCTGAATAATAGGAACAACATGAATTTGATCTACCATCATCATTGAAGATTCATCTGAGGCAGCTTCATTCTCTTCTTATTCTCCAGGAGAGGGAGGAGGGCTATGAGTGTGTTGCTGGAATAATTAAGAATTCTCAGCAACTTTTATCTCTTTCAATGCAGCCACCCACCCATCCATCCCTAAAGTACTTGATGCTAGCATACTCCATTTGTGAAGACATGGCAGCTAGACCGTTGTTCCATCCTTTATCCCTACCAACACTGAATGATTTTTTAACAGCCTTTTTCCTTTTTTCTTTCTCCGAGGAGGTCCTTTCCTTAAGGAGCTCCTCGGCAGCTTTCAACTTCTCCTCCACCTTCGTTTTTTGGCGTCCAACATCTTGAAGTCTAACAAATTCCTCTTCAGCAGGTTTGAGATTAACTTCCAGCTCCTTGTTGATTTGTTCAAAGACTTTATTGCTCGATTCAGACTCTTTTAATTTCTTCTCCAACTCCTAGGAGGCATTCTCAGCTCGATTTTTGTCCAGCTCAATGGATTTAAATTTCTTCTCCCAAGAAACTTTATCTTCCTCGTACTTTTGACGAGAGTCTTTTAAGGACTGAGTCAGACCAACAAAATCTTCCTCTACACCTCCCGAGGAGCTTGAAGCCTTGGTAGCTTCATCCTTCTTCAAGATACTATTGAAACACGTCACTAGCTAAAAAAAGAAATAACTTTGAGTTAATACAGGAACATTAGAAAGTGAAAGACTCAGGCTAATAATACTTACTGAGGTAATGTGTTGAGCCTCTAAGGTAATGACAGTATCACGAGAAAGAGTGTCTTCAATGCCTTGGACTTCTAGGAGAGTCCAGGACTTCACCAAGCCCATAGCAGAGCTCGGAGGAACAAAAGTTGGAACGTCACTTTTAGCATTTAAAGGCTGAGAGATAGGTTCAGCGGGTCTCTCAGAAGAACTTTTCTTTAACCTCTTCAGAGGAGCAGGAATATTTTCAATCAAAGACGTTGTCTTGGTTGGTGATATGACAATAACCTCACTAGGAGGAGAGGTAACCACAGCCTTGCTCGGAGCCACAAGGGGCTTCTCAACAACTCTCTTGGCAGTAGCTGGAGGGGGTGCATCAATGTTTCTTATCCTTTCTGCTGGAACATCTTATTTACATCTCTTGGCCTCCACATTGGTAGAGGCAGATTTATCAAAGAAAGCAGGAGCTCTTCTTTTCTTCATTAGATCAGTGATGAGAATGTTTGACTCAGAGGAAGAACCTTCCACACCAATTTCAGAAGCTGGTACTTGGTCAATGTCAACCACCACTGGACGAGGAGGAACAGTGAAGGATGAAGTATAACTCTTGTATTGCAATAAGTAAGAGGCAGACCTAATATGTTCCTCAGCAACAGAGTGGTGCAAACTCCAGATAAGTTTTAAATGCTTCAAATTAACGTCAGTTTCTTTGGGAGATTTTCTTTTATTGTCAACTGTAACAAATAAAAAACAAATGTTAGTGATATATTTTATCAAACACAAAGAAAACAAGATTTCAAAAAATAAAAACAACCTATTTCGTTGCCATAAGGGGGACACCTAGGACCTTGATATACGTCATCTCCAGTTAATGGAGCGTGTTGCCAATTTTTCATGACAACCCCATGCTCAAAATAATCTCTATTGGCATCTGGAAGATTAACAACTAAAGCCCTATTGAAAAACCTAGCTTTTAAATAGAATGTGGAATCACTGACAACCCATCTATAGCAGTACATAATCTCTGGGATCCCTAAACGGGTTCCGTGGAGTTGATTCAATCTATGAACGCCATTAACTATCCTCCAGGTATTTGGAGCTATTTTTGCAGGTACAACGTCAAAATATTGACAAAACTCTAAACATAGGGGATTTTGAGGAAAAGAAAAGCCACATTCGATCACAAAGAGACTTGGGAACCAATGTCCCTCAGCCAAAGAAAAATAATTAGAAGGTTCAGAAAGTTCCTCCAAAATGACCCATGAAGGGATTGAAAATTCAGAACGAAATTTGTCAAGCGATTCAACAAGGTAAACGATGATGAATAAAGTAAATAAAAGAGAGGGAAGAAAATCTTACAGAAAAAGAGTAAATCAGTTGACAACGAACATTGGAAGGAACAAAGGCACAAGATAGAGAAGAAGTGAAAGAGTTCAAAGATACAGATTTGAAAAGTGAAAGACGATAGTATTTATTCCGCGCTTAAATACTTTACCTCGGGAATAAGGAAAGGTAATGATTACAAAGAAAGACGTTTGCGTATCCGGCAGCTAAAAGAAGAAAAGGAGCACAAATATCGAAGCGATCATGAAAATTCAAAATATTTACAAGGCTTAATACTGTGCACTCAAAAAAGAGTTACATACAATGAAAGCTTTCCTAAAAATTATACAAACCAATAATCTATGCAATTTCCAAAGCAGAATGTTCCATATTTTTCTTCAACATCAAACTACGAAACATTGGGGGCTTCTGTTGATACCAAATTTAATCTGCTGACGTGGACCCATCATCTGAAGACACATGTCAACCAAAATGGTAATTACAAATATTTCTACCGATCAACCCACTGTCACCGAGCAACTCATACATTTTGGGCTATTCATAGGCCCCAAGCAACTCATGGGCCCCGAGTTACTCAAGCGTGCTGAGCTACTTAGGCGGTCTAAGCAGCTTAAGCGGCCCGAGCTACAAATCAGGAGAATCAAAAAGACGATTGCGTATTAAAAGCTCATTATTATCATACATTTGTATATGTCTACTAGATAACAACGCATTGTCCTTTCACAAGTACAGCTTCAAGGCTATAAATACATTGTAACCTCCTCATTAGCATGGGACTCGGAATTTCTTGGTAAATCTATTATCGAGGATTCCAAGCAAACAGTCAGCAATAACAAAAACAGTGGACGTAGGCCATTCTTATAGGGCTGATCCACTTTAAAAATGTTTTGTCTTATTTATTTTATCTGTGATTGATTAATTAGAGATAATCTAATTTTTTACATCAACACACCCCCTGAGGACTATAAATACAGTGTAAACCCTACATAAAGGGGGACACGAAAAGAGAGGCAATTGAATAATTCCAAGGCAATACACAACAGTGGACATAGACTTTTTCCTTAAGCCAAAGCACTTTAAAAATCTCTTGTCTCTTATTTCTATTTATCTGTTATCAATTAATTATCCTCGTTTAGTTTTTTTCATCAACACCCACCAATAGTTATACCACGGTTCCCCATACTATAACCCCAAATTGACCAATGGTGGTAGGAGGGGTTGATAACAGAACTCATTTTGGCCCGGGCACACTCTTGTTTGTTCGCGTTCTGGTGGCCTCCATAGGATTTTGAGTTGTCGAATTCTCTTTTGCAAAAGTTACATTTAAAAATCCTAGAACTTGAATTTACTCGTTGCTTTTTGCCGTTGCTTGATTGGCTCTCCTTACATCCTTCAACAAAAATAACCACCTTATCTTCAGTTTTCATCATCTTCATCTTCTTGTGAGTGTGATGAGTTGGATCATCTTCTGATGGGGTTGAGACGCTAAAAGCTTTGGTGGGAGATGAATGTGGTTCCATTGCTAGGAATGAAATCAACTTTGTTTTTATAGTTAAGGGACACCTTACGTGTGGTTTGAATAGAGAACTAAAATCTTTAATTTGGTAAGAGCTTATGATATTCAAATTAGCAGTGTTTTCGGAGCTACTACATTTGAAATTTTGAATGTCACATTAAGAGGCCATTTTGTATTCCCATGGTAGGGGTGGCAAAATGGGTCAACGAGTCGTGTTTTCACACGACCCGACACGACACGATATGGAACTAGTGGACCCGAACATGACACCACACGATAGCGCATTTTTTTCTTTAACTCAAACACGACACGTTAAAAACATGACACGACACGATAAGTAAATATGATTCGATTGGACATAATTAGATACGACCCAACATGACACGATTAGACATGATTAGATAAGTTAGTGATAGTGCGTCTAAATAGTGGGTTGATAATGGATCTAAATGGGGTCAATAATGGGTCTACATAGGGTATATATCATGTCCTTAATTGGGTCACTATCATGTACTTATTGGGTCAATTTAATGAAAGAAATTGGACACGAACATGACACGCCCTGATGATGGGTCCAAAAACCCAGACCCGGACACGACCCGAACATGAAAGACCGTCTCAATTTCATTTCATTTCATGTCGTGTTATCGTTTAGTTCATAAAATTGTCACCCCTAGTATTGAGGAAGGTGATTTATCCCTTGGGAATGATGTAACTGTTCATTATAATGGTAGATTAGTGGTACGTAATGTTATAGAATTACTACAAGAAATAGTGGTAGAATCTCATCGTTTATGTTTTTTTGTAATAAGATGTAAAAGGATATTCAATTTAACTTTTGAACGAGAAGAATGAAACATCATATAGCTGAATATTTTTCTCAGTGTGGGACTTTTTAGAAAGTGAAAGATGAAGTTTTTTTTACCACCGGAACTTTTTCAACCATTGCCAATTCTCGAGCGGAAGAGTGGAAACGTCACTACGGACATTATTACATATTTTCCTTTAGCATCGTCAGGGAATAACACAATTCATATTACCGTCGATAGACTTAAAAATGTGTTGATTTCTTTTCGATATGCATTGTGATTCTATTAAGCATCTTATTCAAATCTATATTAATGAAATTGTTTCGTTGGATGGTGTTATCATTTTTATTGTTGGATAATTCTTCATAAGGACATGGTAAATGATAAGACACATCTCTACGTAGCAGAAAGTTCAATCCTAATTCGTCTTAATATGTTGAATGCTAGAACACGAAAGTTAATGAATCTTTGATCTTCATGAGGATATTCTTCATTTTTAAAAAAAATTAATATGGTTAAATTAGTGTTTTATCACATCGGTAAAGGATATATATAGTAGCTAAAATAAAAAATCTATGCCAAGTATTTGAACTTATTTTCCCAAGAAAATTTCTTAAAATTTCGAGGGTGACATTTTCTTAAGGGGGTAAGAATGTAACTATGTGTATTTTTTACACTTTTCCTTTGTGTCTTGTGTGTATCACTTTGTATAATCTCCTTTAAATTTGGATTAAAGTATTGGGCCCCAAAGTTTTTAGTAAAAAACGAGACTCGGGTTCGCGGAAGTGAAGGATCCATGCCATGGGTGTCTTGTCCACAACCCAAATGTCAAGGGAGCCTCATGTGGCCGCGACAGGTTCACTCCAACGAAGCATTCTCTCGCTCTAGCAAAGCTATTGTTTCATTGGTCACAAAGTGACTTAAATCAACTTGATTTTTTTAAAACATTGATTGGTATATAAGAGGATTTTATTTTGGGGAAAGTAAACAAAAGTCCATTCCAACCAACTCTCTTTATCTCTCTTTGTGTCTCTCTTTAAAACCCCATACTCTCCACATTCACTTTAGATTTTGGACAACTACACCCTAACCTGCCTGAAATGGGATTTCGGGATTTTTGGAGATTATAAGATAACCATAGTTGAAGCTTTCAAGGATTGGAGTTTGTTTCTTTGATTTTTAAAAGTTTGAAAACTTTTCCCTTTTATATTATCTCTATAACTAAGCAAGACAAGGATTATTTTTATACTTGAACTCTTTTTCTTATTTATTGTAAAATATGTGAATTTCTCTTGAAACACTCATATTTCCTTAAATAATATTGCTAACTATTGAGTTTGTCTTAAATTTGATTGATAATATAATCTTGTTTGAGTATAAATAGTCATTTTATCTTGTTTATTCCTGATATTTGATTACTAGTGATTAGTGATCCTGAATTCATGTGAAACCCTCTCTTGCTAGTGTAAAGTTAAAAGACTTGAGTAAGATGCGTATTTTGAATTGTGATTTTGAAAAACTCATCTTTCTTTACTGTAATCAATAAAATTTATTTTTAGGAGATTAAATATAATTAATCGAACGTTGTGGTGAAAAGCAACGTGATTCAACGTTTTAGAGAATTTTGTAAATAAGGAATATGAACACAAAATTATGGTTTAAAATTAATTAAATCGGTGCCTTTATCTAGTTTCACCTTTAGTAGTGAAAAAAACCTTTTCTTTGTGTATATTGATGAAAGTAAATAATCATTTCACCTGTGGCATGAACGATATTTTGAGATAATAAAATTTGAATCCGAAATGAGAATTCTTGGTGGTTTTATCATCAATGGTGGTTAAGGTTTAGACTTTGTGGTTTGCATATGAGATTATTACATCATGGGGTGAGGAGTCAATGAACCTCTCAGTGTTTTTAGTAAGATTGGGTAATCGAAGCCTTGTGATGGGGAGCCCATAGAAGGTCTTAACTAAATTAGTGCTCATGGGTGACTAGTAAGCACAATGACAAGTCTGAGCAACTAATGGTAATTTGTTGAAAAAATTGGTTATTTCCAAAGTTAAACCTTGCATATGACACATATTATTTATCTATTAAATTTGTTTGATATTATTTTACATTGTTTAACACAATTAATTCTTTTAATATGTTTCCATTTCTGAAAGGTTTTTTCTAGAGCTTAAGAGGTTTTATGTTTTTAATTCATTTAATAATTTTTAAGATTCACACTCTCTTATTTAACATGATTTTAACACCTTCAAAGGACACCTTCCTATATATTTAAAGGGTTGGATTAGTTGTAATCCATTTTGAACTCTTCCTGCATATAGTCGATATATGTATATATGTTTCATGTGTTAATTATTATATTCTTGTTAGGTATTTGACTCACATACTTATCATCTTTCCCCCTTAGTAATTTTTAGGATAAGGGTAAGAAGAGTGTTGGACCGAGACAGAGTTTAGCGATGGTCATCCTTCCACCGTATACTTTATATTTATCATTGCTTTACTATTTAGATTGTGGATAATTTTTTTATCGAAGTTGTACTTTTTTTTATAAGAAAACTTTAAAGACATAATTTTTATTTGAGATTAATCTCGATTGAGCGATCTAGTGATTAGACCGTTTCATATTGATTCTTTTGAACTTCGACATGAGTAGGGTGGGAGACTTTATTATTGGAATTAAGATTGAGAGTCCTATTGTGATGAATTAACAAGTGGAAGGGATTTGAGTTGGTGGATCATTATTTTGTTGTTGGATATATATGTGATGGTTAAAAAAGTTGGTTTTCATGTATAAACAAAGTAGAATGTGTTTACATTTTCTATTAATGTATAGAGTTTTCAAATCCATCAACTAGTTGTTATAGAATTTTATCTTAATTAATACGGTAGTACCCATGGTGTGTAATTCATATGTATGTGTCATTGGGCCTTCAATGTGAGGCTTACAGTTTCAGTTACCCTATTCTTGGTAACCTCGACAAGGTCTCCTTCTCATTCGGTTAAGTTACAAGGAGTGTAGGGGCAATTAATAACATTTTTAACTCTTTTTTTACAACATCATCAATGATGGAAATTTCTAGAACGTGAGATTTTTTAAGCAAACCACCTAAGCATGATTATCTTTGAGACACCAATAGAATGAAATCCCTTTCCAAAGCGGGACTCTACTCCTCATACCCATTGTTATAATGAATAGTACATGATTAATGTCATGAAATTAAACTTGAGTAATTCATGTAAATATTTGAACAAAATAGGTGGGAGTCAGCCACTCGATGATTAGTTTAGCTTGGACTCGGTTAACACCCTCACTCATCTTCCTTTGGAGCTCAGATAACATTTCCCTTCTAATTGGCATCAACCTAACACAACATTTTAGTAAAACCTTGGATAATATTCTTTCTATCATTATTATTGTGTTCATCCTCAAAGTTCGCTCAATCAGTCTCTGGCATTGACTAAATGAACAAATTACTTCAATCACCTTCCATATCCCCTAACATTAATAGTTAGATTGGGATTGTTGATATGAAAATCAGTCATCTGATATGGACCATTTATATTAAGACACAAGGCATCCAGCGTGGCCTTAGTATATATACCAAGTCACTTAACAACATCGATCTACTTAGCGTACCGAGCTACTCAACATAACGAGCATCTGGTCAGGAAAATCAAACGACGAAGACGCATTCAATGAACATACTTACCATGTGTAGATGTATATGTCTATTAAATAACGACATATTATCTATTCATACTAGCAGCCTAAGGGATATAAATACTTTGTAAACCCCCCACAACGGGGTAAGTTTTGGTTAAGCGATCATTAGCAATCATAATCAAGATTAAGGCAGAATACCCAGCAATACAAGACAGTGGATGTAGGCCATTATCATTAAGTCTGACCACTTTAAAAATCATTTGTCTTATTTCTTTATTCATATTTATCTATGATTAATTAATTAAATCAAGTCTAGTTTTTTACATCAACAGATTGGCGCCGTCTGTGGAAATCGACTATACGTCGCATTTTTCACCAAAACATTCATCACACATGGCTGAGATTCCAGAATCCAGTAATAGGAACAATGACGGGGTTCCCCCTAACCAGTTCGCTCCTCCAAATGTCCATGATCTCATAGGAATATTGGCAAACCTAGCCAAAGGGCAAACAACCATGCAGGAGACCATGCGATAACTCATTCATACTGTTCAAAATGAAGCGTCCGCTCAATCAGGTCAACGGATCGTTCATAGAAACATGCATCCACTGCCTTTACGATCCAGACGTACTGAACCCCCTCATACTTCACAGTCCAGATGTATTAAATTCCATCATACCGAAATTTCCAGTGATCCCTCCTATCAGCCCGATCTGACATCCTCCATAAGAATTATAGATTCTCAAGACAACATCACTCTAACTCCAGAACGAATAAGCGCTCTGGAAAGGTTGAGCAAAGCCTTCCCCTTTGACCGTTTGGGCCCTAGGAGGAATATAAATCCTCTCGTATTGTGTCGAGGAATTCTCAATGACCAAATGGTTTAAGGGAAGGTTATGCCCAATTACGTCCTGCATCTCACACAAAAAAATCCCGAGAAGAGAACTCAGGGCGATCTACTGCTTGGGCGAATAAATCAGAGGCTGGAAATGATGCATGGAAGGGCTCTATTCAGAGATTAAAAGACATGTTAGGGGAGATGTCTAAGGCCAAAAACCTTCTCCAAAGAACCTTTATCAAAGGATCTCCATTTGTATAAACCATTGTGGATCTCCCCACACCCTCAAACTATAAAGCTACTGTAGTTATGCCAAAGTACAATGGAAAAACTGATCCTGTTCTTCACATAGAGAAGTACCAAGCTGCTGCAGATATTTATGAAGTCCCAGATGAGATGAGGTGCAGGTCATTCTCAGGAACCATCATTGGATCTGCTGAAATATGGTATAATAGCCTTCCTCAGGGACATATCACCACCTTCCATCAACTGACTGAGCTCTTTATAGGAAACTTCTATTTTGGTGCAAAGTCAAGCAAGAGGGTAGCCAATCTGTTGAGTGTAAGGAAAAAGGCAGGAGAAAGCACCAGGGATTATATCACTCGTTTTAATAACGAGAAACTGGAGGTCATTGACTATGAGGAGAAAATAATTATTACAGCCCCCATGAGTGGTCTTTTACCAGACAAGCTGTATTACACCTTGGCCAAGGACCCCCCCAAATCCATGGAAGAATTGATGGATAAAGCAGCCAAAATTATGAATGCCGAAGAAGCTATGTATGTGAAGAAGAATGTTGAGGCAAAAGCAGAGACTAAAACTGAAGGCAGGTCAGAGAGGAAAGATCACAAGCATAATGGAGGGAATAAGCAGTCGAAAAGGAAATGTTGGAGCACTTGAGGAAATATGCAAATTATACCCCCTTAAAGGTGGATATAAACCATGTTCTGGAGGAAATCAAGAACAACGAGGAACTAAACTGTCCAGAAAAACTAAGGACAACTCTCGAGCGAAGAGATAAGTCCAAATATTATGAATTCCATAGGGATCAATGTCATACGACCAAGTAGTGTGTAGCTCTCCAGAATGAGATTAGGGCACTCATTAGACGAGGGAAGTTAAACATGTTTGTTGATCGCCAGAATGGTGGGAAGACCAACAACAAAGCAGGGCAAAAGTACAATAAGAAAAGGGATCATGAAGATGACCCCGATCTCTCAAAAAAGCCAAGGCAGCCAGAGCGTGAGGTATTTTCATTCCATTTTGGTTCATTCGATTGTAATATGATCACAGGAGGAGATATAGGAGGAGGCGATCACACTGCTGAAAGAAAGGCTTGCCTCAATGAGGCCCAAGTTATTCTTACATATAGTGGATAAATTTGGCAGAGGAGGATCACTCGAGGAAAGTTAACAAAGACAAACTGGTCATTGGTTTCTCCAAGAATGACCTGGAAGGAGTTTTATATCCTCACAATAATCCTTTAGTGATCAAAATGAGGATGGAAGATGTAATCATCTCAAGAGTATTGGCGGACAATGGTAGCTCGACAGACATCATGTTCTACCCTTACTTTGACAGTTTAAACTTAAAATTTGCCCAGTTGGAGCCATATCACAGGCCCCTCATCGGTTTCTCTGGCGAAAAAGTTTTTCCACTTGGGACGATCAAGCTGGCCATGCTTATCGGTACCTGGCCGGCTTATAGATCAGAAAAAGTACATTTTTTCGTAATTTATAAAAATGTCCAATTAACCTACAATATAATCATGGGAAAGGTAGGTCTGAAAAGTTTGAAGCGGTTCCATCCACTATACATCAGTGTTTGAAGTTCCCGACCAACTTTGGGGTTGGAATTGTGAAAGGTGATAAGAAAGTAGCTCGGGAATGCTATTACTCATCTGTCGAATAATAAGAATTGGAAGATAAAAGGAAGAAAACAACCACTTATCAGGTGGATAAATCTGATGAGTCTGATATTGAAACCTTAGAACCAAGATATGAAACGTAGCTTGTAAAAGGAAAAGTCATAGAGGCAACGAAAAACATTGTCTTAAATGATGAGAAACCGGAAAGAACAACCCAGATCAGTGCTTCACTTGATCCAGTATTAAAGGAATAAATGGTGGCATTTTTAAGGCATAAAAAATAAGCATTCGCATGGAGTCATGATGATATGCCGTGGATAGACCCAGCCTTTCTATGTCACGAGCTTAATGTCAATAAAGAGGTCAAGCCAGTAAAGAAACGAAGAAGAGTCTTTAGTCCAGAAAAGAATCAATATATTCAAGAGGAAGTAGAGAAATTGCAGAAAGCTTCTTTCATTGAAGACATTAAATATCCTGATTGGCTAGATAACGTTGTGTTGGTGAAGAAGAACAACAACAAGTGGAGAATGTGCGGGAATTCACAGGTTTGAATAAAGACTGACCAAAAGATCATTTCCCATTGCCCAGGATAGATCAGCTGGTAGATGCAACTTCGAAGCATGAGTTGCTAAGCTTCATGGACGTTTACTTCGGATACAATCAAATTAAAATGAATCCAAAAGACAGGGAAAGTACCTCTTCCATTACCCTACGAGGAACATATTGTTACAATGTTATGCCTTTTCGTCTTAAAAATGCAGGTGCTACATATCAGCGGCTGATGAACAAGGTATTTGCAGAGCAGATTGGGAAAAATATGGAGGTATATATCGACGACATGTTGACCAAAAGTAAGAAAGTTGCTGACCACATAGCTGATCTGAGCTAAACATTCGATCAATTAGAGAAATACCAAATGAAGCTGAACCTGACTAAGTGTGTTTTTGGCGTATAAGAAGGCATGTTCCTCGCATATATTGTAAATCAACGAGTTATTGAAGCAAACGCTGATAAGATAAAAGACTTGCTAGAATTACGATCTCAAACCACCAAGAAGGAAGTACAAAGCCTTACGGGGCGTGTCGCAACCCTCAACATATTCGTCTCACGAGCAACTGATTGATGTCTTCCATTCTTTAAGGTGCTCAGAAAGACCTTTGAATGGAACGATGAGTGCGAGAAGGCGTTCCAAGAATTGAAGAGATATTTGGGGACACCTCATTTGCTATCCAGGCTGGTAGTGGGAGAAAAATTATACTTGTACTTAGCTGTCTCGGAAAGTGCAGTCGGTTCAGCTTTGATAAGAGTAAAAAGCGGAGTGCAAAAACCAGTGTATTATACGATCAAGGCATTCAGAGGGGCAGAGGCCAGATGTCCAAAATTGGAGAATTAGCATTGGTATTGATTGAGGCGAGCAGAAGAATGAAACCCTATTTCCAAGCCCATACCATAGTGATGTATACTGACATGCCACTAAAACAGGCTTTGCATAAGCTAAAAAAATCTGGAAGACTGATGCATTGGGCACTGGAATTAGGGGAGTATGATATTCTCTACGAGCCAAGATCTTCTCTTAAAGGACAGGCAATGGCGGATTTCATCGTTGAATTCACCTACCCAAATACATCCAATCAATAGAGGGTTAATGCCGAGCAACTCAAGGATGCTAGAGGATCATCAAAGATGATCCCGAACCAACTCCTAGTGGAAGATCAGGCAGAAGAGAGGGTAGCCAATCAACCAGAATCATATGGTAAGGGGCTAGAGTTGAAGGATGATGAAGGAAAGCACATGATATTCCATAAAGGGATTTTATCCGACCAAGGGTTTTATGATAATATCCCTATATGGAATTTATACGTTGATGGTTCCTCGTGTGCATGAGGAATAATTCTTAATAGTCCAGATGGATTAGACATAGAATATGCTATGGGTTTCCAATTCAAAGGTCCAGCAATGAAGCTGAGTATGAAGCCATAATTATGGACCTCAACTTAGCTAAATCACTGAATGCAGAGGAAGCAGTGATTCACAACTTGCGGTAAATCAGATGCTCGATCTTTACGCAGCAAAAGGAGAATTCATGTATAGATATCTATCTAAATCTATAGAGATCATAACCAATTTAACAACTATCCAAATGATTAGAATACCAAGACTCGATAATGCAAGGGCGGATGCACTTACTTGGTTAGCCTCAGCTACTCGCATCGAGCTATGAAGAATCATTCCTATTGAAATACTTACAAATCGAAGTATTGATAAAGATTTGATGGCGAAGTTCATCACTTTGGATATGGGACCTTCCTGGATGGATCCTATCAGGGTGTATATCGAAGAAGGAATTTTACCAGCCGACCAACTTGTATCCAAGAGGTTGAAGTTTAAGGCTGCTAAATATATCTTAAACAATGGAGTTCTGTACAGAAGGGTATGATAGAAGGTCTGCAAAGATGTGTTCAACCAACGGGAGTTAAAGATCTCATAGAAGAAATTCATGAAGGGTCTTGTGGAGCTCACGTAGCAGGTTGGACTCTTTTGTAGAGAATAACTACGTAAGGATACTATTGGTCAATGATGCACGCTGACTGTATAGCTTATGCCAAGAAATGCGAAAAATGTCAATGGTTTTTAACCATACGAAGAAATCTCCAGGCGTTATTAACACCAATTACATCACCTTAGCCATTTACTATGTGGGGAATAGACTTGGTCGGGCCTCTGCCAACTACCAGAGGACGATTCAAATACTTAGTGGTCGCTGCGGATTATTTCACAAAGTGGGTGAAAGTTGAACCTCTCATTGATATGGCCTATGAAAGGGTCTATCAGTTTATTTGGAAGAATATTATTTGCAGATATAGTCTTCCACATGCTTTCATCACTGATCACGGTACCCAATTTGATAATGAGGAGTTCGTTGCGTACTGTCAACAGTCTAATGTTCAAAAGATTCATTCTGCACCAGGCCATCTCCAGAGTATCGAGCAAACAGATGTGACAAACATAACTCTGCTGAACGGGTTGAAGAAAAGGTTGGATGACGCTAAAGGCAACTGAATCAATGAATTGCACTCTGTATTGTGGGCTTACAAAACAACGCCCCGAACAACGACCAGTGAATCTCCTTATATGTTAGCTTTCGAGAGTGAGGCCGTCATACCTACTGAATTAGGCTTATCTACTCATAGGGTGCTTAATTGCAATTCTCTAATAAGTGATTCAATAAGACGATTAGACTTGTACATGCTCGAAGAAGTCAGAGAAGACGCAACAATCCGAAACACAGCTTACCATCAAAGAACCGCCATGTTCTATAATAAAAGGGTCAAGAAATGTGATCTCGAAGAAGGAGATTATGTGCTCAAGAAATTAATTCAAAAACACAACAAGTTGGAAGCTAACTGGCATGGGACCTATCGTGTCACAACTGTTGTTCGACTTGGCACCTCCAGAATAGAAACTCTAGAAGGGAAAGAATTCAAAAACGCTTGGAACGCAGAGCACCTGCAAAAATACTATCAGTAATGTAGCTACACATGTACCCTATTATTTCGGTGAACCACTGTATTTAATAGATTAAGAGGATGCGTTTTTGGGTGTCAGACGATCTTGTCTTCAATGTGTTGTTTCAAAATAGGTTCCACTTTTGTAAGACAGAAGGTACTAGGAGAGGCAATTATTCTTTACATTTGTGTAGGAGGGAAGTGAATGCTGCGATGAATTTAAGAAGATCGTCCCTGAAGGACCTGAGCCGTAACCTGTCTTAGAATATCTTGACCAGAGAATCACATCAATGACTAATTATCTATAGATAAAGACTTTCGAAGATGATGATGTAGAGGGTGAGAGGGCAAGCACCTTTCTGGAGTCAGATCAGTAGGCAGTCTAAGCACAAAGCTTGTGGAGTTATATATGGAGTGACTTACCTTGATAGGTTATTGTAGGTGAATGTTAGTAGGGATAAAAACTAAGGGGTTATGTTAGAGATGAAATTGAGTTGGTTTAGTGAATGAGAATGTTCTCAAGGAATTTCAGAGTAACATAAAATTTTGGAAGATCTTAGGTGGTTCTTGGGATGATTTCGTCCATTGATAAGCCATGGCTGGCAGTTAGGATTTGAGAGGCATTATGAGGTGTGTTGGAATATTGGAGAATTGGTATGAGAAGTACTGTTTTACTTAATTGATGTGACAGGGAGTAGGCTACAATCTCGTCTCATGTAATGTTGCAAATGGTGTTTTTGGACGTGGTGGATTTGGGTCTCGATAATTGTCAAGTGGGGAGCTGGGGATTGAGAATTGAGGATCTGGCCCTCCAGCCCAACCAACACTCGAAGGTCCATATCGCAAATAAAAGTGGTTTTCAAATGTATTTTCAATAGAGTCTTGACTTCTGCTCAAGTCAAATACTCATAATGTGGCTTTGGGAACGTAAAACAAAAGAAATACAAGTGAAGTGCATACCTGGCTTGGCCGTTGAGAGTGTTGTGCTATTACATGAGGTAGTCTCTGGTGTGGTGTGGCACCTTCTTGCGTTATTCTTCGATGTTGAGACTGGTCCTGCTCGAGTGTTACGTCTAGGCAGGGGGAATTTTGACCTTCCATGGGTTTAATTGTCTTCTACGTTTGCCCCTCCTACAATTTGCCCCTCCTACAATTTGATAATATGGTTGGAAATTATATTGATAAACATGCTTCACGACAAGTGCATATAGGAACACAATCTGGGTTTTATATCAACAAAAAAGCTTCAATTGTTGAAAGGGGATATGAATTAGTGGAACAAGGTTTGCGAAATACTGGAGGTGGGTATAGGTATGTTGATGATCGAGATTAGGTGAGAACAAAGAGGTGTGTGTGTGTGTTCCTGCACGCGTGTGTGTGGTGTGGTGGTGGTGGGTGGGTTGGGAGTTGTTAAATGAGGTCCTGTTGTGAGCAAAGTGAAAAAAGAGATGGGCGTTGACTATTTTAGAGGATGTGCGTTTGTATATAAGGAGAAGGGAAAATTAAGATGTTTATAGTTTTAAGCCATGTTTTGTGCGCTTGGGGTATGAGGAATAGGAGGGGGGGGCTTCAAGAACTTTCAATAGCTCTTGTTAAGGTCTTTATGTTGAATAAACTGTTTTTTCTTTACTGAAGTCTTTTTCAGGATCCATATTCTTGTTTCGTGTTCTTGTATATTATTTCGATGTGAATAGATATGTGATATGTTACATGGGTTTTACCCCGTTTCGGTGCTATCTATATACTACTATTTAATTATAAAAAGGAACATGTTTAAAGAGGCTTGATATACCACACCCTTTTCATGGTAAAACAAACCTTGAACCTCCCATGAGAGTCCACTAATATGATGGACTCACACACTTCCAGCTCATCTCATAGTATCATGTGTCCCACAGTAGATGTTGAGATATTTATACACACAACATTATTGGACCAATTTATAAAGCCAACTTTTGGAATGTGTTTTTTGCGACATGGTATTAGAGCTTTCACTTGTAAGGTCTTAGCAGAGCGCTCTCTCTCTCTCTCTCTCTCCCCCGTACACACGCACACATCCACCTCCAAATAAGAAAAAAAGGTTCGTAGGTTCTTTTCATGTTTGTTTCTTTACGTGGGAGATTGAGTTGCATGTGAGGGAGGCTGGGAGGGTGTTGAGAGCTTGGCATACTTTACCCATTCTCTACTAGTGTAAGCTTTTGGAGTAGCTCATTGTGTAAAAGGTAGGACATTGAAATTGAATATGATAACTTGTATGGATACATTACATTCACATTAGAGTGTTTAGAACTGAAATTGATTCCAAAATTATGAAAAAAATGAATTGATATATTTGGCTTTGTCGGACGTGGAACATGCAGGATGATTTTCATATTGTTACCTTAAGTTGCAATCTCTGGGAAAATGGGATGTCGGGTTTAACACCTTCTGTTTCACCTTTTCCACTGAAACTGTAGTTGGTATATTCAATTGCATTATGTCTTGGTGATACCGGGGGTAGATGTAGAAATTGGTGGTGATATTTCCTCAAATATTCAATCCGTGTGCAATCAAGTAATTCAAATATTCAACAAAAAAATCTGTTGGCTCGTAAAGAATCCAAGAGGGGCTGAATCGGGTTGACAACAAACTTTGAGGATTAAAAGGTTACTTTAGTTTAAATTAATTGAATTGGTATATGCAATATATAAACAAGTAATTTAATTAATAAACATGATAAATAGGTGGCGCCTAGTGGGCTGACTTGAGTCGAGAGGGGGGAGAGAGAGGTTTTGGGTTTCATTAGAAATTTAGGTTTGACTACATTTGAAAAAAAAAACTACAAGAATTTAACTAAAAGTTTGTAAAAGTGCGGGGAGTGGGCTGCCCCCTTGGTTGATGGTAATTTGTAAAAGTTCAGGGAGCAGCCTTCCCCCTTGGTCTATGGTGGAACTGTCCTTGGGTGATACTAGCCTTTCTCATCCCTCAGCTTTACAGTAGTTTTAACTCCAGCAACTTGTATCTCTATTGTGTACGTCAGCATCGTATCACATAATTGTGGTTCTTCATACATATGCATGGCGACATGTCTATATTTTATATAGAATATATATACTGACTGCACATCTGTACTGGTTCCTTCTTTCTATCACACACACACACACTCCCTCTAGTATTTTCAATTTCAAGCAAATTTATGATGTTCTCCCTCTTGCTTCTCAGGCGCTAGATTTAAAGCCCAATTATGTTCGTGCATGGGCAAACATGGGTATCAGTTATGCCAACCAGGTTATTTCTCATTTCTTGGTTCTTGCTATTATACATGACTTTCATTAGCCCATAAAATTTAATGGAAAACGCTACTACGCTTTTTCATACCTATATAATACAAACTGATGCCATATTAGAAACGAGGCTCGTATGCTATTTTTTTTGTTACAACGAGGCTCGTATGTTAAAAGTTTTCTTTTTGATTCTTCAGCCTCTTGTTGCCACCGGTTTGTACAAATTCGTTTGTATGTTTGAAATTACTCAAACATAATACAACTTATCTTTCATTGCAACTTATCAATACTTGTGGTTTTTGCATTCTATTTATATCTTACTAATGCAAGCTAGTGGGTCATCATTATTTACTTCTCCCCAGATGGTGTATTTTATGTAGATTCCTATTGACTCTTCTCTAAACCTTCAAAAGCATCATATTTGGTTCATATTAATCCTTTCTTTGTTCTATGCATGGACTTGATTTCAAAATTATGTATAATTTCTCCATTCAGGGTATGTACGAGGATTCTATTCGGTATTATGTTCGGGCCCTTGCCATGAATCCAAAAGAAGATAATGCCTGGCAATATTTGAGAATTTCTCTAAGGTAATTTGCTTGACTGAGGGAACTACAACACACTGTGTCTCAAATTAAGAATCACTATTCGAGGTAAGCTTTTTAAGAAAACACTAATATCTTTCAGCATCGAGTGGTCAAGGCCCCAATTTATTCAGCTATCTCGAGATTTGGTACATTGATTTTATTGACATGACTCTTGTTTTGGGAAAATGTGAATTATTATTTGAGACAGTTGGGAGTTCCTTTTTTTGGAATTTAGGCATAGGTCCTTGATGTGAAGATATTTTAGTATAAAACTCATGTCTTGGGGACCTAAAACTAATCGTGCCTTTTTATTACTGGCATGCTATTCACCTATGAATCACATTTTTTCCCTACATTTGTAGCTGTGCTTCTAGGAATAACATGATGGAAGCTTGCGACTCCCGGAATCTTGATGTTCTCCAGAAAGAGTTCCCACTGTAATATAATTTTAGCTGTTTCAGAACCGGTAAACATGGAGGTCTGGATTGGGAATTTCACGAGGGAGATGATATCAATTTCCAAGCTTATATACTATTCTGCTGCATTTGGCCACATACTACCTGGAATCTCAGGTCTGGTGCAACCTCCTAAAGAATTGTAGATTAAAAGTGTCTAGTTTTGTAATGTAATATCAAAAATAAATGTATCGTTGAACGTTAAACACATGCGCATTTATTGTTTGCATGGTGGGAATGGAAAAATAAGAGAGAAAAAGATAGGGTGGTTATATGAATGAATGCTTATTAATAAAGAATTTATATTTTTTCTAGTATGCGATGTGGTATACGCTTGTATGGTTGCTTGATTTATTGGGGTAAGTTATACGAGTCGACGTGGCACCAACTAATGGAGGAATCACATCCTTGTGACTTTATACTTCAAATAGTGGTGGCAAATGGGCGGGTTAAAAATGGATATGGATAAATTTGGAAGGGTCAGATCAGTTCAAACCCTGGTCGGTCGGGTTGGCCCACTTTTTATTATTATTTTTTTATTATATATATATATATATATTATTTTTATTTTTTTCCTCCACCATTGATTTTTTTTTTGCTATTCTACTTTTGAGGTTTTTCTTTTGCTGTTAACAACTAAAAGATTTTTTTTTTGCTGTTAACAACTAAAAGAATCAATTTTTGTGATCGTCTAAAGCTACCTCTCACTTTATATTTCATTTGAATATAAAAGAATATAAAAGAACAGTAATTTTCTTCTTAAGTGTAAGACTCAGAATAATGTAGCATTTGCTCTTTTTGAAAAAAAATATACAAATAACAAGATCCCATTTGATTTTCTAATAGACAAGTTGTGAAATTTTGAAAATTGCTCATACATTAATCTCAAAATGGACGAAATCTATGTTCCATTCCTTAATTAATTCCTAGAAATATACCCCACACTGGTTTAAAGACACTCTTCTTTCTCATCTTCATTCTAAGTAGGGAGATTTTAACCCATTATCAAATTCTTAGTATGGCAAAAAAAATGGTTTGAGAAATATGGGACAATTTGGATAATTAGAATGTATTATATGTGATTGCTGTAATTTAGTAATTCTCCATAATTCCCCTTGTTGAAATTTTGAAATGCTATTTTATGTGATGTGATCTTATTAACACATTCTGCATCCACATGTATATCAGGATGTCATTGATGATCAATAAAGAGTGGATAAAGGAGAAAAACTTTGAGACCAATTCGTATAGAGATGGGGTGTTAGAGTTTCTGCAGTATGTGCGTAACACTATTCCCGAGGATATACATTCATGTCCATGTAGGCGTTGTCGCAATGGGAAAGGACATGTTACTTTAGATGAAATCTTTATCCATTTGATGGACTATGGTATGGAGATAAATTACACCTTATGGCATTTTCATGGGGAGACGTCAATTCTTAATCCAGTCTAGCGATCAGCACAACTCGCTGCTTAGACTAATGTTGGAGAACAAATTGATGTGTCTAATATTCCGACTTTGGATGACCATGTGAATGATTCTTGTGAGATGTTCACGACTGAAGCATGTCCTAGTGCACCTAATTGTGTAGGTGGTGATGAAGGGCCCCAAAATTTTGATGTTCCGAAGGATTCTCACACACATACAGGCAAAGGCAAGAAGTATGAGCGTTTACATCAACTCGCAATGGAGCCACTGTACCCTCCTACTGGTTCGTCACGCCATACGACCATGTATGCTCTTGTGAAGTTAAATGATATAAAAACGCAATTTAATTTGTCAGATGGCGCCACAGGTGGAATTCTTAGATTGTTGAATGAGTTACTCCCTGAAGGGAACAATTTGACAACTAGTTATACCGAAATGAAACTATTGTCAGTCTATTGAATCTATTGAACTTGGGTATTTAGTCATTGTTAATCTATTAGAACTATTGAATCTTTCATGCCTTCTATGTGTTGAATAACTCCTGAACTTGGGTATTTAGTTATTGGGGCAGTGTTAGTACTGTCTTCAAATCTTATCGCAACTGTACGGGTATTGCAACTGCAGTACCTGTTCATTCATTTAGTAAAGATGGGGCTCCACCCCCAAAAAAATTGAAGATGAGACTGCTAGGAAGATAGATATAAAAAAAGAGAAGCAAACATCAATATTGTTCATCTTTCTCCAAACAAACCTCAACATGATTCACTCATCTGAGCATGGAAGTGAGAGATTGAAAAACTGCTTCTTCACAGGGAATGGTTAATCCCATGTCGTGATCGAAACCAAACGCTTCTTCACATTGACCCGTGTTTATGATAAGGAACTGACCCACCCACTATCATTCTCTTCAGTTTTTCCCTACTTTTTGGCTTCAGATGATTCTTTCAAACTCTATTTAAATCATAGTAACTGCTTTTTTGCGTTCACTTTTGTTTTCTCCAACATAAATGGCAAAGTTTCCCTCGGGAACATCGAGTGGAAACAGTTTGTATATACATACATATATATATATATGTTCTGTTTTATAAAGAATAAGTATATTCTCATTTGCTGTTGTTTATTCTGATTATTTATGTGCCAAACAATCTCTCGTCAGATAAATAATGTCTCAGGTGGGTGATACTTCAAATCCGTCACCAAGTGGTGCGACACCAGGATCAAACTCCCACTCGAAGGTTGTTTCGAGTTCGACAACAGGTGATGCACTTGTGACACCCCGACTAATTAAATACCGGGTAGCTACTCCTTTATTAAATTAATACAAAATGCCAAGTTGGTTCGGTTAATAACATCACTGTCGAAAATATTTTAATAATTACTAGCCACCTAGTATTTAAAAAGTAATATGTCCGATTTTAAATTAAGTCTGATTAACATGCAATAAAAGAATAATGAAAGAATAACATAAGCATACACCATAAAGTCTCAATAAGTAACCAATAAATAATAATAAGTTCGGAGGAAAAACTCCTCACAACAATCCCAAGAAGAAAATTAATACGACAAGCCTGCATACTGAATTAAGTACAAACCAAAATCTGAATAAGTGAAATATGAAATGTCTCTAATAGAAATGGGCAACATGCCCTACAAATGATGAAACTGAATATGGAGTCGAGACTAGAAAAGGAGGCGTCTACTATCAAGGCCCTGTAACTTCCACAACAGCTATAGCTCGTCACCTGAATGAAATTCCTATGCATGGTGTCCTTGTGGCTGGGCACCTAAAAGGCTTTTACAAAAAAATAGATTTGAAAGCAAACGGGTCAGAGCCCGAAGGTGGAGATTATTTTAAAAACAGCAAGTGCTTTAAAAACATTAAAACGATGAATGCAAAATACATGTTAGGACGTGCTCTCACATGAAATACTCACCTCTCGACTAGTTGTGCACTCCTAACGTACCGTACCCATCAAGTGATATCCATATCTAACTAAACCTACATAAGTTCTAACCCTTCTACTCAATTCGCACTATAAATCCCAACGTTATCAATTAAAAAGAGAGCTTTACCTTAATTCTCTAATTCTCAATTATTAACAATACAGTTAACTACAGATTAACCCTTTTTATCTTCAGCGATTATTACGATAATTACACTACACAATATAAACATAAAAATTCTCATCGTTTAATCGTATATTATTCACGTCATAAATATACAATACTAGCACCCCGAGACTAAGCTGCGGTGCACACATACTCTGCTATCCATCCAGGTACATCACGTACATAAGGATCACGCATTCCGAATCTCTCAGGAATCGTTCTCAGATAACAACAATCACAAATAATGGAGGCGAACACAGTCACATCACATGGGTCACGCACATACCTACGCTCCCACGATCAGCAGACTTATTAACTTCCCAATAAGTCATTCTCTGACCTATGTCCTCGAGGTACCAATCTAAATCCCCCCGTAGGCACACAAAGATTAGATGGCCTTAAGTGAACGCAAACCTCCCGTGATAGCAAGTATGGTAGGTATGTCATACACATAAAATCATATATACTAAGCATGCACACATCTTAGTAATTTTTATAATTTATTAGTGGTATATTTCTCATTCTCATACCAACTTATAATGTTACACAATTCACATATCCCCGGTTAATACAAATATTTAAGTCGTCAATTATTCTCACATCGTAATTAGTCACTCACGTCCTAATCCACAATTATCATTTAATTCAAATCACACTTCTATGTTTTACTCCTCAATATATCCCAAACATCCCAACTATATAAATTAGTCATCAAGGGAGTGTTATCTCTACGATTAAATAAGGTTACGGGACACTAGAAATCAAATCAGGCCAAAAAGGCCATTCTGTCAACTCGTTAGAAGTCTCGTTCGAACGAGGTTGTTCGAACGAGAGCTCGTTCGAACGACCTGGGCAAGCCTTCTAACGAGGTGACAGTTTCGAGCCCAGAATTCTCCTATCTCGTTTTTCCCAATTTTCTTCACCTCTAAACTCATCTAAACATCATTCCAACAGTAGTTCAAGATTTATAATCATTCCTAAACATACTTAGGTCGTATTTTAACATATTTATGGGGTCAAATCTCCCTAACCAACACCCAATTATCAAATCTCCCAATTTTCCCCAAACCTTATGAGTATGAACCCTAGAAAATTTAAGGTCATCAATATCCATAATTAAATCCGTTTTTGTAACACAAAAGGTATATTTCTAACAGTATAATCGCCCAAACACAATTCTACATGTAATCTCTTATTCAAAACATGAATTTATAACTCCAATTATATGGGTTTTTACAAGACTCCCAATACAATGCAATTATATAAATTTCTAAGCATGGAAGAAGCATTCGCTTGAAATTAACGTAAGTAAACCACTTGCCTCGGATTATTCTCTGAATTTGGTGTTGAATTGATGAAGGTTGCTCTCTCCTTTTTCTCCCAAGGTTGAAGGTTGAAGATGGAGGTTAAGGTTTTCTCTTTTGGGAACCTCTCCTAACTTCTCATGAAACTCCCGTTGCCCTCTAATCACTTAAGTGTTGGTAATGGGTTAGTGGGTCATTAAATTCCCTATTTTTAATTCCCAAAATTCGTTGGTCAAAATTCCCCAAATTCCAAAATTACCAAAATACCCTTTTAAGTTGCCGGTATGGCCTAATAATGCCCCGGGATCCAAACTAAACCCCCGGCTAGTGTTTTCTGACTATTTCGACCCTTCCGGACGCGTTGGCGCACTCAAAATGATCATTCGGTTGATAAAAATAAAATTCACTTTTTAATTAAAATAATTACATTCCTGACGCGACTGTCACACGCGTCCCAACAAAATTTCCAAATTGTCGTATTTCTATCTCGCGACAATTTCAATATTTATATATTGTCATATATACACATTATAATCAAATACCAACTCACATCTCACTAGTATTTTATCCGGATTAATTCCCAATTAATTTAATTAATCTCATAAATAAATATCCATAAAAGTACGGGGTATTACAGCACTTTCCACAAAGAGATTAAAATTTAACGAGCATGGCCTTCCGATGGGGGATAATTCAGCTACACCCTCTACTAGATGGGGAGACCTCACTAGGACGCATATACCGATTTCTTATATAACATGGAGACATGTAGACGTGCGATATAGGAATCGAATTTGGACAATGTTCAAGGTATACTATTTTTTCTCTTTGGCTACAATTGTAATTGTTACTAAATTTAATTATATAATGATAAATTTTGTTTATTTCATATATTGTAGAAAGATTTTCCCGATGTGAAAGATAATCAAAAAAGCATGTTTATGAAAAAAGCTAACGAGTCTTGGAAGAAGTTCAAGGCCAAGATAAGGGTAAATTTGAAGGGTGACGATGTTGCAAAGTGGAGGGAGAATGTTCCTAAAAATGTTAAACCTGAGGATTGGGAGGTATTTTGTGACACTGAAGCTGCACAGGCCCAAAGGGATTTGCGAAGAAAAAATAAAGAGATAAAACAAAATTGTGCGAAAACGACTACTCATAACACGGGTTATTATGGTTATGACCGAGCTGCAAAGAATTGGAAAAAGGAGCATGGACGTGAACTAGCCCATGCTGAATTGTGGTTGTCAGCTCATAAAGTAAAAGGCGGAGATTATGCGCCTCATGATGAAGCATTTGCGGTAATTTAGCTTTAATGTTTTTCTTTTTCCTTCTTTTAACCAATATGTAATTTAAATGATAACTTTACTGTCTTTATGTACAGGATAAGGTTAAAATGTTTCTAGATGCATACCAAGCGAGTGGTCAAGAGGAGACCTTCGATGCTGGGCCAATTTTTGATGTATTTGGGAAAGACACGCGAGGACGTGTTCGTTGAGTTGGGTCCACGATTTTTAAAACAGCTATATTGGCGTCTGCATTTTCTCGAGAAATGCTTCAAGAGGTAAATGCGGACAACGAAAGTTGGAAGGATCATATGGATAACCTCATAGAAAAAATGGAGGGTGTGAAGTCTACACTCTCAGATTTTGTAAAGAATTTTGAGAGTGGAAAGTTCGTATGTGTTGGACATAATTCTCATGCATTACCATCTCCAAACACTGCAACTCCTTCCAGTCCTTTCACTCCCTCCACATCCCATGTTTCAAGTTCTAGCTCGATGGTGGAATGCAAAATACTATCTCACACTAGTCAAGTCCTCGGTTATGGTAGGAAATTACCGCCAGGAGCTGTATCTTCATTTCACTTCCATGAGTTAGGAAAAAGAGAAGTGAATATCGTACTCGACCTCATAAAAGTGCGTGAATATCCAGTTTGGGGTGGAAAACAAGGATCTTGTGAGACGTTGGGAGATTTGGGTAACAACGGATTTTTGTATTGGTACGATGACTGTCTCCCTCCCATTGATGACACCAACGAATGATAAAGGTAATATTTATTTGAGTTTTCATGCTCTCTCATTCTTAATACATATTTTAGATTCCTCTTTATTTGATGCCAAAAATATATTTTAGTTCCCTATTGTTAATTTGAAAACATTTGGATTAAACTTAAAAATAAGTCGTTAAAGGGTGAAAACCCAAACCAGCCCCCAAACGATCCCGTAGGAGGAACGAACACCTCACACGGGACCAATGTAACTTGTAGGAACTGACCGCGTAGTCCTGGGTCTCCCGATTTGAGAGTATGACGATAATTTGCAAAAATAACACTTTGACTTAAAAATAGGCCGTTAAAGGGTAAAAACCCAAACCAGCCCCCAAATGACCCCGTAGGAGGTACGAACACCTCGCACGGGACCAATGTAACTTGTAGGAACTTACCGCTTAGTCCCGGGTCTCCCGGTTTGAGAGTATGGCGATAATTTGCAAAAATAACACTTTGACTTAAAAACAGGCTGTTAAAGGGTGAAAACCCAAACCAGCCCCCAAAGCACCCCGTAGGAGGCACGAGCGCCTCGCACGGGACCAATGTAACTTATAGGAACTTACCGCGTAGTCCCGGGTCTCCCGATTTGAGAGTATGACGATAATTTGCAAAAATCACACTTTGACTTGAAAACAGGCCGTTAAAGGGTGAAAACCCAAACCAACCCCCAAACGACCCCGTAGGAGGCACGAACACCTCGTACGGGACCAATGTAACTTGTAGGAACTGAGCGCGTAGTCTCGGGTCTCCCGATTTGAGAGTATAACGATAATTTGCAAAAATAACACTTAGACTTGAAAATAGGCCGTTAAAGGGTGAAAACCCAAACCAGCCCCCAAACGACCCCGTAGGAGGCACGGACACCTCGCACGGGACCAATGTAACTTGTAGGAACTGATCGTGTAGTCCTGGGTCTCCCAGTTTGAGAGTATGGCGATAATTTGCAAAAATAACACTTTGACTTAAAAATAAGCCATTAAAGGGTGAAAACCCAAACCAGCCCCCAAACGACCCCGTAGGAGGCACGAACACCTCGCATGGGACCAATGTAACTTGTAGGAAATGACCGCGTAGTCCCGGGTCTCCCCGTTTGAGAGTATGACGATAATTTGCAAAAATCACACTTTGACTTGAAAACAGGCCGTTAAAGGGTGAAAACCCAAACGAACCCCCAAACGACCCCGTAAGAAGCACGAACACCTCGTACGGAACCAATGTAACTTGTAGGAACTGACCGCGTAGTCTCGGGTCTCCCGGTTTGAGAGTATGACGATAATTTGCAAAAATAACACTTAGACTTGAAAATAGGCCGTTAAAGGGTGAAAACCCAAACCAGCCCCCAAACGACCCCATAGGAGGCACGAGCCGGGAGACCCGGGAGATAAAAAAACTGGCACAGTTTAAAAGCGTGCCAAAAATGTGCTAGTTTGGGAAATCTGGCACTCCTGATTCTGGCACGGTTTTGAACCGTGACAGATTGCGTCTGGCACTGTTTTAAACCGTTCCAGTTTCCTGTTTTTAGTGTAGTGATATATATATATATATATATATATATATATATATATATATATTCACATCACTATCATAATATATACGTATAAAACACCCCTAGGTGGATACCTGTGGTGTGGGCATACTCTGCTATCAAGTCCTTGTACATCACGTACTAAATAAGGACATCGGTTCGGATATCACCCTCGAACCATAAAAATCAACTCAAACATATTGGAGGGGAACATAATTCTAAGCCTTTGGGCTACGCACATAACAAATGCACCCAAATGACCAATCATACCCTTATTCACACAAGTGGTGGTCAATCCTTAAGTTCCATTTTCTTAGGTACAAGTCAATGTCCCCCCAATGGGCTCATCAGGATAAGATTGTCCACAATGCGGAGCCTCCCGTGATAGCAAATAGCGTAGGTATGCTTACACATAATCAATCAACCAATAGGTAATCACACAAACTATGCATTTATATATATACATATATATAACATCATATAGGTATACCCTCAACCTATAATATTTGTATCATACGGAGTGTATATATATTACCCAAATACCCTACGAATTATTTATTATTAATTAAAAATTTAATTACTAATAGTATTTTTCTCGAGCATTTTCCCCCATCAATTTAATGATTAATCTACACGTTTTACTCCAATTATCAAAAAACCCAATTTTCACATCAACACCCTCCCACAATGGATTTTCATATACACCTGATATGAATTGATTATCAAGAATTCACATTGAAAGCAAAATTAACCACCTGTCTCTATTGATTCGTAGGGTCTGATCCTTTGATGTAGGCGGCGATTCGATGAAGAACGCCGTCAATCCTTCTTGGTTTGGATCCCAGAAACGTCCCTACTTTCTCCCTCCTTTCTTCTCTGTAGCTCTAGGGTTTTTCAAATGAATTATGGATATCCCCAATCTCTTAACTTAGATTAAATAATGTAAATCCCGTTTTAAGGCTAATGGGCCAAGTCCAAATGACCCGAACACTCTCGTGTGAACCCAACTATGTCTAAAAATGTTCTGAGACCTAATTACTACATCCGTGTACTCTTTTGTAACTATATCGACCTATTCGGAATCAACTGTGACCTCTAAAATATCATCCGAGTTACTCTATATAATTTTTCTTATTTCTCTTCAAAATAACTTCCATGTAAAAATAAATATCAACTTGAATTAATTAAATCTAACTCACCGAATTAAATAAATTCTCCTAACTAAATAATTCTCCAAATTAAATAAATTCTCTAACTTAAATAAATTCTCCTAACTAAATAATTCTCCAAATTAAATAAATTCTCTAACTTAAATAAATTCTCCAAATAACTAATTTTAATTTAGTTTCTATATCCTAAAAAATACGGGGTGTTACAGGTTAACCCTACAGTGTAAGATGACCCCTATGTCCCGAATGGGTCCCTACTAGTCTAAAAAACCCAGTATATAATCTCAACTCCAGGGTACTTAATTTTTGCTATTCAGACCCATTCTGGATTAATGTGCACTCAAAATCCTTATCCGAGTCACCAAACATTAATACGCTGTATCAATCCAAAACTATCCTACCCATATATCCCGATTGAGATACCATCAATCCCCGTTGTTTCTGTCCACTACGACGTACTAAGAATTGACCGAATTTTATTTACTTAATCACACTTAGTAAATTTATTTCCTACTAATTAATATTTATTGTGTACATAACATTTCTTATTTTAATTAAATTACGAGCACACGTGTAAATAAAAAAAATGCCAGAATTAATTATTCAAAAAATACAAGGTGGAAAGGAATTTTGTACCCAAAATTCGAACGTACATGCGATTAAAAACTCTGGATATTTCTCTCGCATATCATCCTCCCATTCCCACGTTGAATCATCTACATTATGTTGTCCACATTAAACCTGAACCATACCGTAGTTAATGCTCATTATGGTCAAGAATAGCAACTGGTCTGTCCTTGTATGAGATGTCTGGATACAAGTCTATCTTCTCTGGTGAATGTGTCAAAAATACCTCTCACTCTTCTAATATCTCTTCAGTGACGATAAATGGAATACATCATGAATCCTCTGTAGATGCTTCGGCAACCTAATCCTATAAGCAACTCATCATACCCTCTCAATGATCGTGAAAGGACCTACATACCTAAGTGCTAGCTTCCCCTTCTTCCCGAACCTCATGAGTCCCTTCATGGGAGACATTTATAGCAATGCCTAGTCCCCTACATCCATATCCATGTGTTTTCTATCGGCATTAGCGTAATTATTCCTATTATGAGCTATCCGTATGCATCCTCGAATGAGCTTAATCTTGGCAATAGTATCCTAAATAATCTCTGATCCCAACAGCTTGTTGTCCCCCACCTATAACCAACAAGTGGCCAAATGACAAATTCATCCATAAAGTGCCTTAGACGGTGCCATTCTCATGGTGAACTGGTAAGAGTTATTGTAAGCGAACTCCACTAATGGAAGATACTGCTCCCAACCTCCCCCAAAATCGTGTATACACATCCGGAGAATGTCCTCCAACATCTAATGAACCATCTCAGTCTTCCCATCAGCCTGCACATGGTAAGTCGTATTAAACCATGAGTGAGTTCCCATCGCCTCTTAAAAGCTCTGCTAAAAGTGGGACACAAACATCTTGTTCTCGTCGGATATGATATTAATCGGTTCCCCATATTGTCTTACTATCTCGATAATAAACAGCTGGGTGTACCACTCCATCACAAAATATGTCTGAACATGTAAAAAGTAGGCCACCTTGGTCGAATGATCCACGAAAACCCAGATGGAAACGTGACCTCTCTATCACGTCGGTAACCCAGTGATGAAATCCGTTGATTTGCTTCCCCACTTCCAATACAGAACCTCTAATGGCTGAAATATCTCGTCAGACCTTTGGCGGTCTACCTTCACTAACTAGAAAGTAATGCACTTTGAGACACACTCTTTTATGTCCCACTTAATCCCCGAACACCAGTATCATTTACTCATATCCTGGTGCGTCTTATTCCCATTGGGATATACTACAAACCTCGACCAATGAGACTCGGTCATCACTACGAGTCTTTAGTCCTCATCCTCTACAACAATGAGTCTCACATTAAAGCCTAACCTCCCTTAGAATAGATCGACTAGGACTCTTCCCCATTTGTTAACAACTGGCACACCCTATCCTGACAGAACTGATCCTGATCATGTGTTGTCACCACCCGTATAATGATCTCGGGGGTGATAGCCAATATCGCCATACATGCCTTGGCGACCTCTTCATTATGCCGAAGCTCACCCCACTTAGCCTTATAAACCTTTACTATCTCTCTTGTAGGTCGTCAGATCAACACGTCTGCAACCACGTTAGCCTTCCTAGGATGACAATGAATATCAAACTGGTAGTCCATCATGAACTCTAACCATCTTCGCTCCCACATATTAAGATCCTTCTGAATGAACATATAAGGTAGATATTTAAGGTCTGTGAATAAACTGAATTGCTCACCTAAAAGGTAGTGCCATAATATCCTCAAGGTAAACACGACCGCTGTTAACTCCAAGTCATGTATGGGGTAATTCTTCTCGTGGGGCTTAAGATTGCAAGAAGCATAAGCTATAGCCCGGTCCTCCAAATACATCATACCACTAAGTCCTTGTAAAAATGCATCGATAAATACAAGGTATTCCACTCCTCCTCTAGGTAGTGCAAGAATGGGTACTGAAGTCAATTTTTCCTTTAGCTCATTAAAAGAAACTAAATGAATGATACCTCTTTGCGAGTCAGATTTATCATCGGACCTATAATCTTCGAAAATTCCTTTATAAAGAGACGATAATACCCGACCAACCCCAAGAAGCTACAAACCTTCATCGGTGTCGTGTGATGTGCCCAACCTCTCACCGTCGATACCTTACATGGGTCTATAGAAATGCCTCTATTGGATACAATATGACCTAAAAATTTTACATCCCATAACTAAAATCCACATTTCTCAAACTGAGAGCATAACCAATGGTCTCGTAATGTCTACAAAACCATACGCAGGTGCTCTACGTGCCCGCCCTCGGTCCGAGAGTATAACAAAATGTCTTTTATGCACACTATCATGAAATGGTCTAAAAAGTCTCTGAACTTCTTGTTCATGAGATCCATGAAAATGATGGAGCATTGGTTAGCCCAAATGGTGTAACCCTGAACTCATACGACCTGTATCGCATCAAGAATGTGGTTATAGGAACATCCTCTTCCCAAATTCTCAACTGGCGATACCCTGATCTCAGGTCAATCTTTAAAAAGTACGTTTCTCCTCTCAATTAGTCGAATAAGTTACCGATTCGAGGCAATGAATACTTATTCCAAATTGTGTTCATCTTCATGTAGTCAATGCGCAGTCGAAGTAACGCATCATTCTTCTTTATGAACAACATTGATGCACCCCACGACAATGTGCTCTACCAGATAAAACCCTACCCAGGAGGTGTTGAATCTAATCTCTTATTCCCTGCATCTCTAATGGGACCATGCGATACGGTTCTCATGCAATCAGATACATCCCAGGCGCTAAATCAATTATGAACACAATCTCTTGATTGGGTGGAAACCGAGTATTTCCTAAAAAACATCTACGAAATCCATCACAACCAAAATCGAATATAAGGAGATGCCCACCTCCTAGGAGGTCTCCTCCTTAATGTATTACAAGTTTGTACTCGACCCTCTTTCAGGAAGAGACATTGCTACAAGGAACATCTCCTGTCCCGGGATGGAAAATACAATGGTCCTCCCAAAGAAATCCACTATTGCCATATACCCTGCCAACCAATCCATGCATAATATCCCCACCATGGCCGAACGCTAATAATAATCTCTCGACGTCTATATTTACTCCCCATACATATCGAGTGTATAAGGGATCCGCTTCCCAACGATGAGTCTACACACATAATAGTACTGCCGGTTGTCTCTAGTAGACCATCCATGTACAAAAATTTGGTAGCTATAAACGAGTGGGAGGCTCCCGTATCAAACAACACCCTACCCATATGCCCATGAATAAAAAATGTACCCTCAACTGTTGGCGACGCTTACAACGCCTGTGGTATGACTATATTATAGACGTTGTAGACACGCTTGTACTATAGCTTACCCTGCTACTGTGGGGTTGGTGGAGCTAGTGCTGTAGGTGGTAACTACACTAGCGGACCCTATTATGGTTCTCCTCCTAGCTATGGGTAGTCTCTCTTCTAATGGACCATCTCTTTACAAGTGAAACAGCGGCTAGTGAAGTCCCCTTGCCTTTGGCCCAGGTGGCCCTATCGAGACTATCCCGATCGCTGGCCTCGGCTTTTCCTGGCCGGCCCCATAGTCCCCTTAGACCTGGCGGTCCTAGGGAACATGCTACTGCTGAGATCCATGTCTGAACCCACTACCCTTTGTTAAAAAACTTCCCAACCAAAACAACTTAGCTAGATGCCTCTGTCAGGAATTCCTCTCATGCTATCTACCCATGTGCTATTGCGATGCCCCACTAGCACCATCCTTCTCTTGGAACTAGTCATCATGTCCTCGATTGTTACCCCGTTGTCCTTTTAGCTCCGTTAGCCTTATGGGACCCGTTGCTGGCCATGATAGCCCTAATTGAATCCACCTTTCCTGATCTGAATTATATAATTGGGTCCTCTACTGGGTATACCCTCTTATGGTACTTTACTAGCACCATTTAATCCAATTTTCCACTTCGACTAGATTTTCCAACCCTCTTGTCTCCCTTCTCATGGAAGCATTGATCTAAACTTATAAACGTATGTCCTTGACGACATCGACACTACTCATCCTATCCGAATCTCCCATCCATGCTAAAATTTCCTCCTTCGAGTATGAAGTTTGTTAAATAAGGCAGCCTCTCTCTAGCGATTGTTCTTCCTCTGACCCACTAATGACAATTTTCAAAACTCCGTATGCATCTCTATATAAATAGAATATGAAAGGTCTTACTATTTACTTGCACCCAAATCTCTCATTTTTATTTCCATATACACATCTTTATATGTGGTGACTGACTCTCATCACTTTATGCTTCTCCTATTAGCTAAAAATTTCGCTCGAAATTTAATCCTGGATGTCGCTGCACTCCACCCTATATAATTGCCTTTGGATTATACCCTTCCATTGTCCCATCACTCTTCCTCTCTTCCCCATATCCTTATAATGACCCATAATATTCCTTATATAGCTCCTCTCACAAACTCTAGCTTGGAGCCTAAGTTAACGCATATTATTGTATTGCCTTTTAATTCAAAATTATCAACTTTACATATTTAAACCATTACAAAACGTCCAAAACAAAAATAAATTTTATAAGTGGTTCCTTAAAAGAGTCCTTCCGACTTACCCACCCCTTATCGACTACATTGGGTGAGTCTGCAATTTGCACCACCATCATCTACGACAGTGCTTGGGGAAAAAAGCTATTCTCATAAAATTATCTTATCATCATCTTCCCGTACAATAATCATAGTGACTTCTATTGCAATCATCGGTCGTAAAAATACTCAATGGCTTCCGCTGAACCTCTCCTCCTTCAGTCCTTCCAACGAGCTTCGTTGGTCATCCTATCTTGTTCGGTGTATGAAGCCCAACTGAACTCGTATATGGATCATATAAACTATACTTAATAGCAGAGCAATGTAAGTCTTAATACGTAGAGGAAAATAACAATCCTACAACAGGGCTCTATATCAAAGAACGCTAAGCTGAAACGCAAAAAAGCTACACGAATCCTAAGGACACTAAAACCTCATGCTCTGATACATCTATGACACCTTGCCTAAGTAAATATCGGGTTATTAGTCTGTAATTAAATTAAAACAAAATTCTCATTCGGTTCATTCTTAGCATCACCGTAGAAAACCATATTAACTACTAATCACCTAATGGTTAATTAAGCAAGTGTTAAATTTTATTTTTCATTAATCAGATAATAATATGCAGAAACAAAATAAAATAAACCATATACAAAATCAATGTCTAAAATGATACTGAATAATAAATGGCTTGCCGAATAAACCATCAGCCACAAAATCCAAAACCAAAATATCCAACAGCTAATAATAAATTTGAATACAAAATCTGAACTAAAATAATCTCAATAAGTCCTAAAGGCAACACGCCCAAACAAGAATACTGAGATACGATTCCTAATCTTGGAATGAAATAAAAGAAATATCTACTCCAACTCCTGCATGCATCTACATATGCTGCAACGTGTATCCTTGGAATAGATAATCAAGTCTGGCTTCCCTGTGGTTGGGCACCTAAAAGGTTTGAAAAATATTTGCAATAAGGGTAAGAACCCAAAACATTTTAAAAATATTTAGCAAGTGATTAATGATGTCGTAAATAAATGCATGAATATCTTCTTATTTAAGTTAGTATCGCACTCCCTTGAGACAATTCTTGCCTCTCATCTAAAGTGCACACCTATCGCTTCTTCCTAACCCTCCTAGTTGTATTACCCTGTCTAACTAGCCTTGTTATGTATACTTCTCGACACACTACACTAACGCGAGTAATCTTACAGTTGATCCATCAGTTATTTATGACATTAACTTAATTACTCATCTTTAATTAAGTCTTATATAATACTCTCAGTCTTAGACCTTTTTCTCTATCTAATATTTTACTGTGCCCACCCATTGGCCATCCAAAACGATGCCAAATTTTCGATCACTTATTATTTATTTAGTGTCATCAACTAATTATAAATTTCTCACATACTAAAATTAATTTAGATATCACTATCTACAATGTCTACTAAAGCACCCGTAGTAGAATAAATCACATGTATATATATATATATATATATATATATATATATATATATAGAGAGAGAGAGAGAGAGAGAGAGAGAGAGAGAACACCCCTAGGTGAATACGCGTACAACACCCCTAAGTGGATATACGTATACAACACCCCTAGGTCGATACATGCGGTGCGGACATACTCTGCTATCAAGTCATGGTACATCACGTACTAAATAAGGACATCGGTTCAGATATCACCCTCGAACCATAAAAATCAGCTCACACATATTGGAGGTGAACACGGTTCTAAGCCTTTGGGTTATGCATATACCTAACGCACCCAAATGACATGTCACACCCTTATTCACACAAGTGGTGCATAATCCCTAAGTTCTATGTTCTGAGGTACAAGTCAATATCCCCCCAATGGGCTCATCAGGATATGACTATCCACCACACAGAACCTCCCATGATAGCAAGTAGCCGAGGTATGTTTATACATAATCAATCAACCAATAGGTAATCACACAACCTATGCATATATATATATATATATATATATATATATATATATATATATATATATATATATATATATAGAGAGAGAGAGAGAGAGAGATAACATCATATAGGTATACCGTCAACCTATAATATTTGTATCATATGTAGTGTATATATATCACCCAAATGCCCTACGTATTATTATTAATTCACTATTTAATTACTCATCATATTTTTCCTGAGCATTTTTCCCCACTATTCGAAAAGTCATAGCCACTCCATTATATTATTTAATTAGTTAAAATGTGATACTTGGACACATCCACTCGGCCTGTTAATTGAATCCTACTAATTCCATTTTCCTTACTTTAATTATAGAAAATGATCACTAATTAATTTTCAACTCGTAATAACTTCCCACCTACATTCCCCCTTCTCATTGCGGTAAAATAAACCATTACAATATTTTCAAAAAATTTCATGTCCCTTAACAATGTGCCTTGGAACCCTTTCCAATTAAACACTGAAATTACCTCGATAAATCAGACCCCCCGAACCGGTTCGACCTAACCCCCGAACTGGTTCGTTGTACCTAGTACATAACCGTCTTATCCACATTCGATTTCCTCCATTGTTACACCCTCAAGCTCTTTAATTCTCAACCCAAAACTAAATCAATTTTATGCCAACATATCTTTACCCTCTAAACAGATTCTAACATCCTACTAATCACCAAACATAATTAACATATACATCTTTACCCAATACTTCTCGAATCGGGTTCATAACAATTTATTCAAATCTCAATCTCAATTCAACTTCATCAATCAAAATTACATGAATTCATCTACTGAATATCGAATGAAAATCAGACTCTAACAATCCCAGATAATGATCCATCATCAATTTAATATCTACACGATTTACTCCAATTATCAAAAACCCAATTTTCACATCAACACCCTCCCAAAATGGATTTTCAAATACACCCACTATTATATGAATTGATTATCACGAATTTACATTGAAAGAAAAAATAACCACTTGCCTCTATTGATTCGTAGGGTCCCATCCTTTGATGTAGAAGATGATTCGACGAAAAGCGCCCTCAATCCTTCCTTCTTTTGGCTCCCAGAAACCTCGCTACTTTCTCCATCTTTTCTTCTCTGCAACTCTAGAGGTTTCTAAATGAACTGTGGTTGTTCCCAATCTCTTAAGTTAGATTAAATAATATAAATCCCATTTTTAGGCCAATGGGACAAGCCCAAATGACCTGAACACTCTCATGTGAGCTCGACTATGCCTAAAAATATCCTGAGACCCAATTATTATCCCTGGGTACTCTTTTTTTACTATTTCGGCCTATTCGGAATCAATCGTAACCTCTAAAATATCATCTGAGTTACCGTATATATATATTTATTTATTTTTCTCTTCAAAATATGCCCCACATAAAAATAAATATCAACTTGAATTAATCAAATCTAACTCATCGAATTAAATAAATTCTCCCTAGTAAATAATTCTCCAAATTAAATAAATTATCTAACCTAAATAAATTCTCCAAATCACAAATTTTAATTTAATTTCTATATCCTAAAAATACGGGGTGTTATAGGTTAACCCCATAATGTAATATGACCTGTAGGTTCCGAATGGGTTCCTACTAATATAAAAATCCCGGTATCTAATCTTAACTCCCGGGTACTTGATTTTAACTATTTCGATCCATTCCAGATCAACCATGCACTGAAATCATTATCCGAGTCACCAAACATTAATATCCTATATCAATCCAAAACTAGCCTATGCATATATCCCGATTGAGATACCATCAATCCCCGTCGTTTCTATCCACTACAATGCACTAACAATTGACTGAATTTTATTTACTTAATCACACTTAATTTATTTCCACATAATATTAACTCTATTCTTACTAATTAATATTTATTGTATACATAATATTTCTTATTTTAATTAAATTATGATCACACGTGTAATTAAAAAATGCTAGAATTAATTATTCAAAAAATACAAGGTGCAAAGGAATTTCGTACCTGAAATTCGAACCTACATGCGGTTAAAAAATCTGGATACTACTCTCGCATATCATACTCCCATTGCCACATCGACTCATCTATATTTGTAAGGACACAAATTTCCAATTGAGTCCATATATAGTTTTGGCTCAATTCCGGACAAAAACATTTATTCATAGGATAGTATTTAATTGTAATACTCTCAAGCCTATGAAGTGTTTGTTGAAGACGTAGCGGCAAAGAGTATAAAGCTTCATCAAAAATGTCGATTTGCGTGCCTCATTTCTACGTCATCAATCATGGTTCCATGCTCCCAAGGTATGAATGCAATATTATATATATAGGAGCTTGGAACAAGTTTATTGGGTGTTAGGTTTTATAAAAAACTGTGTTTTGTTTTAAGAAAGAATTAATTAAAACTTTAAATAAATGTTTATAAAGTTTTCTGGGCTTAAACAAGAATATTCAAACTTTCTGTTTTTTCGTTCGATAGAGTCGTTCGAACGAGATTGTCGTTCGAACGAAATGTCGTTCGAACGAACCTGCCAACGAGTTCCCAGTATAGGCCTATGAAATGTCGTTCGATATATCGTTCGAACGAACCTTCTGTTCGAACGAGATATCCAATGAGATTCTAACGAGTTCAATCTGGAACGTCGTTAGAAGTATCGTTCGAACGAGATTTCGTTCGAACGAGATGCCAGGCGGGAACAGTTTTTGGCAGTTTTGCACCCACTTTCCCACTAAGTTTGTAAACAACTTTTTCAGACTTTAATATGTGCGGGAATCACTTTTGATAATGTATCTTTTTCATATCATACAAACTCTTAGAGAGTGTTTTGAGAGAAAAATTAAAAAGAGAAAAAGATCAAGTTTTGAGTGAGATTTTCAAAGAGAAATTTACTTATCACTCTAGTTTGTACACCCATATTGTTTATCCAAGTTCACATATATACATATCAATTGCTTGGAGTTTTGGCACCGATTTTCTCTACCGAATTCAAGAAGAGAAGTTTCGGGTTTTGCTTCTACCTCCCACAAAGAAAGAAGAACTGTTTCTCATGTTGATTTACCCACACGGAGAAATGCTCCATGTTTGGGCGACGGTGACCATATAAAGTCCTATCGGTGGATTTCGAGACCGCGGTGGTGTTCCACGGTTATCCGCTAGGAAGAGGAGTCTACAAGAAGAAGCGTCGAGGCTTGAGAAGGATCGAGTCGTGCGTTGTAAGTCTATCTGTCTTGTACTTGTAATTCCGTATCTAGTGGATTTGTGGCTAGGGCCGTCCGAGGTTGTTTCCTGTCTTGGGTTTTTTCTCGTACATCGCGGCGTAGTGTGATTGGTTTATTTTATCTTGCAAAATAACATAGAACGCATGTTTAGAATAATTCAAGATAAAATTCGATTTAAATCATCACACTCAATTTAATTTGGGACTTATATTAAATATTGGGTAATGTTTCTTTAATTCAAGTCACTTGCTAAAATTCGGTTTCGCCTAATTTACTAATATTGATAAATATGACTTAGGCAAATTCTAGGACTTGGATTGATTAATTGGTTTAAGTGAATATATTAATTGATTAATTTTACTTCACTTGGTGTAATTTTAATTTGTTTGAGAAATTAAAATTTGTCGTTTTAAAGTTGAACCATCATTCAACGCTTACGCTTCCGCATCATCTGTTTTACAAAGAAAGGAAATTTTATTTTTACAAATGGGTATCAGAGCTTTGATTTAGAAAAGCTCGCACTTACAAATTGGTATCAGAGCCAAAGCGATAAATTATTTCGTTAACGATCCTTAAATATTTTTTGGCTAAAATGGAATTTTCCCCATTTTCAAAATTTCCTATTTTCGATGGTTCAAACTACGCGTATTGGAAAGCGCGCATGAAATCGGCACTAAAATCTATCGACGAGAGAGTTTGGATGTCTGTTGTTAACGGGTGGTCCCCACCAACTTATTTAGTTGAAAATGAACGTGTTATCAAACCCGCCGATAGATGGACTGAAAATGAGTTTAAACTTGCTAATTTTAATTCCCGAGGTTTGAATGCCTTGTTTAGCGCTGTCACACCGGATGAATTCCGACGTATTATGACATGTGAGACCGCTAAAGAAGCATGGGATATGTTACAATTAACTCATGAAGGAACTAGTGTCGTTGAAGCTTCAAAACTCCAAAACCTCACCACTCAATTTGAAACTATCAAAATGAATGAAAAAGAAACTTTTGATGAATTCTATGCTAGACTTTCTGATATTGTTAATTCATCTTTTAACTTGGGAGATAAAATACCTGACGACCGTGTTGTAAAGAAAATTTTAAGGTCCCTACCCGATAGATTTATTCCAAAAGTGACCGTTTTAAATTCTTTACCCACTTTAGCCTCTACAAAATTAGAAGAGCTTGTAGGTGATTTACAAACCTATGAACTGGATATGTTTCCCTCTAAAACTGAAAAGAAAATCGAAAAGGGCGTTGCTTTAAAAGTCCGAAAATAGTTCAAACAAGTAGTAGAGAGCGATAGTGATAGTGACTCGGAAGACATGGCTTTATTTGCTCGCAAATTTAGAAAATTTCTTAAAATTAACAAAGATAAATTTAAAAATGATTTTAAGAAATTCGAATCTTCTAAGCATGACAAAGGCGAAAAGATTTCTAAAGCCGAGAAGATCCCTAAACCTAGTATTGAACATTTAGATAGGGACGAGTCTAATAAGTGTTTTGGTTGTGAAGGTTATGGCCATAGGGCTTATGAGTGCCCCACTAAACTAAGGAAAGAGGGTAAGCGACCCATTTCATATAATGCGACCCTTAGTGATAGTGATAAGGAAGAGAAGCCCGATTCCCCCACTAAGAAAATTTTTGTGGCTTTTATGGCTAGTCATGTGAGTGATAGTGAGAACTCATCGATTGATGAAACCTTAACACATGACACTTCCAAGGTCATTGTTTATGATTCTCTTGTTTTTGATGATAGTGAGAGTGGAGAAGAAAGAGAGAGTGAAAATGATGAAGAGGTTAATGTGAGTGAACTTCAAAATGCTTTTTAAGAATTTTATAAAGAATCTATTAAATTGAAAAGATCTAATTTGAAGTTAGAAGCTAGTTTAAGAGAGAGTGTCAAGGTCATTGATGAAAATGCTTTAATAGAAGACCTTAGGACACATGAGAGGACTCTTCAAGAGAAGCTTGAATATGTAGAAGGCGAGAGAGATAGCCTTAGGGGTTTAATGGAATCCTTGAAAAAGGAGCTTCTTGCTTTTGAAGAGCGAAATGTTTTATTAGAGTCTAACATTTTAGAATTGCAAAATAAATTAAAAGACTCTAGTAATGTCAAATTTGATTTGGAGTGTCGTTCGGAAAAACTAGATAAAATGTTAGGAACGGTCCAAATTAAAAATGACACTTGTGGTTTAGGCTTCAATACTTGTAATGAATCTACTCATAAAGCCAAGACCAATGTTTTAGGAGAATATACTAGGAATGCATTTAAAGATCACTCCTTAGGTAAATATTTTCGACATGTTTTTGCTTGTACACATTGTGGTCGAAAAGGTCATCTTAGGAAATTTTGTTTTGATCTTAAACGAATTCCTAGAAAATCCCATAGTAAAGTAACCACGGTAGTTAACGTTCCAACACCCCATGATAGTCATTCTTCATTAATTTGGGTTAAGAAATCCGACTTGGTTGCCTTGCAAAATAGGGTTTTTGATTCTCATTTGCTTTCACATGCTTCCTCCCTTGCTAAATCTAAAGGATGAATGTGTTTGTCTTTTGCATACTCTAGCTTTTAGTTATTCATATTATATATCATTGCTAGATGTATGCATGTTTAGTCATTTTCTAGTCATTGCCTTATTTTATATCACATGCTAGAAATTATGACTTGTTTATCTTTTTGTATTATATTTTGTGTTTGAATTAATTGAAAAATATAAAAAGATTTTTGTTTATCATTTGTGTTTTATTTATTTCATTTAAGATTAATGAAAAATACAAATGATTTTTGCTTATTCTTTTGAGTATATATCTTTATTTTTGGTTAAAAATGTCAAAACTCAAAAAGATTTTTTTTGTGTGTATTTTGGTTTAACACACTTTAAGTGGAATATACTAGTGTATGAATCCCATCTTTTACTCCCATGTGGCTAGAACTTTTGGTTTATATTGTCAATCCTTAAAATGTTCTTTACCATATTTTATGGAGTAGTTTGATTTTGTGTTGTTTAAATGGATTCTATTTCTATATGCCTCTTTTCACACATGCACGAGCTCTTTTGAAATCTTAATGTCACATGTTATATTTGAGTTGTTTGAGGTGTTCACCTACCAATCTAGTCATCTACATATCTATGACCTAGGAGGACTAGTGCATGTAAAAATCCGTTGCACGTGAGCTTTGTGAGATATAAAAATTATATATCTAAATGTGCATGGGGAAGGGCTCCGAAAGGATGAATTAAATCCTTTGCGATAATAAGCCACCGTTTATTGGATCTAAAAGAAATACGTGATCCAAAGGCCTAAAAATAGGATATTTGGCATTAAAAAGAAAACAATTGCCAAGGCCTATGTTTGTTTGATATATTCATTCAAAAGCAAAAGAATATATATGCTTATTGAGGGAGAATTGGATGGTATATCAACGGTTTGCACAATTTCCGTTTATCCTAGTTGTCTTTAATGTCACGACTCTATTTGGTTTGTAGAATCACCATCATGCTAGGCTTGTATGCATTGTGTATGTTTGTTCATTGAGTTCAATCTTCATATTGTCACATGAGGTTATATTTAAATGTGAGAAAGTTTGCAATCAAATGAGAACTCCGTGAATGTTTATTAAGTGTTTGGGTCTAAATTTAATTGTTACTAGTTCACACCCCAACACTTCCGTTTTCATATGAAACATTTTTGCCATACGAGTGTGCAAACTTATTGTATTTTTTGTTATATGTGTGTTTATATCTATATATATATATATATATGCAAGTGCTTCATTGGTATATTTCTATTGCCCATATGCTTTTATGTCTTATCACTTTGAGCTTCAACATGCTGTTTATTAGTTCTTTATCCTTTGCCTATTCCTGAACAAAAAGGGGGAGAAAATGATAGGGGGAGAAATGGTATCTAATCCTATTATTATCGTATCTTAGTTTGGGGGAGATTTATCTTAGGGGGAGATGTCTTTCTAAGTATGTCATTAAGGGGAGAATTAATTTAGGGGGAGTAATTACTTAATTGTATTTAATATTTTGATATTCCCTATGCATTTGATGAGTTTCCTTAAGTGTGCAGGAATTATTCTAAAGCGGCATCTTTCAATGGCAAAGCGTTTGATCCTTGGGTTGAGTCAAGTTTTGGGTGGGTTATGTTTTGAGTCTAGTAGAGCTTGACGACCCTTTAGGATTTTTGTTTGGTTTTTGTCCCGGAATAGCCAAAGGGGGAGATTTGTAAGGACACAAATTTCCAATTGAGTCCATATATAGTTTTGGCTCAATTCCGGACAAAAACATTTATTCATAGGATAGTATTTAATTGTAATACTCTCAAGCCTATGAAGTGTTTGTTGAAGACGTAGCGGCAAAGAGTATAAAGCTTCATCAAATATGCCGGTTTGCATGCCTCGTTTCTACGTCATCAATCATGGTTCCATGCTCCCAAGGTATGAATGCAATATTATATATATATGAGCTTGGAACAAGTTTATTGGGTGTTAGGTTTTATAAAAAACTGCGTTTTGTTTTAAGAAAGAATTAATTAAAACTTTAAATAAATGTTTATAAAGTTTTCTGGGCTTAAACAAGAATATTCAAACTTTCTGGTTTTTCGTTCGATAGAGTTGTTCGAACGAGATTATCGTTTGAACGAAAATGTCGTTCAAACGAACCTGCCAACGAGTTCCCAGTATTGGCCTATGAAATGTCGTTCGATATATCGTTCGAACGAACCTTCTGTTCGAACGAGATATCCAACGAGATTCTAACGAGTTCAATCTGGAACGTCGTTAGAAGTCTCGTTCGAATGAGATTTCGTTCGAACGAGATGCCAGGCGGGAACAATTTTTGGCAGTTTTGCACCCACTTTCCCACTAAGTTTGTAACCAACTTTTTCAGACTTTAATATGTGCGGGAATCACTTTTGATAATGTATCTTTTTCATATCATACAAACTCTTAAAGAGTGTTTTGAGAGCAAAATTAAAAAGAGAAAAAGATCATGTTTTGAGTGAGATTTTCAAAGAGAAATTTACTTATCACTCTAGTTTGTACACCCATATTGTTTATCCAAGTTCACATATATACATATCAATTGCTTGGAGTTTTGGCACCGGTTTTCTCTACCGAATTCAAGAAGAGAAGTTTTGGGTTTTGCTTCTACCTCCCACGAAGAAAGAAGAAGTGTTTCTCATGTTGATTTTCCCACACGGAGAAAGGCTCCATGTTTGGGTGACGGTGACCATATAAAGTCCTATCGATGGATTCCGAGACCGTGGTGGTGTTCCACGGTTATCCGCTAGGAAGAGATGTCTACGAGAAGAAGCGTCGAGGCTTGAGAAGGATCGAGTCGTGCGTTGTAAGTCTATATGTCTTGTACTTGTAATTTCGTATCTAGTGGATTTGTGGCTAGGGTCGTCCGAGGTTGTTTCCCGTCTTGGGTTTTTCCTCGTACATCGCGGCGTAGTGTGATTGGTTTATTTTATCTTGCAAAATAACGTAGAACGCATGTTTAGAATAATTCAAGATAAAATTCGGTTTAAATCATCACACTCAATTTAATTTGGGACTTATATTAAATATTGGGTAATTTTTCTTTAATTCAAGTCACTTACTAAAATTCGATTTCGCCTAATTTGCTAATATTGATAAATATGACTTAGGCAAATTCTAGGACTTGGATTGATTAATTGGTTTAAGTAAATATATTAATTGATTAATTTTACTTCACTTGGTGTAATTTTAATTTGTTTGAGAAATTAAAATTTTTAGTTTTAAAGTTGAACCATCATTCAATGCTTACGCTTCCGTATCATCTATTTTACAAAGAAAGGAAATTTTATTTTTACAAATTGGTATCAGAGCTTTGATTTAGAAAATCTCACACTTACAATATTATGGTGTCCCCACAGAACCTGAACCAGGGTGACCAACTTATAACGCAGTTAATGCTCAATATGATCAAGAATAGCAACGGATCTCTCCTCTTATGAGATATTTGGTTACAAGTCTATCTTCTCCAGTGGAATGTGCCAAAAATACCTCTCACTCTTCTGATATCTCTTCAACAAAGATAAATGGAATACATCGTGAATCCTCTATAGATGCTTCGACAACCCAATCCTATAAGCAACCGCGAAAGCACCTACATACCTCGGCGCTAGGTTCCCCTTCCTCCCAAACCTCATGACTCCCTTCATGGGAGACACTCGTAGCAATACCTAGTCCCCTATATCCAGCTCCATGTGTCATCTATTGGCATCAGCGTAATTTTTCCTATCTTGAGCTATCTGTATGCGTCCTCGAATTAGCTTAATATTGGAAATAGTATCCTAAATAATCTCTGATCCCAATTGCTTGTTATCCCCACCTATAACCAACGAGTGGGGAAATGACAAAGTCATCCATAAAGTGCCTCAGACGGTGCCACACTGATGGTGAACTAGAAAGAGTTATTATTAGCGAGCTCCACCAGTGGAAGGTACTGCTCCCAGCCTCCCCCAAAATCGTGTATACACATCCCGAGAATGTCCTCCAACATCTAATAAACCAGCTCAGTCTGCCCATCAGTTTGTCGATGGTAAGTCGTATTAAATGGGACACAAACATCTTGTCCTCGTTGAATATGAAATTATTCGATACCCAATGTAGTCTTACTATCTCGATAATAAATAGATGGGTGTAGTACCCCATCGTAAAATCTATCTGAACATGTAAAAATTAGGCCACATTGGTCAGACGATCCACGATAACCCAGATGGAATCGTGACCTCTCGGTGACGTCGGTAACCTAGTGATGAAGTCCATCGGTATTATTTCCCACTTCTAATCCAGAACCTCTAATGGATGCAATATCCCGATCGTCCTTTGGTGGTCTACCTTCACTAACTGGCAAGTAGTGGAATTTGAGACAAACTCTATTATGTCCCGCTTCATCCTCGACCGTCGATACTATCTACTCATATCCTGGTACATCTTATTCCTACCGGGATATACTATAAACCTCGACCCATGAGACTCTATTATAATTGTGAGTCTTTAGTCCTAGTACTCTAGAACAATTAGTTTCCTATTAAAGTATAACCTCCCTCAAAATATATCGAGTAGGACTCTACCCCATTTGTTAACAACTGGCACACCCTATCCTAAAAGAACTGATCTCGGTCCTGTGCTTTCACCACCCGCATAATGATCTCAGGAATGATAGCCAATATCACCATACATGCCTTGGCAACCTCTTCATCATGTCCAAGCTCACCCCACTTCGCCTTATAAACCTATACTATCTCTCTTAGAGGCCATTGGATCAATGCGTCTGCTACCATGTTAGCCTTCCTAGGATGACACTGAATATCAAACTGGTAGTCCATCATGAACTCTAACCATCTTCGCTCCCACATATTAAGATCCTTATGTGTGAATATATATTGTATAGATTTAAGTTCTGTGAATAAATTGAATTACTCACCCAAAAGGTAGTGCCATAATATCCTCAAGGTAAACATGCTCGTTCCTAACTCCACGTCATGTATGGGGTAATTCCTCTCATGGGGCTTAAGTTTGCAAGAAACATAAGCTATAGCTCGATCCTCCTACTATAGCATATTACCAAGTCCTTTTAAGCATGCATCAATAAATACAAGATATTCCACTCCTCCTCTAGGTAGTGTAAGAATGGGTACTGAAGTCAATTTGTCCTTACGCTCATCAAAAGAAACTAAACGAACGACACCCCTTTACGAGTCAGATTTATCAGAAAACCAGTAATCTTCGAACATCCCTTTATAAAGCGATGGTAATACCTAACCAACCCCAAGAAGATACGAACCTCCGTCAATGTCGTTTGGTGTCCTCATTCTCTCACCACTGATACCTTACTCGGGTCCATAGAAATGCCTCTATCGGACACAATATGGCCTAAAAATTGTACCTCCCATAACTAAAATCTACATTTATCGAACTCATCACATAGCTGATGGTCCCGTAATGTATATAAAACCACACGCATGTGCTCTGCATGCCCGCCCTCAGTTCGAAAGTATACCAGAATGTCTTCTATGAACAATATCACGAAATGGTCTAAAAATTCTCTGAACATCCTATTCATGAGATCCATGAAATGGATGAAGCATTGGTTAACCCAAATGGCATAACCCAAAACTCATACGACCTATACCGTGTCAGGAATGTGGTTATAGAAACACCCTCTTCCCAAATGCATAACTGGTGATACCTTGATCTCAGGTCAATCTTTGTAAAGTACACTGCTCCTCTCAACTAGTCAAATAAGTTATCAATTCGAGGCAACGAATACTTATTCTAAATCGTGACTTTTTTCATCTACCTGTAGTCAATGCGCAGTCGAAGAAACCCATCATTCTTCTTTACGAACAACACTGGTGTACCCCATGACAATATGCTTTGCCATATAAAACTCTACCTCGGGAGGTTCTGAATTTGATCTCTCATTCCCTGCATCTTAATATAACACACTATCCTGTCACGAGTATATTATTTATGCAATTTCTTAATTAGGTGACCCCTCTGCTAAATTAATTTTGAATTATATTATCACAAGATTGTTCTCATGACCTTACTCCAGTTATTAATAAACATTCACAATTACTATGTCTTTATATATTTACCTCCACCTTTACATACGTAAGTTTGTAACACATTGAATATATACACATTTATCACTCACTCTATATGTAACCGCAATCCCTCCGAGTATTTCATCGCTGGATGCAAATGAAATAACCTAACACACTAAAGTGTTTTAGTTATTAAGGAAAACTCTTTTAACTCCTTAATAAAACAAGTTTTAAAAATTGATTGAAACTGTAACGCACACAAATAAAAAGCAATTTGTGATGATGTTGCACAAATAAAAATATATTATAATGGGATGAGGAAAATTAGAAATGAACATAGTATTTATTTTCAAGGAAACCAACAAGTGAAAAGAACCGTGTCCTTTAGTAACAGGACAACACATGCACCCAAGTCCATTATTATCAATTAATAATTTTAGATTACAGCCCCACAAGTGTACAAGAATTTAAACTAGGCACATACAACCAGTACAACAAGTCTAGTCTGAACACAATCCCACTGACTGAAAATCAACAACCCAATAATACCAAGTCAGTGACAACTTGGAACGCAAACAACCCCACACACAACACTAGTGAATCAGTGAATAATAAGATTTTGATTAAAACTAACACACAAATTAAATCCAACTAAATAAAATGAACACAACAAAAATGTTTAACGTAGAGGATATAAATAGGTACAAGTAGGATAAACAAGAAATAAATTTAACTTAATCTCTTGAAATTAATCAAAATCGATTTTAATTCTGAAAGCATGTTTTAATTAAAAATGTGAAGATTAACACATGCACAACCACACTAAATTAGGTTCACCAAAATCACAACCAAAAATCAACTAAGTCCAGATTTAGTCCTAAAAGGCTACTCTAACAGATCTAAGTCCAATAAATAATTTATATATGGGACAAGGAATAACTAGGTCAAGCTTATGTCCGAAAATATTAAAGATTGCAAAAACTATATAACCAAGGTGAGACAAAAATTATTTTGTTTTGGATCAACACATGCAAGGTCCAAAATCTCACAATAACAAAAATAAACTTAAGCTTAGTTTGAACCCCAAATAAACTAGATCTGATTTGATCACCTACAATGGTTTAATCCGAACACACAAAAAAAATATAAGTCATAAAAAATAGATTTGAATAGAGAGATCCAAAACCGAGTTCCAATCCGTCCAAGTAAGGTAACTAGAAAACTCAAAAGCCCTTCAAACCTCAACCAGATTCAAAATAAACTTTTACAACTAGCAAAATCTCCAACCAATAGACAAAAAATCCTCAAAATTTTAATATCTATATGTATGTATTGGAAAAGATTTTGTAGGTAACGATCTAAACAAAAATTTCTCAAATGTATGAACACACACGAGTTTTAGAGAGAGAAGATCGCGAGCAAATTTTGAGAGCACTTCATTAGGGTTTGGAAATTAAAAAACTCAGATTTTTTTCAACACCCACAACTGGTATATATAGGCACAAAGGAATGACATCGGTTCGTAAATAAATATCAAGAACCACATAAGGGTATAAGTGTAAAGAACGACGATCGACTAAGGGTACAAAGGGAAGCACATAACTAAGGATACATGTGTCTTTTACCACAACAAACAGAGGAACAAAGGTGTAAAATAGCTGGAGACAAAATGGTCGAATAATTAGCGGTGGTGCAGGCTCACGCATGGTTAAACTATGTGAGCCACACGAAAAATCCAATTGGCCCAAACAAGACCACATGAATCGCCAAATACACCAACACTCTAAACTCAAAATGACATCATAAACAAAGGAAATGATTGGCGTTTTGTATTTTTGATAAAATGTTTAAATTAAACCATAAAGAATGTTTCATTAAATAACATTTTATCACTTTAAAAACCAATAAAAATTAAATTAAAAACATAAAAAATAATTAAAAATTCTAGGAAGAAATTAAAACTTGTAAATTAGAATAAAAAAATTATTTGATTTAAAAATACATATTAAAAGTATTTTATCAAAAATGGTTTATATATTAAATAAAATTAAGAAATTATGATTTAAGGTTTAAGGTTTATTAAAAAATATAAAATGCAGTTTTAACTAGGAAAAAAATGCAGTATCAATAAGGGATACATAAACAATATTTATCTTAAAATTGAGCCAATATAGATGGAGAATTTTCAATCTCCCCCTTTGACCAATTTTGAGAGAAACTATGCTCAGACTTAACAAAAATAAATTACACGAATTACATAACTCAACTGTACACATGAGTCCTACAAAATAAAAGAGTACATGACTCAACTTACAACTTGTGATCTTAAAAAAAATAGAAAAGTACATAACTCAACTAACAACAATAATCCTAATAGGAAAAAGATGTAAGTACACGAATACAAACTCTAAGAGTCCCAAATTCTCCCCTATTTGTCTCAGAGGGAAGAAACTAAAGATAATTAACTTGGGAAAGCACAAACACTAATAGACATTCGAAGAGTTTCAAACCTATGATTATCTAAAGGTTTGGTAAATAAATCAACTAATTGATCTTTAGTATTAAGATATTCAATGCAAATTTCCTTTTTCTCAACTAATTCTGTAATAAAGTGTTCGCGCATTTTGATGTGCTTTGTGCGTGAGTGAAACATTGAATTTTTCAAACTACTAATAACACTTTGATTATCACATAAAATAAGGGCAGTTGGTTATATTATACCATAATCGTTTAGCATTTGTTTGATCCACAAAGACTGAGTACAATAGCTACCGACAACTATGTATTCGACTTCGACGAAAGAAAGAGACATGCAATTTTGATTTTTAGACGACTAAGAGCCGAGGTTGTGACCTAAGTAAATACAACCACCGAAGGTGCTTTTACTATCACCGGCACAACCAACCTAATCGCCATCCGTATACCCAATTATTTTAGGATTAGGGTCAATAGTGTACATTATACCAAAGGTTAAAGTTCCACTAACATATTTTAAAATGCACTTGACAACAAGTAAATGTGATTCTTTAGGTTCATATTGGTATCTAGCACACACACACACACACACACACACACACACTATGCATTATGTCGGGTCTACTAGCAGTTAAATAAATAAGGCTACCTATCATACTATGATATAGAGCGACTTCAAACTTTTTACCTGATAAATCTTTAGAAATCTTAGTAGAAGAGCTCATACGAGTCCTAGCAGTTTCTGCATTGGTTAACCCAAACCGTTTACCTAATTCATTTGTGTATTTAGATTGAGATATATAAATGCAGTCTGATTTTTGAGATACTTGCAATTCCAAGAAAAAATTTAACTCACTCACCCATTATAGACATTTGAAATTCATATTTCATTACGTTAGCAAAAATTTCAACTTCTTGAGGAGACGTAGACCTAAAAACAATATCATCGACATAAACTTGTGTAATAAGTAAACAATTTGTGTTTTTTTTACAAACATTGTTAGGTCTAATCCCTCTCGATTAAAGCCATTGGTCATCAGAAACGTAGTAAGATGCTCATACCAAGGGTCTTGTTTGAGTCCATAAAGAGCTTTCTTTAATTTAAACACATGACCAGGGTAGACTTATTTATTTAGAAACCTATTTAAAAAAGTATATTTGAAATCCATTTGATATAATTTGAATTTTAAATGACATGAAATGACAAGTAAAAGTCTAATAGATTCTATCCTGGTAACTAAGGCAAAAGTTTCATCAGTATCAATCCCATCAATTTGTGAGTATCGTTGAGCTACTAGTCAAGCTTTATTACGTAAGACATTTCTAGTTTCATCACATTTATTTTTAAATATCGATTTAGTTCCTATAACATTATTATGAGTAGGAAGAGGAACTAAAAACCAAATATCGTGTATCTTAAATTTACCTAACTCTTCTTGCATAACAAGTAACCAAAATTCATCAATAAGGGCATCTTTTACTTTTTAAGTTCAATTAGAGAAACAAAGGCAGACATTAAAGCATTTAGAGTTTGAGATCTAGTTTTGATTGGTTCTCTAACACTACCTAAAAAGTGTTTCTTAAGATAGTTTGCCATAACCCGATTAGGAACATCAAGGTCTTCCGGTGGAATGGAGTTCGAGTCATTATATGTCGATTGTTTTGGTAAATACTTTGAAGAATCATTCTCAACGGGTAGAGATTTTGGGTTATCTTCTACTAGAGGGGAAACACAATCATTCATAACAACATTGATAGATTCTGTTATAGTCTTAGTTTTCAGATTATAAATTGTATAAGCACGACTATTTGGGGAGTATGCTAGAAAAGCAGCCTTATCACCTTGAGTGTCAAATTTGGATTAATGTTCACGATCCTTGCACACATAACATTCACTACCAAACGCCTTAAAATATTTCAGAGTTGGTTTCTTTCCATACCATAATTCATAAGGTATTTGTTTTGTATTTTTCTTTAAGTGAACCCTATTTATTATGTGACAAGCAGTTTGATTAGCTTTAACCCAAAAATATTTTGGCAAATTTTTAGCATGAATTAAAAACTCGAGTCATTTCTTGAATGGTTCAATTTTTTCTTTCTACAATTAAAATTTCTTGAGGTGTTGTAACACCCCGTATTTTTTATGATTTAAATAATTTTGGGATTTAATTATTATTTTTGGATTAATTGAATTAAAATGTGAGATTTAACTGTTAATTAATCCGGATTAAAATATATATTAACTAGCGTGCCAGGGTTAATACTTATTAATTGAATATTACTATGTGATATGTAATATGGAATTATGCATTTTGATAAATTGTCGAGAGTGAGAAATACGACCATTGGTAATTCAAGTCAGACACGCGTGTGAGTCGTGTCGGGACTAATTAATGGGAATAAAAAGAGAATTTATTTTTATTAACTCGTATAGCCATTTTGAGTGCACCGTTGAGTCTGAAAGGGTCAAGATAGTCAAAATAGTGTACCCGGAAGTTTATTTTGGGTCCTGAGGCAATCTTAGGCCTAACCAGCGTCCCGGGAGGGCGTTTTGGTAAATTGCATTTTTGGGGCTAATTAATGGACGAAAATTAGAGTGCTTTAATATCACTTAAGTAGTTCCAGTTAGGGTTTTATCTGTAAAATAAAAGAGAGAGTCCCAGAGGAAGGAGAAGAAGAGGTTCCTAGGAGTTGCAAGGCCAAACCCAGTTATCTTTTACCAAAAACATCATCAACACGTAGATCGGAAAGAGTAGAACACATCTATACCAATTTTAAGAGACGAATCAAACCTTCATAATCAGTCAAGACTTTATTACTTGCTTTCTATTAGCAATACTCATGTTCATGTTAGTATAGGAATGAAATACATATGTATTGTTAATAAAAGTGATGAAAATTGGAGATTTGATATACATGAATTGAATCTGAGATTAATTTAGGTTGAACCATTTATGAATGTAGATTAGAAATCACGTATAAATGGTTTTCTGTGATGAACAAATTTGGATATTTATGTTCCTGGATGATAATTGGAAGAACTAGGGTTTTATTAAATTAATTGGGGATTTCAGATTTCATTGATTATTAGAAATGAATTAATGATGTTATATTAGTGGAAATCTTACATACATGTTAGGAAATTGATTTAGTATGATTGATCGGTGTTTAGGGAATGATTCGTAGAGGTTATGGTTGTTGAATTAGTGAAGAGAACGTTTCTGGGTTAATCTGCATCGAAAAGGGTAGTGGTCCGGATCGTTTTATTTAAAAAGGTCCGGATCGTTTGTTTTTAAAAAGGGTTCGGATCATTTTCCAAGTGGGTCCGGACCGCCCTGCAAAATTTTCCAGAATTGATTTGTGGACCCTTAAGACATCTTTCGGGACTTGTAATGCGGGAATCCTAATGTAGTACACTGAAGTTTGAAGTGATGTTATATGAAGGCAAGTGTGGCGTAGGACTTGGACATACGTGGGATGTACTAATCTTATAAATTCGAGAGAGAATTCTTGAAATAATTATATTCCAAATAGTAATAAAAGACTTCAATATGTGGAAAATACATAATTAGGTTAAGTGTAGACCTATGGATTTTAATAGGATGTGTGTATGGCTATCGATTGATATTATTGTTAAGTGCACTAATGGGAGATAACCCGGGGGTGCAGGAAAGTTATTATTAAGTGAACTAATGGGTGATAACCCGGGGGTGCAGGAATATTATTGTTAAGTGCGCTAATGGGTGATAACCCGAGGGTGCAAGAATACTATTAATGAATGCGCTAATGGGTACTAACCCGGGGGTGCAGGATTAATATGGTTAGGTGTGCTAATGGGTCTTAGCACGGGGGTGCATAATTAGTACTTGTATAGAGATGATGTGACTATACTTATATATACAGAAACTTGTAAATCATTCTACTGTGTGTAGTTAGTAGATATGGGAATATTGATACATAATATAAATCTTAAGCGTATAATAGATTTATTATACAAATGACAAACAAGTTAATTATCTATTCAACATAGGCTAATTTAATAGCGTATTGTATGGGCGATACGGGAATACTACTGGTGGGTATAGTTAGTATTAGTGTGACTTCGAACTAGTTATGCTGGGTGGCATAGCTAGGTGGGATTAGATGCACATTAGGCATGCACGGTAGATGAGAGGTGAGAATCTCATGTGAGAGTTCGATATCTAACATGCACATAATACTTGCTTTAGGGCATTTTAAAATACTTGCTAAATCATTTTTTAAAACATCGGGCTCTGACCCGTCTCTTGCATCTCTTCTCTCTTTTTTTAGATATATATTATATCAGGTTCTCAGCCATAGGGACACCAGATTTAGAGACTTGGATTACTTGGCATGATGCAGCTGTTGTGGAAGTTGTAGGTCCTTTCATTAGATGCCTAGTTCATTTTGTTCAGTTCTATGTCGACTCTTATTTAGGGCATGTGTCACCCATCCTTGGTCATTTTTATCAGAGATTGTATTCAGTTTACTTTCCAGTTATTTTAGTTGGATTGGATTACTATGGTTCTTTAGTTTGAGGTTTTGAACTGGAATGTTTTATCCAGTCTCGTTTATTTTAGTATTTGATTCAGACTGAGTATTTATTACATTTATGTGTGTGGTGAATGGATTATATTTTATTTACTTAAATTTAAAAATGGAAAATATTTTGTTATATTAAGAAGGATTTTTTTTTTTTGCACTAGCTTAATTAATTCTTAGGTGGTTTATTTATTAAATGTTTTTCGACAGTGATGCTAAGAATGAACCAACCGAACATTTTATTTTTAATTTAATAAAGGACTGATCACTCGATATTTAATTAGGCAGGGTGTCACAAGTGGTATCAGAGCATCAGATTCTAGAGTCCTTTAGGATCTGTATGGTTTGTTATGCTTCAGCTTAGCATCCTTTGATATAGAGCCCTATCTTTAGGACTGTTGTATTCTTGTTTATGCAGTTACGCCTTTAACTATTTGAGATTTAGTAATAACTGTGTACAAATATAATTCTTTCTCGTCTCAGATGCCTCCTCTACATTCACAACGAGACAGGCAGGTTAAGCCAGGGCAGCGAGCAGCTCCGGCGCAGGGAATTATGAACGTAGCAAAGGTTGCCGCCATAGTTGCACAAGCGATAAATGCAGCTTTAGCGGTGGTATAGCAAGCCCCACCCCAGATTCAGTATGTGTCACCATCTCCAGTTCATGAGTTTCCCACTACTTGGGAGTGGGTTAGGGAGTCCTTTCAGAGGGCACATCCTCCAGCGTTCTCGGGCAATTCTGACGTAGTGATTGTGCATCAGTGGAGGAAGGATATTCAGCAATACCTTCGTATATACGAGTGTACTGAGGTTCAGAGACAGGTTTTGGCTACCTTTAAGATGATAAGGGCAGCCTTATAGTGGTGAGAGTCCACTACTACTACTACAGAGGAGTGGGATTTAATGCCGATTGGTGATTTCTGGGTGTGGTTCGACCGTAAGTATTTTCCTCCTGCCATCAAGACTGAGATGAGATGAAAACTTTTAGACCTCACCCGGGAAGGGAAGATAGTTGCAAAATATGAGGAGGAGTTCACGTGATTGATTAATATGGTACCAGACGAGGTGCCTACTGAGGAGAAGCGGATCCAGATGTTCATGGATGGCTTAACTTGGAGGATACAACAGCATCTACTGGGTAACCTTTCCCTATAGTCCTACACTGATGTACTGAATGAAGCATTTCTACACTACCAGGACCATCGCTTCCATTATAAGGGAAGAAAAAGAGGTGGAGAGTCCAGCCAGTAAGGCAGGACCGGGGGAAGTAGTTCCAGTGGGGTACCAATAGAGCAGAGGCAGGGTTCCCAGTCGGGGGATTCTGCTAAGAGATTTAAATCGGGTGGGTTTAGACATGGTCAGGGAGGATTCAAACAAGGCCATCAGAGGAAGCAAGACCAGTAGGGCCAGCAACAGGGCCAGCAGGGCCAAGGTAGAGGTGGTAACGACCAGTATGGTCTATGCTATCAGGGACAGAGGGGAGGAAATTTCGTCGGCAAATGTTATACATGTGGTAAAACTGGCCATAAAAAATAGGATTTCCCCGATAAGGGCAGGTTCCCCCAGTAGCAGGGTGCTCACCAGGAGACTCAGATACCCATCTTTCCCGTCGCCCTACCAGCAGCAGCATCAGTCCAAGCTTTGGCCACACCACCGATTCAGCAGGGAAAGTTACAATATGGGAGTGTTTATAACGTCCACCTGGAAGCAGCATTCCCATAGGCGTCGCCTGTAGTTGAGGGTAACTTATCTATTCGTGGGACTATGGGGCACATTTTATTTGACACTGGGACATCACATTCTGTCATAGCCACTAGCTTTGCATAGGCCACAGGGTTGTTAGACACGGCTGACAGCACAGTGACTTGTGTAGACTCACCGTTAGGTTTTGGGTCATTGATTTTATTTATATGTGGGGGTATGAGTATTGAGATTAGGAGTTTTGTCTTACCGGCAGACATGTTTGTTTTAGATATGCATAAGTATGATGCCATTATTGGCAAGGATTGGCTAGTAACTTATAGGGCTATGATTGATTGCTTCAGTAGAAGTATAGTGTTCGCTATTCCAGGCCAGGAGATGTTATTAGTGGTGATGCATCGCCCTGAGGGAGGGTCGTCCACCCACCTTTTTTACATAGAGGAGGATACCTCTATGGTAGTAGCGATACCACTTGATTCGATTTCGGTCATATGCGAGTGTGCTGATGTGTTTCAAGAGGTACCGGGGTTACTGCCGAGAAGGGAGATTGAGTTTATGATAGACTTGACACCGAGCACCTGTCCTATAACACGTGCGCCTTACCGTATGGATCCGATAAAGATGAGGGAGTTACGGGACCAGATTGAACAGTTATTGGGATAGGGTTTCATCCGTAGGAGTACCTTGCCTTGGGGTGATCCAGTTCTGTTTGTGAAGAAGAGGGATGGATCCTTATGACTCTGTGTCGATTATAGGGAGCTAAATAAAGTCACGATACGGAATCCTTTTCCTCGCATCAATGAATTATTTGACCAAATGAGGGAAGCATCCTACTTCTCAAAGATAGATTTAAGATCTGGGTATCATCAGCTACGCATCAGGGAACGGGATGTGTCAAAGACTGCTTTTTTGACGAGGTATGGGTCGTATGACTTTCGGGTTATGCTGTTTAGGTTAACCAATGCCCCAACAGTATTTATGGACTTGATGAATAGAGTCTTCAAAGAGTTCCTAAATCAGTTTGTCCTCGTCTTCATAGATGATATTCTAATTTATTCTCGTACCAAGGAGGATCATGCAGAGAACTTACGTATGGTTCTACAAACCTTACGAGAGCATGACTTGTATGCCAAATTTGAGAAATTTGAATTTTGGTAGCATGAGGTACAGTTTTTGGGGAGCCTTATTGATGATGTTGGAAATAGCACCACAAGTCAAGGTGTTTGTAAGCTCAAACTGGTGATAACAATGGCAGTACAAGAGTATACTAAATATAAGAGATTGAGGTGAGGAGAAGAGGATGAACACTTGAATGTAAGTGGTTCAGCCAATCTGGCCTATGTCTACTATGAGTGTGTGTGAGTAATATCATTGAATGAAGGCACTAATGGCCATGGATACAATCTCTCAAGTTTTCTCTCTCTACTGTGTAAAATGACAGAGTTTCAGTTAGGGTTGTAATCTTGGATCCCTTTACCAGGTAGAGGATGACCTCTATATATAGTGCTTGGGGGGTGTAATGTACCCACCCCCAAAGCATACAATGAGCATGTGCATGAGCATTGAGCCAATATGAGAGTGACACCTGGCTGATCTCAACTAACAAATGATGACCTCAATATTCCCTCACGTGGTGGGAATAATTCGCTTATAACGGATTTGTCCACATGTTCCAAGTTATACAAGAGTGTGTAGAAGCTCGATTGTCTTCAATTGGCACCAACCTCGGCCTGGATGAGTACGAGGTTGGTGAAGTACGACCCTTGATTTATCTACCATCAATGTTCCATGAATACCTCATCTAGGAAGGTCGGCCGAGGTTGGGTATGAGGTGCAATGTCATCCAGGGCCGTTGATGATATGATGCTTGTTGATTGAGCCTGCGAGGCTTTTGCTAACCTCGATTGATGAAGATCCGAGGTAGATGTACAAGGTAGCAAAAACAGTGGTTATGGCTGACCCCGCGAACACTGAGTTCCCAACTTCAAGCTGACCTCGGCTACTTCCAAGCCGAGATGATATTAGGACGTTAGCTATGGCCAACCCCTGTAGGAAGACGCTGCTGATAGGCATCCTTGGGCTTCTATTACCTCGGCTCCAATTCGAGCCGAGGTTGGGCATATCAATCACTCCTATCCCTTTGTTATATGTGGGAACAGGTGACTATGGGGTCTACAACTCCGAGGTCTTTCTTTCTTGTGCCAATATTCCTTTGACAAGTGTCAATGACGGAAGTGGGAAGTGTGGCTGACAAGTGTGTGATGTCAGTTGTCCTTTGGGATCCCAAGGCAATGATGGGGCTTGGGACACGTGTGGTGTTGTTTGAGGGTTAAATCCTCCTTTTCTTTCTTTCTCCTTCATTTCTTCATTTCTTCATTTCCCCACTTTTTGTTTTCTTTGCAACTCTCTCTCTCTACCAGATCTCAGTTGGGCTTCTCAAAGGTCTTCTCATTCCCAATCATCTTCTCCTTCGCTAAGGTTTCTTTCAGGTACCTTCTTCCTCTTTTCTCCACTCACTTTCAGCCTTCAATTTTGCTTTTTTCACTTTCTGGAGAGTATTTTGAGTTTTTCGGCCACTACTTGCATTTTTCGGAGGCACTGGTTCTTGTTGTTCTTGGTTGTTTTTGTTTAAAGTTAATAGTTTGATCCTTAGGCAAGTTGAGTCAAGTTGTTTGTTCCTAGTTTAATTTCCCAAGTGTGAGGTCATACTCCTATGCTCAGACCTCTTTATGAGCTTTTAAAAGAATTCCCATCTCTTAGAGAGAGGACTTTAGAAAAGATTAGGAAAATAGAGCGAGCCCAAGAGGAAGCTCGTAGGGCTGAGGCCTCTCCCTCAGACCTATCTTTCCACCCCCTCTAAAGGTCATATACCTCGAGCCAACTGAACCAATTAAGTCAGCAGAGGTCCTAGTAGAACCTACTCCCATGTCTGAGTCTGAGTCGTCCACCTCAGACCTTATGTCTGTGGACTCTTTTCAAGAGGCCATTGACTTTTCCATTAGGCAGGATCAGGTCCTTGACCAAACCGAGGTTTCGAGCTGCGTCTCATCTCATAACGAGTTTAGAACATCTAGATCTTCTTCAGATGTTGAAGTTGTCGGGCCGAACGTAGCTTTTCCTCCTCCTATTAATGTTGTCCCCCTATCGGCTACTACAGGGGCCGAGTTTTCTCAGAGGTTCCCTGATGGTAATCCCTCGTCTGCTCCAGCCGACGTTGATCGAGATGAGGATATGATAGTGAGAGCGATGTTGACACCTCGGAGGAAACTGAGATAGAGAGCACTATCAGCAAACTCGACCTTCTTGCCTTCAGACACCTGTATTCCATAGGTCCCTCCATAAAGCTTAGGAGACCTCTGAGGGACGATAGGTCTTTCGACGGCCGAGATGGTAAGATCTATTTGTATGAGCAGATGTTCAAGTTAGGATTTCGTCTTCCCATCCACCCAATTATTAGGGTCATATTATCCTATATTAACTTAGCCCCTTCCCAGTTATCCCCTAATGCCTGGAGGGTGATCATTGGAGCAATAGTTCTATGGAGGGAAGTCCACCATTCAGACCTTCTTGTCCAGGTCTTCACTTTGTCCTACGTCATTTCCTCTGTTAGGAATCATTCGAGCTAGTATCACTTTTTAGCTCGGAAGTCTAATAAGAAAATATTGTAGGTTACCCAAACTTCAAATCATAATTGGAAACCATGATAATTCTTCGCCTCAGGGTCATGGGACTTTGGCCCCTGTAACCACCTCTTCACCCTTAGAGCTGAGGATACCACTGAGATGGGGAAAGGTGATAATGGATGTTAGGGCTGACCCTGGTTTAGGACAAAATAATCTTCAGAAAGTAAAAGACCTTCAAAATCAGGGGGAGCATGGTCTGTTGGTCAAGTTCGAACATCTGATGACCCCCTACTATCTCTCTGAGACTAGCCTTAGGGGGAGTCCTCTAGCCGAGCTCCGTAAGTTATTTTATTATTTCAATAAATTATACCTCTGACTTTTTTATGTCCCTGATTTTCTAACTCAGACCTTTATGTTTGCAGAGCGCCCCAAAGAAATTTCTGACGACCTTTGGGAGATGGCAGCCCCCAGCCTCACAAATTTGGTAAAGAAAGCAGGCCTGAATGCACCTCCTCCTCCCCCATCGAAGCAGAGTGTCGGCACGTCTAAGGCTGACACTACAAGGAAGAGGAAAAGTACAACTTCTTCCCCTGAGGATCAGAGGCAATGTAAAGACCAAAAAGCCATCCCCATATCCTCTGATGATGCCTTGGCTACTCGTCTGGAGCAGCTAAAAATCAGTCACAGCCTGATAGGCCATAGTATGCAGGCATTGGATACCATCGGCTCTGCTATGACCGATGCTGACAAACGCTTATGTCGCTCAATGGATACTCCCCTGCTGGCTGAGTTTTACCTTCACAGGTCTATCCAGGTAAGATTTTAACTTCAATTTGATTCTGAAGTGTAACTAAAAAGAGAGCGCGTGCATTCAAATAGAGATATTATTTAATTAAACACAATTTTTATCAATTAAGTCCTAAACATGCATCTAGGTGTGATTGAATAAGATGATGAAACAAGCAAGAACATTCAAACACACACATGTGAGGAAAAATCCCCCAAAGGGGCAAAACCATTTATTTTCATTACAATATTATAACATACAATATTTCAGATTACAATGAAAATACAGTGACACAGAATTACCCACAGGCATCGGATCTGTAGTTGGCGGCTAGAACTTTCCCTTTCCAGGAGGGCAACAATGAAGAAGAATGACGGTCCTCTCTACAATGATTTGAATAGACACACGGTTGTGTTCTTGGGTTGCAAACAAATTCACAAGGGTTTGAAAAGTTGTGTGAATCAAAACATAAGTCCTGGGACTCACAAAGGTGAAGACTTGGAGTATTTAGGACTCTGGAAATCGTCTATGAAAGTCTTGCTAAACAAATCCCCGAAGTTGGTCTATAAAACAAAACCTGGCCCTAAAAAATCTGAACACGATCTGCACGATTTTATCCCAGGCGGATCGGTTCACTTCTTATCCGGACCGGTCCGAGGTCGGATCGATTTTTTTTAATAGGACTTCTTCTGTTCGCAATCGGTGATACGACGCAAATATTGCGTATTTCACCCGTTAACCTACGCCTTATTAGCCCCCTTGGGTATCTTAATCCCTATACTTATGATCGTTAACCAGACAACCTCAGATTTCTATGTTAACATGTTTTGCAGGGGTTAATTGAGCTTTTGTAGTTATTTGGATGCTTAGTATGAAGTTCAGACGCTTTTCGGAAATGTTTCGTCGACTTTTGCAGCTTCGGGGGCATTTTAGTAATTTCAGCATTCGGGTTTGAATCCCGAGCTCTTCACGGAAGTTGAAGCTCTCTGATTTATCTTCACGTGGCCGCCGACGGTGCATGATTCTGAGTTGTATTGAAAGAGTTATGGCATTTTTAGGATGGTTTTTACTTCAAATTCACACTCAAGGTCACATTCAAGGGCATTTTAGTCATTTCATATTTTGGTTTTTTAGCCTAATGTCTTCTTGGATGTTGTAGTCCTTTGAGTATCTTCGCTTAGCCTCCGACCGTGCCTCATTCCGAGCTATAACGAAGAAATGGCTACATTTTCCGTAAAACAGGACAAAGCTGCAGAATTCAGACCTGTAGGTTGCGAATCGATTCGGCCCAAAACCGAATCGATTCGGATTGCTGCAGAATTGCAGAAATGAACTTCCCCTGTTTTCGAATCGATTCAGACCATTTCCGAATCGATTCGGCCCTCCAGATTTTTGGTTTTCTTCCCTTTTATTACAAGTTTGCCATAGGATATTTGATATATAACACTTTCTCTTCATTTGGAAGAGAGATATCTTCATTTTTAGCTTAGTTTAGGGTTTGGGTTTGGAGAGGTTTTCTTCATTTCTCTTTGGGATGATAACCATTTGGGGTTTGTAAGTTTAACTTTTCATTTCCTTTACCATTAATATAGTTGTTCTAGTTTATTTCCATTGTTGTTGTTTAATTTCATGCTTAGATAATTAGTTTTAGTTATTTATTCCTTGCTTAATTAGTTTATAGCTTTGTTAATTAGTTTCATTTATGTCTTTCCCTTAGATAAATAGGGTCGGGATTGCATTTCCGCCATTTACGGGTTTGGACCTCGAAAATTAGGTTTTGTGTAAAATTGCGTTTTATTGAAACTGCGTGTATTAAAGTTGGATTGTTATGCATTTAACTTTATTTGTCACGCAACTTTAGTGTTTATAGCGACAATCCGAATTTAATCCGCGTGTGACCATTTTCAGTTAAATGTTTAATCTCGTAACTTTGGGTTAAATTCCTTCTTGTGTGATGTTTATGCTTAATTGTAAATGCTCGATTAAATTGCTTTCGAGCCGGAATTCCGATTAGTAGTTGTTTCGATCCGTTTGGTAGGATGCGATCCCGATCCTCGCTTTACTTTAATTTAGCGTAACTTCTCTTTTTATTTTTTCACGACAACCACCCATCACCTTTTCATTTATTTATTTTACACTTTTATTCCTGAAGTAATTAAAGCAATTAACATCTAAAATTTAATCACTCCCTGTGGATTTTTTACGATACCCGACTTACCGCTGTGCTTGCTTGTCAAGTGTGGTAGTAGCTTAGGTTCTTTTGTATCGCGGTGGCGAAACACACGACGACTGTGTCCTCACACGAACACATTTGTTCCGCTGCATCGCAAAATGGCGCCGTTGCCGGGGAGTGTGTTTTAAATTGTAATTGTTTTATTATTTCGTAGTATTTTTCCTTTTGTATTTGTATTCTTTGTTTTAACCTTTTTTGCAGGATAGCATACTGGAGCGCTAAGAAACTTTGATTCGTGGTTGCTCACTTTCTTGCTCGGATTCTCCATCTACAAACAACGAGGTAATCATGTCCTACTATTATAGTTATTACGGTCATTCTAATGATTCATACTTTGGGGATAGTTTTCAAGTTTTTCATTTTCAAGATTTTCTTGAAAATGAAAGACTTGAAAACATTTATCGGAATGAAAATCGTTATTGGGAGCTTGAGTTGGATTCATTATTCGAATCTAATGACGATTCTTATTTCATTACTTTCGAAGACGAGTTTCAACCAAATGAGGAGTCCGAGGCTCTTGAGCCGAGGAAGCCTACTTTGGAAGAAACTTTGCTTCTTTACTCCCAAGGTTTGGAAAGCCTAAATGATGCTGGAATGAGACTTGGTGCACTTTGCGATGAGATGAATTCTTATACACAAAACAACGAGGAGGTGGAAACTTGTGTTTCACCTAAATTTTTTGAAGAATTTATCATCGAGTGTGCATCTTTCTCCCCCGAAATTCAATCTCCTTCCGACGATGAGTCGATTGAGATTGAATTTGTTTCATCACCATATTCGTTTTCCGTGATCGAACCATTAGAATTACCGGTTGATTCCTGTGAGTCGGTAGAAACTTTGAAAACTTCTACACTTTTTGCCGATGAGGACTCTTTACCGGACTTGTTTTCGATGGATGTTATCCTCATGTGTGCACCATCTCCCATTCCATTTGAAAAACCTTTGGGAGATGAGTCGATTTTTCTTGGACCTCTAGTGTACCTTTCCCCCTTATTATCCAAATCCCCCATCGTCCGCCCAAAATTTAAAATTGACGATGGTTCATTTCTTTCACCTTACACATGCCTTCCGTTGCTCAAACGGAATTCATATTTTTCGGAAGGCATGCTTGTATGTGAGGGTACACCGGTTATCCTCCAAAGTCAAATCGTTCTTATGGTGGACCCTCAACTATTTAGACTTCTAGTGTATAGTTAGTGTGAAACCTAAATAGTAGGTTGTAAATAATTAGCTTTTTAATTTTCGTTCTTTCCTATTTTTCTTTCCTTTTAATTTAGTCTAGTGTAATTAGTTAACTTTTTGTTATTTGTTTTTTGCTATGCTCGGTACTAACTTATTTTGTAGATTCCTTTGGACTCGCGCTTATGGAGATCGCTCCAATTTTGGGTAATATCGTTATTTTCCTCTCTTTGTGTTGTGTTCTTAATGCGCATTTAGGACAATGCAACATTTAAGTTAGGGGGTGTAGGATATTCTATCCATTTCCTGTGTAGTCCATTGATTTGCTCACATTTAGTTACTAAGTATGCCTTTTTGTTAAAAATTTGAAAATTTTCAAAAATATTTTCTTTCTTTTTTCTCCTTTGTTGGGCATTTTGCCTTGTTTCCGATGATAAATTTCAATAATTGCCCGATCCAATAGACAACTCAATGATGCATGTTCTCGATTTTTGAAGTTATTAGACTTTAGTCCTCAAATCATTGATTTTATGAATAACTTCATGAATTAAACTTTATCCCATGAGCATATGCACTTTCCTTGTTATATTGATTTAGTTTAAGATTTTTATAACTCGGTAATCTTTTATTGCATTGTATATACTTACACCGAGTAAGCTTCGTACCTTTCGTCGTTTGTGAGTGTTATACACTATTCTTTCCTCTTTGAAAACGTTGAATTCGTTGGTAATCTCACTATTCTTTCATTGATCGTTCATTAATTGAGTCCATACTTGAAATGTGTTACTTGAGCATGATTTTCATATATTGTTTTGACTCGAGAATTGCGTAAACTTTGTGAAATGATCATAGGCCCTCTTTGTTATATCACCCATATTAGCCTTGACCTCACCCTTATATGTTTTCCCTAGTCAACCCCTTTGTGCCTAAATACTAGCCTTTCGTTTCATTACCCAAAATCCCATAACCAACTCCAAATTGGAGTTATATACCATACATACACTTTCCATACCTTTGTTTGGAATGTTACTTGGGATTGAATGATGTTGTTGTATTGCGGTTGCAATTTTAGGCATATGAGAGTTTGATAAGTAAAGAAAAGAAAGAAGTGAAAAAGAGAAGAAAAAGAGAAAGCAAAAAGCGAAAGCAAAAGCAAAAGAAAACAAAAACAAAAAGATAAAAAGAGAAGAAAAGAAAAGAAAAGAGAAAGTTGTATATGTTGTGTATATAGTTCAATAAGCTTTGATTACTCTCCCCGATGATATATCTAATGCCGTTTTGGAACTTGTTTTTCCAATTTTGTTATTGCATGCATTCTCCCATTATCCCGAGTTTTCATCCCGAACACTTTGAATCCGTACATACATTCCTTCGTTTCGCACCCTAGCCATACCTACATCATAACCCTATTAAAGTCCTATGTGATCTTAGGTTGATGTAATTCAAAAAGTCATAATAGTTTTGATAATCTGTGAAAATGCATTTCTCCTCTTTTAGTGTGCGGTATCCTTTCATTGAGATTACAGTTTTTCATTTTATATATAGCGTTCTTCTTTTGTGACATGTGTGCGGCCTAGTTTCCATTTACATTTACTCTTTAGCCCGCATGTCCCGTGTGTTACCTCCCTGTTTTGAGTGAATTCGCTTGATGAGCGTAATGCCCGTGAGGATTGAATGTATGCATCCCTTTATGTTTATCCGATTTATTTAAGTTTTTACCAAATCATATTGTGCATTTTCTCTCCCCCTCCCACTTTTAAAGTTTCAATTCTATGAGGTGCATTCTATAATTTTAATGATTTGGACTTCTGTTTGAATTCATTCACTTTGCTAATAATGCGTATGAAATCCTTTTCGCCATTGTTGAGTTTGTCGCATGCTGGGTTGGGCATATTTTGAGGAAACAATATGATGTTTGTGGGTTTCATCCCTGAAAACCCTCACGAGACGACACTCGTCCACTAGGGTAACCTAGGGGTTTAACGGCTTATTGCATACGCTAAATGAAATCGAATCGCCCGCGAAAGTGGCCTTATTCTTTTATACCATAGTTTTGTACTTCTCCTGCTTTTGGTTTGCTTGTAGTTCTTGTTGTTTCCTATTTCATTTCTAGGGACTAGCAATGTGTAAGTTAGGGGGTGTGATACGACGCAAATATTGCGTATTTCACCCGTTAACCTACGCCTTATTAGCCCCCTTGGGTATCTTAATCCCTATACTTATGCTCGTTAACCAGACAACCTCGGATTTCTATGTTAACATGTTTTGCAGGGGTTAATTGAGCTTTTGTAGGTATTTGGATGCTTAGTATGAAGTTCGGACGCTTTTCGGAAATGTTTCGTCGACTTTTGCAGCTTCGGGGGCATTTTAGTAATTTCAGCATTCGGGTTTGAATCCCGATCTCTTCACGGAAGTTGAAGCCCTCTGATTTCTCTTCGCGTGGCCGCCGACGGTGCATGATTCTGAGTTGTATCGAAAGAGTTATGGCATTTTTAGGATGGTTTTTACTTCAAATTCACACTCAATGTCACATTCAAGGGCATTTTAGTCATTTCGTATTTTGGTTTTTTAGCCTAATGTCTTCTTGGATATTGTATTCCTTTGAGTTATCTTCGCTTAGCCTCTGACCGTGCCTCATTCTGAGCTATAACGAAGAAATGGCGGCATTTTCCGTAAAACAGGACAAAGCTGCAGAATTCAGACCTGTAGGTTGCGAATCGATTCGGCCCAAAACCGAATCGATTCGGAATGCTGCAGAAATGAACTTCCCCTGTTTCCGAATCGATTCGGACCATTTCCGAATCGATTCGGCCCTCCAGATTTTTGGTTTTCTTCCCTTTTATTACAAGTTTGCCATAGGATATTTGATATATAGCACTTTCTCTTCATTTGGAAGAGAGATATCTTCATTTTTAGCTTAGTTTAGGGTTTGGGTTTGGAGAGGTTTTCTTCATTTCTCTTTGGGATGATAACCATTTGGGGTTTGTAAGTTTAACTTTTCATTTCCTTTACCATTAATATAGTTGTTCTAGTTTATTTCCATTGTTGTTGTTTAATTTCATGCTTAGATAATTAGTTTTAGTTATTTATTCCTTGCTTAATTAGTTTATAGCTTTGTTAATTAGTTTCATTTATGTCTTTCCCTTAGATAAATAGGGTCGGGATTGCATTTCCGCCATTTACGGGTTTGGACCTCGAAAATTAGGTTTTGTGTAAAATTGCGTTTAATTGAAACTGCGTGTATTAAAGTTGGATTGTTATGGATTTAACTTTATTTGTCACGCAACTTTAGTGTTTATAGCGACAATGCGAATTTAATCCGCGTGTGACCATTTTCAGTTAAATGTTTAATCTCGCAACTTTGGGTTAAATTCCTTCTTGTGTGATGTTTATGCTTAATTGTAAATGCTCGATTAAATTGCTTTCGAGCCGGAATTCTGATTAGTAGTTGTTTCGATCCGTTTGGTAGGATGCGATCCCGATCCTCGCTTTACTTTAATTTAGCGTAACTTCTCTTTTTATTTATTCACGACAACCACCCATCACCTTTTCATTTATTTATTTTACACTTTTATTCCTAAAGTAATTAAAGCAATTAACATCTAAAATTTAATCGCTCCCTGTGGATTTTTTACGATACCCGACTTACCGCTGTGCTTGCTTGTCAAGTGTGGTAGTAGCTTAGGTTCTTTTGTATCGCGGTGGCGAAACACACGACGACTGGGTCCTCACACGAACACATTTTTTCCGCTGCTCCAATCGGTCCGGGGTCTACTGCATTGAAGCATAGGAAGATCGGTCCGACTTAAGGCGGATCAGTTCTTTTTCTAAACTGGTGAATTGGTCCGGTGCGAACTGGTTCCTTTTTAAAATAGGCAGACCGGTTCGACTGACCAGAAAACTGATTCCTTGAATTCTTTGATATTCGGATCCGTTGATGACAATGTGATCTTGTATTTCTTCAACGATGTAACGGCTTATGACATACACAGAAATAATGGACAAAATGTCCTTACAAATCTCCCCCTATGTCTATGCCGGTTCAAACATAAAATATTCGAACTATCAAATATCAAATTGCCTATACAAATCTACCCTTCCATGAACCCAAAACTGAAAAGATACAAATGAATAAGACTTCATCGTTTAGTCTTCAACTCTTCAGGAATCTCAATGCTTTTCTCATCAGGGTGTGCAATTCATAGATCATCAAAGAAGTACCTACACGCATGAGACAAAGAAAATACCAAGTGACGTATCGAGTTTGAAACAAAGATACCAATTTATAATGAAAGCATACTTTATCAAATCTCAAAAATTCAGAAATCCCCCATAAAATGATAATTCTTTATCCCCCTTTTTATGATGTCCCCAAATAGACAAATGAGAAGAATAGCTCAAACAAGTAAGGTCGGGGTGTCACAAGGAATAAGCAACTATTTTTTTAAAGTTTTTCCAATTTTTTCAAACAAAAAAATCACACCATGAACGAACACAAAACAACCAAGTTGGTGATAGCGGAAATGTAGAGGTGTGATCAAATTTGATAGGAAAATCAATGCATACAATCATGACATATGTGCACGATGAATATCAGATACTCCTAACAAATGCACTCAAAATCTTCCTTTGGTGTAAAAAGGTGGGAATATGAGACATTGACTCAATCAAATCAACAAATCAAAGCTGAAAATGATTTCCACACCAATAACGTCCAAAATAATTTAATGCTTTTTCGAGACTTTCAAGGAAGTGCAAACCCGTTTATATTCTCCAACCAAACTCCCTCGTAGATATTTTCTTTTTAGAGGTAATCTAAATTCTCAAACTTTGGAGAATTGGTGCAAAAACCTAAATGGCCCATAATTTGCATGAATTTCTTTTTATTGCCTTTAAATTTTTCGGGCTCTTTTAACCTCTTTGGACCTCGGATAATAAAATTCCTCAATTTTTTAGGTCCTTCTTAATGGTGGCTTAGAATAGCAAAGGCTAAATGAACCTTTCGCAACCCTTCCCCGTTTTCCAATAAACACACAATCTCACCAAAATGGTTTTTACATGCATTCCAATCATGTCAAGTTGTATCTCATATTATTAGTTGTATAGACAGAATTAAGATGAAAACACTCAATTCAATATGTGATAGACAAGTACAATAATCAAATATATCCGTGCATGTGTGCAATAAAGGAGATAGGAGTCAAACATGTAGAAAGATATCACTAATCACATCTCAGGGACTCCAAACAATGTAAAGCACATGGATGAAATGTTGTAGCATCTCAAATCTCTATCAAACAGTCACATAGATAAATGGAATGAAGTTGTGACTTGGCTATCTTAAATGCTCATCCATAAAAGGTACAAATAAAATACAAAAATCTTTTTGAGCTTTTCTAAATTTTTTATAAAACGAAAATCTTTTTGGATTTTTCAAAAGAATAAAGAAATAGCTGTACAACAAAACGATAATACATATAAAACAAACTAGCAATAGGAAGCATATGATATGAACATGAAAAATCATCCTATCCTAGTCAAAGACCAACCCCTCAGTCAACTGTGCAAATGCCCAAAGACTTCCTAAGACTCTCAAATCTAAGGGCATCTAAAGGTTTCGTGAAAATATCGGATAACTGACGATCGGTGGGTACGAAACTCAGGGATATGACTTTCTCCTCAACTAACTGACGTATAAAGTGCTCACGTATCCTGATGTGCTTTGTACGCGAATGCTGGACTGGATTGCGAGATATGTGTATCGTACTCGTGTGCTCACAGGAAATAGACATGGTGTCCTGTGAAATCCCATAATCCTCCAACATTTGCTTCATCCACAAGAGTTGCGTGCAATAACTCCTCGCGGTGATGTACTTAGCCTCCTTGGTGGACAAAGAGATGGAATTTTTCTTCTTGCTCAGCCAGGAGACAAGAGCGGAACCAAAATAGAAACACCCACCAGAAGTGCTCCTACAACCATCTACATCCTCGGCCCAATCGGCATCCGAATAGGCGGACAAACGGTCATCGGTATCAAAGGAATACCACATACCATATGAGAGAGTCCCACTCACGTATTTAATAATACGTTTCAGAGCAAGTAAATGTGACTTTTTTGGGTATGCCTGATATCGCGCACAGACTCCAACACTAAAGGCTATGTCGGGATGACTGGCAGTCAAGTAGAGAAGACTACCTATCATACTCTGATACAAGGTTTTTTCTACGTCCTTGCCTGAAGTGTCCTTACTAAGCTTGGTAGTGGTACTCATAGGCGTACGAGCATGCTTAGCGGAGTCTAACACACATTTCTTCACTATGTCTCTAGCATACTTAGATTGGGAGATGAACATCCCATCCTCTAGCTGGCGAACCTGGAGACCAAGGAAGAAAGTAATCTCACCAACCATGCCCATCTCAAACTCACTTTTCATCTCCTCCTCAAAGTGGTGAGCATGTTGGGAGCATGTGGATCCAAAGACTATGTCGTCCACATAGACCTGGGCAACCAAAATAGCACTGTCATCTCTCGTGACGAACAACGTCATATCAACTCCCCCTCTTTTGAAGCCACGGGCAAAGAGATAGGAAGTAAGCCTTTCGTACCAAGCACGAGGTTCTTGCTTCAAACCATACAAGGCTTTTCTCAGATAATAGACGTGCTCCGGGTGATTAGGGTCTTCAAACCCTTTTAGTAGTTCCACATAAACCTCCTCATGTAGAATGCCATTTAGAAAGGCACTCTTGACATCCATCTGATATAACTTGAAGCGCAGATGACATGCGATGGCGAGTAGTAAGCGGCCGGACTCAAGCCTTGCAACAGGAGCAAATATCTCCCCAAAGTCCACACCTTCTATCTGTGTGTAGCCTTGGGCTACCAACCTAGCCTTGTTTCTGATTATGGTACCATTTTCATCCATTTTATTCTTAAAAATCCATCTGGTACCTATCACATTAGTCTCACTTGGTCGGGGAACAAGTTCCCAGACATTGTTCTTTTTAAACTGAAGCAACTCATCCTGCATAGCAGATATCCAGTGTTCATCAGTGAGTGCTTCTTTGTGATTCTTGGGCTCGACTTTGGACGTGTAGAAAACATGGCTAACAACGTTCTCGAGCTGAGCACGAGTCTTGACCCCTAAAGTGGGATCACCAACAATGGCAAAAGGGTTATGAATCTTGCGAACCCAAGCAGGTGTGTCCCCTAACATAGTAGTAGGGTCCACTGAGTGTGGGTGAGGGACAAGTAAATTACTGCCAGAAACATCCTCATCCTCACCCTGAAGGCTAGAATCAATAAACGCTGAAGGTTCGTCATCTTGCACGGTGACGTTTATTGACTCCATAACCTTAGAGCTCTTCAGGTTAAAAACCCGATATGCTCTACTATTCGATGAATACCATAGTAAGATTCCCCCGTCGCTTCGGGAGTCAAACTTTCCTAAATGCTCTCTATCCCGTAGGATGTAGCACTTACTCTTAAAAAATGGAAATTCATAAGGCGTCTTAAGTGTGTGTGGACGTAGATAAACCCTATTCACCGTGTGGCATGCAGTAGACACTGCCTCTGCCCAAAATCTCCTAGAAACCTTACGACCTAGAAGCATAGATCTAGCCATTTCCTGGATCGTCTTATTCTTTCTCTCAACAATCCCATTTTGCTGAGGAGTCTTCACAGTAGAAAACTCATGTTTGATCCCAATGCTATCACAGTAAAGATCTACCTTTGCTTCCTTAAATTCAGTACCGTTGTCACTACGTATCCTGTTAATAGTGACACTGTGTTGATTTTGCAGGACACGGTACTTGTTCGTTAAAAACTCCACATCATCGGATATCTCCCTCAGAAAATCTACAATCGAGTATCTGGAGAAATCATCCACCATCACGAGGATATACCTCTTACCACCCAGACTCTCAGTGCGAGTAGGACCCATAAGATCCATGCGAATAAGCTCTAGTATACGAGAGGTGGTAATGGAATGTAACTTCCTATGGGGGGCTACGAATTTGTTTTCCCAACTGACAGGGTCCACAAATCGTCAAAGTTAGCTTTCCAAGTGATGGTAAGCCACGTACTAGGTCCTTTTTAGCTAAACGAGATAAGTCTCTAATGTTCACGTGACCTAGACGTTGGTGCCACAGATCCATAGGAGTGATCGTGGCGTTGTTGCAGTCAAGTGAGGATGTGGGTTCAGTCCCATAGCAATTCTTGTTAGTCCTCACCCCTCGCACTAAAAGTTTACCGGCTTGATTATAGACATTACATGCATCCCGGTCAAACTTTACGGTAAAGTCAGCGTCGCACAGTTGGTTAATGCTGAGAAGGTTTGCTTTCAAACCTTTGACGTACAAAACATTCTCTAGCTTAGGAAATCCTGGTAACTCTACAGTACCATGTCCTATAATGCTAGACTTTCTCCCATCTCCAAATGTGACTCTACCATCCCGATAATCCTCAAGAGACGTAAAAAATGAGGCATCACCTGTCATATGTCTGGAGCACCCACTATCAAAATACCACTGTGAGGTATTATTTGCTTTGAGAGCGACATGAACAACAAAGGCCTTTTTATCTTTCTTAGGTACCCAAGTAGTGGTGACCTTTTGTTTACCTTTATTGTTGTTGGAGTTAGCCGGAATGTGAGAAGTATTCACTGACGGTAAAGACATCGGTCTGAATTCCTCCATCAAACTCTGTGATGTGGCAGCTAAAAACTCAACTCTCTCTCTCAGACTGGTAAAATCATCAGTATGCTATGGTGGAGCAGTAGCACATCGTATCCGACCCATACTATAGCAAAACTCCCTGAGGTGGCCTTTTCTTTCGCAATATGTACAAAAGAACACAGTCAAAGGCGGACCCTGGTTTTCTTTTCTTGGTCGAACTCACTTTCATGGTTTTTGACGATGGCCATAAGGAGTCGTAGTAAACTCAGGAAGTGGTCCAGGTGCAATTTGGGACATGGAGGCACCATCATAACCTATTCCCTGTCTATCACCAAAACCTAAAGCGGGGCCGAGGAGCATCTTTACCATCTTTCCAGATATGTCCTCGATTTGAACCTTGACTTCCCCTGCTCTCTCAAGATCATGAGTAAGTTGGGCAACAAGGGCTTCAAGTTTCTTTCGAGTCTCCATGGAGGAATGGAGCTCACTCGTAAGACTAGCCACTTGTTTGGTCAAGTACCATCTCTCTTTCTCAAAATAACCTTCTCTCTCTCTAAACAAACTCTCTTTCTCATCACAGGCAGATTCTCTCTCTTAAGGTAGTGCAGGTGGAGGACTCTCTCTCTCTCGCTTTTCTTAAGTCTTCCTATAAAGCGGTGATCCTAAGAACTAACGCTTTGTTACGCTTTTTAGTTTTGAATGACTCAGAATAAAGCTCGGCGTAGGCACGTTGGAGATCACTCTCGCTCTTACTTGTTTCATCCTCCCCCTAACTCACATCGATCTCACTGTCGAGGTGTCCCTGTGAAGCAGCATCCTCATCGTCGTGAGGAGCACTAGAAGTATTCACATGACTAGCCATGAATGCGGTGAAGTTACACTCATGCGGTGACTCATCTCCAGAATCCACCGACTCGACCTCACTGTCGTCACTAAGGGTAGCATTAAGGACAGCTTTGCCCTTTTCTCTGTTCAGCCTAGTAGCACACTCAAAGGCTCTATGACCCCTACCGTCCACTCAAAGCATCTCTCATTTTCCTTCTTAGGAGGGTCTTTAAAAACTTTTTCATTTTTCTTTTCAAACTTATTTTTCTCAAACTTCTTTTTATCTTTAAAATTACCATTTTTCTTGAATTTGAGAATTCTTTTGAAATTTTTAGAAAACAGGGCAAAATCATCTAGATCAAAATCACACTCAGAATCTGATGTATCAATCTTTATTTTTCTAGATGACTCCCTATTTCTTGCCGACCCCTCACCTTTTCTCTCCTGGGCATTAAGTGCAATTCCCTTATCTTTAGACTTGACAGATTTAAGGAACATATCAATCTCATAAGTTTGCAAATATCCTACAAGTTCCTCCAATTTTAGCGTATTTAAATTACCCATAGTAATAAACACAATGACTTTAGGGATAAAATGCTTAGGGAGAGAACAGAGAATATTTTTTACAACTCTAGAATTAGGAATGTGTTCACCAAGATTGAAGCTAATGTTAACAATATCAGACAGTCTAGCATAAAATTCATCAAAATATTCCGATTCAAGCATGGTGATTGTTTCAAATTGAGTTATCAAATTTTGCATTTTAGACTCTTTCACAGCATTAGTACCTTCATGGGTAAGTTGCAAAACATCCCATGCCTCTTTTGACGTGGTGCACGTCATTATGCGTTTGAACTCATCAGGTGTGACAGACCCAGAAATAACACTTAAACCCTTGGAATTAAAATATGACCATCTAAACTCTTCTTCAGTCCAAGAGGAGACAGGTTTTAAATTGGTCACATTTTCAACAGTGACGGAGAGAGGTATCCACCCTCTTTCAACCAAAATCCATACACGTTCATCAATGGCTTTTAATGCAAATCTCATGCGGTCTTTCCAATATGCATAGCTTGTCCCGTCAAAAACTGGCATTTTATTATATAACTTCTCCATTATGAACACACTCGTTTTCAAAAATTAATTTTTCGGAAAATTGATATCTTAGAAAAATTTTGCGGAAAATTAGGAATACGCGATAGATTAGCGTAACCTGCTCTGATACCAATTTGAAAAGAGAGCGCGTGCGTTCAAATAGAGATATTATTTAATTAAACAAAAATTTTATCAATTAAATCCTAAACATGCATCTAGGTGTGATTGAATAAGATGATGAAACAAGCAAGAACATTCAAACACACACATGTGAGGAAAAATCCCCCAAAGGGGCAAAACCATTATTTTCATTATAATATTGTAACATACAATTTCTCGGATTACAATGAAAATACAGTGACACAGAATTACCGACAGGTGTTAGATCTGTAGTCAGCGGCTGGAACCTTCCCTTTCCAAGAGGGCAGCAATAAAGAAGAACGACGGTCTTCTCAACAATGATTTGAACAGACACACGGTTGTATTCTTGGGTTGCAAACGGATTCACAAGGGTTTGAAAAGTTGTGTGAATCAAAATATGAGTCTTGGGACTCACAAAGGTGAAGACTTAGAGTATTTAGGACTCTGGAAATCGTCTATGAAAGTCTTTCTAAACAAATCCCCGAAGTTGGTTTATAAAAGAAGAGCTGGCCCTAAAAAATCTAAACACGATCTGCACAATTTTATCCCAGGCGGATCGATCCACTTCTTATCCGGACCTGTCCGAGGTCGGATCGTTTTTTTTAATAGGGCTTCTTCGATTTGCAATAGGTCCGGGGTCTACTGGATTAAAGCATAGGAGGATCGGTCCGGCTTAAGGAGAATCGGTACGTTGGCAGATCGGTTCTTTTTCTAAACTGGCAGATCGGTCCGGTGCGAACTGGTTCCTTTTTAAAATAGGCGAACCGATCCGACTGACCAGAAAATTGATTCCTTGAATTCTTTGATATTCGGATCCATTAATGACGATGTGATCTTGTTTTTCTTCAACGATGTAACGGCTTATGACATACACAGAAATAATGGACAAAATGTCCTTACAGTAACCTCTGCTCTTATTTTGAACTTATACATCTGATTCTTGATGTGCAGGGCATCATTACTATGCACCAGTTTATCAACTAGACTCTGAAGAAGTTGCCTCTCATCGAGAAAGGAAAAGAAGTCTATAAAGTGCAAGACTCTCTGAATGCAGAAGTGGATCGTCTGAAGGCTGCCTTTGAAGGGTCTGACAAGAAGGTTAAGCAATTAGAGAAAGATATCTCCAAGCTTAAGAAGGAACACACCTCTGCCCTGAAGGCCAAGGATGACGTTCTTCAGCAGAAGGTTGATGTTATAGTAAAAGCTTCCCTTGAGGATGCTTCAGAGGGGATCTTGGCTGATTAGAAAGTTTCTGATGAATTTTCTAGCTTTGGCTTTGAGTAACTTGAGAGGGGTGTTAAGGCCACTGGCTGGTGGGATGAGATGAAGGAAAAAGAATCAGGGAGCCTGGTAGCCTCTGACTTTATTGGTCTGGTCTATGCCGATCCTCGGTTTTCTTAGGCCTTGCAAGAGGTAGAGGAGGAGGGAGGTGCCGCACCTACTGAGGCTGCTCCCCAAGATGACACCAGGACTGAAGACGTTGGTCCTTAGGATGATGGGGTAGAAGTGACCAACCTCGTCCAGGGAGATACGGGCGTGGCAACTAACCCTAAGGCTGCAGACACTTGACCATTTTGTGAAGCTCTTTGTATTTTTTTTAAAATTTTGATTTGAAACTGTAACCTGTGATTACAAACTCTGTTACCTTATGGCTTGTAATTCTTAACTTTAGTCTGTATCAACCTCTGAGGAGGGATTTATTTCTTTAGTTGTTGAATGTTCTTTGAATGATTTTCTATGTCACACAATGTGTTTGTGTTAGTGATGTCTAGGGTCTGAGGTCACCCAAGCGTGATGTCTCACCTCAGACCTTGTCACCAAATTATTATCTTATAAGGTCGGAGGCCATCAACTAAGATGTTATCCCCATAAATAACTTTTCACCAAATTAATGATGTTTAAGGTCCGAGGTCATCCAATCATGATGTCTCACCTAAGACCTTGTCACCAAATTATGATGTTATAAGGTTTGAGGTCATCAACTAAGATGTTATCCTCATAAATAATTTTTCACCACATTAATGATGTTCAAGGTCTGAGGTCATCAACTAAGATGTTACCCTCATAAACTATTCACCAAATTAATGATGTTCAAGGTCTAAGGTCATCAACTAAGATGTTACCCTCATAAAATACTCACCAAATTGATGATGTTATAAGGTCTGAGGTCATCAACTAAGATGTTACCCTCATAAAATATTCACCAAATTAATGATGTTCAAATTCTAAGGTCATCAACTAAGATGTTACCCTCATAAAATATTCACCAAATTAATGATGTTCAAGATCTGAGGTCATCAACTAAGATGTTACCCCCATAAACTATTCACTAAATTAATGATGTTAAAGGTCTGAGGTCGTTAACTAAGGTGTTACCCTCATAAAATATTCACCATATTAATGATGTTCAAGGTCTGAGGTCATCAACTAAGATGTTACCCTCATAAAATATTCACCAAATTAATGATTTTCAAGGTCTGAGGTCATCAACTAAGATGTTACCCTCATAAAATATCACCAAATTAATGATGTTCAAGGTCTGAGGTCATCAACTAAGATGTTACCCTCATAAACTATTCACCAAATCAATTATGTTCAGGTCTAAGGTCATCAACTAAGATGTTATCCTCATAAATTCTACCATTAGAGCGTAATAAACCAAGAGTTGACACAGAAACTAATCTTCTCATTAATAATCTCTTCATAAGATGATACATTTTCATAAAAAATCTTGCAACATCATATGTAATACTTTTTTAGATGATCAGCATTCTAAGGATTAGATAAAGGTTCCCCCTCAAGGTTTTCTAGCCTGTAGGTCCCAGGTATAACCTCCTCGGTTACTTTGTAAGGGCCATGCCAATTTGGGTGAAGCTTTTTTGCCTTCTATAACGTCTTCTTCAGCACTAGGTCTCCCACAGCTATGGGTCTTGATTTTACCCTTTCATTGTAGAACTTTGTTATTCTCTGCTGGTAAGCTGCCTACCTGATTTCTGCATCTTCCCTTCTCTCTTCAATCAAATCAAGGTCAAGTCTTCTCTCTTCCCCATTCTTCTCAAGGTCATAGGTCTGAACCCTATGAGTAGGAAGTCCTACTTATGTTGGTATGACGGCCTCTGAGCCATAGGCTAACATAAATGGGGTTTACCCTGTTGGTGTTCTAGCCGTTGTTCTGTAGGCCCACAACACAACATAAACCTCTTCAATCCATCTTCCCTTAGCTTCCTCTAACCTCTTCTTGATCCCATCGAGGATAGTTTTGTTGGTAACTTCGGTCTGACCATTTGCTTGAGGTCGACCAAGAGAAGAGAAAAATTTCTTTATCCCAACTCTTTCATAATATTTTTCCAAGGAAGAATTCTTGAACTGGGTTCCGTTGTCCGAGATGAGGGTGTTTAGGAGGCCATGTCTGCATATAATGTTCTTCTAAATAAATTGGAAGGTCTTCTGCTCTTAATCGTGATCATCGTCTCGGCCTCTGCCCATTTGGAGAAGTAATTAATGGCAACTATCAGAAATTAGTAGTTATTTGCAGCCCTTGGAAGGGGACCCACTAAGTTAATTCCCCATACTGTGAATGGCCAAGGGGAACTGATTGACGTCATAGGCTGATGAGGTTGATGGGGAATAGTGGAGAATCTTTGACATTTATCGCACCTCTTCACGTAAGTTGCAGCATCTTTGGCCAAGGTCGGCCACCAGTATCCTTGCATAATAATCCTATTAGCCAAAGGTCTTCCTCCTATATGACTGGAGCAATAACCCTCATGTACCTCCTGTAGGACGCGGGGAACTTATGTGGGATGAACACATCTGAGGACAGGTAATAGCAATCCCTTCTTATATAGGACGTCTCCTACTATTGAGAACTTTGCAGCTATGTACCTTAGTTTTCTTTGTCCTAGTTTTGATTCTGGCATCTCTCCCTCTCTGATATATCTGATAAGGGGGTCCATCCATGAGTCCCCTAGGTTTAAATTTAGGCAAGGGTTATTGACCTCTTCTTTTTCAATGGTCTCCTTGGGCAAGATCTCAACTGGGACTGTCCTTCTGATGTTTGTCCTTGTTTCCGAAGCTAACCTTGCTAATGCATCTGCGTGGCTGTTATTTTGTCGAGGTATTCTCTTCATATTTCCTTTTCAAAACCTTCGAGTATCGTTCTCACCCTCTTCAGGTATTTGGCCATCCTTTCATCCTTGGCCTCATAAACCCCCAACACTTGATTAACAACTAACCTTGAGTCACTATGAAGCAGGAGTCATTTTACCCTAAGGGTCTTTGCCAATGAGAGGCCTGCTATCATGGCCTCATATTCTGACTCGTTGTTTGATGCCTTGAAGTTAAACCTTAGGGCATATTCAACATTAGCACCATCCGGAGCTAAAAGTATTATCCCTGCACCGCTTTCGCTTTCGCAAAAAGATCCGTCAATAAAGAGGTTCTAGATGTCTTTATCTGATGAGAAGTTCCCTTCTGACATAACTCCATGCTTGAAGAGGTACCGGTCTTCCTCATTCTCAGCTATTCCATTTTTGGTTCTCCTAAATACAACCTCTTTAGGATCTCGGAAGACGTTGATGTTTGATATCTCCGCAGCCTCTAGGTTATTCTTAACCTCGGTCTCTCCCCATATGAACTCAACAACAAAATCTTCAAGTTCTTATCCTTTAATGGACACCCTGAGTTGATAAGTAAGGTCATACTCCCCCAACTTAATGGACCATGCCATCAATCTACTCGATTTCTCGGGTTTGTGGAGTACTTGTCTTAGTGGGGAGTCAGTAAGGATAACGATAGAATGGGCTTGAAAGTAGGGCTTCATCTTCCTAGAAGCATGTATCAAGGCGTAGGCTAACTTTTCCATACGAGGAAAATTCTGTTCAGACCCTTGAAGGGCCTTACTGTTGAAGTATACATACCTTTGGACCCTAACGTCTTCCCGTACTATGGCTGCACTTATAGCTAACTCAGAGACCGCTAGATAGACATACAACTTCTCTCCCGCTATGGGCCGAAGTAAGATCAAGGGAGATCCAAGGTAGGACTTGAGTTGATTAAAAGCCTCATCACACTCTTTATCCCATTCGAAGGCCTTTCTAAGCGCCTTAAAGAATGGAAGACACTTATCCGTCGCTCTGGAAACGAATCTATTGAGTGCAGCTACTCTTCTAGTGAGCCTCTGAACGTCCTTGATGCTTCTTGGTGTCTTCATGTCAAGCAAAGATTTAATTTTCTCAGGGTTCGCCTATATTCCTCTCTGATTGACAATGAATCCAAGGAACTTCCCATCACCTACCCCGAAGACACACTTCGCGAGGTTGAGTTTCATTATGTACAAGTCCATGGTATCGAAGGTCTTTTCTAGGTCTTCCACGTGAGTGCAGGCCTTTAAGCTCTTCGTCAATATATCGTCTATGTATACCTCCATAGTCTTACCTATTTGAGCTTCAAACATCTTATTCAGAAGACATTGGTACGTCACTCCCGTATTTTTCAAGTCGAAGGGCATAACCTTGTAGCAATATGTCCCTTTATCCGTGATGAAGGTTGTCTTCTCTCAGTCTTCGGCATCCATGAAGATCTGGTTGTAGCCTGAATACATGTCCATGAAGCTCATGAGTTCATGCCCTGTAGTGGCATCTACCATCTGGTTCTATTCAAGGCAAAGGATAGTTGTCTTTTGGACAAGACTTGTTCGGGTCGGTGAAGGCTACGCACATCCTCCATTTCCCATTGGCTTTGGGCACTATGACTGCGTTTGACAACCATTCCAGATATATGACTTCCCTTATAAACTCGGCCTCTTCCAACTTTATGACTTCTTCCCGGATGACGTCGTACTTCTCCCTGGAGTAAACTCTTCGTATCTATTTGATTGGCTTAGCATCCTTAGTCACGTTGAGTTTATGGCACATAACCTCAGGGTCGATGTCAGGCATGTCTGCGTGGCTCCAAGAGAAAATACTTAGCCTCTTCTTCAAGAAACTTATCAGCTCTTCCTTAATCTCCGCTTTTAAGGCTTTACTGACTTGGACAGTTTTTTTCGATTTGTCCTCATTGAGGATGATGGATTCTACCTCTTCCGCGGCCTCTCCTTTCTTCAACTTCGTTTCATCTCTCGGATCAAGTGTATCAATGTTATATGTGGTAGTAGCTCTCTTATGGGCCTCTCTCTCTTCATCTGAGTTGAAGTAGCATTCCTGTGCTATGGTCTGGTCACCCGTCACTTCCCCTACCCCAAAGAGGGTCTAGAATTTTATCATCTGGTGGACCGTTAACGGCACAGCCTCAAACTCCTTAAGGGCCACTATTCCTATGATGAGGTTGTAGGCCGAGAAGATGTTTTTATTCATAACAAAAAAATTAATCTTCTGGGTCAACCTCTTAGTCCACTCATCGGCCATTCGCATGTCCATCTCATACATACCCAATGGGTGGACCTTTTCACCGCTGAAGCCCATTAACGGATGATGATAAGGTACCAGCCTAGCTCTGCTAACGCCAAGGGTTTTGAAGCAGGGCCAGAACATAACATCTGCCGAACTTCCTCCATCTACGAGGATTCTTTGTACATCGCACCCATGAACCCTTGTTGTGATTATTAAAGGGTCATCATGCGGAGCTAGGATCCCTTTGAAGTCGAGTCAGGAGAAACCAACTATAAGATTGTTAATATCTACCTTCTTTCTCTTCTTCTTGGTTTCGAAAGACGTCAGATTTATAACTTCTGGCTTGGCCACTGACTTGGCCTTCGCCACTTGAGCTTTTCGGTCAGCCACTTCAGAATTGCCCCTGCAAGTCCTCTGCATATGGTGTTAATGCCAAAGGAGATCATACCGACCCTCTTCACCGGGGTGTTGTCATCTTTTGGTGGGAGGTTCAGATTATCCTCATCATCACCCTTCGATTCATCGTCTCTTCCTGCTGGAGTATCATCGCGACATCTGTCGTTTCTCTTCTTTCTAGGGTCATCTCTTCCCTTTTTAGGAGCCTTTCCATCAACATACTTCCTCGACTTTCCTAATTTCAACATCTTCTCGATCTCATCTTTCAAGGCGAAGCACTTATCTGTAACATGGCCATGGTCTTGGTGGAACTCGCTCCACAAGTTCTTGTTACTCTTATTTGAAGGAGCCTTCAGCTTCTCTGGCCATCTCAGTGACCGGTCATTATTGATCTCATTCATGATGTGTTCGCAGCTCATAGTTAGAGGGGTATAGCGTGCGAACTTATTATCGGCTGACCTCTTCTTTCCATCCTTCTTTCTTTGGAACTTCCCGCTACTACCGCCATTCTCATCCTCGTATTTTATAGCCATAGCCTCTTCAGCTTTCATGACCCTTCCCGCAGTTACCAACAGTTCTTCCATGGACTTGGGAGGGTCTTTCGCAAGTTTCCACAACAACTTCCCTTTTTGAAGACCTCCTGTGAGGGCGGTCATGGATATATTCTCTTTTTAGTCTTCAACCTCAAGCTTTTCTTTGTTGAATCTAGTGATATAGTCCCTTAGGTTCTCGTTCCTGCCTTGTTTGACATATAACAGATGGGTATTCTTCTTTTGAGGTCTTACCCTAAAAGAGAAGTTGTGAATGAACCGTTCAGCCAAACCCTTAAAGTTCTCTATGGAGTTCTTCGGGAGAGAGGTAAACTCGATGTGTGCATCTCTCATCAAAGTCCCGGAGAAGGCCCGACATTTTATCTCATCTGGTATTGAGTAAATGTCCGCCGTGGACTGGTACATCTCAATATGATGTACAGGGTTGGTGCTACCGTTATACTTGGGAGTCACCATAGGTGGCTTAAACTTGGCTGGGGTAGGGAAGCTCACTATCTTAGCCACGAATAGAAATCCATCTGAGAAACCTCTTTGCAGTGGGTCCTGACTTTTGATGAGGTCTCTTATCTTGTCCTCAAGACTTTGGATGGGCTCATTCCATGGTCTTGCAATGTCATCCTGGCCGATGTTATCCCCTGCCACCTTCAGGGGGTGGACCGAGGGCTCTCCAACCGCAGTACAACATCAACTATTGACCTCTTCCTGATCCTTACCTCATCTTGTGTTAGGTCTGCCTTGATGAGGCCGGCATTGCCCCTCTTCCCTTTGTGAGCCGACTACACTTCTCGACCTGGATAACTTCTGTCGTAGGTTATTTACTGGGTCGAGCCTTTCAAAGGCCGACCCTCTGCTCAATAGATCAAAAGCTGACCCTCTCTGTTGGGATTCTTCACCTCTTCTACCTCCATAACCCCGTCTCTGCTGGATAGGATGTATTGTGTTATTTGAAACCTCATACGACTCCCAATAATCTTCTGGAGCATCTTCTGCCTCCAAATCATCATACCTATCCTTAGAGAAAGGGTGTCTTTGCCTCCCCAGACGCAAACGTCTAGGGTCAGCAACGTCCCTCCTCCACTGAGGTGTAGGTTGGTCTTTCCTTGGTGCCTGGGGTGGTCCCTTGGCATCAGGATGAGGCTGAACATCCGCCGGAGTAATCATCTCTGGTGAGACCCCAGGTGGTCTCATCATGTTTTGACTGAGTTGTGAAAATTTCTCCTTCATCGCTTGTTGCGTTGCAGCCAAAGACTTCAAGGTTTCTGCCACTTCCACCATTTCGGACTGAGGCGGTGCCTGGCTGGAACTAGGCCCTCCAGCTCCAGGTAGTACAAGAGGTGGCAGTAATTCTAGTGTCATGTGTTAAAACTAAAGAGCTTGTAGAGTAAATGAGATTTGTGCCTTAATGGACCTATTTCAAATAGTGAAGCAACTCCACACAAGGGGTAAGGCCTGGTTCACCACTAGAGTCTCCGGTGAGGTTATGCAAAAAAAATAGGAAGAGACAGCTTCTCGTTCCCACAGACGGCGCCAAAATGATGATATTGGAAATAGCACCACCAGTCAAGGTGTTTGTAAGCTCAAACTAGTGATAACAATGACACCACAAGAGTATACAAAATATAAGAGATTGAGGTGAGGAGAAGAGGATGAACACTTGAATGTAAGTGGTTAAGCCAATCTGGCCTACGTCCACTGTGAGTGTGTGTGAGTAATATCACTGAATGAAGGCACTAATGGCCATGGATATAATGTCTCAAGATTTCTCTCTCTACTGTATAAAATGACAGAGTTTCAGCTAAGGTTGTAATCTTGGATCCCTTTACAAGGTAGAGGATGACCTCTATATATAGTGCTTAGGGGGTGTAATGTACCCCCCCCCCCCTCCCAAGCATATAATGAGCATGTGCATGAGCATTGAGCCAATATGAGAGTGACACCTGGATGATCTCAACTAAGTAATGATGACCTTAATATTCCCTCGCGTGGAGGGAATAATTCGGTTATAACGGATTTGTCCACGTGTTCCAAGTAATACAAGAGCGTGTATCTTCAATTGGCACCAACCTCGGCTTGGATGAGTATGAGGTTGGTGAAGTACGACCCTTGCTTTGTCTGCGATCAATGTTCCATGAAGACCTTGGCCAGTAAGTTCGGCTGAGGTTGAGTATGAGGTGCAATGTTGACCAGGGCCAATGATGACATGATGCTTATTGATTGAGTCTACGAGGATTTTGCTGACCTCGGCTGATGAAGAGCCGAGGTAGAAGTATAAGGTAGCGGCAACATTGGCTATGGCTGACCCCTCGGATGCTCAGTTCCCAGCTTCAAGCTGACCTCGGCTACTTCCAAGTCGAGATGATATTAGGACGTCGGCTATGGTCGACCCCTATAGGAAGACGCTGTTGATAGGCATCCTTGGGCTTCTATTACCTCGGCTCCAATTCGGGCCGAGGTTGAGGTCTCTGGTCTCTCAGGTTTACTTTGGGTATATCAATTATATCTGAGAAGGGAGTATATGTAGATCCTATCAAAGTGTCAGCGGCGAGGGAGTGGGGACAACCCACTACACCGACGGAGGTGCGGAGTTTTCTGGGTTTAACTGGTTACTACACCGGTTCATTCGGGAATTGTCGAAGATTGCGGGTCCGATGATGAATCTAACTCGTAAGGGCGTATCGTTTGTTTGGGATGATGCGTGTCATTCACATTCGATGAGTTGAAGGATATTCTAACTTCAGCACCCGTACTAGCACTTCCCAGAGTAGGTGTGGAGCACCTAGTGTATAACAGGGGCTTGGGGGAGTATTGCAACAGAAGGAACAGGCTATATCTTTTGCTTCCCAAAAGCTTAAGCCTCACGAGAAGAACTACCCCACCCACAACTTAGAGCTAGCAGCAGTCGTGTTTGTGCTTCTGATTTGGAGACATTATTTGTTGGGGGAGTAGTTTTGCATATTTATAGACCACAAGTCACTACAGTACTTGTTCACGCAGAAGGAGTTAAATATGTGTCAGTGCAAGTGGCTTGAGTTTTTAAAAGATTATCAGTTTGAGATACATTATCACCCGAAAAAGGCTAACGTAGTTGCTGATGCGTTGAGTCGTAGGCCAGTAGATAAGACGACCGAGGTGTGGAAGGCGAAATGAAAAGAGCTAGGACACCAGGAGGCATTGGCCAGATCATTCATGTCAGTTATGACCGTCACACCATAGATAGTGACGAGGGTGGTTCAGGCCTAGGCAGTAGATTCTCTTTGTCAGGAGCGGATTAAACAACTCTTAGCTGGTGGAGCTGATTCCTACTCAGTGAGTTTCAAAGGAGGCTTGCACTTCAACGGGATATTAGCTGTTCCAAAGGGAGAGGACCTACAACATGCGGTGATGACACAGTCGTATGGATCCCGATTTGGGTACATCCCGGTGGGGATAAGATGTACCAAGATATGAGGCGATAGTAATGGTGGAGTGGGATGAAGAGAGACATCGCAGAGTTAGTCTCCAGGTGTACCACTTGTCAGTTGGTGAAGGTGGACCATCAGAGACCGCCAGGTTTACTTCAGCCGTTAGATATCCCTACGTGGAAATGGGAGGTTATTTTCATGTATTTCATTACTGGGTTGCCTACTTCACAAAGGGGGCACGATTCTATATGGGTTATTGTGGACTGGTTGACGAAAGTAGCCCATTTTTTGCCAGTCAGGACAGACTACACAGTAGGACAGTATGCCCAGATATTTATTGTAGAGATAGTGAGACTACATGGTGTGCCTTTGGATATCGTGTCGGATAGAGACAAGACTTTTGTGTCTCTTTTTTAGGAGAGCTTCTAGGAGGCTATGGATATCGAGTTGCGGTTGAGTATGGCATAGCACCCGCAGACCGATGGGCAGACGAAGCACACTAATCAGATGCTTGAGGACATGTTACGCATGTGTATCCTTGACTTTGGGGTAGGTTGGGAGCAGTACCTTCCACTGGTGATGTTTGCTTACAATAACTCCTATCAGTTCACTATCGGCATGGCCCCGTTCAAGACGATATATGGTAGACTTTCTCGTTATCCTGCTTGTTGTCTAGAGGTGGAGGACAACAAACTACTCAGGCCGAAAGTAATTGACGATATGTCGAGCAGGATTGAGATGATTCGTATCCGTATACGAGTAGCCCAGGACAGACAAAAAAGCTACGCCGATGCTAGGAGGTCGTTAGGGGAGTTCTTTGTGGGGGACCAAGTTTTGTTTAGAGTATCTCCTATGAAAGGGGTAATAAGATTTGGGAAGAAAGGGAAATTGGCTCCGAGATACATAGGACCATTTCCTATCATCGATAGGATCGTACCAGTGGCATACAAACTTGGGTTGCCGGAGCACCTACATCGTATTGATGATGCGTTCCACATTTCATCACTGAGGCGGTATCTACGACATGAGTTGGCCCACACCCACATAGCGATAGAGGAGATTGATTTGCAACCCGACATCTCTTATGAGGAAAGACCAGTAGCTATCCTAGACCATAGCGAGAGGAGACTCATATCAAAGGTAGTTCAACTTGTGCAGGTATAGCGAGAACACCATAATTTGGAGGAGTCTACTTGGGAACGAGAGGCGGATATGCGTGAGAAGTATCCAGACTTATTCATACCAGGTATGCCTTCTTTTTCGAATTTTGGGACGAAATTCCATTATTAGGGGGGAAGTATGTAACACCCCGTATTTTTGATGATTTAAATCATTTTGGAATTTAATTATTATTGTTGGATCAATTGAATTAAAATGTGAGATTTGATTGTTAATTAATCCGGATTAAAAGATATATTAACTAGCGAGCCAGAGTTAATACTTATTAATTGAATATTACTATATGATATGTAATATTAAATTATGCATTTTGATAAATTGTCGAGAGTGAGAAATACGATAATTGGAAATTTAAGTAAGAAGTGCGCGTGAGTCGTGCCGAGACTAATTAATGGGAGTAAAAATAGAATTTATTTTTATTAACTCGTATGGCCATTTCTAGTGCACCGTTGAGTCCTAAAGGGTCGAGATAGTAAAAATAGTGTACCCGAAAGTTTAGTTTGTGTCCCGGGGCAATCTTAGGCCTAACTAGTGTCCCAGGAGGGCATTTTGGTAAATTGCATGTTTGGGGATAATTAATGGACGAAAATTAGAGTGCTTTAATATCCCTTAATTACATAGTTTCAGTTAGGGTTTTATCTATAAAAGAAAAGAGAGAGTACCAGAGGAAGGAGAAGAATAGGTTCCTAGGAGTTGCAAGTCCAAACCCAATTATCTTTCACTAAAAACATCATCAACGTGTAGATCGGAAAGAGTAGAACACATCTATACCAATTTCAAGCGACGAATCAAACCTTCATAATCAGGCAAGCCTTTATTACTTGTTTTCCATTAGAAATACTCATGTTCATGTTAGTATAGGAATGAAATACCTATGTATTGTTAATAAAAGTGATGAAAATTGGAGATTTGATATACATGAATTGAATCTGAGATTAATTTAGGTTGAACCATTTATGTATGTAGATTAGAAATCATGAATAGATGATTTTCTGTGATGAACAAATCTGGATATTTAAGTTCTTGGATGATAATTGGAAGAACTGGGGTTTCATTAAATTAATTGGGGATTTCAGATTTCATTGATGATTAGAAATGAATTAATGATGTTATATTAGTGGAAATCTTACATACATGTTAGGAAATTTATTTAGTATGATTGATCGGGGTTTGGGGAATGATTCGTAAAGGTTATGGTTGTTAAATTGGTGAAGAGAACGTTTCTAGGTTAATCTGGGTCGAAAAGGGTAGCGGTCTGGACCGCTTTAAATAAAAGTTCCGGACCGTTTTTTTAGAAAAAGGTTCGGATCATTTTATTTAAAAAGGTTCGGATCGTTTATTTTTAAAAAGGGTCCAGATCGTTTTCCTAGTGGTTCCTAACCGCCCAGCAAAATTTTCCATAATTGATTTGTGGACCCTTAAGACATATTCTGGATCTTGTAATGCAGGAATCCTAATGTAGTATAATGAAGTTTGAACTGATGTTATATGAAGGCAAATGTGGAGTAGGACTTGGACATACGTGGGATGTATTAATCTTAGAAATTCGAGAGAGAATTCTTGAAATAATTATATTCCGAATAGTAATAAAAGACTTCAATATGTGGAAAATACATAATTAGGTTAAGTGTAGACCTATGGATTTTAAGAGGATGTGTGTATGCCTATCGATTGATATTATTTATACTGCACTAATGGGTGATAACCCGAGCTGCATGAATATTATTGTTAAGTGCGCTAATGGGTGATAACTCGGGGGTGCAAGAATACTATTAATGAGTGCGCTAATGGGTGCTAACCCGGGGGTGCGGGATTAATATGGTTAGGTGCGCTAATGGGTCTTAGACCGGGGGTGCAAAATTAGTATATACATGTATAGGGATGATGTGACTATACTTATATATACAGAAACTTGTAAATCATTTTATTGTGTGTAGTTAGTAGATATGGGAATATTGATACATAATATAAATCTTAAGTGTATAATAGATTTGTTATACAAATACGAAACATTTTAATTAGCTATTCGGAGTAGGATAATTTAATAGTGTATTGTATGGACGATACGGGAATACTACTGGTGGGTATAGTTAGTATTAGTGTGACTTCAAACTAGTTAGGATGGGTGGCATAGCTACGCGGGATTAGATGTATGTTAGGCATGCACAGTAGATGAGAGGTGAGAATCTCGTGTGAGAGTTCGATATCTAACATGCACATTTATGTATGTAGATTAGAAATCATGAATAGATGATTTTCTGTGATGAACAAATCTGGATATTTAAGTTCCTGGATGATAATTGGAAGAACTAGGGTTTCATTAAATTAATTGGGGATTTCAGATTCCATTAATGATTAGAAATGAATTAATGATGTTATATTAGTGGAAATATTACATACATGTTAGGAAATTTATTTAGTATGATTGATCGGTGTTTGGGGAATGATTCGTAAAGGTTATGGTTATTAAATTGGTGAAGAGCACGTTTCTGGGTTAATCTGGGTCGAAAAGGGTAGCGGTCTGGACTGCTTTTAATGAAAGGTCCGGATCATTTTTTTAGAAAAAGGTTCGGATCATTTTATTTAAAAAGGGTCCAGATCGTTTTCTTAGTGGGTCCTAACCGCCCAGCAAAATTTTCCATAATTGATCTGTGAACCCGTAAGACATATTTTGGAACTTGTAATGCAGGAACCCTAATGTAGTACAGTGAAGTTTGAACTGATGTTATATGAAGGCAAGTGTGGCGTAGGACTTGGACATACGTGGGATGTATTAATCTTAGAAATTCGAGAGAGAATTCTTGAAATAATTATATTCCGAATAGTAATAAAAGACTTCAATATGTGGAAAATACATAATTAGGTTAATTGTAAACTTATGAATTTCAAGAGGATGTGTGTATGTCTATCGATTGATATTATTTATACTGCACTAATGGGTGATAACCTGGTGGTGCAAGAATATTATTATTAAGTGCACTAATGGGTGATAACCCGGGGTGCAAGAATACTATTGTTAAGTGCGCTAATGGGTGATAACCCGAGGGTGCAAGAATACTATTAATGAGTGCGCTAATGGGTGCTAACCCGGGGGTGCGGGATTAATATGGTTAGGTGCGCTAATGGGTCTTAGACCGGGGGTGCATAATTAGTATATACATGTATAGGGATGATGTGACTATACTTATATATACAGAAACTTGTAAATCATTCTATTGTGTGTAGTTAGTAGATATGGGAATATTGATACATAATATAAATCTTAAGCGTATAATAGATTGGTTATACAAATACGAAACATGTTAATTAGCTATTCGGAGTAGGCTAATTTAATAACGTATTGTATGGGCGATATGGGAATACTACTGGTGGGTATAGTTAGTATTAGTGTGACTTCAAACTAGTTAGGATGGGTGGCATAGCTACGCGGGATTAGATGTATGTTAGACATGCACAGTAGATGAGAGGTGAGAATCTCGTGTGAGAGTTCAATATCTACCATGCACATTTATGTATGTAGATTAGAAATCATGAATAGATGATTTTCTGTGATGAACAAATCTGGATATTTAAGTTCCTGGATGATAATTGGAAGAACTAGGGTTTCATTAAATTAATTGGGGATTTCAGACTTCATTAATGATTAGAAATGAATTAATGATGTTATATTAGTGGAAATCTTACTTTCATGTTAGGAAATTTATTTAGTATGATTGATCGGTGTTTGGGGAATGATTCGTAAAGGTTATGGTTGTTAAATTGGTGAAGAGAATGTTTCTGGGTTAATCTGGGTCGAAAAGGGTAGCGGTTTGGACCGCTTTAAATAAAAGGTCCGGATCATTTTTTTAGAAAAAGGTTCGGATCATTTTATTTAAAAAGTTCGGGATCGTTTATTTTTAAAAAGGGTCCAAATCGTTTTCCTAGTGGGTCCTAACCACCTAGCAAAATTTTCCTTAATTGGTTTGTTGACCGTTAAGACATATTTTGGAACTTGTAATGCAGGAACCCTAATGTAGTACAATGAAGTTTGAACTGATGTCATATGAAGGCAAGTGTGGCGTAGGACTTGGACATACGTGGGATGTATTAATCTTAGAAATTAGAGAGAGAATTCTTGAAATAATTATATTCCGAATAGTAATAAAAGACTTCAATATGTGGAAAATACATAATTAGGTTAAGTGTAGACCTATGGATTTTAAGAGGATGTGTGTATGCCTATCGATTGATATTATTTATACTGCACTAATGGGTGATAACCTGGTGGTGCAAGAATATTATTGTTAAGTGCACTAATGGGTGATAACCAGGGGTGCAGGAATATTATTGTTAAGTGCGCTAATGGGTGATAACCCGAGGGTGCAAGAATACTATTAATGAGTGCGATAATGGGTGCTAACCCGGGGGTGCGGGATTAATATGGTTAGGTGCGCTAATGGGTCTTAGACCGGGGGTGCATAATTAGTATATACATGTATAGGGATGATGTGACTATACTTATATATACAGAAACTTGTAAATCATTTTATTGTGTGTAGTTAGTAGATATGGGAATATTGATACATAATATAAATCTTAAGCATATAATAGATTTGTTATGCAAATACGAAACATGTTAATTAGCTATTCGGAGTAGGCTAATTTAATAGCGTATTGTATGGGCGATATGGGAATACTACTGGTGGGTATAGTTAGTATTAGTGTGACTTCAAACTAGTTAGGATGGGTGGCATAGCTATGCGGGATTAGATGTATGTTCGGCGTGAACAGTAGATGAGAGGTGAGAATCTCTAGTGAGAGTTCGATATCTAACATGCACATAATACTTGCTTTAGTGCTGTTTTAAATACTTTCTAAATCATTTTTTAAAACATCGGGCTTTGACCCGTCTCTTGCATATCTTCTCTCGTTTGCTATATATGTATTATATCAGGTGCTCAGCCACATGGACACCAAATTTAAAGACTTGGATTACTTGGTGTGCTGCAACTGTTGTGGAAGTTGTAGGTCCTTGTATTAGACGCTTCTTTCATTTCGTTTAGTTCTATCTAGAATCTTATTTAGGGCATGCATCGTCCATCCTTAGTCATTTTTTTCAGAGATTGTATTCAGTTTACTTTCCATTTATTTTAGTTGGATTGTATTACTATGGTTCTTTGGTTTGAGGTTTTGAACTGGAATGTTTTATCCAGGCTAATTTATTTTAGTATTTGATTCAAACTCAATATTTATTATATTCATGCGTGTGGTGAATGGATTATATTTTATTTACTTGAATTGAAACATGGAAAATATTTTGTTATATTAAGAAGGAAAATATTTTTTTGGCACTAGCTTAATTAATTCTTAGGTGGTTTATTTATTAAATATTTTTCGACAGTGATGCTAAGAATGAACCAACCGAAAATTCTGAGTTTAATTTAATAAAGGACTGATCACCCGGAATTGAATTAGGCGGGGTGTCACAGGTGTCTTAGGTGCACTAAATTCTGTTGATGCCCATTCCCAATATAATAATCAACAACACTCGTGTCTTTAAATTACCACCCCTATCACTATGAATACGAGTAACTTTAGTATCCTTTTCATTTTTAATTTTTAACAAAATTTTCAGAAAATGACTAAATGTGTCGATTTTTCTTTCATAAATGCTACCTAAGTAAATCTAGTGAGGTCATCAACTATGACAAGAATATAAGAGTTACCACATAAACTCCTAAAGGAACCCATTAAATCCACATGTAACAATTCTAAAGGGTGAGAAGTAAAGATATCATTCACTTTTTTATGAGGGGATTTGTGTATTTTACTAATTTCACATGGCCCACAACCATAATGTTTAACTTAGTGATTTTAGGCACACCACAAACAAGATTTTTAATAGTTAGTTTATATAAACTATCATAGTTTAAATTTCCTAATCTTTCATGCCACAAGTCTAAATCACTAATCCTAGAAGATAAACAATTTTCAGAATCACTTTCACAAATGGCAGTATAGTAATTATCTATAGTTCTAGTTCCACATAAAACAATATTTCCACTTGAGTCTAAAATCTCACAATTCGATTTTGAAAAATTTACAACATGATCATTGTCATAAAATTGACTAATACTTAGAAGATTTTCTTTTAAACCTTCAACAAGTAAAACATCCTCCAAGTTAGGGAGCCGGTCTTTCTTAACTGACCATTTGCCTTTAATGTGGGACATCTTTCCAACACCAAAAGTCACAGTACCACCAACAAAAGATTTTAAAGTGGTGAATTTAGATTTGTCCCCCGTTATATGCCTAGAGCATCTAGAATCTAAGTACCATTGAGAGTTTTTATTGCGAGCATTTAATGCGGATAAAACAATGTTACATCTAAATGTGTCACTTGATTCAGCCTTACTAACCCAAACAACCTTGGTTTTTAAAAATTCAGTTTCAGTTTTTAAAGGTTGTTTGTTAGACAGAATAGGCTTCTTAACTAATTCAGTTTTACAAAAAAACAGAATTGGTTTGTTAAATGCATGCAACCTTTTATAGCAAAAATCTGTCAAATGACCATTTTTATTACAAAATTTGCAATGGTAAAATTTTTGATACACCGGTTTAGTTGGGAAAGAATATTTAGGCACAACTTTATTATTATTCAATTTTGCCTTTTTAAAACAAAACGATTCTAAATGACCTTTCGTAGAACAAAAACCACACTAAAAAACATATTTGACAGTTTGATTATTTCTAACAGTTTTAGCTTGCCTAGCTCTGCCTAAGTCAGTTTTATTTTATTTTAATTTCTTAAAACAAAATTTTTCCAGATGTACTTTTTTATGACATAATCTATAATCAAACACTGACTTAACAAAATCAGTAACACAATCCTCATTTTTAACATGTTTAAAGATCATCTTAATTTCGGTTGAATCAGGGAATTGTTCTTTTGAGTTAACGAAATTATTTTCACCAAAATCCTCGCCAATAAATCCAATTCCTTTTTTAAGGCGCAAAATCATCATATTTATTTAAAGATATGACAAATATACTAGAGTTTGAATATGCATGTAAAATTTTCAAAGTCTCATCAAGTTCTGTTTGAAATTCATCATATTTATTCAAAACATCTTTGTGTTTAATTTCAAGAGAGTGGTTAAGTTCAGTTAATAAAACAACATTTTCAAGTTCTTCAACATGACAGGAAAATTCTTTAGTTATTAGTTTAATTTGATTATTCAACACATCAAATTTTCCCAATAACTTAAAGTTAATTTCGCCTAAGTGTATGCTATCATAAAGTGTTATCATTAAGTTTACGGTCAACATAATTATTACTCACACACCTTTCTACAATAGTAGAATCCTCTAAAGGATGAAAATCATTAAAATCACTACAAATATTGCCAATATCAAATAAAGAAGTTGTGACAATAAGGTGATTATGGGCAAGAGAGATACAACTCAACTCAACTCACCAAAGCCTTTTCCCAATTATTTAGGGTCGGATACATGAATCCTATTTTCCCATTCCATTCTGTATTGTGCAATATCTTCGGTTAAACCACAAGATATCATGTCCTTTGTTATAATATCCCACCAAGTTAATTTAGGCCTACCTTTACCCTTTGGGTTACCATCAATACTAACTAAATCACTCTTCCTTACAGGATCATCCATTGGTCTACGCTTGACGTGTCCAAACCACTTAAGTCGATTTTCTCTCAATTTATCTTCTATACGAACTACTTTTACCGTTTCACAAATTTGTTCATTTTTAATTTTATCCTTTCGAGTTTTACCACAAATCCATCTTAGCATTCGCATTTCCGCCACACTCATTTTCTGCATATTTTATTTCTTGGTTGCCCAACACTCTGTCCCATATAACATGGCGGGTCTAATGGCCATCCTATAAAATTTTCCTTTTAACTTCAAAGGTATACGCCTATCACACAGAACGTCGGTCGCACTTCTCCACTTAACCCATCCTGCTCTAATCCTATGCGTAACATCATTATAAATGTGCTTTATTAATAAACATCAGAAAGTGTTGATAGATTGTTAAAAATGTCCTCAGACATAATAGTACAAATAGATGTTCAAGCCGTAAGATTATCAAAGCATTCCTCATTATTACTATCAGAACTGTCATCCGAAGTTTTTGACAAATGTGCTTTATTAATAGGTTCCCATTTAGTTTTAGAAAAACATTTGTTCACATAATGTCCATGTTCATTGCATTTTTTGCATTGAATGTGGTTTAAATCCTTCTTAGGTTCTGATTTTTAAAAACTTTTCTTTTCAAAGTATTTTTCATGAGGTCTATTAGAATAACAAGGTTAACCTTCCTTTGAAGTAAACTTATTCCTAAACTTAATAAATTTCTTAAAGTGTTTTAGATTCATTCAAATTAATAAATTTCTTAAAGTGTTTTAGATTCATTCAAATTAGTCAAGGAGGATAAAAAGGCTAAACTATTTTTACTTGACCTAAAATTTAGCACATCTTTTATTTCAGTGTGTGCAGGTGCTTTGCCTCTTTGTTCATCTCTTAAAGAAGTTTGAAGATCAAACGTTTTAAGTTTACTACACAAAAGATGAGAGCTATAGTTATTGTCTATATTCACTCATAGCATGAACTATTCAATTAAAACTCTTAGAAAGAGACCAAATGATTTTATCACACAATTCAGAATTAGCACACACAATACCATTATCATGTGATTGATTAATAATATCTTGCAATTTAAGGTAAAATTCATTAAATTTCTCATTATCTTTCATATAAAGATAATCATAAAGTTTAACTGGCATTTGTAACTTAGCCTTTTTAACCCTAGAATCTCCTTCATGAGTTGTCATTAAAATGTCCCAAGCCTCTTTAGATGTGGTGCAAGTTGAAATTCTTTTAAATTTAGTTGCATCCATCGCTTGAAAAATAGCATTTATGCCTATGTTGTTATACTGTGAACTTAACTTTTCCTCTTTAGTCCATTCTGAAAGAGGTTTTCTAGAAGAAATTTCAGCATCACCATCAACAATGTGTAGGAGAAAAAAAACTGTTTCAACCATTTTCCATATCTCAACTCCCAAGTGTTGGAGGTGCACAACTATTCTTACTTTTTAGTAAGCAAAGTTATCACCATCGAACAAGGGAGGACGTATGGAAGAACCATTATGTTCACTCATAATAAAAAAATTATTTTTAGAACAAAAGAGCTCAATATCTTTAGGGAATAAAAATTTTTAAATAGTGAACCCTGAAGATCTGATACAACTTGAAATAACCTAGTACACTAAAGTGTTTTAGTTATTAAGGGAAACTCTTTTAGCTCTTTAATAAAATAAGTTTTAAAAATTGATTGAAGCTGTAACACACACAGAGACAAATAGAAAGCGATTTATGTTGATGTTTCACAAATAAAAATAAATTAGAATGGGATGAGTAAAAGTAGAAAGGAACATAATATTTATTCTCGAGTAAACCAACAAGTGGAAACCTAGTGTCCTTTAGTACCAGGACAATACACGCACCCAAGTCCATTATTATCAATTATTAATTAGAGATTACAATTCCATAAGTGTACAAGAATTTAAGCTAAGAACATACGACCAGTACAACAAGCCTAATCTAAATACAACCCCACTGACTGAAAATCAGCAACCAAATAACACCAAGTCAGTGACAAATTGGAACTCACACAACCCCACACACAAAACTAGTGAATCAATGAAGTGGTAACCACCACCAATAACAAAATTAATAATAAGGTTTTGATTAAAACTCACACACAGATTAAATTCAACTATATAAAACGAACATGACAAAAATCTTCAACTTAGAGGATATAAACAGGTACAAGTAGGATAAATAAGAAAAAAAATTTAACTTAATCTCTTAAAATTAATCTAAACCAGTTTTAATTGTTAAAACATGTTTTAATTTAAAATTTAAACATTAATACATGCACACACACACTAAATTAGGTTCAACAAAAATCTCAACCAAAAATCAACTAAGTCCAGATTTAGTCCTAAAAGGATGCTCTAATAGATCTAAGTCCAATAACTAAATTATATATGGGGCAAGGAATAACTAAGTCAAGCTTATGTCCAAAAATATTAGACATTGCAGAAATTAAATAACCAAGGTCAGACACAAATTATTTTGTTTTGAATTAACACATGCATGGTCCAAAATCTCACAAACCAAAACAAACAAACAAACTTAAGCTCATTTTGAAAAACGTTGCTAATGCCGTTTAATACAAGATTAAACTGTATAAGCAACTCCGAGATATTTGTTGAAGAAACCCTTTTCTTTTGAAAATAAAACTTATAAACAACAAGATGTGTTTACAAAAACTTATGTACGAGAGTAATCAAGACTTTGTAATCAGTTTTAAAACTAAGATAGTTTCAAAAATTCAGCACACTATAGAATGAGATGAGTAGATGAAGATAATCAGAACACACAGTTTTTAACGTGGTAAAACCTCTCCCAATAGAGGAAACATCCACGGTGACTTCTAAGTCACGAAAGTAAAAATCCACTAACAACAAATAGCAGTTACAAACAATACAACATACATGCACACAAATCAACCTATTCTAAGTTTAGGAATATACCCCACTTGGTGTCCTTCTAACTTCTCATAGATCTGATTGTTGATGATGTTCTTCCAGTTTGATAACTTCCTTTTGCTTTAGCTTCCTTGCGTCGACTCAATAATCTTTGATCTTATTCACAACACTTCCAGTATAGTAGTGTGTTAAGTGTTTGTGATGTGATTCCTATCAACATGCATGAACTCACACAAACTTAGTTTTTACAGACAGTCCTAGAAAATTACATATAAAGACTATATGCTGTGATTTTCTTTTCTTTCTTTCTTACAGAACTTGAAACCTTTTTGACCTTTAAATATATCCCAGATTCCACAGATATCTTGCTTCAAAATCTGTCAAGATCTTAATCAATCTCTGTTTTTAAAAAAAAATTAATGTTGAAAATCTCCAAGTGTGAATCCAATTAGGTCAAGGTTAATTTTCGTAAGAATAGAAACCATAAAACATTCACAAAACTAAATCAGTAAAGATTTTCTTAAATCGAGAAACAAACATGCAGATCTAGTGAAATATAACATGCAAAGTGTAGATCTACAATTTCTATGAAGAAGAAATATAGATCTTCACACGAATGTTTAAGTTGGTAATAAGATCACAGATCAAGAGGTTACAGCTTCAATATGAACAAACCAGTAACACCACTCTCTCTCAAACACTCAAGGTTGTGTTTGGGGTTTGAATATACGAAGGTTTGAATCAGATTTGAAGTGTTTAGGGTTAGGGTTAGGGTTTGGCTAACACAGTTTCCCTTTCTCTCTCTTCTCTCTTTTCTTTTCTCTCTTCTCTCTATTTTTTTTCTCTCAGAAATGACGACTGCCAAAAGTCTTGAAAGGTTGAGAATTAGAGGGCTTTTATAGGAGTGGAGGAAGGTTCTGGATAGTCGAAGGCAATCAAGGGCTGAGATTAAGTCTTCCTAATATTGACTTGATCTAAGGGTTATAAAATAGCGGTGGTTAAGTTGAATGTGATTGGTCCAAAGAGATAGCACAATGATAGGTTTAAAACACATGTAGGCCATCGATAAGGGTTGATCTAACGATCAGCAAACCACCAGGAAACCCTCTCACATAAGAAACACAAAGTGATACATCAGGAATGTGACAAGTGTTGGCATATAAGTGGCTTGCAAACGCGCGTCAAAAATAATTACAGGCAGCACCCTGAAGTCTCTAGCGCATTTACATTCTACCCAATCAAACATTCCAATGAAAAATGATATTTTCAAAATACCATATTAACCCCAAAAAGTTTATAATCACACTTTTATTAATGAAAACATTATTTTAAAAATGTTTAAAAATGTTTAAAAACTCCCAAAAAATTATTAAAACAACATTTTAAGGGGAATTTAACACACAATCAATTTTAAGCAATATATACACATGTATGCACTTCTAATGTGTGTAGTGTGATTCAATTTATACCTTCTTGGATCATTGAAGAGGATTAGAGAGAATAATTCTGAGGTTTTTTGGATTCTAGGTTAGACAACCAATTTTGTCACTATTTCCAAATTAGTTGAGCACTTATACAATATAGACTTAAGTAAGTCAAAGGTATAAGGTGCTTCAATCTCCCCCTTTGGAAATATGAGACAAAATCTCCTTTGAGTTAGTTTAAACTCTTAGGGAACCAAAAAAAATAAAAACTAGTCCTATACAAAAGATACTATCTACCCATTTCCTAGAAAGTCAAAAATTACATAACTCAACTATTTACAAAATTTATACACTAGAAATGGTAGACAATCAGTAGAAGAGATTCCTGCAAATATGCACACTAAGATCAAGGAGTTTAGATGAAATGTGAACAAAACATTGAACCCGTAAGACTCAAATTTCTCCCCCATTTTGTCTCAAATGGACAAAGGGTAAAACATTATGGTCTTAAGAGATTAATCAGCACATACCATACCTATAGAATTACGCAAATACAGAAATATGTTATAGTCTAAAGGTTTAGTGAACATGTCTGCAAGTTGCAGATCAGTAGGCAGGTAATGGATTTCTAACTCCTTAGTTTCAACAGGTTCGCGTATAAAATGATGTCTTATCTTAATATGCTTAGTTCGCGAGTGTTGAACTGGGTTTTTAGATATGTTAATAGCGCTTTGATTGTCACAATACAATTGTAACTGATCTTCTTGAATCCCATAGTCGCTTAACATTTGTTTTATCCATAACAATTGAGCACAGCAACTTCCTGCTGCTATATATTCGGACTCAGCCGTAGATAAAGATGTGCAATTATGTTTTTTGCTACTCCAACCTACTAAATTATTGTCGACATAATAACAGGCACCTGATGTACTTTTTATGTCATCAGTACATCCGGCCCAATCAGCATCAGTATACCCTATGATGGTGCTGCAGGTATCATTAGTGTACCTAAGTCCAAGATTAAGAGTGCCCTTTATGTACTTTATTATACGTTTTACACACGATAAATGGCTCTCTTTAGGGTTATTCTGGTAACGAGCACACAGACATACAACATACATTATATCTGGTCATGAGGCAGTTAGATAGAGTAGGCTACCAATCATACTACGATAAAGTGTGGAATCAACTGACTTTCCATTTTCATCTTTACATAATTTAACAGTAGTACTCATTGGCGTTTTGGCAACTTTAGCATTATCTAAACCAAATTTCTTAACAAGATCTAAGGCATACTTAGTTTGAGAGACAAATAGTCCATCAGAATTCTGTTTCACTTGAAATCCTAAGAAAAGTTGTAGCTCCCCCATAAGGGATATGTGAAACTCCTTATGCATAATACCAGAAAAAGATTTAACTTCAGATGTTGAAGTAGACCCAAAGATGATGTCGTCTACATAGACTTGGGCTATAATAATGTTTTTGTCAAAATTTTTGACAAAGAGGGTCTGGTCATTTCCTCCTCTCTTAAAACCCTTATCTAACAAAAAGTTGGAAAGGCGTTCATACCAAGCTCGAGGAGCTTGTTTTAAGCCATACAAATCCTTTTTTAGATGAAAGACATGGTCAGGGTATTTAGGGTCAATGAACCCTTTGGGTTGTTCTACATACGTTTCTTCAGACAGAATTCCATTGAGGAAGGCAGACTTGATATCCATTTGATAAAGTGTAAATTTTAAGTGACACGCTATGGAGAAAAGAAGTCGAACAGATTCAAGACGAGTGACAGGGGCAAATGTCTCGCTAAAATCTATCCCTTCTATTTGTGAGTAACCTTGAGCAACTAGTCTAGCTTTGTTTCTAAGGATTACCCCATTTTCATCAGATTTGTTCTTAAAGATCCAACGTGTGCCAATAACATTTTTGTTTTGAGGCCGCGGTACAAGATACCAGACATCGTGAATGACAAATTGTAAAAGTTCTTCCTGCATCGCAGAAATCCAGTGTGTGTCATTCAATGCTTCATTAACATTTTTCGGTTCCACAAGGGAGACGAAACATGCATAATTAGCATAATTTCTTAACTGGGATCTAGTACGAACTGGCTCATTAGGATTACCGACCACGTTGTCAATGGGATGATCTTTAGAGACCCAGCCAGGTACTTCAGGACTCTCAATAGGTAATGAGTCATCTATTTCTGGTGAATCACTTTTCAAATCATTTTCAGATTCAACCACAATAGGTGATTCAGATATCTTATTTTCGATAATAGTGTCGCTTACAATTACAGTTATCGATTCCATAAGGGTCTTAGTACGCAGATTGTATATACGATACGCACGACTGTTTGCAGAGTATCCTAAGAAGATGGCTTTATCACCACGCGTCTCGAATTTAGACAAATGTTCTCTGTCTTTACAGACATAACACTGACTTCCGAAAGTTCTTAGATATTTCAGATTAGGCTTCTTACCGTACCACAACTCATAAGGGGTTTGTTTAGTGTTTTTCCTAAGGTAAACCCTATTAATGATATGACACGCAGTTCTAATAGATTCTACCCAGAAGTATTTAGGTAGAGATTTGGCATGCAACATGACACGTGCCATCTCTTGAAGAGTTCGTTTTTTCCTTTCAGCAATACCATTCTGCTGAGGAGTCTTAGGAGCACTGAATTCGTGTTTGTAACCGTTGTAGTCACAATATTGACTTGTGTGTCCTTCTCATTTTCAATTCTTAGTAAAATTTTCAAAAAATTCTGAAACGTGTCAGATTTTTGTTTCAAGAAGGCAACCCAAGTGAATCGTGTGAAATCATCAACCATGACAAGGATATAACTGTGTCCACAAAGACTAACAGTTCTAGAGGGACCAATAAGGTCCATATGGATGAGATCTAGAGGTCTAGAGCAGAGAATGTCTTTAACTTTTTTATGCGAAGTCTTAACTATTTTTCCTTCCTGGCAATGACCACAGACAGCACTGGAAATAGGTTTAATTTTAGGGATTCCTCTAACAATCTCTTGACTAGACAATCTACCAAGGATATCATAACTTAGGTGACCCATACGATTATGCCAGATTTCATTGTCATCCATTCTGACAATGTTACAGGTTTCAGAACCAGTCTTGACAGTATAACAATTGTCAGGTGTTCTAAATCCGGTAATAATGCATTTACCTTTATCATTTAGAATTTTACAATTGTTCTTTGAAAAGGTAACTGTATGGTCAGAGTCATAAAATTGTGATATACTTAGGAGGTTGGCTTTAAGGCCTTTAACTAAAAGTACATTTTTGAGAGTAGGCATTCCCTCTTCTTTTAAGGTTCCTTTACCTATGATCTAACATGAAACTCCGTCACCAAAAACTACTTTGCCTCCAGCAAATCTGGTTTTGTTTAAGAGTTTGGTTTCATCTCCTGTCATATGTTTGGAGCATCCTGAATCTAAGTACCAACCAGATGAAGTGTGTTCAGCTTTTAAGGCAGTGATAACAATGTTACACTTCATTTGGGGTAAAAGATCATCTTTTCTAACCCAAATAGCTCTAGTTTTAATTTTGCACAATTTTGCCCTCATTTGATAAAATTTTCGAGACACAGCTTTTTGTCGAAAAACATTTGGAGCAACAAATTGATTATTGTGGAAAATTTGAGCTTTTGGTTTAGGAAAGTTTCTGGGAGCCTTTCTCTTAAATGAACTCTTAGTTTTGGTCTTTCTATTCCTGTAGTTAGAGTTCTTATCAGGTTGTCTTGGAAGGACATAATGGTTACGATTTTGCCTAGAATAGTTAAAGTTCTTGTAGACAGAAGTGTTGTATACAGGGGTGTTTAGACGCCTAGCATAACAACCTTCGAAGGAATGACCATAAGTGTCACAGTAGGAGCAATATTGATTTCTTGAAGGATGAACTTCCTTAGGAAAACTTCTAAAGATGGGTTTAACAGCATTCTGTTCAGAAGTCCTATTCCTAGGAGGGATGGTTTTAAAGGTAGATTCATCCTTTCTGATCAAAGGACAGGCGTATTTAGTCTTAAGTGTAGTGTCAGCCTTAGAATTACTAGACTCTCCAATGTCTTTCTGTTGTTGCTTTTGATCAAATTCCTTTTTAATAAAATGAAAGTCTGGACATGTTTCGATTGGTCTTTTGCCCCCAAACACAAACTTAATAGGTTCAAGATTTGTAGTTTGTGGTTTATGCTTAGGGCAGAATCCAATACCGGTTCTATCATCAGAATTGGTCTTGGAGTCAACAACAAAGTCAGTAAAATAATTTGAATTGTTTTCAAACTTAGAAAATTTTTTGAAAACATTAGCTGTCTTTGTTTTTGCTTCCTCCGGTTCTAATAATGTTCCCTTATATTTCATTTACAGGGTTTCATTAGTTTTAGTCAACTCTTTTAATTTTTGTTCAAAAGTTTCAATTTCTGATTGATGAGACAGACACTGGTTAGTGTACTCTTCGGCATTCAGCTTCACAATAAGACTTAGATCATCTAATTTCTTAGTCAGGTCTCTAACAGTCTTCTCCAGTCTAGTGCCTTTTTTGAGAGTTTTAGCATACAAAGTATGAATATATGGGAGGTCATCTGTGTCTGAGTCGCTAAGTGAAGTGTGTGTAGTGACCCCTAACGATTCAATTTTAGTACTCACACACCCATTTACATTGTCGTTATCGAGATCACTTTGACTCACACACACGGAACTAGAGCTAGCAACATTTTCAGATAATAGAGCATCTAGGCCAGTCAAAGCAGTATTCACACAAGCAAGAATAGGAGCATCATTATCACACACAGGCATATCATCATTGTAAATGATCTTAGCATAAAAGGACATGCAAGGGTCAAGTCCATTTGATGACTCAAGTTCCTCTTCATCAGAGTCACTTGAATCATCCCAAGTTTTACAGATATTGGCTCTATTGTGTGTGTTGGCTTTATTCAGACTAACTCTGCAATCTTGAGCAATGTGACCTAGTTTCCCACATCTAAAACATTCAATCTTTTTAAGGTCTCTGTTAGATTTGAAGTTGTTGTCCTTAGGATGTTTGTCAAGGCCTCTCTCATGAGGTTTGGGATTAGACACAGTAGGATAATTAGGCTTGCCTTGTTTAGATGCCTGTTTGTTTCTAAATTTAACAATTTTCTTAAATTGTTTAGACATTAAGGCAATCTGATTATCTAGTTTGTCTATATCACATTCCTCATCAGAGTCACAGTTGGTCAGATTAGTCTCATGCTTAGATATTTTAGAGGAAAAACTCAAGTTAGAGTTGGGCTGTTTTCTTTGTGAATGATTTAATTGTTTCTTAAAGTCTAATTCCATTTCCACAGTCCTAAGTTTGCTACTGAGTAACTCAGGGGTAAGGTTTTGATCACTCATTTCCTTATCTTGCTGTCAAACTTTTGTGGTAATGATCTTAGAATTGTAGAAACAATCTCATTCTTATCATATGTTATACCATTAGCATGCAACTTAGTAACTATATCAGTTAAGTTCATGTAAAAGTCATCAAAAGACTCAGAGTCACACATAATCAAAGAGTTGTACTGCTGGGTAAGAATTTGATTTTTAGCAGCTTTAACTCTTGAGTCTCCTTCATGGGCAGTGATTAATGTGTCCCAAGCTTCCTTAGAAGTGGCACAAGATGAGATTCTCTTGAACTCATACTCATTAATAGACATAAAAATGGCATTCTTGCCTTTATTGTTATTTCGAGAAATAGTTTTCTCTTCTTGGGTAAACTCACTTAAGATTTTCTTTACCCTCTCATCACTTCCTTCAGTGGCTGGTTTAGTAGGATAAGTATATCGTTTTCAATAATGTCCCAGACATCATCTCCTAAAGTCCCTTGGATGAAGTCAACCATTCTTACTTTCCAGTAAGCAAAGTTGTTTCCATCAAAGAGTGGAGGTCTGGACAGATTACCAAACCTTTCATTCTTCTCGTCCATAGTTAGGTTTTTCAGAAAACGATTTCAGAAACACAAGATCTTTTTGAAAAAAAAGTTTACAGGGCTCTGATACCAATTGAAAAACGTTGCTAATTCCGTTTAATACAAGATTAAACTGTATAAGCAACTCCGAGATGTTTGTTGAAGAAACCCTTTTATTTTGAAAATAAAACTTATAAACAACAAGATGTGTTTACAAAAACTTATGTACGAGAGTAATCAAGACTTTGTAATCAGTTTTAAAACTAAGACAGTTTCAAAAATTCAGCACACTATAGAATGAGATGAGTAGATGAAGATAATCAGAACACACAGTTTTTAACGTGGTAAAACCTCTCCCAATAGAGGAAACATCCACGGTGACTTCTAAGTCACGAAAGTAAAAATCCACTAACAACAAATAGCAGTTACAAACAATACAACATACATGCACACAAATCAACCTATTCTAAGTTTAGGGATATACCCCACTTGGTGTCCTTCTAACTTCTCATAGATCTGATTGTTGATGATGTTCTTCCAGTTTGATAACTTCCTTTTGCTTTAGCTTCCTTGTGTCGACTCAATAATCTTTGATCTTATTCACAACACGTCCAGTGTAGTAGTGTGTTAAGTGTTTGTGATGTGATTCCTATCAACATGCATGAACTCACACACACTTAGTTTTTGCAAACAGTCCTAGAAAATTACATATAAAGACTATATGCTGTGATTTTCTTTTCTTTCTTTCTTACAGAACTTGAAACCTTTTTGACCTTTAAATATATTCCAGATTCCACGAATATCTTGCTTCTAAATCTGTCAAGATCTTAATCAATCTATGTTTTAAAAATATTTTTGAGATTGAAAATCTCCAAGTGTGAATCCAACTAGGTCAAGGTTAATTTTCGTAAGAATAGAAACCATAAAACATTTCAAAACTAAATCAGTAAAGATTTTCTTAAATCGAGAAAGAAACATTCAGATCTAGTGAAATATAACATGCAAAGTGTAGATCTACAATTTCTATGAAGAAGAAATACAGATCTTCACATGAATGTTTAAGTTGGTAATAAGATCACAGATCAAGAGGTTACAGCTTCGATATGAACAAACCAGTAACACCACTCTCTCTCAAACACTCAAGGTTGTGTTTGGGGTTTGAATATACGAAGGTTTGAATCAGATTTGAAGTGTTTAGGGTTAGGGTTAGGGTTTGGCTAACACAGTTTCCCTTTCTCTCTCTTCTTTCTTTTCTTTTCTCTCTTCTCTCTCACTTCTCTATTCTCTCTATTTTTTTTCTCTCAGAAATGACGACTGCCAAAAGTCTTGAAAGGTTGAGAATTAGAGGGCTTTTATAGGAGTGGAGGAAGGTTCTGGATAGTGGAAGGCAATCAAGGGCTGAGATTAAGTCTTCATAATATTGACTTGATCTAAGTGTTATAAAATAGCGGTGGTTAAGTTGAATGTGATTGGTCAAAAGAGGTAGCACAAGGATAGGTTTAAAACACATGCAGGCCATCGATAAAGGTTGATCTAACGATCAGCAAACCACCAAGCAATCCTCTCACATAACAAACACAAAGTGATACATCAGGAACGTGACAAGTGTTGGCATATAAGTGGCTTGCAAACGCGCGTCAAAAATAATTACAGGCAGCACCCTGAAGTCTCTAGCGCATTTACATTCTACCCAATCAAACATTCCAATGAAAAATGATATTTTCAAAATACCATATTAACCCCACAAAGTTTATAATCACACTTTTATTAATGAAAACATTATTTTAAAAATGTTTAAAAACTCCCAAAAAATTATTAAAACAACATTTTAAGGGGAATTTAACACACAATCAATTTTAAGCAATATATACACATGTATGCACTTCTAATGTGTGTAGTGTGATTCAATTTATACCTTCTTGGATCATTGAAGAGGATTAGAGAGAATAATTCTGAGGGTCTTTGGATTCTAGGTTTGACAACCAATTTTGTCACTATTTCCAAATTAGTTGAGCACTTATACAATATAGACTTAAGTAAATCAAAGGTATAAGGTGCTTCACATTTTACACCCCAAACAAACTAGATCTGATTTTATCAGCTACAATGGTTTAATCCGAGCATAAAAATTTCTTTTAGGTCTTAGATAGATTTAAACATGTATGATTTAATATATATATATATATATATATATATATATATATATATATATATATATATATATAGACACACACACACACACACACATAGAAGGATAATAAGAGATTTACCAGTCGAAGTCGTAAAAAATAGATCAGAATAGAGAGATCAAAAATCGAGTTCCAATCAGTCCAAGTAAGGCAACCAACAAACTCAAAAATCATTCAAACCTCAACCAGTTTCAAATAAAAGTTTAACAACCAGTAAAATCTCCCACCAGTAGAAATAAAAATTCTTAAAACTCAAATATATGTATGTATATATTGGAAAAGATTTTGGAGGTAAAGATCTAAACATAAATATCTCAACTATATGAATACACACGAGTTTTAGAGATAGAAGATCGAGAGGAAATTTCGGCAGCACTTTGTTGGGGTTTGGAAATCAAAAACTCTGATTTTTTCAACACCCTTAACTTGTATATATAGACACAACTAAATGACATTGGTTCGTAAATAAATATCAAGAACCATAAGGGTATAAGTGTAAACAACTACGGTCGGCTAAAGGTACGAAAGGAAGCATAGAACTAGGGGTACATACGTCTTTTATAACAACAAACAGAGGGACAAAAGGTGTAAAATAACTGGAGACAAAATGGTCGAATAATCAAAGGTGGTGCAGGCTCACGCATGGTCACACCACGTGAGCTACACGATAAATCTGATTGGCCCAAACAAGGCCACATGGATCCCCAAATACACTAACACTGTAAACTCAAAATGACATCATGGACAAAGGAAATGGGTGGCATTTTAATTTTTGATAAAATGTTTAAATCAAACCATAAAGAATGTTTAATCAAATAACATTTTATCATTTTAAAAATCCAGAAAAGTTGAATTATAAAAAACATAAAAAATAATTAAAAACTCAGGGCAGAAATTAAAACTCATTAATATGAATATAAAAATTATTTGAGTTAAAAATACATATTGAAAGTATTTTATCAAAAATAGTTTACATATTGAATCAAATTAATAAATTATGATTTAAGGTTTATAAAAATATATAAAATATGTTTTTAACCAGGAAAATGTAGTACCAATAAGGGATACATAAAAAATACTTGTCTCAAATTTGAGCCAATATAGATGGAGAATTTTCACCAAAATCACTAGCATGCTATCAAGCTCCTAGGGTATCTACCTCAACTTGGGCAACCGGGTCGAAATCTCACCACCGAACCTAAAATGAAAATGGGAACCGGAGGTGGTCATGGTTTTAAGTTTGTAGGTCATAACCATACCACATTATTCCATGGGTCTCCAAAACTCACCTAAGGTGATCGTGCATAAACCTATGACCCAGGGGAATGGTACTACCCCTGCTAGGATTCGCTAGAGTGACCTCCCATGGCGTGTAACCACCATCGATAGCATATCAGCTAGGATGGGCTTGTTTCATGTAAATATCCTACACACAAATTTTATTATTCATATATATATTGCCCCTACCACACACACACACACACACACACACACACACACACACACACACACACACACATATATATATATATATCCATATCACATAATCTGGCTAATCCGTGCTAAACACCTGAAGCATTAAGTAAATTAATAACGATAATTAATTCATGGATTACACGGACCTTCCCTACCAGTCCGTATCTAAAATTCACTTGATTATCCATCGATATTTCCTTATTTTATTATTAGGGTGTCGAACATCCTAAACACCCATATTTACCTCGGGATTATCCCTTCAAGACGTCCCACATTTATATTTTAAGTGTAATCTCCTTTACTCGAGATCGTATAATTACTAATAATTTCTCAAAGGTCATGCAATACAATTTTAGACCATCTTATAATTGTTACTTTCCCAAACGGTCCTCAATTATAATAAAACAACCAAATTTTCCCTTGCTGTAGGTTCGAATTGATTCGGTGTTCATAGACGAATCGATTCTCCTATGAGGTAGAATCGATTTAATTCTAGGCAGGAGACCAGTTCTTGATTAATATGATGGGATTTCCTAAATACTTATCACCCAAATCCACACATATAATATCCCAATCAATTTATTAGTCCTCCAATGGCTCAACACATGAATCTTAATCTGTTTCCTTCCTTAAATTCTTAATTAAAATGACAATTGTCCCCAAATTCATCAATTCTGGAATATTATTAATTATATCACAATTTCCAGATTTTCACTTTTCGAAGTTATTCTTCAATTGGATCAAATCCTAATTCTTCCACACATAAATCAGATTAATATCATAAGTGAATCTAACATAATTTACGAATAACTTTCATCAATCAAATTATATAGGTCCTTCTCCCAAAACTCTTTTTTACATGCAAAGACCCATCACAAAATTAATTCTACTCTATTAATTTTGATATGAATGTAAAGCTACACAAAATCACTGAGCAAGTTTAAGCACTTGCTTTAGATGTAGAATAAATTATGATTTCCTTCTTATTGGGTTGAATATAGCCAAGAACTCGCAGTGATATGCCTCTAATTAAGCCTCCCCCTTGAATCCCTTGTGTTTTCTTCCTCTTTTCTCACCAATTTAGCTCTCGGATGTTTTAATATATAAAGTGGTTGCCTCCTAACTCTTAACCTCTTATTTAAGGCCTTAATATAGAAATTAGGTTAACCCCATAGTGTAAAATGACTCGTATGTCCCCAAGTGGGTCCCTACTAGTCAAAAAAGGCTCCGATATACAATCTCAATCTTCAGCTGCTAGATTTTGACTATTTCAACCCATTCTTGATCAACTGTGGACTCAAAATTATCATCTGAGTCACCAAATATCAATTTCCTATCTCAACCCAAAAATAGCCTACATGTATGTCTCGACTTAGATATCGTAAATCCCTTCATTTCTATCCACTATGACATATTAACAGTTGACCAAATTTTATTTACCTAATCACTTAGTAAATTTATTTCCACATAAATATTAATTTTATTCTCGCTAATTAATGCTTATTCTATACGTAATATTTCTTATTTAAATTAAATTACGAGCACACATGTAATTAAAAAAATGCTATTAAAAAAATACAGGATGATACATACTTTCCCTTCCAAAGAAATTTCGTCCTCGAAATTCGGACGTACCTACGATAAAAATCTCTGGATACTTCTCTTTCATGTCATCCTCTCGTTCCCAGGTCAACTCATCTACATTATGGTGTCTCCACTGAACCCGAACCAGTGGCACCACATTATACCGTAGTTAACGCTCACTACGATCAAGAGTAGCAACCGATCTCTCCTCGTATAAGATCTTTGGATACATGTTTATCTTCTCTAGTGGAATGTGCTGAAATCCCTCTCACTCCTATGATATATCTTCAGCGATGAGACATGGAATACGTCGTGAATCCTCTGTAGATGTTCCGGTAACCCCAGCTTATAAGCAACCGATCATACCCTCTCAATGACTTAAAAAGGCCCTACGTAACTCGGTGATAGCTTCCCTTTATTCCCGAATCTCATGAATCCCTTCATGGGAGATAGTAGTACCAATACCTGGTCCCCTACATCCATCTCTATGTGTCTCCATTTGGCATCAACGTAACTCTTCTTCCTACCCGAGCTATCTGTATGTGTCCTCGAATGAGCTCAATCTTGGCAATAGTATCCTGAATCATCTTCGATCCCAATAGCTTGTTATCCCCCATTTATAACCAATAAGGGGGCGAACGACAAGGTTTTCCATAAAGTGCCTCAAAGAGTTCCACATTGATGGTGAAATTGTGAGAGTTATTGTAAGTGATATACCAGAATATACCTTCAGCCTGGTCAAGGGTAGCCTTGTCTATGATGAGGGTTCAGCTCTACTTTTACTCCCAGGGGGTCATGCTGAAGATAGGGTTCGTCCAGGATGACCCCACCATTGGCAATACAAGTATGTTGGACGGCCCAAATCAGCCTAAGCCCGTGCAGATTGAAACCTCGACTTAGGAATAGTTCTGACAACCATACGACTGATCGACCCTCCATTGGCCGATAGTACGATTGTCCTACTTTCAGTAACCAGGGCTTCCATGGTTATCATTAGGCTCTTCTTGTCACTACAGGTCAAGGGCGACACTATTAATGTGCGTGATTTGGGAGACGCGTGGAACAGTGCACGTGGGACTCGTGTAGCACATGGACTAAACTGTTATAATAAGATCACTCCCTCACGTGAAGGAATATTATGGAATCATTACCTACAAGTGGACCATTTAGGTATCAACATGAGATTATCTAGATCATCATTCACATGCTCCATGTATACTTGGGGGGTACAGGACCCCCCCTAAACTTTGTTTATACACAAAGTAGAGAGAGAAAGCTTTGTGCATTATATCCAAGGCCTTTAGTGCCCATATTTAGTGGATCACACACTTATAGTGGATGTAGGCCTGATTGGCTGAACCGCTATATATCATTATCTTCATACCTCTTTTATTCACCTCCTTATATAAACATACATACATATATAACTCTATTTCTTCCATTGTCACTACTATTTGAGATCTATCACCTCTTATCCGGTGGTGTTGTTCTAATCATCATTAGTTTGGCACCATTTGTGGGAAGGAGAAGCTATCTCTTCCTTTCTACAGCTTGATCTTATCGAAGACTCTAGTGGTGAACCAGTTCTCCCCCTTTGTGTGGAGCTGTTTCACCATTGAAAGAGATCCATTAAGGTTATCAAGATCATCAGTCGTTTGATCATTTAGAGCTTAACGTCTCAAACATATGGCATCGGAGTTACCACCACCTCCTCCACTGGCTAGTGGAGTAGGACCTGGTTCCATCCATGTAGCACCTCAGTTTGAGATGGTTGAGGTGGCTTCCGCCCTGAAGTCTTTGGCAGCAAGCCAACAGGTTATACAAGAGCAATTTGTAGCACTTAGCCAAAACATACTGAGACCACCAGGAGTCTCATCGGAGATTATTACTCCGACATATGAACATGAACAACATGAGGCTAAGGGACCACCCTAGGCACCACACAAAGACTTGTCACCTCCACAATGAAGGAGGGATGTTGCTGACCCCTGGTGTTTACGCTTAGGGATGTAAGGAAACCCTTGCCCGGAGGATATGTATGATGATATGGAAGTAGAAAATGATCCAATAGATTACTGGGAGCTATATGAGGTCTCCAATAATACTGTATGACCTATCTAAGGGAGCCTATGGAGGTGTAGAAGACATAATCCTGATGATCGCCCCGGAGGGTCGGCCTTTGAGAGGCCAGTCAATGGCCTGAGGGAAAGATTGTCCAAATCGAGAAGTCTCGCAAGGTCCAGAAGAGAAGAAGTAGATGGATGACCCAACGAGGGATGACCCCCTCATGGAAGATTCGACAGACATGAAGTAAATAGCCGGTGAAGGTCGACTGTAGCGGATCCCTCAGTTCATCCCAGAGAAGTGGTGGGGGATAACATCAGCCAGGTCGACCCTATGAGGCCGTGGAATGACTCGATTCAGAGGATGGAGGATAAAAGTGGTGATATCCTGAAAATTCAAGACCCTCTTTAAAGAGGAACTCTGAGGGCTCACCCTTTATGGCGAAGATAGTCAGCTTCCCAACACCGACCAAGTTTACGTCGCTTGTGGTCACCCCAAGGTATGATGGGAGTACCAACCTAGTCTATCATATCGAGATGTACCAGTCAGCAGTAGACATATACTCTATCTCAGATGAGACGAGGTGTCGAGCCTTTTCGAACACTTTGATTGGGGCTACACATGTTTGGTATACCTCTCTTCCGAAGAACTCCATTAAAATATTTAAGAAGCTAGCAAAACGGTTCATTCACAACTTTTGCTTTGGAGTAAGGCCACAGAAGAGGACCACTCACCTGCTATGTTAAGTAAGGGAAAAACGAGAGCCTCGGAGACTACATAGCCAGGTTTAACAAAGATAAGTTAGAGGTCGAAGACTATGAAGAGACTATATCCATGACGACCCTCATTTGAGGGCTCCAAAAGGGGAAGCTATTGTGGAAGCTTGTCAAAGACCCCCCGAAGTCAATGGCTGAGCTGCTGGCGATGGCGGTTAAGGTGATGAATGCCGAAGAGGCAATGGACGGAAAATACGAGGATGAGAAAGGAGGTACTAGTGGAGGTAAATACCAGAAAAAGAATAATGAGGGGAAGAAAAGACTAGTAGATGACAAGTTTGCAGATTACACCCCTTTGACGGTCAGTTACGAACGCATTCTAAATGAGATAAAGAGCGACTGATCTTTAAAATGGCTTGAGAAGTTAAGAGCACCTCCCCAAAAGAGGAACAAAAACCTATGGTGCAAATTCCATCAAGACCATGGATATTTAACCGATAAATGTTTCGCTCTAAAAGATGAAATCAAAAAGTTTTTAAAAGAAGGGAAGTTGAGAAAGTATGTGGACAAGGTTGCCTCCAAGAGTGGTCGAGCTGAACCTAGGAAGAAAAGAAGTGATAAATACAGGGAAGATGCCCCCGGCAGACGAGACGACCCCTCATAGGATGATGATGATCCTGACCTTCCACCAAAGGAAGACCATGGCCTAGTGAAAAGGCTTAATATGATTTCGTTCATGTCGAAATGATCTCTAGGGGACTAGCTAAAGGAGGATCAGAAGTGGTCGACAGGAAGACCCATGATAGCCATTCGGTCAAGAAGATCTCAAAGATCGAAGAAGCTTCTTCGATCTTTCGGAATGGCTATCTAATGCATTCTAGAATGAAGAACTGAAAAGGATAGAATGAGTTGAGTCGTCTAATAGCAATAATCCTACAGCTTCCACAGTAGCTACAACATGGCAACTGAATAAAGTCTCCTAAGGTTGGTGTCCCTGTGGCTGGGCACCTAAAATAATGGAATAATAGAAAGATATACAGAAAAACGAGTTAGAGCCCGAGTTGAAAACAGTTTAAAATAGCAAGTGCTTAAATTGATCCAATTAGCATAATTATTCTTCAAGTTCACTTAGCGTACTCATTTGAGATACTCACCCCTCGATCTAGTGTGCACGTCTAACGAGCCTAACTACCCAAACTAGTCATGATACCCTGACTGACTACTAAGTGTATAATATGATGCTTGAAAGTCTCCCTAAATAACTCAAACCTGACATACTTATGATTTCGATGTAGATTTAGGATTACTTTAGTTTATTCTCGTATTCTTCTAAATGCCCAACTAATAATACCATAAGTGTACATTTAAAGATATAGCCATAAGACACCAAACATGATTCCGGTATACACACATTATTCTCTTTATGTATACATATTAATTTATAAATATAAAGATATTGCACCCTTAGTTGAGAAACCCTTAGTGCTACTCATACTCGGTTATCTAGTCCATTTGCAAATCTCACGCATAGAGGACAACAGGTTCAATCTCTCGAGAACCAATAAAAATATAAACACCTATTGGAGGCGAATATATTCCAAAGTCGATGGGCTACACACATACCTACGCACCCATACGACCGTCATCGCTATCATTCTCACGGATAGCCCGTACCTAGATTCCATGCTCTAGGGGTACGACTCTAAATCCCCCAAAGGCACACAAGATTCCGTAGTCCACAATGCGTTAACCTTCGTTCGATAGCCAGTAGCTAGGTATGTCATATACATAGTATTTTGAATAATAAGCATGCACACAAATTATATTAATTCATTAGCCTTCCCACAATCTAGTATTTGCAGTACGCATATAATCTCTTACTATAACCCATACCTTTTTCGTATATATTCTCCCTTGTATTTTTGCACCTTCTAAATTCTATGGATTTCTATACCTTCTGAGGGTTGACATATTCTCTGCTCACAAATAATTATTAATATAAATCACTCAACGATCATACTGGTTTAACACCCATTTGAATAAGCCTACGGGATGTTCGAAATAAAAATCGGGCTTAAAAAGGTCATTCTAGAATCTCGTTAGAAGACCCAGAAATCTCGTTCGAACGAGGTTGTTCGAACGAGATCATTCGAAGAAAGGTACTTCGAACAAACCACCAAACTCGTTAGAAGGGCTACTGGAATATAGTTAGAAATCTCGTTCGAACGAGGTCGTTCGAACGACCTGGGCTAGACTTCTAATGAAATTTTCGAAGTCGCCCAGTTCATCTCCAAGGTCCATTTTTCCAGATTTTCTCTTCTCAAATCTCAACCTAAATCCATTACAACTCAAATGAACGATTATCAAACTACTCTAAGTCATCCTAGAACACTTCTTAGCGTAGTTTTGAGGTCAAATCCTTCTAATCATCATGTAATTACTATAAATTCCCAAATTTTAACCATAAACCATATTATCAGAAACCCAGAATTATTTGTCTATAAAACTCCATTTTTATTTTGTGATTAACATCTAATTCACCAAATTTCACATTCCAATTAAAGGAAAAATCCTCTACATGCAAACCCCCATCAGATTTCTAGAATTCCTACACGATTTCATCATAGGTAAACCCAAATTGGGTATTAGTTGTTCTAAAACCTCAACACATGTTAACAAGAGTGATAATTGCTAAGAGAAGAGCAAGATAATCACTTGCCTTAAAAAATGAACTTCTGATTTGCGGGTTGAAATTCGTATAGGAACGATCCTCCTGGCACAATCTACGTGCTGGTGTACTTTTTGTTGTGAAAGGTTGAGTTCTTGACTTAGGGCTCTAATGGAGTCTCCTTCCTCTTCCTTGGTTCTCTCTGTCTTTTCCTCTCTTTTCACATAGGTTGAAACTGACGGCCACTAACCCTAAATGCCTTTGAATTAAACCCAATTTTCGTCCATTTAATTACCCTAAAATTCCTAAAGACCAAAATATCCCTCTGGGGTGTTGTTTTGGATTAAAATGTTCCGGACTCCAAATAAAATACTATAAATAGTGTTTTCTGACTATTTTGACCCTTTCGGACACTCTGGCGCACTCAAAATAGTCATCCGAGTTATACAAAAATAAATTATCTTTTAACCCCCCCCCCCAAATATATACAAATGACGCGACTCATACGCGTCCCAAATATTTATAACATAACTGCCGTGTATCTCATTCCCACCATATTGTTATTTCAATAATTACTAACTCTCATCACGCTAGTGACTATTATCATAAAATCGGATTAATTGCAATTTAAAATTTTCTCTTCTTTAATTTAATTAATCCCCATTTTCCATAAAAATAATTATATGTATAAATACGGGGTATTACATACTTCCCCCCTAATGACCAAATTTCGTCCCAAAATTTGAAAAAGGATATATATATACCTGGAAAGAATGACTCTGGATAACATTCGCGCATGTCATCCTCGCATTCCCAAGTTGATTCCTCAATATTATGGTGCCGCCATTAAACACGTACTAGTGGTACAACTTTCGACCTCAACTTCCTTTCGCTACGGTCTAGGATAGCAACTGGCCCCTCCTCGTATGAGCTATCAGGATGTAAGTATATCTCTTCTAACACAATGTGAGTATGGGCCAAATCATCTCGAAGAAATCTCCTTAGTGAAGAGATATGAAACACATCATGGACCCTATGCAAGTTCTCCGGTAACCCAAGTCTATAAGCAACTAGCCCAATCCTCTCGATAATGGGGAATGGCCCTACGTACCTAGGCGCCAACTTTCCCTTCTTTCCAAAATGCATAACTCCCTTCATAGGAGACACTCAAAGTAATACCTGATCCCCAATGTTGAACTCTCGAAAATAACGTTTGGCATTAGCGTAACTCTTCTGTCGATCCTGAGCAACTCGAATACAACTCCGTATCAACTCTATCCTCGCCGAAGTATCCTGAATCACCTCCGGACTGAGTAACTTGTTGTCCCCCACTTCTAGCCAACATAATGGGGAACGACAAGGTCTGCCGTACAGGACTTCGAATGGAGCCATACCAATAGTAAACTGGTAGGAGTTGTTATAGGCAAACTCCACCAGTGGAAAATACTACTCCCAACCTCTACCAAAATCAATGATGCACATCCGTAACATGTCCTTCAACATTTGATTCGTCCGCTCTGTCTAACCATTCATTTATGGGTGATAGGCTGTGCTCAGTCGCAACTCCGTACCCAACGCCTCCTGAAAACTCTCCTAAAATCGAGAAACGAACACTTTATCTCTGTCAAATATGATATTGAGTTAGACTCTGCTATGAATAACTGGGCATACTATCCCGCGATGTAGTCTTTTTTGGCTGGCAGAAAGTGGGCTACCTTAGTCAGCCAATCCACTATCACCCATATCGAATTGTGACCCCTCTGCGATGTAGGTAATCCCATGATGAAGTCCATGGAAATGCTCTCCCATTTCCACATAGGAACCTCTAATGGTTGTAGAATTCCCGTCGGTCTCTGATGGTCCACCTTTAGCAATTGACAAGTGGCACATTTTGAGACGAACTCGGCAATATCCCTCTTCATTCCGCTCCACCAATACTGTCTACGCATGTCCTATTACATCTTATCCCCGTCGGGATGTAGTGCAAATCGGGAACTGTACGACTCTGTCTTCACCTTGTATCGTAATTCTTCACCCTCGAGAATAACTAACCTCCCATTAAAATGTAGACCCCGGTCTGAACCCACGGTGTAAGACTCAGCTCCCTCGGCTAGAAGCTTCACTATTTGACTTTGGCAAAATGGATCATCTTCCTGAGCCTGTACTACTCCAGTAATAATCTGGGGTGTAATTGTAATTACATACATAAACGATTGAGCCACCTCATCCTGGTTCCCTAACTCCTTCCATTTCGCGTTCCACACCTCGGCTACCTCACCAACTGCCCTACGGCTCAACGCGTCTGCTACCACATTAGCCTTCCCCGGGTGGTATTGGATATCAAATTGATAATCCTTCACGAACTCAAGCCACTGACATTGATGCATATTTAAATCCTTCTGCATGAAGAGGTACTGTAGTGATTTTTCGTCCGTGAATAAATGAAATTTCTCCCCTAGGAGATAGTGTCTCCAAATCCGAAGTGCGAACACGACTGCTGCTAACTCCAAGTCGTGGGTGGGGTAATTCCTCTCATGAGGCTTAAGCTTACGGGAGGCATAAGCTATAGTCTAATCTTCCTGCTGAAGTACACCTCCAAGTCCTAATGAGGACGCATCAGTGTAGACTAGATACTCCACTCCCGGCCTATGTAATGCTAACACTGGTGCTGAGGTTAACTTATCTTTCAAATCATCGAAGGCTAACTAACAGGTGTCACTCCAGATAAATGGAACCCCTTTGCGAGTCAAGTGCATCAACAGACCCGCTATCTTTGAAAACCCTCGAATGAACCTCTTGTAGTATTCGACTAAACCCAAGAAACTGCGTATCTCGGTCGGTGTCGTGGGTTATCCCCACTCCCTCACCATTGACACCTTCGTCGGATCTACGAATATTCCTCTATCGGAGATGATATGCCCTAAAAACTGTACCTTCTTTAACCAAAACCCACATTTCTCATTTTTTGCCTACAACTAATGTTGGCACAGTGTTTGCAAAACTTGCCTTAAGGGCTCGGCATGGTCCTCCTCAGTCTGTGAGTAAACCAGAATGTCATCTATCAATACGATGATGAACTGGTCCAAGAACTCTCTGAACACCATGTTCATCAAGTCCATGAACACGGCTAGGGCGTTGGTTAGCCCGAAGGGCATAACCCTGAATTCATAGGAACCATATCTCATCAGGAAAGTAGTCTTCGACACATCTTGTTCCCTGATACATAGCTGATGGTACCCCGATCTCAAATCAATCTTTGAGAAGAAAATCGCTCCTCTCAATTGGTTGAATAAGTCATCGATTCGAGGCAACGGATATTTGTTCCGTATCATGACTTTATTCAACTCACAGTAATCAACACATAATCGCAATGATCCATCCCTTTTCTTAACAAATAATACGGGAGCACCCCACGATGAAGTACTCCTACGGATAAACCTTTGCCCCAACAACAGCTCAATCTAGTCACGCAACTCCCTCATCTCTGCTGGATCCATACGATAAGGTGAGCGAGCTATCAATCGAGTATCTGGTGCTAAATCAATGACAAAGTCAATCTCTCTACTCGGTGGTAACCCCGAAATCTCCTTAAACACATCGACAAACTCTCTACTACAGGATTCGAATCAAGTGGTACCACAACCTCCGTAGAGATCTCCTCCTCTATATAGTATAAATGAGTGGACGATCCTCCCTCAGAGCGAGGCATCGCCACCAGGAACATCTCCTGCCCGGGTATGGCAAAGACTATACTCTTACTAGAACAATCAATCATGGCCCTATACCTGACAAGCCAATCCATGCCCACAATCGCATCATACTCGAACATGTCTAATACGAGCATGTCAGCGGGTAAGATAAATCTCCCAATATCTATACCTACTCCCCAATAAATAAAAGAAATAACGGAACCCCTACTCAACGGCGAATCAACATAAGTGGTTGTACCCTCTTCTATATCAAATAACCTCGTAGTATGCGCAAACCCTGTGGTAATAAAATAGTGTGTGGTTCCCGTGTCAAATAAAATGTGCCCTAAAGTCCCCTAGATAGAAAACATACCCTCAATCGCTGGTGGGTCCTGCGGGACTGCAGTCTGGTGTAGATTATAAACTCATCCATATTGAATTCGCCCTTACTGAACTGGGGCAGATGGGATGGGTGGCAGTGCTTCCATCTGTGGAGGTGCTGGCAGGGCTGCGGGAAATAACGATCTCTAGGGTTCCTGGCGAACACCCCGTTGCTGTTGCTGGACCCTACCCTTCTGAGGGCAGTCCTGGCATTTGTGGCCAATGTTACCACACGTGAAACATCTCCCTGGGAAAGGCCCTCCCCTCTGTCCCTGTTGTCCCCGACCCTATTGGCCGTTACCACCCCTCCCTTAGCCATTTTGGCCCTATTGAAACTGTTGGTGGCCCTGCTGGCCCTGATGGCCATGTTGAAAGCCTCCCTGCCCATGCCTGAAACATCCATACCTGAACCTCTTAGGATCCCTTTGCTGAGAACCTTCACTACACCAAAATGGGCAAATTGTCACCTTTTAGCCGGCCAGCCTTGTCAAGGTCATTGACCGTGACAAAAAAAACACGCGTTTTATGTCACGGTCATTGACCTTGACACGACCGTGACAACTAATTGTCATGGTCAATGACCGTGACAAGCCCGTGACAAATTTACTTGTCACGGACTTGTCACGGTCATTGACCGTGACAATTAGTTAAATTCTTGTCACGGTCAAAGACCTTGACACGACCGTGACAATATTCGCAGCAAAAACCCTATCCCCCTTCTTTTTTCCCTCCCGCGCCGTTCCCTCCATTTCTCTCTCTCTCTCTCTCTCTCTCTCTCTCTCTCTCTCTCTCTCTCTCTCTCTCTCTTTCATTTATATATATATTTGTGTGTATATTTGTGTGTATGTGTATATATATATGTGTGTATGTGTGTGCGTGGAGGGGGGCAGGGGGTGGGGGGTGGGGCGGGGTGGGGCAGGGTGGGGGAGGGGGTGGTGGAGGGTGGGGTGGGGTGTGTGTGTGTGTGTGTGTGTGTGGTGTGTGGTGGGGGAGGGGGTGGGGCAGGGGTGGGGCAGGGGGTGGTTAGGGGTGGGGTGTGTGTGTGTGTGTGGTGGGGGAGGGGGTGGGGTGGGGTGGGGTGGGGTGTGGTGTGTGTGTGTGTGTGTGGTGGTGTGTGGTGGTGGAGGGGGGCAGGGGTGGGGTGGGGTGGGGTGGTGTGTGTGTGTGTGTGTGGTGGTGTGTGGTGGGGGAGGGGGTGGTGGAGGGGTGGGGTGGGGTGGGAATTAGGGGTGGCAATTTTTGACACGACACGATAACCCGACACGAACTCGACACGAAGTTAGCGGGTTATGGAGAATATATTACATAATTTATATATCTTGATAGGTATTCTATAAAATTCATGGAGAATTGGATGATAAATTATTTATGTGTTGCAAGAATTTGAAATTAATTAAATTAAGTTATTGTAGGCCTATGAGTGCTATGATTGGTTAAGAGAGAAGAAAAAAATTATTTTATATTTTACTTAATGGGTTATGCGGGTCAACCTGAACACGACACGATAATAAATAGGTCGGGTTAGTGTTTGCTCATCTGACACGATTAGTTAAATGGGTCGGGTTAGGGTTGACTAATACTTAACACGAACCTGACATGACACGACCCGAACACGACAGGACGCACACGAATTGCCACCCCTAGTGGGAATTGATATCCAAGACATGTATTTGAATTGATATCTATTTATTTAAATTGATAGAATTGTTTCTAGGATAATAATCCTACTATAAGATAATTGCTCAAAATAAATATTAAATAATAATTACTAAGATATCAATTCAAATAAAGTCTTAATAACCTAACCAAAAGAAATAAAATAAAATATCAAATAAATTATCATCCACCTCATAGACATTCCCTACCAATCATTTTAAGATAATTTTATCCTTATAAAGATAATAGATTATGTAATTTTAGGACTTAAAATAATATTGATTGGTAATTTTATCCTTATAAATATCAAATAATATTGATTATGGATATAGGACAAAACTTGGTAGTGTTCGAGTGTGTTTTTATCACTAAATTATTATTTCACTAACAAATACTCCTTATATATCCTAGATTAAGAGTCCATATTTAATTTTTGTACTTACTAATAATACACTTAATCAATGGCTAGGATTAACCCTTATTCACTATTATGAAATTTGGTTAATTGATAATAACATTTTTTTTATCTGTACTAATAACATTTTTTTTATCTGTACTAATAACATTTTTTTTACAGCAAAAATGTCTCCTTCAGATGTTAGGGCGAAGATGATGATGCTGTTTATGATGATGTCGTCGTCTGGGTTCGGTGGTAGCGGAGGCGACGAGGGCTCCTCCGCCCCTAGGCTCCCCAAATATGGAAAATTTGGGATTACCGTCGAAAACAAGTCGGAGCTTTTAGCGAGATCCCTCGAGCTGCTAAAGACGGTCATCGGCCCGGGGTTTATGAGTTGGAAGGAGGTGCCGTATGAGCTCAAGTTAGCTGTTTGGGCGGCACTACAGGTAATATTTATATGAATATTTCAATTTCAATTTCAATTTATATTTATATTTATATTTATATTTATATTTATATTTATATTTATATTTATATTTATATTTATATTTATATTTATATTTATATTTATATTTATATTTATATTTATATTTATATTTATTCGCAACTAACATTGTATTTGTTGGACAGGAACAATTCAACTTGGATCCAAAGCTACGCGATTCCGTCTTCGAGCAGTTGAGGGAGCAACACAAGACGTGGAAAAAAAATATGCGGACACGGTACTTTGGAAAAACACGAGAGACCATTTTACGATGGCGCGGATCCGTCCCGCCCAAGGAGCCGATCTCATTGGCACAATGGCAAAAGTTCATTGACAATGAGATCGAGGATCGACAATTGGCATCTCGCCAATCGGGGAGGGAAAATCGGGCTAAAAAGACGGACGTGCACTACTCCGGCCGGACCTCTTATGCTGAGGTGGGGCATAGGATGAAGGTAATATTTAATTTATCTATAACTACAGAAATATATTATTGAATATTATTTTACTTTGCGGGGCCGATACTAATTTTACTTTACTTTATTTTATTTCAGGGGGTAGGGAGTGGGCCAGGGGGTAAGCCACATAGGCTCGATACTTATGTGGCTCTTCGGACGAAGAAGGGGAAGGACAAGGAGGTGTCCCCGAGCGTCGCGGCCACGATTGTAAGTAATCCGACAGTTTAATTATTGTTAATTACGTTATAATTTTTTAGTTTACTTATCATGTGCTTTTTGTCCTTTCAGGCAAAGCTTAAGGAAGTGCATGAGTCGCAGTCTGATGCCGACAAGGCATCTTTGTCCACAGACGCACTCAGCCAAGTGCTTGGCTCTGATCGCAAGGGGAGGACAAGGGGAGTGAGCTCGCGGGTGGCCAAATCTAGGATCATCGGATTGGAGACGAGCGACACCGGGTTGGCTCGAACGGTGGATTCACACGACGCGAAGCTGTCCCGTTTGGAGGCGACGGTCCAAGATATGTACGCATTCATGAAGCATACGTTGGGTGGAGACCGTAAAGAGAAAGGTAAAGGGAAAGGGAAGGATAAGGCGGTGGAGGAGGAGGTGCGGGAGGACGAGGAGGTGCGGGAGGACGAGGCGCAGGATAACGAGGATGTGGACCTCGCTGCTTCATCACCGACACCACGGTACTTCGACGATCCACTTCCCTATTTGACACCCTCCAACAGACCATTATCGACGATTGGTTGGCCGAGCGTGTTCATATTGGACATATTTGATGGCCAGCGGATAGGGCGGGGGTTGAGGGACCCGGATATCATCGAGGGTGGAATAGTCCATGGACGTGTGCTTCAAGGGATGGAGTCCAGGGTGCTCGTCACGCATGTCATACCCGGGAAGGAGAACTCCCTACTGTGGTTGCGGGAACAATGCGGCACGACATATATTAGTGGGTGCGTCAATTCGTATGTCGTGTGGCCTACTCACCTCCTCAGTTTTATCCAAGACATGTAGCAACATTATTTTTAAGTTTCTCCATTTTAATTATATTTGGATTATCTCGTCATGTATATTATTTTTACTTTGAAAATTTGGATTATACTGTCATGAATATATATTTGCATTATCTTTAGTTTGTGTTGGATATATGATGTTTGGAACAGGTACAACGTTGTTATAACAGGTACAAATATACTGCTGGGCAGTGGCGGTGGCCATACTGCCCAGCAGATTTTTTTTAAATTCTGCCCAGAATTGTCACGGTCATTGACCGTGACAAGTCCTTGACAAAAGTTGTCACGGACGTGTCACGGTCAATGACCGTGACAATTGGGGTCGCGGTTATGTCACGGTTATAAACCGTGACAAACGTGTCACGGTCACTGACCTTGACACGACTGTGACACAAAACGCGAGTTTTGTGTCAAGGTCAATGATCGTGACACGACCGTGACAAAAAAAGTTGTCTCGCCTCGAAATGTCACGGTCATTGACCTTGACAAGGTGAATTTGTCAAGGTCAATGACCTTGACAAATGGGCAGATTTGGTGTAGTGCTTGATCACTGTGCCTATACTGGCCCTGAACTGGTTGTGCCCCACTGGAACCATTCCTCCAGCCCTGCCCTGCTGGCTAGGCTCTCCTACCTTCTTATCCTCAGACAAGTGGAAGCGGTGGTCCTGGAAGTAGAGTAGTGCTGCGTTGACCACATCTGAATAGGTGGACAAGGAGAGATTGCCTATTAAATGTTGGTGAATCTTCCATGTCAACCCATCCATAAAGCGCTGAATCTTTTTCTCTTCGGTCGAAACCTCACTCGGTACAATGTTGAGAAGATTAGTAAACTTTGCCTCGTATTCTGCCATGGTCCTTCCCTCCTGCTTTAGATTTGCTAACTTTCGACTCATCTCCGTCTGGACAGTCGAAGGAAAATACTTGCAGTCGAACTGCACCCAAAAGTCTTGAATACTTAGTGTGTCTCTCTCCTCAGTAGTGGTGATGGACTCCCACCACTGCAGTGCTTCCCCCACTACTTTGAATGTGGCCAAGATTTTACTATGTACCTCCATGCACTCATGCATCCTCAAATGCCTTTGGATGTCCTTTTTCCATTGGCTCGCTACGACTACATCGGAGCTCCCTGAAAACTCCGGAGGATGCACCTTCTGGAAAGCATCCCTAACACGCTCCTAAATAAAGGGGAAAACCTAGGCCTGAACTGGAGCCACCAGCGGTGCCTGGGGTGGTGCCTGCTGCACTACGGCCAAAGTAGTGTTGACCGCCTGAGCTACAATGGCTGCCACTTCAGCGGCATTCATCATACCCTGGCTTACAAGAGTTTAATCTCTCGATTAAAGATAAGAAAGGAGTAGAAAACATCGTCGCTGACCATTTGTCATGCCTCTCGTCCGACGTGCCTATTGATCCCATTCCCATAGATGAGTATTTTCCGGATGAAAATTTATTTGCTACTTCTTCTCTCCCTTGGTTTGCGGATTTAGTCAATTACCTTGTCACTAGAGTTTTTCCATCCAATTGGAATCCGCAAGAGAGAAGAAAGTTCATTACATGGTCACGCATGTTCTTTTATGATGATCCATATTTGTTTAAGTATTGTGCTGATCAAATCATCTGGAGATGCGTACCCGATGAAGAAATCCAAGGGGTAAATCGATTCTGTCATTCGGAAGCATGTGGAGGTCATTTTTCTAAAAATAAAACTGCTGCGAAAATCCTTCAAAGTGGTCTTTATTGTCCCACAATCTTCCGGGATGTGAATGCTTTTTGTAAATCATGCGATAGATGCCAAAGAAGGGGTGCTATTACTCGCCGTAACATGATGCCATTAACCCCAATTCTAGTATTGGAATTGTTTGATTGTTGGGGTATTGATTTCATGGGCCCATTTCCACCTTCTTTTGGTTTTCTATACATCCTCGTTGCTTTAGATTACGTCTCCAAATGGGTTGAGGCGATAGCTACAAGGACGAATGATAGCAAAGTGGTGATAAAATTCATTCAAGAAAATATACTTTCTCGTTTTGGTATGCCTAAGGCCATAATCAGTGATAATGGATCTCATTTTTGCAATAGGCCTTTGGAGAAACTAATGAGGAAGTATGGCATTGTCCATAAAGTTGGAACAACTTATCACCCTCAATCGAATGGCCAAGCCGAGCTTGCTAATCGGGAAATCAAAAATATCTTGGAAAAGACGGTCGATCCTAATAGGAAAGATTGGTCTATTAGATTAAATGATGCGCTTTGGGCCTATAGAACCGCATATAAGAATCCCCTTGGGATTTCCCATTTTGATTTGTGTATGGCAAATCTTGTCATCTTCCGGTTGAGATCGAACACAAAGCATATTGGGCTATCAAAAGGGTGAACTTCAATATGGATAAAGCCGGTGAAACAAGGAAACTTCAGTTGAATGAGTTGGAAGAAATACGCAATGATGCGTATGAAAGTGCTAAAATATCTAAGGACCGAATGAAACGAGCTCATGACAGAATCATTCGTAAGAAAGAGTTTCATTCGGGACAAAAAGTACTTCTCTACAACTCGAGGTTGCACTTGTTTCCTGGGAAATTGCGGTCAAGGTGGTCAAGTCCATTCATTGTGAAAAAAATATTTCCCCATGGAGCTGTTGAACTCATAGATGAAAAAGGGGGAAATACATTTAAAGTTAATGGGCATCGTCTCAAGCCCTATTTGGAAGCAATTGTCAAAGAAACCGACACAATCTGGCTGTCGGACCCCATTTATGGGGATTGACTGAACAAAGAGAGGTGAGGTCGTCACACCCCCGACATGTATGGGGTGATTGTAGTACAAATGAGTCTTAGGAAATAGGAGTCTTAGGATTGAGTCAGTCCCGGGGTTGAGAATCCGAAGGGTGAGGGGTGTTTGGTTTTCGATGAGCATTGAGGATAGTCTGAAGTGTGAGTAGTGGAAAACTCATGTTTGGAAGAGAGAATAGAAGCATTTTTGGAGAAAAGAAGAGAGAGGAAGAATTCAGAAAATCAGCAGACCGGATCGGTCCGGTCTGATATTAAAAGAACCGATCCGGTTAGGCGGATCGGTCCGGGTGAATTAAGAGAACCGATCCGGTAAGGCGGATCGGTCCGGTCCCAAAACCGGATTGGTCCGGTTGTCTGCAGAATTTCATTTCCCAAGGGACAGCTCTTCGATCCACACCTCTTCACTTCCCCCAATCCATTCACTTCCTTCGAAAATTCGTCCCAATTCATCCACCCTTTCATTCCCTCCAAATTCACACTCACCCACTATAAATACACCCATCGCCCTACCCATTTTCTTTACACCTTCACCTACACTTACCTTCTCTTCTCCATTACTATTTCCATCCTCCATATCCATGGTTGCTCCTCATAAGTATACCTCCATTGAAGTCCTTCCCGACAGACATGGAGAGTACCGTTACCGCCGCGAAGCAAATTGGTGCCGTAGGTTTTTCAGCCCTACTCGAAAAATTCATATCGAACGTCAAGTGTTGTGGGACCAAATGCCCAATTCTGTCACAGCCCTTTTCCTGTCACGGGGCTGGTGTCGTTTCTTCAACGAACCTTATGAGGCAGTTTGGGAGAATGAAGTGCGTCAGTTCTACGGATCTCTTGTCCGTACCGCTAATTTGAATCCCAAGCCTATGTGGATTCCATCCCTATCCCATTCTCACTTGACCTTGTGGCACGGAAGCTAGAGTCTTTTGGTGTGATCACTCCGGCCCAGTTTGATTATCCGGGTCCCGATCCCGTTCTCACCAAAGAAGTTTGTATCTCGAGGATCCAGCCCGGTGCGGTTTGGAATACCGAGACATTTCCCGTCGGTCGCTTATCCGACAAGGCACGATTTACTTTTCATATCGTTTATGACAATATTCTGCAAACCTCCAATGATTCAGCGATGAGGCCGCGTCAAGCTACTATGATGTATCATTTGTTCGACCCTGCGACAGTGATCAACTTAGCCCGGACCTTTTACACCGATATCCTTTTTGTGGCCTATGACAAAAAGGGTCGCGCCCCTCTTCCTTATGGTCGCCTCATTACATCCATGCTTCGGGATGCCGGGATAGCACCACCGCAAGATCTTATCAACTTTCCCAAGCCATTAGGGCAAGAATCCCGCACTCGTAGTGAAAGACAAATTCAGCTCGTCCGCACAAGACGCGGTGGCGATTCGAGTGACTAGGAGTCCGATGAGGAGGAGGACGTCGCTGATGAGGACGTTGCGATGGAGGAAGGTGAGGAGGAAGAATATGACGAGACTGCTGATCCGGATTATGTTCCGGTTGGTACGGGATTGACTGAGTGCATTCTCTCCCTTGAAACGCGTTTTGACGCGTATGTGTCCTCCTACGAGAGGGACATGAGTTTGGTCCTGCGTATGCAGGCCGACTTGTATCGTCTTCAGTTGGGACCCGAGGCCCCTCTTCCTCCTTACTATTATAATCCCTATGATCCTGCTGCTCCCAGTCCTTCCCATCCCCCACCCGCCCCTTAGGATGCCCCTATCCCCTTTAGGATTTTTTATAGCTATTTTTTTTTCTTTTTGCTTACACAGTTGTGTCACAGTTTGCTTGTAATCTACAGTTTTAATATGTTATTTGCTTGTTTTATTTATCACACTCTTTATGTTGTCTTCTTTATCTCTCTCATCCATTTGATTGCGGACAATGCAAATCACTAAGTTAGGGGGGATGACAGGTGCGTATTCATAAAACTTCGCATATATAAAAAAAAAGTTGAAAAAACCAAAAATATTCTTGTTCAAAATAAATAAAAATTGGAATTTAAATTTTTCAAAAATATCACCTTTATTCTATTTAAAGTCTCAAATTGTTAACAATCAATTGCACTAAGCCAAAATTGACCGAAGATGGAAATTGAAACAAAATTGACGACTTTACGAATAAGTGTGGAGATTAATCCAACCCGGTGAGATTTCGAGCCTTTCAATTTTGTATGAGTTTTTAAATCAGTCCGAGCTGATGATTAACTCAAAGTTCTTTTCAGCATTTTACTAAGTCATTGATGATCTCAATCCTTTGTTTTGATCGGTTATGGGAAATGTGTGAAATGTTGTCTCGAAATTCGTGCTAAATATATCTCTAAACTTAATTAATCACGAGATGCATATAGTAATGTGATTAGCAATTCGGACAATGAAGTAGGCCCTCGTTTGTTTAACCTAAAAATAATAGCCATAAAAAAAGTTGTGAAAAACAAAATCATCCCTTTGTAACTCAATTTGAGCTGAATAAATATTTTCCTTTCGTTTGATAACCCGAAAAACTCAAATAGCCCGGAATTGTGAAAATTGAGAAAATTCATCAAGTAAGTCCAAATTGTGCAATAAAAAGGGGCAAGAAAAAAAAAATAGTAAGAAAAAGAAAAAAAATGAAAATAGAAAAAGAAAGAGAAAAATGAGCAAATGCCCGAAAAAGCACTAATGGACATCATAAGGACATTTTCCAATTCCAAACATTCCATCTATTCCCAATTTTACCCTTTACACCTTTTAACCCGAAAAGTCCTAACCGAGTCCGAATGGTGAAATTGATTACCGCATGGAGAGATAAGATATGAAAAGATAATAAAAGAGATTAAAATGGTGTGAATTAGAGGTGATGTTCCCGTTTCCCTATAACTGTACTCCGATGATGAGATCTGTTCACCATAAATTTCCTTCTTTTTAATTTTGTATGCATGAATTTGTGTCCATTATATTTACTCTTTATATCATGCATACCGAGAGAAAATAACCATAATCCGAGTGATTCGTTTGTGAGTGCATCCGTAAGAATTTGAATCAAAACGAATTTTTGAAAAGTAACGTAATGCTCAATCGGTGGAAATTAGAGGTTTAATTTTTGGCTTTGCACACACACACTATGGTTTGAGACATTTGAATATGAATTTATGGTGAGTATTTTTCGAAAAGTTTAAATTGTACAATTTTTAGGTATTTTGATATTTATTTGAGTCAATAAAGAATTTTGTGGGTATATTCACTGCAAACCCTCACGAGACAAGACTCGTCCTACTAGGGTAACCTAGAGGTTTAAAGGCTTGTTGCATATGCTAAATGCAATCTCATGCCTGCGAAAGTGGAATTTTATTTTAATAAAGGTAATTTGTAAGAGTTGAATTTTGTTTAGATTCAGTTACATTGCCCGGGACGTGCAAAGTCCTAAGTTAGGGGGATTTGACCAAGCGTAAATTCTTCTGAATTTAGCCCCTTAATTTAGTGATTTTAATATCTCGAACAAGGTAATTGAATCATTTTTAGTCCATATCACTCTATTGTCTATTTCTAACAATATTCCCTAGTTTTTGTGTAATTGTGATGAAGTTTTCAGGAATGGAATGCAAGAAAGGAAAAGAAGAAATCAGAAGAAACGTAAAAGGGCAAAAGAGTAAAATTCCACTCAAATGTCGAAGACGACACCAAAAGTGAAGTTGAAGAGCATGAGTTCACAAGAGCATAGGAAGAAACGGCACCCAAATCGGAGTTCTAGATCAAAAGTTATGGCCAGTCAAAGTTGCAAGGAGAAAGTCAACAAGGAAGAAAATCGGACCGATCCGAGGTAAACCGTACTGATTCGAAATGATCCAAGTCCAGTAGACCCCGGATGGATAGCAAACCGATGGAGAGGAAATCCGAACCAATCCGACTAGGACCGGATCGATCCGGTAAAAATAAAAGAACCGATCCGGTGGTTACCGGACTGATTCGAGGGAAAGTCGGACCGGTCCGGGCATGCGAAATCCTGGAATTAATTATGCAGTTAAAGCAATGCAACTCTTGGGGAAACTTGCGCGTCAAGCACATTGGCTGCCAATCTCGATACTTTGTGCTATAAAAGCCCATGCCTTACATCATTTTTAGGGAGCTAGCTAGAGAGAGTTGTTAGGGTTTACTAATTTGAGAGTTCTAGAGAGAATCAGAGTCTGACTTTTAGGGTTAAATTTACTATTCTTTCAAGAATTTTCAGGAGCACCAGTTTGTAAGAAATTCTGAATTCTAATTACTTTATTGTTGCTGAATACAAGTAAACTCATTCCATTCTCGAGTTTTATTATTTGCAATTTACTTACAATGTTTTGTGGATCCATAATTTTATATATGAATTTGTTCTTTAATCAAATCATGAGTAGCTAAATTCCCAAGGGTTGGGGTACATGAACTCAATCCAATGCAAATTATCTAGGTAGAAAACAGAGGTTAAATTAAAATATTGATTAAATCGTGAAAGAAAATCATACAAGCTTTGTCATTCTTTTAATCTCTCTTGCCCTAGGTACTTGAGATGTTTAAGAACGCTTTGCGAGTATGATTTATCATTCATCGCTTTATATTGACCTTTGATTCCGTATGGTGCGGGATTGAACCTCATATACGTAATTCTTAGAATCTATAAAGACTGGATCTAGTCAATAGTTTTAATTTACAATTCTGATATTCTATAAGATAATTTGTTAAGGATTAAGGGATTGTACCCTACCCTATTTTCTCCCATTTGTTAGACCTAAATCTGTTTGTAATTTTCAGTTTGTGTTTCTAAATTAAAGTGTTAGTAGTTCACTATAAATTTTCCCAATCCTTAATCATCTTTTTGTTTCTTTTGAGAAATCATTTCCAGATTTAATAAGTTTTCTGGTTATTACTTGGCAATTTCGATCCCTGTGGATACGATCCCGATTTACCGGGTTACTACTTGATCGACAGGCTTGCACTTGAGCCTAGAGTGAACGCACTTTTGAGACAAATTTTAAGTCGCTTCAATGAGACACTATATATCATTATCTTTATAACTCTTTTACTCACCTCCATCTATAAACATACATACATATATAACTCTATTGCTTCCATTGTCACTATTGTTTGAGCTCTATCACCTCTTATCCGGTGGTGTTATTCTATGCATCATCACTAAGTGAACTCCACCACTGGAAGGTACCTCCCCCAAAATCAAGTATACACATCCTGAGCATGTCCTCCAACATTTGATTAACCCGCTCAGTCTGCCCATCAATCTGCATATGGAAAGTCATATTCAACCGTAAGTCAGTGCCCATCACCTCTTGAAAGCTCTATCAAAAGTGGGACACAAAAATCTTTTCCCAATTGGAAATGATATTAATCGGTACCCCACACAGTCTTATTATCTCGACAACAAATAACTGGGTATATTGCCCCGTTGCAAAATCCGTTTGAACTGGTAAAAAGTAGGCCACCTTTGTTAGACGATCCACAATAACCCAGATAGAATCGTGACTTCTATGTGACATAGGTAGCCTAGTGATGAAATCCATCGATATTATCTCCCACTTCCAATATGGAACCTCTAATTGATTCAACGTCCTGGTCGGCCTTTGGTGGTCTACCTTCACTAACTGGTAAGTAGTGCACTTCGAGACAAACTCTACTATGTCCCACTTTATCCCCGACCACCAGCACTGTCTACGCATATCCTAGTACATCTTATTCCCACCGGGATATACCGCAAACCTCGACCTGTGAGACTCGGTCATAACTACAAGTCTCCCATTGAAGCGTAAGCCTCTCTCAAAATTGATCGATTAGGACTCTGCCTTATTTGTTAACAACTGGTGCACCCTATCCTCACATAACTGATCCCCGATTTGTGCTTTCACCACCCATATAATGATCTCAAGAATGATAGCCAATACCTCCATACATGCTCTAGCGACCTCATCACCATGCCGAAGCTCACCCCACTTCGCCTTCTAAACCTTCGCTATCTCTCCTGTAGGTCGTCTGTTCAATGCGTCTGCCACCACATTAGCCTTCCCAGGATTATATAAAAATTTCAAGCCGGTAGTTCTTCACGAACTCTAACCATCTCCACTTTTACATATTAAGATCCTTTTACGTGAATAAATACTTTAGCAATTTATGGTCCGTGAATAAACCAAATCGCTTATCCAAAAGGTAGTGCCTCAATATCCTCAAGGTAAACACAGCCACTTCAACCTCCAGGTTATGCGTGGGATAATTCCTCTCGTGGGGCTTAAGCTTGCAAGTAGCATAAGCTATAGCCCGGTCCTCCTACTGTAGAACACCCCAAGTCCCTGGAAGGACGCATCGATAAATATAAGGTATTCCACTCCTTCTATAGGTAATGCAAGAATGGGTACTGAAGTCAATTTGTCCTTTATCTCGTTAAAAGTTAGCAAATGAATGACACCTCTTTACAAGTAAGATTTTTCAGTAGACACGCAATCTTCAAAAATCCCTTTATAAAGCGATGATAATACCCGACCAACCCCAAGAAGCTATGAACTTCCGTCAGTGTCGTGGGTTGTCCCCATTTCTTCATCGTCGATACCTTAGTCAGGTTCACATAATTGCCTCTTTCGGATAATATATGACCTAAAAACTCTACCTCCCGAAGTCAAAATCCACACTTCTCGAATTTGGCGTATAGCTGATGGTCCCGTAATGTCTGCAAAATAATACACAAGTGCTCTGTAGGACCGCCCTCAATCTGAGAATATACCAGAATGTCGTCTATGAACACTATCACAAAAATGGTCTAAAAAGTCTCTGAACACCCTGATAAGCACCCAAAAGTGTAAATTTTATGCCCCGAATAGATACATTTTAGTCACTCGTTTTTAATAAAAATGGGCTTATGTTCGTATTTATTTCTTTCTCAGGTCAATACGCAGTTGCAGTACAAATAATGCTAAATCAGTACAATTGCGACACAGGAGCGGTTAAAGAAGTGCAACGAAGAAATCAAAAGAGACCGCAAAGTCAGAGTCCCATTGAGTGTGCCGAGATGTGTTCCGATGCTCCGAAATAGTCCCGTAACCTTAACCTAGCCCAAACCGAGCCCAGTCCATACCCCGAGCCCGTTGAGTGTTGAGTTTGTACCTCTACTATTTTTTAGATTTTTATTTTCAGTCGTTTTATTTTTAGGAATATTTTAGATTTAATTAGAATTTTCTAGGATTTATTTTCTATTTTTTTTATTTCTTTATTTTGATATTGATTTTTATTAGTTTTTAATCTTTATTTTATTTTATTATTTTTCTTAGGATTAGTTTTTAGGAATTTATTTTTTTATAAGACTTTATTTTTTTTTTTGTTTTTAGTTTTATTTTATTTAGTTAGGACTTTTAGTTTTAATAGAGTTTTATTTTTGTTTAATTTTCATTTTTCATTTTTCATTTTTAGTGTCTTTTAATTTTATTGAGATGTTAGCTTTTTTTTAGGTTTATTATATTTTAAGTTCTAGTTTTATTTTTTTAAGTTGTGTTAAATTTTAGGGGTATAAATTAAATACACAACACACTCACTCACACTCAAAACCCCATACGAGACTCATACCCAAACAACTCCTTACCATACACCCTACAACACTAAAAAAAAACATCTACTATTCATCATCATCTACACTTCTATTCTCTCTCCTCCATTTAACCTCCATAACCAAACAAATCGATTTCACCAACTCACCACATCTCCTATCCCTCACCCCACACCAAGACCCGAAACTCACCTTTGCCGGCGACGGACCCGGGCATTCCTATAGAGCTCGATCCAACCCCATCCTTAAAACCCATACCCGAAACCAGCAGCGGCCCGATCCGAGGCCAGCGTCGTTCTGCCCAGACCCGAAATCATGTCAACCCGAACCACATTGCAACCTCCCCGGATACCCACTCAACCCATCTTATCCATCCAAACCCATTCTTCAAAACCATGATTTTCTACCTGCCATTATCTCCTTTAAAATAGGAACCCAAAACCCATTTTCAATTTAAAGCCAATCTTCAAATCCCCAAAAAATCTCAACACCCAAACAAAGCATCGTGGGTCATAAAAAGAGGAGGACATCCCATTTATAAAAAAGGACTCTCATCATAAGTACAGAGGGAGAGACGTAGTGAGAAAAAAAGTGTGTATATTATGTACAGTTTAGGGTCATAAAAAATTCAGAAAAATATTAAATAATTAGTTTAGTTTAGAATAAATTTTTAGGTTTTTTTTTTTTATTCTTTTTGATGTAATCAAGTGCTGGATTAGTGAGAAGATTGAGACGCATTTCATGAACGCGATTCGACAAGGAGACTTGCGTAGTGTATTATATTTCTCTATTCAAATATATGTCATCTTTTGATATTTTATTGAATGTTTTTTATTCTATCATGAGAATGTTTGGCTAAACACCTTGTTCAAGGGATGGGATGCACTGCGAATGATGTTAATTTAATTAATTGGTTTTATTAATTTTATATTTCTAGGTAAATTAATTTTTAACTGTCACCGATTAATTTATGTAATGAGAGTTAGTAAATTAATTGAACGAATTAATGTTTGAATTTAGGAATCGAACTAGAGATAGGTTTTTTCAAAATTTGAATATTAATTCGGTGTTGAAATTTGAAGATTGCTATTGTTTTCGTTAAATTGATCCTAGCGAGTAATTTTCTGAAAATAGTATAAGTCCTAATTTTTCATTGTGTGAAATTTTTAAATTAATTTTCTGAAAAAGATTTTATTAAATTTGTAAATTTTAATGAGAGTTGGATTATCGATTTAATATTATCTCGAGATATTTCAAATTAATAAATTGAGAAATTAAAATAATTGAAAATGCAGTGTAATCCGATCTCTTGACCTTCTCACATATTTCACACTCGGTTGCACATTCTTTTTCATTATTTAGTCATTTTATAATTTTATCATTTGTTAGTTATTTTTTCCCTTGAAATTGTTTTAAAAAAAAATTAAAAAAAATTGGAATTTCACGTTTTCACATTAATTGTTTCACCTTGGAAGTTGGATTGATACCCATACTTACCACAATACGAATTATTTTTAGACAAGTTTTGTAGGTACTCAAGGGAATTTTGAGAGTGGCTTTTGAAGACAACGACCGTACAACGATATACCCAAAAAGCTACTTATCAAATGGCGTCGTTGCCGCTTTCTTGGCCTGGAAGCAATTGAAGACTTGTAAATTTTTTTTCTTTTTAGTTGTAGTTATTCCTTCTCCCTCCTCCTTAGACTGGTTGTATAGGAAATTTTCTTTTCTTTTGCAAAATATTTAAAAACCAAAAAATATTCCTCTTGTCATGGCCGAAGAACGTCCTTTACGGGAATACTTTGGCCATTTCACATTCTCTCGAAGTTTGTTTGATGATAAGCCTGAATCGAATCTTGATTCATTAATTCAGGGCTTTGACTCTCAAACGCACACCGTTGATACTCCTGTGTCATCCATGCACACATCTCATCTTCCATCGCCTCCGGTGACGAGTGTCAACCCATCACATGCTTCAACGTGCACACACTGCTTTCTTAGCGATCACTTGTCCCATGAGTGTCCATTTATATTCTTTCCATCTGAATCCACCTTAGAACATGTGTATTCCTATGATACTGTTTTGGACCCACCCTCGACGTATTGTCACGACATATTTAATGTCGAGGGGTATGAATACCAGAGCTATTCATGGAGGCCTGATCATCCTTCCATGCAATATGAATCCCAACGCCATGTTGTGGATACTTACGGTTTCTAACAGTCGTCATCGCCACTTTGTGCACCTCATACCTATCAGTCCCCTTCATATGCTCCTCATGTTGATCACACTTTTGTCCCTCATGGAGATGCTTCGCCTGTGAATGCTACACTTGACCCTACTCGACACAATTCATATGAGTATTCTCTACATCCTAGTGTTTCTAGCGAGTTGTGTTCACCTCACCCACTACTGCCACCCACCGCCATCTCCCCACCACCTTTCACATCCGCTTTCGAGAGCCTCTTACACAAGTTCGCGCATACTCTTCAATCTCAAAATGAAGCCCTTCAACAGCTTGAACACAGGTTTACTGCATTTGAGTGTGCGAACGAGTCGGATTTCACCCCAAGTCAACTAGTTATTGCTGCCACGTGGAATAATGATGCGTCGTTTTGTGCCACTAATTTTGAGTGTGGCCAACCCTATCTTCCTGAGAATCAAGTTGACAATTATGTTGATGTATCCCTTGGTTATGAGACTGATCCTACACCGCCTTACCCTCTCGAACCCACCATAGAGGTTTTCCTTTCCCCTTCCATAGAATCCTTATTTATGCCTGAGTCTACACCTATTGAGCCCACTTCGTGTGTTCCCGAGGAACCACTTCATCCTAGGTTAGCTTAGGCTACAAGTGCTCACCATTTTCTTGATATTGAATCCGAGATGGTTTCTACCTCTCTTGATATGGATCCTACCACATCATATTTGGCTCCCCTTGAGTCGAATATTGATGTATATTCATTTATCTCGAATCTTAAAGCCTCGTTAGATCCTTTCACCACCTCAGATGGTGACGTAATGGTGGCTAAGTTGATCACTCCCTCGTTTATTTCCACACTTCCTCCTGCAAGTGACCTTGAGTATCATTTCGCGCCTCATGAGGAATGTGTGTCTCCTACTCGTGAGTTAGATCATCTTCCCCCACCCTTAGTCCCACCCGATCCACCCACTGTCCCTTCCACCCCACCACTTGATTTTGACCTTGTTATTGCACCTCACCTGTTCCCATCTACGTATTTAGGTCCTCACCTACATCCATCCTCCACCCTAGTGCTCCACGATCCCATTTTTACACTTTTCATTGACCCCACCATCCATGTGAGTATTCTTGATACTCTCCACTTCCGTGACACCGAGCTTGTTACTTTATGCACACCACTTCCTTATGGTGTTAAATTTTTCCATCTACCGCTCACTGGTGTGTCACGGCGTGACCATTATCATCGTCCATTTATAGAATGGTCGTTCACTTTATATGAGGTCCGCCCCATCCTTATTGTCAAACCCTTTCGCCTCCCTCACCAACCTGCGCACCATTCTTATAGGGCCCTTGTTGCCCTCACATTTACGCTCACTAAGGCCCGTGACCGGTGCCTGTTCACCCTCACCCTTACCCTTCGTCCATGTACCCTCCTACCCACCCACCCCTGGTCCACCGATGCTTTGCATCGAGTGATGCAATTTTCTATACAAGTGCATTGACTTCTTCTAGACTTTATCCAACAAGACTGACGCTTCAGTCTTGTTTGGGGGTGATTCTCATCACCCAATTTTTCTGTCGCTCCGCACTTTCACAGATCTTATCTTTAGGTCTGGCTGAAGACATTAAACTTAGCGCTACCAAGAGGCAGCCCGTCATTCATTATTTCTGAGTATGAGTCTTATCCTGTTTGGGGGTGGTGTTTCACACCACCCAATGATTTTCACATGCTTTATAGACTTGTACGTTTATGTGTCACATTTGTTCTTCAGTTTCATCTATACTCCATCATGCGGTACATTTTCTTTAGCGGTTCATTATGGTAATATCTTTCCTCCCATGTGCTTTTTATTTTATATATAGTTTTAAACATCGAGGACGATGTTCTCTTTTGTTTGGGGGTGGGAAATTTATCAAAATCGTACCTCTTTTGAAAATTTTCAGAAACAATTGATTTTAAACTTTTTGTGTAGTTAAAAATAAACTTTTATGACTTGAATTGTCTATCATCCCGCTTTTATAAATCTCGAAATACTCGTGTTCAACCTAAAATTGTGCTTTTTACAATAAATTAATTAATACCTATTTAAGCATACTTTCACCATGAATTCCTAAACTCGGCAATTTGCACTATCACTTTTACAATCAAAAGTTGAAGAGTAACAATATTCTCAAGAGAGCCTTAAAAGATCACTAGTGGAGACTTAAACCCGTGATATTTGAGATTTTCACATTTTTGAGGGTTTTTACATATCTCTGAGTCACAAGTTGACTCAACCTTCTTTGGGTACCATATTTAGTCGTTGCATGATCTCATCATTTTTTCAAATTTGGCTTAATCACTAAGAATGAAATTACTTTCGAGTTGTAAGAAACATGTATCTTGTAGTTTGTCCCAAGCACTAAACCGATTTTTCCATACACGTACCATTTTCCCTATCACATTATCATTCACCCATTATCATTTTCCATATTACCCTTATCCATATGTCCAAAATACCATTCATCATTGCCATCGGTTTTTAGAAAAAGAGTGTTTGAAATTTTTCATGTAAATTGTCTTCATTTGTGCTATGAAAAGAAAAATGTATCGCAATAAAAAAAAATTGAAAAAATATATATATATATAGAAAAAATATATAGAAAAAGAAAAGAAAAAAAAATATAAAAGAAGAAAAAGAAAGCATGCGATCATAAATTCAAAAGATGAAGACATCAGTCATTCAAAGTGTGTCACACTCTTCTCAAAATGCCCTAGCAAATCCTTTTCATTTCATTATCCCCTCATACCTTTCATAAATCACATTTTTCACCCTTGGTAAAGTGTTCGGGCAAACGAGAAGATTATATGGTGAATAACTCAACATTCTCAACGTAGTGGTTTGCATTTCTTCATGAGATCTATTTTTTTCATGTATCCGTCATTTACTATAAAGTGTGTGAGACGTTTGAAATTGTTTACATTTACTCACCTCCTCACACACTATAGAGATACACTTACCCAATTTTTAGAGAGTTCGATTCAGAGAGATATATCCGGTGAGAATTGAAGCCAAAGCTTTGATTCTATAAAGGCGATCTTTGAATTACTCTAATGATACTTAAGATTACTTCACACTACACATGCTAAGTTTTAGGAAGGATTACGCTTTTGGTATTAAGTAAATTTTATATCTCATTGAATACGGTGTTCCTTGACATCCTTTTAAGTTGGGTTGTATAGAATTTCATCGTCAAATCAGAAACTGCATCTCAATAAAAATTTTGAATTTTGTGGGTACATTCACTGCAAAACCCTCACGAGACACCACTCGTCCTGTAGGGAAAACTATAGGTTTAACGGCTTGTTGCACATGCTAAGTGCAATCGCCAGTGTTTGAGAAAGTGGCACACTTTTGGATACTTATCTCTGTTTTCTCTCTAATTTTTTCTCAAGGACTAGCAATGTTCTGTCTGGGGGTGGTGTGATAAGCACCCAAAAGTTTATATTTTATGTTCCGAATAGATACATTTTAGTCACTCGTTTTTAATAAAAATGGGCATATGTTCGTATTTATTTATTTCTCAGGTCAATACGCAGTTGCGGTACAAATAATGCTAAATCAGTACAATTGTGACACAGGAGCAGTTAAAGTAGTGCAACGAAGAAATCAAAAGAGATAGCGAAGTCAGAGTCCCATTGAGCGTGCCGAGATGTGTTCCGATGCCTCGAAATAGTCCCGTAACCTTAACCTAGCCAAACTGAGCCCAGTCCATACCACGAGCCCGTTGAGTGTTGAGTTTGTACCTTTACTATTTTTTAGATTTTTATTTTGAGTCATTTTATTTTTTTGAATTATTTTAGATATAATTAGAATTTTCTAGGATGTATTTTCTATTTTTTTTATTTCTTTATTTTGATATTGATTTTTATTAGTTTTTAATCTTTATTTTATTTTATTATTTTTCTTAGGATTAGTTTTTAGGAATTTATTTTTTTATAAGACTTTATTTTTTTAGTTTTTAGTTTTATTTTATTTAGTTAGGACTTTTAGTTTTAATAGAGTTTTATTTTTGTTTAATTTTCATTTTTCATTTTTAGTGTCTTTTAATTTTATTGAGATGTTAGTTTTTTTTTTATGTTTATTAGATTTTAAGTTTTAGTTTTATTTTTTTAAGTTGTGTTAATTTTTAGGGGTACAAATTAAACACACAATACACTCACTCACACTCAAAACCCCATACCCTCACTCATACCCAAACAACTCCTTACCATACACCCTACAACACCCAAGAAAAACCCATCTACTATTCATCATCATCTACACTTTTATTCTCTCTCCTCCATTTAACATCCATAACCAAACAAATCGACTTCACGAACTCACCACATCTCTTATCCCTCACCTCACACCAAGACTCGAAACCCGAAACACACCTTTGCCGGCGACGGACCTGGGCAGCCCTATAGAGCTCGATCCAACCCCATCCTTAAAACCCATACCCGAAACCAGCAGCAGCCCGATCCGAGGCCAGCGTCGTTCTGCCCAGACCCGAAATCAATGTCAACCCGAACCACATCGCAACCTCCCCGGATACCCACTCAACCCATCTTATCCATCCAAACCCATTCTTCAAAGCCATGATTTTCCACCTGCCATTATCTCCTTTAAAATAGAAACCCAAAATCCATTTTCAATTTAAAGCCAATCTTCAAATCCTCGAAAAATCTCAACACCCAAACAAAGCATCGTGGGTCATAAAAAGAGGAGGACATCTCATTTATAAAAAAAGGACTCTCATCAGAAGTACACAGGGAGAGACGTAGAGAGAGAAAAAAAGTGTGTATATTATGTACAGTTTATGGTCATAAAAAATTCAGAAAAATATAAAAAAATTAGTTTAGTTTTAGAATAAATTTTTAGGTTTGTTTTTTTTATTCTTTTTGGTGTAATCAAGTGCTGAATTAGTGAGAAGATTGAGACACGTTTCATGAACGCGATTCGATAAGGAGACTTGCGTATTGTATTCTATTTCTCTATTCAAATTTGTGTCATCTTTTGATATTTTATTGAATGTTGTTTATTCTAACATGAGAATATTTGGCTAAACACCCCGTTCAAGGGGTGGGATGCACTGTGAATGATGTTGATTTAATTAATTGATTTAATTAATTTTATATTTCTAGGAAAATTAATTTTTAACTGTCACCGATTAATTTATGTAACGAGAGTTAGTAAATTAATTAACCGAATTAATGTTTGAATTTAGGAATCGAACTAGAGATAGGTTTTTCCAAAATTATTATATTAATTCGGTGTTGAAATTTGAAGGTTGCTATTGTTTTCGTTAAATTGATCCTAACGGGTAATTTTCAGAAAATAGTATAAGTCCTAATTTTTCATTGTGTGACATTTTTAAATTTATTTTCTAAAAAAGATTTTATTAAATTTATAATTTTTAACGAGAATTAGATTATCGATTTAATATTATTATTTCAAATTAATAAATTGAGAAATTAAAATAATTGAAAATGCAGTGTAATCCGATCTCTTGACCTTCTCACATATTTCACACTCGGTTTCACATTCTTTTTCATTATTTAGTCATTTTATAATTTTAGCATTTGTTAGTTAATTTTTCCCTTGAAATTGTTTTAAAAAAAAGATTTAAAAAAAAAAAATTGGAATTGCAAGTTTTCACATTAATTGTTTCACCTTGGAAGTTGGATTGATACCCGTACGTACCGCAATACGAGTTATTTTTAAACAAGTTTTGTAGGTACTCAAGGAAATTTTGAGAGTGACTTTTGAAGACAACGACCGTACAACGATATACCCAAAAAGTTACTTATCACACCTTGTTCATGAGATCCATGAAAACGGATGGAGCATTGTTTAGCCCAAAAGGCATAACCCTAAACTCATATGACCCGTATCGTATCAGGAATGCGATCATAGGAACATTGTCTTCCCTAATGCACAACTAGCGAGGTCTATCTTAGAGAAGTGCACTGCTCCCCTCAACTGGTCGAACAAGCCATCGATTCGAGGCAACGAATACTTATTCCAAATCATGATTTTTTTCATCTCCCCGTAGTTAATGCGCAGTCGAAGCAACCCATCCTTCTTCTTTTTGAACAACACATGTGCACCCCACGACGATGTGCTCCGCTGGATAAAACCCTGTCCCAAGAGCTGCTGAATCTGATCTCTCAATCCTTGCATCTCTAACGAGGCCATGCGGTACGCTTATCGTGCAATTGGCCTTATCCCAGGCGCTAAATCAATTACGAACTGAATTTCCCGATTTGGTGGTAAACCGAGTATTTCATGAAAAACATTCGCGAACTCCGTCACAACCGAAATTGAATATGAGGAGACAACCACCTCCTAGGAGGTCTCCTCCTCAATGTAGTACAAGTGTGTGATCGAACCTCCTTCAGGAAGAGGCATCACTGCAAGAAACATATCTTGTCCCGTGGTGGAAAATACAATGGTCCTCCCAAAGAAATCCACCATTACCCTATACCCTGTCAACCAATCCATGCCTAAGATAACATCATACCCCACCATGTCCAAAACAATTAAGTTGGTTGCTAAGAATAATCTCCCGACGTTTATATCTACTCCCCTATAATTGAGTGTATAAGGGCTTCGCTTCCCAATGGTGAGTCTACACATATAATAGTGTTGTTGGCTATCTCTAATAGACCGGTTGTGCATACAAATCTGGTAGCTATAAACGAGTGGGAGGCTCTCGTATCAAATAACACCCTACCTATATGCCCATGAATAAAAAATGTACCCTTAACTTTTGGCGGTGCTTACTGCGCCTATGGTATGATTGCATCCCATACGTTGTAGACACGCCCGTACTGTAGCTGCCCATGCTGCTGTGGGGTTGGTGGAGGTGGTACTGTAGGTGGTAACTGCACCAGCTACCCCTGTTGAGCACCCTGATGTGGTCCTCTGCCTAGGCAGTCTCTCTTTTGATGGACCATCTCACCACAAGTGACTGTTCCGATCGCTGGCCTCAGCTCCGTTAGCTGCGCCCATTATTCCTTTGGACTAGGCGGCCCTGGGAAACATTCTAATGCTGCTATTACTGATTCTGAGGGCCCTGTTTGAACTCACTACCATCTAGTCGAAAACCTCCCGACCGAAACCTCTTAGCCGAATCCCTTTATTGGGAATCCCACTCATGTTGTGTGTCCATGTGCTGTAGCGGTGCCCCACTAGTGCCATTCCTACATAATCTACCTACCTAGCTAGTATCCCCCACTGTCTTGCTTCCCTTCATATGGAAGCGATGGTCTTGAAAGTGAAGTAATGCAGCATTGACGACCTCAACGTAGGTGGTCAATGCCGAGTTACCCAACAAATGTTATCGGACCCTTAAAGTCTGTCCGTCCGTAAACTTCAGCATTTCACCTCGTCGGGCAAAAAGTTTACCAGACGGGTAAACTCTTCTTTGTATTTTGCCACCGATCGATCTTCCTGAGTAACATCGAGAAATATCAAACTCAACTCTATTTGAATCGCTGATGAAAAATACTTACTGTCAAATCGCACCCAAAACTCCACGATGGTCATAACGTCCTTTTCCTCCGTCGTGGTTATCGACTCCCACCACTGCAGTGCTATGCCTACTAGCTTAAAAGTATCCACTATTTGTCTCTGTGTATCACTGCAATCAACTAGGCAAAGATGGTGCGTAATATCTTTCTTCCACTAGCTAGTAGTTACCACATATGAACTACTCTGGAACTCCAGTAAATGCCCCATGTGTAAGGCCTCCCTTACTCACTCCCATGCTAATGGCCCCAGATGGGCCTGGACGATCGGTGCCATTAGATTATGTGGCTGAGTTTGCAAAAAGTGATGTGCCACGGCGATCATGGCGGCAATAACCACGTGAGCAACCATAGTGGCCACCTATGCAGCTGTCACTATCCCCTGTGGATCTTACTGAGCCGCTCCCTTATTGACCCTCTTGGCGGCCCTAGTTGGTCGTCCTCTCTTAGGTGGCATCTGAAACAGGATTGAAATTTGTATAAGTTCACAGTTAATATGATTTATAATAGCAGAAGAACATAAATGCGTAAATGAACACAACAGTCCTAAAAATAGGGTGCTATATCAAAGAACGCTACGCTGAAATCATAGTAAGCCGCATAGATCCTAAGGACACTAGAACCTAATGCTCTTATACCGTCATGGCATCCCACCTATTAAAATAACAGGTGTCCAGCTCTGTACCAAAATAAAACGAGAGTCTCATATGACTCATTTTTAGCATTACTATCGAAATTCAATTAATTACTAACCACCTATTAGTTTAATAAATTGCGTCAAATTTTAATCTTTAATTACAATACCAAACATAAACCAATCACCATAATCCCATTCACAATACACAATCTAAATAATCATACCAATAAAGAAATCTAAATGCGAAAATAAATCAAACGAAGTACGAAATAAACCACCAGTTACTAATAATCCAATACAACTGAACTAAATAAAACTGAAAGTAAATAAATATGATAAAAGGGGTGACATGCCCAAGAAATTTTTCATATTTAAATTAGTAGTGTACTCACACAAGACGACCCTCACCCCTCATCTAATGTGCGCACCTAACGTATGCTTCTTACCCTTCCTAGTTACGTAATCCCGCCTAACTAGCCTACTCACTAATCTCAATATAACACACTACCATGTCACGAGTTTATTGTTTATAGCGATTTGTTAATTAACTTACCCCTTTTATTAATTAATTCTAAATTATAGTATCACAAGGTTGTTCTCATAACTTTACTCCAGTTATCAATAAACATTCACACTTACTATGTCCGTATATAATTACCTCCAACTTTATATATGTATGTTCGCAACGTATCAAATATATATACATATATCACTCGCTATATATGCAACCGCAATCCCTCCAAGTATTTCCTCGGTGGATGTAAAATCACTAGTATTTTATCAAGCTCCAATGTATCTACCTCAAACTGTGCAACCGGGTCGAAATCTCACCACCGAACCTAAAACGAAAATGGGAACCAGAGGCAGTCACGGTTTTAAGTCTGTGGTTCATAACCATAGCACATTATTCCACGGGTCTCCAAACTCACATAGGATGGTCTGGGAATGGTACTACCGATGTTTGGATTTTCCAGGGTGACCTCTCACGATGTGCAACATCCACCGATAGCATATCCACTAGGATGAGTATGTTTCATATAAATATCATACACACAAATATTATTATTCATATATATACTGTCCCTACCTCGTATATATTTATATCACATAATCTGGCTAATCCGTGCCTAGCACCAGAAGCACTATTATAAATGTGCTGAGTTTACCCCTCACTCTTAAATATTTAATTAACCACTAATTAAATTAATAACGATACTTAACATTCCTGAATTACCCAGACCTTCCCAACCAGCTTGTATCTAAAATTGACCTAGTTATTCATACCTATTTTTTATTTTATTATTAGGGTGTTGAACATCCCAAACATCCAAATTTACCCTGGGATTATCCCTCCAAGACATCACACATTTATATTTTGAGTCTATTATCCTATACTCGAGATCTTATAATTACTGATAATTTCTCAAAGGTCCTACAACACAATTTCGGACCCACTTATAATTGTTACTTTCCCAAACAGTCCTCAATTATAATTAAATAACAAAATTGCCCCTTGTAGCAAATTCGAATCAATTTGGGCTTCGTAGTCCTCCAATGGTTCTACACATGAATCTTAATCTATTTCCTTCCTTAGATTTTTAATTAACACAGCAATTGTAACACAATTTAGGAATAACTTTCATCAATCAAATTATACAGGTTATTCTTTACATGCAAAGTCCCATCCCAAAATTAGTTCTACTCTACCAATTTTGATATGAACGTAAAACTACACAAAATCACTGAGCAAGTTTAAACACTTGTTTTAGATGTAGAATAAATTCTAATTTCCTTCCTGTATGGTTGAATGTAGCCAAGAACTCCCAACGATTTGCCTCCAATTAAGCTTCCCCCTTGAATGCCTTGTGTTTTCTTCCTCTTTTCCCATTAATTTAGCTCTCGGATGTTTTAATATGTAATGTGGATGCCTCCTAACTCTTAACTTCTTATTTAAAGCCCTAATCTTGAAATTAGGTTAACCACATAGTATGAAATGACCCGTGTGCCCCCAGTGGGTCCCTACTTGTCTAAAAAGCCCTCGATATTCAATCTCAACCCCCAGATACTTGATTTTGACTATTTCGACTCATTCCGGATCAATCGCGCACTCGAAATCATCATCTGAATCACCAAATATTAATATTCTATCTCGACCCAAAAATAGCTTACCCGTATGTCTGAGTTGAGATACCTGTCAATCTCCATCGATTCTATCCACTATGTGACGTACTGACAATTGATCGAGTTTTATATACTTAATCACATTTAGTAAATTTATTTTCACATAAATGTTAATTCTATTCTCACTAATTAATATTAGTTGTACACGTAATATTTCTTATTCTAATTAAATTATGAGCAAATGTGTAATTAAAATAATGCTAGAATTAATTATTAAAAAAATACGTGGTGTTACAGTGATACACCTTCATTATGTTAACTCTTCATCCAAATAGTTAGTCAACCATAATTACTATTAATCATTTTGAGTTCCCTCCATTTTTATGACTATTTCGAAATAAACTCACAATTTTTAAAAAATTGCAATAAACCACCAAGATGTTAACTCTTAAATTCTTTATTTTTGTAGAAAAAAAACTAAATCGACATATCTTTAAAAAAATCTAAAAATTTATCAAAAAAATTATAAAAGTCCAGAAAATGGGTAATTTCGAAATACAATAATAGAGGTGCAAAAGTCCTAATCACATATATTCAATCGTTAAAATAGTACAATTTAAAGTAAGAAAAATATGTAAAAATACAATCAGAATATTTTCATAAATTTTTAATAAGCATATATTAAAAAAATCGATATAGTATATTTTTGAAACAAAATTAAAAACGATAAAATAAAATAAAATTCCAAAAATATCTAAATATTTTCAAAATTCAAAAAATAATTTCTAATTTTTTTCAAAACCATACTATTACATTTTTATAGATATGCTAATTAGAATTTTTCAACATAATTTTCCAATACTATGCATATATTTTTCTTATTTGAAATTATAAAATTTTGATTTTTTTTTTGTAAATGTTGATTAGGAATTTTTCGATTTTTTTTTATTTTATTCTGAAAATTCTTATTTTTTGGACTTTTTCAATGTTTTCAAAACCTTTTTTGAAAGTCTTTCATATATGCCAATCAAGTTTTTTTCAATAGATATGAAAATTTTGGAGAGTTATTAATGGTGTATTGTAAATTTTGTATTGACGAGGGTCTTCTGAAAAACAGGTTATAAAGAAAAACTCAAAAATGTCAACAATTAACATAAGGGCACGGCTATTGGCACTCCTCTCAATTCTTCTAGCACTCCACTTTTAATTATAATTATATTAAATAACAACATTACCCTTTTTGACAATTACTAATTTTCTAACATCTACTCTTTCTTTTATTTCGTTCAAGGATTAAAGGTCGACTTACATGTTAAAAAGAAGTCTAATAATCATTAATTTTTTCACTATTTTTAGTTTAAATAATTAAACACGATTATTTAATTAAATAATACAATTCACACCTTAAACCTATTATTTATTTTATTTACACTAACATACTTCTTTATTTCTATTTTTTACTAATCACCAGCACGAAATCTTTTTTTACCAATACAAGTGACGCAAAATGACGCGAGATAACATGACACACGAAATCTTTACTTTTAACCAACATCAAGAACACAACCAAATTAAAATAAGACAGGTCACAGAACAGTACGAAATCGTATATTTTTACCTGATAGGAAACCAACCCAAATAAAAAATAGCATCTTATATCGTGTCAATACCTGAAATACTATTTCTTTTACCTATTAAGTCGTGTCATGGCGTGCCATGTCATGCCCTTTTTATTTTGGTCGGGTTCATTTTCAGTATAAAAAATAACATTTTGTGTTATGGCACTTTTAATTGTGTCGTGTTTGTGATAGGTAAAAAAATAATATTTCATATCGTGTCATGGCTTGCCATGTCATGTCATTTTTATTTTGCTCGGGTTCGTTTTTGTTTAGAAAATAACATTTTATGTTGTGTCAATCTTACTTGGGTCGTCTTCGTGATAGGTAAAAAAATTAATATTTCCAATAATGTCTTATAGTGTCACTTTTATTTGAATTGTATTCGTGTTTGGTTAATAAAAAAATAACACAACATGACACAACACATTCTTTATTTAACAAGACATGAACACGACCCAAAAAATAGTATCACTTTTGTCATTTAATAAAAAGAAAAGGGCACGACTATTCACAATCTTATATTTTAAAACACGACACGATGTAACACGATAAGAAATCTTATTTTTTTAACCTTATACCAATGCGACACGATTTTTTTTACCTTATACCAATACGTCACTTTTATTTGGACGCGTTCATGTTTGGCTAATAACATTCTTTTTTTTAACTAGACATGAACACGACCCAAAGAATTGTATTGTGTCATGTTGCGTCATTTTTTATTAACCAAACCTGAACACAATCCAAATAAAAGTGACAAAATGTTATTTTTTATGCGGGTAAAAAAATTAAGACCTCGTGTCGTATTGGTATAAGGTAAAAAAAAAATTAAGATTTCGTGTCGTATTGGTATAAGATTAAAAAAATAAGATTTCTTATTGTGTTTCAATTAGGTCGTGTTCGTTCTTGGTAAAAAATAGAAATAAAGAAATATGTTAGTGTAAATCAAGTAAATGTGAATTATATTATTTAATTAAACCATCGTGCTTAATTATTTAAACTAAAAACATTGAAAAAATATGATTATTAGGCTTCTTTTTAGTTGACCGAAGTGTCAATAGTCGTGCCCTTAACATAATTGCTAACTAACGTTTCGAATGGAGAGTTAATCGAGCTAAGGTGCATTACAAATTAAAAAAAATGAGGATTTACTCCAAAACTGATCATAAAAGTGGTAAAAAAATAAAAATAATCCTTTTATTTATTTAGATTTGTTTTAAAAGTATTTTTTATTCATCCTTTTTTTCTCGATTTATTGTTAACCCTCGCGATAATGAATACTAGTTAACATATATTGGGAATACCCATAGATAATATAAAAACAATAAGATTTTTAACGTTCAACTTTCAACGCTAAAGCAAATATGAGGCACCTTAGCGATTGTTTGTTTTTACTTATTACGTATGAATCTGAACCATTTAGACTCAAGTGTTATAAATAGTGTTTGTTTTTTATAATTGATTAAGAGGTACTATTTTTCCTCCTAATAATGAAGAGGTAAAATTACATTTGAAATCTGAATCAAAAGATTATTCAAACATTAAAACAATATATTTTCAAATTCAAATTTCATATGACAAATCAAACACAACTGAAGTTTATATTTTCTAATTTATTTTCATTATTACTGATTATTTTTCTGTTCCACTGGCATTATTAACTCTCCACTGGCAAAATGGGAAGAAATTTAGAGGAAGGACACATATGAGCAAAGAAAAAAGGACCGCAAACATAGCAAACAACCCTTAAGTAAAAATTCCCAATACTTAAATCTATATCGTACTTTAGTTTAACTCCAAATAAAGCCATCCTGCCCTTGAAGAAATTTCAGAGAACCACCCTTGCACACTTTTTAATAGCCAATATCAGAGAAATGCAATTACGCAATTCCTAGATCTTCTAGGAAACATTGATAATTTCTGGAGCACTTCAAATTTCTTCCCCAAGCCCAGATGACTTGATGTTTCTATGGTCACCTTTTCCAGGTTACAAGCTTTTCCTAGCATATAACTCATCACACCAAGGTCATCGGTGCATCCGTGAAAATTGCGAATTAGAAGTGTTTTTAGATAAAACAAGCTTAGCGGAGCAATGGCCGGTTCAGTCCACGAGGTGTGGGTGAGGGCGCACACTAGTGATATCTAATGACAATAAAAGCATAAGGCATTAGTAAAATTGCAAAACATTAACGGAATATTGGTTCAACCACAAAAAATCTCCATATCTCAACCAACCTTGGTGCACACAAGATGTTGTAGTCTATACTTTTCAAGTATGTCTTTCAGCTGATCCCAGACACAGCATGAGATACACACCTCCAACCGGGTTAACATACTAAGCCTTGGAGAAAAATATTTATATCCCTTGCTAAACACCTGCACTGAATATATAGATCATAACATTAATTTAGCATCTTATGGTAGTAAGTAAAAGGGAAATCCAGCTACATACCTTTAACATATATCCAGATAAACACAAGCATGTCAAATTAGAGAATTCTGGAAGAACTTTTGACAGGACATCTTCTTCTTCAAAGAAAGAATAAATGCATATTTCGCTGTGAATGAGATGTAATTTTTTCAATACCGGGGCATTTATCACAATTTTCGACCCAAACCCAAATTCTATTTCAAGACTAGTCAACGTAGGAGCACATATAGAAATGTTCATTGCATTAAACTTTTCACCTGTTGATTTTATGATTAGAGCTTCAAGAACTGGGCAACTAGGCAAAAGCTTATGAACAAAGCCATCATTTTGGTATTCAACGCCAATGAGATGTAGACTCTTAAGACTTGGGAAACAAGGTAAGCCTTCTGGAGGAGCGTTTGCCAACTTAAGATATTCGAGATGCAATATCTCAAGACTAGGAAAACAATTTGAACCTGCATATATATTTTCACAAGTAACACTAATGAGATGGAGGGTTTTAAGATTTGGGAAACAAGATGGGCTTTTTGCAAACGTAAAATGGCCTGAACACTTGAGGTGAAACTTCTGTATGGAATATGGCGGTAGAAGGAGCAAAACCCTATTAACAAAATGCATAAAACTCATGGTTTTTAACTTGGTGCGGCGGGAAGGTTTTTTGGAACTTCTAAAAAGCATATCATCAAAATCCACATTTGTAATAGAAGTCCAGACAAACCGCCATCTTGTTGATAGTATGCTTGTGGCAACAGCATATTTTGAAGGAACCAATGATAGTATCTCGGAAAGTAAAGAATCCGGAAGATCGCTTATCCTGTCGACTAGTCCTGTGCTAACATCATCTTCATTTGAAAACTTTGGCTTCTTAGAGCGTAATGCTAAAGCACCTAGGCATTTTGATTATCTTGATTGGGAATTACCCTAAGTAGTGTGATAAATTTACTAGGTTTGCCGAATTTAAAGGGATCAGCAGCTGCAAAGAAAGAGACGGAGACGTGAGTATTTATATGTGACATGCCATGCCAAGCGACAGATCGCACGAGATGAGGCGGTTACAAACCAAGGGACGAGATCTGAGATCTGTTCGACGTACGAATAGATGAACCAAGAATCTAGAAGGGTCGGTTACGAACCGAGGGCTGCGATTTGAGTTCGCCAAACTGAATCGAAGGGTTGGAAATCAGCGGTGTAGAAAACGATGCTGGTTGTTTGATGCGAAGGCTTGCTAAAACGCAACTTGCGTTTGGCTTAAGGTAGAAATATGAGCGCTGATTGGTTTGTTTTGGGGAGACACTGGATCAGTATGGATCGTTGATTTGATCTGGGATCAAGGGTCGAGATTGAGATCTCACAGCTCATGTCTTGGATGGAAAAGAAACTCAAAAAGAGCTTACACTCCCACCACGCATTCAGCACAAGGGAAAAAGTAAGGCTATGAGAACATAATATGTAACCAAAAAAAAATTCACCATAAAAAGTAGGGGTCTTTACACATAAGTCTCATTACACTTTTTTAAAATCTCTTAAGTCCCACCGTTTTTTATCTTTACTATTAAGTTCCGTTTTAACCAATTTGGGAAAACCGTCTAAATCTCTTTACCATAATACCCCTGTGTATTTGGGCGGCAAGAGAAGTTCCAACCGTCGAAATCGTTGCCCGATTTTGGTGAGATTCTGATCCCGTCTATCTCGCCGTCAATCGCGGTTCAGGCGAGATGCCATAACAGTGTATATCATTTCGCAAATCAGTTATACATCATATAATGGGGAACGAAGAAACAGGGGAGACGGAATGGGTATAATGGTTGAAGAAATTTGTGGTTTCTGCTAATTTTTTGCGGTGTTAGATCAGATTTTCCGATCGTTCTGGGGTTGATGTAAGTCACCTTCAAAGAAGTTGATTGTTTTACTAAGTTAGGGCTTTTTTTCCCTCTTTTTAGTAAACATTATTGTTGTTGTATGTTGTTCTTTTATTACCCAAACATTTTTTTTTAACGTAAATGTTCTTCTTTGGTTTGGATTTCAAGTTTTTGCTAGCATTATGTGTTGTTGGTTAATGTTGCATTTTGGGTTGAAGTACAGACAGTATATTTGATTGTATGAAGTAATTTTTTTTTTTTATTTGTACATAATTTTTGCATGTTGATTAAATCTTAGCGTAGAACCTTAAAGAAGTTGGATTTTTCTGTTGTAATTTACTGTTGGTGGAAATTTTTTTGAATGGAAACATATGGGTCGTTTTGGCGAACAGTTATATAACACCAGCAGTAAATTTTACTGTTTGAGTACTATAGTTAAATGGGGTTCAATATTTTTTCGTGTTCACTTTTTTCTTCTCTTGACACGTATTCAATCTGATGAATAAATAGCTGTCTACATTGATGGAAAATGCGGTTTTGTGTGAAGCTGAATTGTTGTTTCCTGAAAGTACGACACGTTATTGTTTGTATATAGTTTGGGTCGAAATGTTTTTGGAGGGAAACGTGTGTCGAATTGGGTAAGTATCGTAACAGAAACAGTAAATGTTAATTTGTTAGTAATGTTGTTTATTGTTGTTCAATACGTTTTATTGTTAACTATTTATTCTGTTAATCAGTACGTTCATACAGTGAACTTTGTTATTTTTTATGTGATAATGTTCATTTTACTTGTAGATAGTTTGTCTACATAATTCATATCTACTGTTTTGTATAGACAGAAATATTCTTAGATATTATTAACCAATTTATCAGTATATCGTATCTCCTTCAGCTGGTGGGGTGCTCATCGTTGTGGGTAGTGTTGTAGTGGGTAGGTATACCGTTGGCGCGGTGCCTAATTAATTAAGACAATACTGTAGTATTAGAGTGTATAAGGTTACAAAACGTTTGACGCATAACCGCAAAAGAGTAGTAAAGTTTAACGTCCCCATTGTAATAAGCGTAAAAAATACGCTAAAGTTGTTCTTTTACATTTTTTTTATTTTGCTGTCCTTGCATACTACCAAATGTACTCCATCTCTTTATCAATTAAATGGTTGATTAAAATTTAAGACAACTTTTGTCATTGATTATGTGTTATTGCTTCATGTTCATTTTCGTGCAAACTACACATGAAACTTTACTTTCTGAGCTATCAAATTTATTTACGAAGGAAGTTGTGGATGTTAATTATGTTATAGCGTACTATTGAAAATAACAATGCTGTTGTATGGTTATTTCTGATGCGGTTTTTGTTCATTTTCTGTAACGATTGTCTTGTATAAAGTATAGTGGACACAGTAAATTATACTGTTAGAATGTAGATGTTGGTAGTCATTTTTTTTAAGTGGTGTTGGTTTATTTCTCACAAAGACAATCTGTAGTTAACTGCATATATATAGTGAATGTTATTTTATACATGGTGCGAAACAGTTGATGTTCATAGTAATTTGTAATGACTATAACAGAATTAGTATTGTTGTATGCGTACATGATTTCTTTGAATACATACTGTACTTGTTCCCGTCAACATAATATATAACTTTTACCTTCTTGTCTATGGTTTTGCAGGTATAAAAATAAAAGGCCGCAAGTGTAAAACCATCACTGAAACATGGGCGAAGGTGCTAAACAATACCGTTCTAACTTGGTTGCATTACGTGATTTGCTGTCAGATATGGAGATACGAGATGGGATGAAAGAACGACTAAGAAAAACTCCATTCTGGGCACTGTTTAACACATTAATAACAACGAAGTTCGATAGGTCATTTATTAGTAAATACGAAAAAAATGTCGAACTGCTGATCCGTGCTTACACCGGTGCGGACGGAGTTTTCAGAATTGGCGGTAAGGAATTACAATTTACCGCGAGAGACATATCATTGATATTCGGTATACCGTTCGGGTTTAGTTCATACAAAATACCGTCATACGGTAGAAAACCGGATAGCCCTTTTGTACGTAAGTGGTTTCGAAATGTGGATGGGATGGTTCAAGCGTCCAACATTAGGAATGCAGCGATAGAGGCGTCGATGTTAAGAACAAATTCTGGGTACGTCGACGCTGCAAAGCTAGTGTGCCTTTACACATTTTGTACATTGTTTTTCCCGACTTCTGGAGTATTCGTCAAATGGAGTTTTATGGATTGTATATCTAGAATGGATGAAATTGGGAATTACAATTGGTCGGTGTTGATTTACGACTACTTGATAGCGTCACTTGATAAAAATCACACTAGCCCCTACAAATTCTACGGATGTGTCATTAGCTTGTTGGTAATAACCTCTAAACTTGTATATATATTAGATTTTATAATAAATATTATATTAATTGCAACACATTGGTATTGTTTACTTGAATTCAGTACTGGTTTTGCGAGAGAACAAATGTTATTGAACCAGTTGATATGAACTTGTACCCCCGATTCATGAAGTGGGATCTTGCAAAATTGAGCTCGGTACTAGCAGATGACATCGTTCTACGCGAACATGTGGAACTACAGGTATTGTGATTGTGTACATATTACATGGAATTTCAGTTCATCATCTGCGCATGACAAATTAATATATTGAATGTTTTGTGTGATACAGTTTAGTTATGCTTCATATAAATATTTGTAAACTATATAGTTATTGTAAACAGGGGAATACTTATTTTGTGATCACGTGTGTGTAAATTGATATCAATATCCCACACATTTTATACGATGACATGCATGTTTACTGTTTCGTTCTACCAAAAAGTAAAGTTTACTGCTACATTGGTGAGCATGTGATTGTAAAGAGAAAAGTTTACTGATACATTACTGTTTAGGTACACTAACATGGTGACCATAATTCTTCATTCTTATGACATTTATCTTCAGATAAGAAATATGTTTTTTGACGCAGAGTTAGTACAGTAAAGTTAACTGTTAACAAACATTTGTTCTGTAACGCGGCTTATAATATTACATACTTTATATGGCTATGTTTATGTCCTAATGTATTAACAACTTTTCCTGATAACTATATTGTATGTGAACAGATTAATCTTGGAAGGATTCACAAAACGGAGATCGAGGAAGAGGTTTTGGGCGAAGACATTGACTCTGATCCGGAGGACTATATGTTGATTGACAATTTGTACGACGCGGGTTACACATATGAAGACATCCCATCTAGTAGCACTAATGCGGATGGTGATGGTACTCCGGAAGAATCACCCAATAAGCAAGACGATCACGTGTTGAAAAAATTAAAAGAAATGGAAGTTGAAGTTCAACATTTGCAAAGGTTGTGCAGTGATAAAGATGTTTTGTGCAAGAAATTATCCGACGAACTTTCAGATATGAAGAAGGATATGGAGGAAATAGAAGTGGCTAAGCAAGAGACCTTTGAGAAATTGAAAATCGAAATTGAATTACTTGAAAAGAAAGTTACGTTAATGGAAGATAAGGAGAACAATGAGGTTAGGAGATTGAAGGAGGAGTTGGCAAGGGCAACGGAGCAAATTGAAGAACTAGTTGCTCTGAAGGTTGAGGCAGAGATATTCCGAGAGCAAAGCCATAAGACGACTACTTCTCCTTCTAATGTTCGTGACAGTAAACAAAAATCTAATGAGGAAATTACAAATATGCACGATGTGACACCAAGTCATATTCAACAACTCGTGAGTTCAATGGTTCGACGATTAAAGAACAAAGACGATAGGAAGGAAAAGAAGTCTGATGTGTTTGTCTACCAACCACAAGTTAGGGGTAGGTTGAAGAGAAGAGCTTCCAAACCTTCCAAACAAAGCCCAACAAAGAAGAAAGCGAAGAATGAGGATGTCATAGATGTCGAAATTGAGGAGAAGAGGTTGACACCCAAAATAAAAGTAACGAAGTTGAAGCGAAACGTTTTGACAAGGAGAGGGGTTGTTGCTAAGTATCTTTCTGAGTCGACACTTCAAACGATAAAGTCATGGAAGAACGACGAATACGGGTATTAGTTAGTTTATATAATCATACGCATTTAAAGTTTTGTATGCATATATTAGATGTAAAATGTTATACAGTAAATGTTACTGTATGCAATGTAACATTTAATATATGTTGAATACAAAATGAAATAGTTTTCTAAATATTGACAACTATTTACGTATATATTCAAATTTACAACCGACGTAATGGTTTCCAGTGTTTGTGATTAATTTAAGTTTGTAAGTTAATTACGGATATTAACCTATGAACGCAAATTGCCAACCGAAGTAATGTTATATCCAGTACACTGTTTAACGTGTTTTTTATTGTGTTATTGAAGGGAAATTGTTTGCTTCGGTGGGGACCTCGGATATTCTGTTTTTCGTAAAGATATCTTTGAAGTAATAACCGAAAAGTGTATCGGAACAAATGTGGGTAATCGAATAGCTTTCATTTATTCAATTACGTCATTCCGCAACATATGGTGACATTTACGCATGTAACAAAAATAATATGAAGGTATATACTATATAATTTGGATAATATGTTTTTATAGGTGGTTGATGCATACACGGATATTTTGGATAAGGAGCTCGTTGCCTATGCATCAACACTTCCAGATGATAATTTATTCGATCGTTCTGTGTTCTTCTCTAGCATGTGTTGGGTGAGTTTTTATTTGCAAATTTGTATGTATTGATGTCTATAATATAATTATTGAAATAGGTCATACAATAAACGTTACTGTTTAGTAGAGTTACATATATAAATGAGTAACATATAAAAAATAGGATGGGTCACAGTAATGTTTACTGTATGACCTATTTCAGTATTGTTATGCATAGTTGACTTGCAACTCTAAAAGTCTGATATGCATTTGTAACTTTAACATATCTCATACAGTAAAGTTTACTGCTTTAGCTGTTACAGCCTATGGTGCTGTACATGAGTAATTTACTTGCATACTAAACGTGAGATATGGCATTTATAATTTTTACATATCGCAAGCAGTGAAGTTTACTGTATAAGATGTTTTGTTTTTGTACATGCATAAGTTAATTGCCTATCTCATACACTAAACTTTATTGTGTAGTTGACCTACATAGTTAAATGACGTACATATCTCATATTATCACACCTGCTTTTCTTTAATGTGCAGCCCATGATTCGTGACAAAATGGATGGGTTGCGTAAGTTCTTTATCGATATGAAACTTGAGATAGTTCCAAGGGCGACGCGGTGGTATTTCTTTCCCATAATTTCGGCCTCGTCACGGAAAAGCAGAGAGGGGTACCACTTCCATCTTATGGTTCTCGACACACACGAGGGATGTTGGAAGCACTACAATCCCCTCATACCTAGGGATTGGATGGAGGACTTGTACCTATCCGATGCCCATATATTAGTAAGTACTATTAACGCATTTCAATTTTCAATACATAAGATAACATACCTAACATATCATACATTTCAGTTTACTGTTAAACATTGCATCATTGTAACGTTATTTTTTTAGTACGAACTGTCGATTGTAACATTAATAAGCTGCTTGTTTTTTTCATACACAATCACATGCATCCTAGTAAGGTTGTATTGACATACAAATTTTGTTTATGATGATAATATTACACAGTAAATTTTTATGTCACGCGCAATTTTGTTTTATGACATTTATAAAACTTATTCGTCAAATAAGTTTGTATTATTGCGTTGATTATACGTACAGAAGTTAGTGTCAAATCGTATTCATAATCTTATATCTATCATAATCGCATTACATTCGTGCAGAAAGAACATGTGGAAATGAAACTTGTACAAATTAAAAACAAAGATAAAGAAGATGTCGACAATCAAGGGATATCACATCCGTATCCGGCGACACAAGATTTTTTGCATCCAGTGTATCAAATTCGTGATTGTCCGCAACAAAGCCAGGGAACGTAATACTTCTTCGTAATATTCCAAATCTTTATAATGGTTTTCCCGCAAGATCATTGTATTAATTATTCAATATATTTTTTCAGGGTTGATTGCGGAGTTGCAATTTGCTATTACATGTCAAAGCTCTCAAAATCATGTGACATTCCTCCGGAAATGAGCAGAGAGACTATGTGAGAATACAGGGCGCATTTGGTCGAGCGTATTTTGAACCATATTCCACCAAAAACAGACTGATAGAGACCAGGAATCATTCACATTTGGAATTGCAAACTCATAATACGTGTTAATTCGTTGATGTCCATAAAATGTGGTGCTAGGATGTTTTTTTTTGGGTTTTAATTAGGTTCTAAGTTGATTTTGTGAATGACCACGCAACATTGTAGTTTTGGTATATAGACAGGCCATGCATGCACGATGTGCGTCAGGTCTACACAGTAAAGTTTACTGTATGAAATGTTTCAACCTTTCCATGGCTAATTGACTTACGTATGTCATACAGTAAACTTTACTGTTAGACTTGCTGGACATGGTGCATGCACGTCTTGACTAGATATGCACTCATTATATTGTAGTGCTGCACGATGTGTATCCAACGTTCATTGCGTATTTACGATTATGTGAAGTTGAATTGTAAATTTTGTTTACATTCAATAATTGTTGAGATGTACATGAATGGGCATGCGTGACTCGTGAAAATTCAAGTTTATTTGAAGAAGGGAATCATGTAACCATTTTGTGATTGGGAGGTGACGAGCATCACGTACAAACTAATTAAAGCACTAAGATACAATCAAGACATACGTTTGTTGAACGTTACGTCGTCACGTGTGTATGCTAAAGTACGAATAATTCAATGATTTTCTCCACTCAATTTGATATGCATCCCAGATAACTTGCCACACAAATTACATTTCATGTGTTGCAAACAATATATATGATGTGATTCGGGTAAAAATTATGGAACCGTCTACAGCAACCCACTTTTATGATCCGAAAAACACGGGTAAACCATTTATGTATCAAGTGCACATTCGAAAAACGCATCATGAACCATTTCCTTTTATCATCATTTTGCAGAATCAACAACAAATAATGTTATACGAAACATTGCCTATAAAATAAGACAATCGTTAAACTGTACAAATAATTAAAATAATTTCCTTGAGTTTTGTAGAAACAAATATTTCTACTTAGCATAGCATAAGTTGATTTTGTGAATGACCACGCAACATTGTAGTTTTGGTATATAGACAGGCCGTGCATGCACGATGTGCGTCAGGTCTACACAGTAAAGTTTACTGTATGAAATGTTTCAACCTTTCCATGGCTAATTGACTTACGTATGTCATACAGTAAACTTTACTGTTAGACTTGCTGGACATGGTGCATGCACGTCTTGACTAGATATGCACTCATTATATTGTAGTGCTGCACGATGTGTATCCAACGTTCATTGCGTATTTACGATTATGTGAAGTTGAATTGTAAATTTTGTTTACATTCAATAATTGTTGAGATGTACATGAATGGGCATGCGTGACTCGTGAAAATTCAAGTTTATTTAAAGAAGGGAATCATGTAACCATTTTGTCATTGGGAGGTGACGAGCATCACGTACAAAATAATTAAAGCACTAAGATACAATCAAGACATACGTTTGTTGAACGTTACGTCGTCACGTGTGTATGCTAAAGTACGAATAATTCAATGATTTTCTCCACTCAATTTGATATGCATCCCAGATAACTTGCCACACAAATTACATTTCATGTGTTGCAAACAATATATATGATGTGATTCGGGTAAAAATTATGGAACCGTCTACAGCAACCCACTTTTATGATCCGAAAAACACGGGTAAACCATTTAGGTATCAAGTGCACATTCGAAAAATGCATCATGAACCATTTCCTTTTATCATCATTTTGCAGAATCAACAACAAATAATGTGATACCAAACATTGCCTATAAAATAAGACAATCGTTAAATCGTACAAATAATTAACATAATTTCCTTGAGTTTTGTAGAAACAAATATTTCTACTTAGCATAGCATAAGTTTATTTTCTGAATGACCACGCAACATTGTAGTGTCGGTATCTAGACATGTCGTGCATGCACGATGTGCATCAGGTCTAACAGTAAAGTTTACTGTATGACCTGTTTGAACTTTTCCATGGCTAATTGACTTACCTATGTCATACAGCAAACGTTACTGTTAGACTTGCTGGACATGTTGCATGCATGACTTGACTAGATAACTGACTCGTTATATTGTAGTGCTGCACGATGTGTATCCAACGGTCAGTATATTGAAGTCGATTTGTTAATTTCTTCTTCAATAATTATTGGTTTAGATGTCGAACAATGGACTTGCGTGACTCATCAAAATTCCAGTTTATTGGAAAAAGGGAATCATTTACCCATTTTGTGATCTGAGTCAAATTCACATTTGTGTTGAACTGTAGGGGGCTTCGAAACCCAAAAAAAAAATTATTCTATCAATGACCAAATAACAATGATGTGCCGTTTTTTAGTGATGTCGTGCATGAACGCTGTGCAGCAGTCCTAACAGTGAAGTTTAACAGATGTGCTGTTTCGCCTTACACATGACTAATTGACTTACGTATGTCACAAAGTAAACTTTACTGATTGACCTACTGCACAAAATGCATATACTACATGAATAGAAAACTCAAGAAGTATATTTTTCTTCTGAACGACGTGTATCCAACGGTCATTGAGTACTGTCAATTATGATAAGTTGATCTGGTAAATTTTACTACATTCATTAATGGTTGAGATGTCGACACATTAACATTGATGTTGAAATATCGTACTACAATTACTCATTTGTAATATGTGACCATTGTATACAGTAACATTTACTGTGCAGTTGAAAACTAATAAAACTTCATCAAATTATATATTGTAATGAAATAATCATTTAAAAACAAACTAGAATAAAAAATGCAAATACATCATAACTCCTTCAACGGTTCTACACACGTCTTCCTGTTGTGATTCC